>OV656811.1:21303269-21929038 GCA_927399485.1 Calamotropha paludella | reverse complement strand
TTTATTATCCAAAATAACATTCCCTTAATATATAAGTTTAAGTATTCATACGATTAAGTTTGTGTTTAATCTTAATCAGCAGCACAGATAAAATCATTCCTTGGGGTGCCTTCAGGCTGAAAATTCTTCACTCCCTCCGCATTTCGTTCTAAATTATGCGAATTGAACTATGGCCAGGATTCGGTCGACCTATCAACATTCAAAACTTTATTTCTGAACAACTGAAATCTTCAATTATGAACACTGAAAGCGATTGCCAGTTATAGAAAACTGGGTATTACCCTATAAACTAATTATGCTCCATTCCAAAACGTAAGCTATAACTATTTATTGAATGAAATATAATAATATCTCGTGCAAGGGCATAGTAAAATAACTTGAATAGATATTATCTATTCGATATAGACACTTCTATGAGGCGCCCAAGGCACACGTCCTGCCTTTGGTTAACAATTTTATAATATAGAGAATGATTGCTGTTTAAATTAATAAGAGTAGTAAGAGAAATTATAAATAGGTACAGTATACATTGAACCATTAAACGGACTATTAAAGTATAAATAAATATTACCTATTTCTGCCGCAAAGCAGCAGTGCTTGCATTGCTGTGTTCCGGTTTGAAGGGTAAGATATGGCAGTGAAATTACTGGGTACAGTGACTTTACATCTTGTGTCACAAGTTGGCAACGTACACTGTGGTTCTGGTGGGGGTTGCAGTTTTGCTGCGAATCTCACAAGAGCCACATGTATTATAGATGACTGTTACCACTTACCATCAGGAGGGCAGTTTGCTTGTTTGCCAACTTTCAGCAATAAAAAAAAAAAAAATTTACTCTAGTACATTCGTATCCAGCCTTATAGTACTGACATTGGAAAAGGCTAATTGGTGTAACTGTAAGAAGTGTTATTAATATTATTAGCTATATTCATCGCACAAAGATCTGCCCCTTCCGGGACACGACTCAGGACCGTTGGTACGAAAAACACGATCGCTCCACCAAACGGTCGTCGGTGTGAAGTGAATAATAAACTGGATTATTTCTTTTACCTTTTTGTTAAAAACAAAAAACAATATAATTTTAAAGGGATGTCAAGAAAATGAATGAGATTTAGATCTCTCAATCAGATTTCTTGCGAATTTTTCTACATTTTTATTATTCTAGTTTCTGTGCGTTTGACGTTTGTTTACGTTTTCTTTTTTTCATTTTAATTCTACGCCACAAAAATTCTCTTGAAAAGATTTTTCACTAGAAGGTTCGACATCTTTTCTTTCGCTGTGAATTTAAAGAAATTTAAATTACATTTACCGTAACAATTTTAAAAATACATTGTAGATTGTTCTGATTTATTATAAAATGATTCAGTACAAAAAATACTTTTATATTCTTTTATGGAGAATGTTATTAAAGACTGACATCATTAAAGGCCGTAACATATCTGTTGAGATGTCAGCTAAAACTGCAACGGACCGAGTTCAATCCTCGCTTATGTAATTACTAAGGAGGTGGACCCACTCGTAATACAAACATTTAGTTTACCGCGACGGGTAATTACCGTTATGTGTTATCGCATTCCTAAAATCCTTTAAAAAAAAAAGAGATGATTGTCATCCATTGTTCCTGTTATAGCTTTAACACATACAAAACAAATCAACGTCTCATTTTAGAATTTGACTTCGCGACGTTGTTTTGGGTACAGTTGTAATTAAAACAAAACGCATTAAATCCCGAAAAAAAGAACCTATGTTTACGAACTCTTAAAATTGCACTTGTAAATCATAGAAAGAATCCAATTATAAATAAATTATATGGACCTGGGTTCGAGTTCCGGAAGGGGCAGATATTTATGTGATGAATAGGAGCATTAGTACCTGAGCCTTGGGTATTTATATATATTTCTATTACATTTATATACGTACCCTATATGCATCTTTATTCGTTAGCCTAGTATCCATTATACAAGCCTTACATACTTTGGGCAAGGTTTAAATAAATTGTTTTCTATTTTTCTTCGTATTTATTGTATATGTATGTAAATGAAGTTTGGCACCATTCAATAGGGATTTGTGGTGCTATGTCTTTAATGTATTGAACGGTAAAATGGTAAGATTGGAATCGTACAAGAGAATAGTGAGTGACAACAGAAAATTTGACGTTTGCTTTGTCATAAATTAAAGATCAGTGAATGTGTAAACATTCACTGAAACAACATTTAAAACTTCGCAAGTAATTGCGAAGTTTTAAATGTTGTTTCTGCTTTCAGGTAAGATGAGTGGTTACCTTCTTCTAGAAATATTTAACTAAATTATTACGTATGATAGTTTGTTTAAAATAAAAACCTCCTTTTAGAGCAACACAATGCAGTTTTTATTTGGAATCAACGAAGAATTTATAAAATCACATTATGGGTAACTATAATCAGCTCGACGAACCTTGATCCCTATGACACTGACAGTTATTCCCTCGACACAACCTTGTAGTAGCGTCACCGTTACATTATAATCGAATTGGCGGAGTCTAAAAATGATATTTATTAATTTTAGGCAGATATATGCCATTAAAATAATATTCCGTCGGAATAATAATAATTATTAACATTTACAAGAAATTATCTCAATCAGACTTTACGTTGACGTCCTGCAAAAGTTACTTCGTTTGGAAGATATCGACTAGCGCGGAAAGTATCGATAAACAAATATCGAAAATGGAAACGAGTGTACAAAATACATTAACATAGTACCTACGCTCTTAGTGTCAGATTTATAATCATTTAAGTTGTCTGCGATAATAAAATAAAGGAGATTTAATTAATTTATTATATATACCTACTATATGACAAAACCAAATAAAACAAAAGCGGTTCAGCAATGATTTTTAATATATATTAATCGGAATCTGACAATGACATCACGGCTTGCGTCTCAGACTCGGAATCTGAACTGCAGCTGCTTTCTCCTACGTTTATTAAAAACGGCTGGTCTACTACGTTGTCGTATCGCACGTCTCGATCCCAATCATCTAAGCACAGTTTTTTGGTCTTCTCAACCACTTTCCTCCAATTGTCCGGAGTCACTAGACTACATGCCTCTTCTAGTAACGTCAGTAGTGTTGCCCAAATGCAAGAACAAGACGAGACTTAGCCAGTCTTGGTCTTGGTCTTGCGCCAATACACCTGGTCTTGGTCTTGGTCTTGGTCTTGCGCTTGCAGTCTTGGTCTTGGTCTTGGTCTTGCAGCAAGAGTCTTGCAAGTCTTGCAATTACCTATTAGTCTATTGCTATTTATTAAAGTTTACTTTAAATCTTAGAAAAACGTATTAGAATTGGAACATTGTGAGCTTGAATTAACATAGCCATAGTAAAGATCAATCAGATTAATAAATAACTGAAGATTTGATAAGAAAGTCGAAAAATCAACTGACCTATATGTCGTTTTCCATGGAAGTAACTGTTTCTTAATAAACATTTATGATTTATAAGCTTACATTTGCTAAAACATGTAAAAAAACAAATTAATTACAATAACTTGACTGTATTTTAAATAACAATGTCTGTCTAGAAAGAGATTGAACCCTCAACTTGCATGAAATTTAATAAAAGAGTTTTATGATTTATCATTTATTTCAATCAAAAATAAAATACAACACAAATCAAACATAACAGTACACAACAGCTTTATCATTAGGTTATGTTACTTTATATCAATTCTTTTGACCAAGAATTAATACAAAGTAACCATCTGGCTGACTCATCACTTAACCTATTTCTATGTTTTCTAATTACTAATGATGCTTTAGAAAATAATCTCTCAGCAGGTACTGAAGTTGCAGGTATTGAGAGAAAATCACGGGCCATCTTCGATAAAGTCGGATACTCTGTCTCATGCGTCCTCCACCAATCTAAAATGTCTTCCGAGCTGGCAGTTCTTGGTTTTCTCAGGTACTCCTCCAACTCGTCTATCACTAAGCCTTGAAGACAAGATCCAGATGACGTCGAGGGACATTCATAGAGTTTATCAAAGTCTATAATGTCTTCATCTTCATCACATACTTTATTTTCTTTTCTTGGCAATTCCAGAGATTTGTTCAGTGAGTGTAGACTTTTATATTCTTCATAAAGTTCATTGAACTTGCGCAGACTTTCTGTTTTAAGTTGCTTCCCCCACATTGTCAGGTCAAAAGTCTGAGCCTTATGCCTTGGGTCTAAAATTAAAGAAGTACAATAAATCCAGTTGCTCTTCTTATAATGTTTAAGCATTTTGTCTCGAGCTGCTTGGAAAGCTAGAATGAGCCTTTCATCCACTTCAGATCGATTAGGTTTCTCATCTAACTGTTTTACCATGGATTCAATTTTATCTAGCAAGAGATTGAATGATACAATGACTAGCGGTAATGTAACATATTTGTCTCCACCAAGTTTTGTACTTAAAAGTTTAAAGTTTATTAGAAATTTATGTAATTTTTCGAGTACCTGCCATTCACTAGCTGTGATTTGAAAATCATTCAATTCGGTGACAGAACTGCACAATATGTTAATGCCCGCTCTCACTTTTAAACCAAATCCAATCATATCATGTGTGGAATTCCATCTTGTTGGACAGTCAAGAATGGCATTTAGATTTGATGGCACGCCAGCTGCTTCACAAGCAGACTGAAACTTCTTCTTCACTATCTCACTTCTTTTTATTTTACTGGAAATACTGCGTAACTTTGTTACAGATGTACGCGAGTCAGCAATATTTGGTGCATATTCTTCATCTTCCTCAGTTTCGTCTGCATAGTCTTCATACTGCTGATCTTGCGCGTTAGTGTCAGACTCACAGTGTAATGCTAAGGTCTCTAATAAATCTTGTACACCAAGGTTTAAAATGTGAGCAAAGCACCGGAAATGTTGATTGTCTGAATCAAAGTGTGGCAACTGTTTGCCCAGTTCATACATAAATTTGGTATTTGCAGTTGCGTTGTCGACCGTGATACCTTGTATTTTATCAATTATGCCATATTCCAATAAACATTCATGGAAAATCGTTGCAATATCTTCCCCAGTATGTCGACCGCGTGATGGTATAAAATCAAGAACTACAGATCGATACTTCCATTCGTTGTCTATATAATGCATAGTAACCCCGTAGTAACTCCTACCAGCAATTGACGTCCACCCATCAATGGTAAATGACATTTTAGATGATAATTGTTGAAGTCGTTCCTTGAGATTAAATTGGAGCTCTTCAAATCGCTCTTTGACTTTCCTTCTAAGTGTAGACCTTTTAGGAAACTCCATATTAGGGCAAATACGTCGAAAATATACTTGTGTAGCTTCGTCATCGAAAAATGAGAAGGGAAGATATTTTTTCACTACCCAATCAACTGTAGCTGTCGTGATGTTGTCACTGCTGTTTTCCGACTGAAATAAAACAATAAATCTTGTGTTATTATTTAAAACATACTAGGTTTGAGCGTTTAGGAGGAGGAGGTTTGTTGTTGTTAAATCGAGAAAATCGTTAAATTGACATTTGTTATATTAAGGTTGCACTGTACTGTAATTTACCAAAATAAAGTACTTAGTTGTTACTGGCCGATTATGAAAACAAATGAAAATATAGGTGTTTATAAAAATATTTAAGACGATAATTACATACTTAATATGTCGCACCCCTAGATGAAAACACCACTAACTCAAAAATACTTACGTAAGTTAATGGCGTTTTTGAAAGTATCGCATGAACAGCTACGCGGAGTTAAAATTCCCGTAGCGACAATTTCGACCATTGTTAAAAATGACGCGAAATATGTACCTATGTATTACTATTTTATCAATATCTATAAAATATTCCGAAGTCAGTTTAAAGTCATTTGTTCAAAAAAGACTTTTTTGAGTTCCTGGAGTTTTCATATAAAAAAAATATATTCTTACCTGTCCACTTCTTCCAGCGGTTACTAAAAAGCTTGTGATATCTCCACTTAATTTTGGTTTAACAGGAAGAAATATTTGTGATTCCTTTTTGTGGAAAGATATTAGATGTTTCCTTAAGCCTGAAGTGTTTCTGTTTTTCATTTTTATTTCAGTCTTTTTATGTTGGCACAATTTACACAAGGCAGTTTGGGATGCATGAATTATTTCGAAAAACTCCTCAAATTTGCTTTTGGGTCTTTTAGATCTGTGACTCAAACTCTCGTTACTCGGACTAGAATAATTTGAATCTTCGTCACTCATATTAAATTGTACACGTGATACGTTTTTAGAAAACAACAAGAATTAGTAAAAACAATTATTAAGTTAGACTCGAAGCACAGCTCAATTGGAAATGACTGGAATTAAAATAATTCCTTTGTTTATAGTACGTTTCCTTGCTTTCTACCGCGCCGCCTCGCCACGTGCCGGCTCTATTAAAAGGATGCCGCCGCAAATCAAACGATGCCGCGTGCGGCGTACAAACACAGATTATTACCTACTTGTACAGACGCGACGCGTGAATAAAATATATGTAAAGAATTAGTGCCAATCACTATTCTTTACATATAAGTGAATGTTTTGGCGTACATCTATACTAATCTATACTAATATTATAAAGCTGAAGAGTTTGTTTGTATGTTTGATGACAGAAGTTTTAAAATAAATAAATAAATCCTGAACGTCACTATACCTCCAAAGTTACTATTCTTCGTGGGCGAAGTCGCGGGCACTGCTTGTAAATACTTTTTTTTTTTTTTATTTATTTTTTTTTTTTTATTTATTTCATATACAAGAAAAAAAAATACAAAGATACAATTTAGTCCCACAAAACCGACTTGTCGGTTTGACTGAGGGATCTTTAGTCTCTTAGCTTATAATTATAATTATGTAGGTATATAATACAACTATAACTGTATCAGGTAAAGTTAAGTGCACAATAATTGGATTTAGACTGAATTACAACAAACTGAAGGAAAATTTAGCGGTGATAATAATAAGATACAATTGTTGTAAGATATAAAATACGTGTGTAAAAAACAACCACGCCTCCGAGCCCTCAGATGGGCTCGGAGGCGTGGTTGTTTTTTACACACGTATTTTATATCTTATAGAAATATTGCATTGTGAATGCAAAAAAATAAATAAAAACATACAATTGTTGTGTTAAATAATAGTCATCAGATAATCTTTTAATATTTTTTTAAATTTATTTTTATCCGTTTCACATCTAATAGTTTCGGGCAACGAATTAAGAAGATATGGTATACGCTTCTGTAAAGTTCTGTCACCAAAATAATTTTGAACCCTAGGAATTACAAATTTCTTTTTTGAAGTGGCTCTAGTGATCTGGTTATGATTTATGTATTCAAAAGTGGAGACACACTCTCGGCTGCCGTGATTATTTACTAATAATAAATCGCAGGCTTTTTATTTTATTAGTAGGTAAGTACCTACGCTTTTTATATTATTTTATTAATTATGTAGAATTTTTTTACACGTTTCAAGTATATTTAAAAGTGGCTACAATATTTATCAAACGGGTGATATTTGAACACTTTTTTGCTATTTTTTCTTGTAAAAACTTAAGAAATATAATGACTAAATGTACAATAATAGTACCTAAGTAATTAGTTTAAAACCATATAATCAATATTATAATATATACTTACTAGAATAAATTATTATGACATCTACTACCTATCCTTACCATTTTATTCTAATCATAATACTACTTGCGTGATCAGTATAATGTATTCATTTTCATTATAAGCACTCTGAAACTTATTTATTCTTTGGAACACCTGTAGGTACTCTTAAAATTCGAAATTATTTTGCATGAGTATACCTACGCCTACGCCCTGTGGCGGCAATCAAATAGTGTCAAATGTTGTGATTTCGGCGCGGCGGCAACGATTGTTGTATATGATTTCAAAAGAAGCCGCCGGCGCGTGTATTATAACCATGTGCTTCCGAAAAGCAGCAAATTTCTTTGAGAAGTAAGTACAAAACCTTTGATGCCGCATTATCAAAGTGCCGATGGTTAAAACATAACTATGCATGCACTCAGTTTGATTTTAATGGATATTTTTTTATTCGCTATGTAGGTATGTTTATGGTATTAGTCGTAATGCGCATAGATCCAGTTTTTCATATTCTTTGATACAGTTTTTTGCGTCTCATAGAATTCCTAAGCGTACCTATACACCGAACTGTTACACCTAACTACTCCGTGAAATAGCGCTAAGTCCTAGCTGCAAGACGCAAGAGTCTTGCAGGCTTAGTCTTGTTCTTGCTCAAGTCTTGCACGGTCAGTCTTGGTCTTGGTCTTGCTAAAAATACGCGGTCTTGTTCTTGGTCTTGGTCTTGCAAAAACGCAAGAACAAGACCAAGACTGCAAGACCAAGACTGAATTTGGGCAACACTAAACGTCAGCATTTTATTAGCTGTGAATGGCGGAGTGGTGTTCAGCCTGGCTGCACAACCTGAAACAATAATGGTTTAGATTGAATATGATGCAAAGTCAAAGAGCGAGATCGGAGTAAGTACATTATAAGTACATAATTAGGTATGTTAAAAGTGTGTAATTTATATCAGAAATTACGTACATGGTTAAAAATAAAAATGCTATAGCTATTTAGTAAAATAAAATAGCTTTAAATAGTGCTAGCTCTCTAGTCACCAGTCACCTAAATAAAAACATGTTAAAATAAATACAAATCAACCCACCTTTGATCTGCGCCCATATCATCCCGATTGCATTATATTGGCAGTAGTAGGGCGGTAGCCGAATCACGGTGTGCCCTTTTGATTTTGCCATCTCATCCAAAACATACTTCTTCTTTGTTTGCAGTTTATGCAGGTTCATCAGTCTGACTAATTCCTTTTTCAGCATTTGACTATTAGCTGCCACACCATTGTATTGCAGCCACTCTATGATTTCGCCTTTATTATTATTCGCGGTAGGTGCTTTATTAACTTGCACAGAGTGGTATGGGGCGTTGTCCATTAAAATATAGTGGGGCTCATTTAAATTGTCCAATAGATTTGTGAACCATTTCTCGAAATTCTCAAAATTCATCTCTTCGTGATAATCTGATGTTTTCACGGATTTGAAGGCCCACAAGCAGTTAGGTACAAAACCTTTGGCTGTGCCAGCGTGGCAGATAATCAAACGCTGGCCCTTGCCTTCTGGAGCTTTGGTACAGGATTTCTCTGTGTCGTCTGTCCATGTTTTGGACACTGAGTGATTGGCGTTGAGCCACGTTTCGTCCAGATAAACCACCTTGTCCCAGTTCTCGATGTTTTTTATTTGTCTTAGAAAATCACACCTCATCAATCCAATGTCCTTCCGCTCCATTATTACTTTTCTTTTGTCACACTTCCCATAACGAAATCCACATTTTTTTATAACCACTCAGAGAGAAGTGAGCCCACCTTTAAATAAATCAGCCGATTTCAGCGACGCCAATAATTTTTTGCAAGTTGGCAGTTCACCTCGAAAATAGTAGCCGTAAATGTGGTTTCGTATTGCTGCCATGTCGAAATCATCGGGGTTAGTTACGGAATGTGCCCTATTATGTTTTTTCTTCTTTGGAGTTGATAGCTTGTTCTCCTCCATCGACGATTCACCGAACTTCTCCTTTGTAATTCGGGAAACGGTAGCTTTGCCAATTCCCAGAGCATCAGCAACACGGTCGCGTACGTTGTCAAGTGGCAACAAAGGTCCGCCATTTTGTTGTTCGCGAGCAAAATAATCACGCAAGCGTACAACAAACTCCCGCGTTTCACTGTTGAGTACAGTTTTTCTCAGTCTTTTCGGCATTTTGAAACACCAACAATAACAAAAACAGAAAACAACAATAACAAAAACAGAAAACAACAGTAGTAACAAACAAAGGACTCCGATGACACAAAAAACACGTGGCGCATACAAGGCGTTAGCACTCGTACTGGTGTAGCGAATAAGCGATCACGGCGTACCTAGTGACAGATCAGATAGTGTTACTATACTAAAAATTTAATTTACATGGATTTTCAAAACTAAAATTATAGAGTTCGACCATGTTAACTCTGCATCGGAATTTTGGCAACCCCGCATACAAATACACGGATATTCGTATATATAATAAGCATTAGAAATGTAGATTATATTTTTAAAAACATGTTTATTGATGTGGCTGAATGCAAGTCACGCCCTTGCCTATAAACGATATATCGACACGACCCGTCACTAACATGAACTGTCATAGGGATCAAGGTTCGTCGAGCTGATTATAATTATACTTTTGACAGCAGCCCAACTCTGCTGTCAGAAAAGATCAAAGTATTTCACGAATCAATTCACTAATATACCAGTTGAAAAGTTTTAACTTATTTGGTTGTTAATTATAGTAGTATATTTTGATTAGCAATTTCTTTTTTATCAATGTAACATGAAATCTTACGTTTTTCGAATAATTAAAGTGTAAATTTTAATATATAGCCCAACATTGTACAAAATGCTTAAAAAAATTTCGGATTCGAGTTTTTTCATTATTTGCATTTTGTGAGAACATTTACTATAGTAATGTATATATAATTATACCACTGAAAAGTAGAGATTTCAACCAACAAAAAGCCACCGACTCTTTCAAAAAAGCAGATATTATGACGTGAGAGTTTTCGATTGAAAATTAGGGTGATTTTTCGGTATTAAGTCAAAATGAAGTGAAAAAATAAATATTTAAAATAAAAAAAATTACTGTATGGTTGTGATATAAAAAGGTAAGTTTTCAGCAAATTCAGTTAAAAAAATTTTATGCAAAAAAAAAAATAAAAAACCAAAAACTTGGTTATTGCATTTTTCACATTCATTTTGAGGTTATTTTTATTTTTATTTATTTATTGATTTACCAACGCCTGTTTACACTATTACATTTTATAGAATAAAAATTACACATTAGCTCCTGCTTAGCGTAACAGACAATTACAGGTAAATACCTCATGCATCTTTACTACAAGTATACAAAAAAAAAATTAAACCTAGAGTTAACTTAAATACTGATTTACCTTTTATATAATTATTTTTAAAAAAGATAAACTTATTTTTTATAATACTAGATGAGCGACAGTAAAACATGCAAGCAACACAATAAGATCGGTATCCGAATTTAACCTTTTGAACGCCACGGTCGGCACTGGACGACAAATGAAAAAGTGCCCAACACGCCACCGTCGTGTATGGCCGACGAGAAAACGACATTTAAAAAAAACACAAAATAAACATACTAAATCAACTTTTCTGTGTTTCTTTTTCCTATTATTTAAAAGTACTTTAAAACAACACACACACTAATAAATAAACTTTGTAGGTAGATGTATTCTAGAAACAGCTTTTCAACCTGCCTGGGTTTCATTGGGTTACCAAAATACCTACTTATATTAGAAATTTCATTAAGTGCGCGAAGGCACTTTCGAGCTCCTAGATTGAACTACTGTTCCAAACAAATGAATAGCAGAGATTAAATCGGTTATTGACAACTTATCGATAACATCGTTGGCATTCCTATTTTATTTGTAGGTATTTGCTCTGAATTTATGGCTTGGCGTGGGAAGGGCGCCGATGCGTTTGAGCTCTGGCGTTCAAAAGGTCAAGGAGGCATCAACTTTGAATGTATTGTTGAGCGAATCCTGTTAGTGGAGTCCGCGTGGATGTCTATATATTCACTATACTCATTTACCAACCTGCTCAGCCTTGCGACGGGAGAATTAGACCCAAATACAGTTTTTCTTAAAGGAGGACACAGAGGACTGATGTTGTTGCGGGGGTATCTTGCTGGGGCATATATTTTAAATTTGCTAAGTAACTGAGGGCAATCTATCTTGTGACGAAAAATCTTCGAAACAAAGCACAGGTCAATAAGTTTTCGCCGGTCTTCTAAAGAATTAATTTTAAAATGTTGTAATTGTGCCTTATAAGATGGGATTTGTCTTTTCGAGATCCGGTTCGAGAACATTAGATGTCGCATAAACCTTTTCTGAACACGCTCTAATAATAAAGTATGTGTCGCATAGTGTGGCCTCCATACTACTGAGCAATATTCCAAACGGCTCCGCACTAAGGAATTGTACAGCATGATTTTTGTTTTATTTTTTCGTAACCCTTTTATGTTTCTAAGCACAAAACCCAACAATTTTGAAGCACGGTTTTTAATTTGCTCGATATGGGGTACGAACGTCAACTTTTTATCAAATAGTACTCCCAAGTCTCGCACCTGTTCCAATTCAGAAATATCCGCTTGCCCTATATGATACTGAAATGCAATAGGATTTCTCTTTCGCCCGTACTGAATGTAAAAACATTTGGCAGCGTTTAAATTCATACCATTCCGTTGACACCATTTATTTAGTTCGTCAAGGTCTCTTTGTAACAGGGTCGCATCTAAGGCAGTGTTAATGACTCTGCTTATCTTTAGATCATCCGCGTATATATATGTATTAGAGTTACTAATAACAGCAGGTATATCGTCAACGAAGATCGTAAATAAAATTGGCCCTAGGTGCGAGCCCTGGGGTACACCAGAGCAAATTTTTTGCAAATTAGATTTAAATCCATTCATTACAACAGAAAACGTCCGGTCAGTTAGATACGATTCTATCCATTTCAAAAATGCGCCAGATATACCATAGCATGATAGCTTCCTTAACAAAGTGTTATGGGGAAGCCGATCAAACGCCTTACTAAAATCCGTATACACAACATCAACCTGTTTGTTAGCGTCTAGGGCCTCAATTAAAGTTTCAGACAAGTCAACTAAATTAGTACATGTCGACCTAGACGACACAAAACCATGTTGCGCGTTGCATACATTTTGTTTAAAGTGGTGCCGTATATACGGACATATAAGTGATTCGAACACTTTGGCAAATGTAGTTAAAATTGAAATGGGTCGATAATTGGATATCAAGTCAGCTCTACCAGTTTTGTGGACCGGAACAACCCTTGCCGTTTTCCATTTTGTTGGGAACTTACCCGTCTGCAAGGATGTATTAAAAATTATTAAAAGTGGTGGAACTAAATACTCAGCACATTTTTTAATAAATAATGGTGGTACTTCATCAGGACCCGCACTTTTGCTTTCATCAAGACTTTTAAGTTTATTAAGCAACAATTTGGGTTCTATAAAAGGTAAAGACAAGTATTGAGTATAATGGTCCTTTTTTTTTAACTCTTCTGAAGGCTCAAAATGTAGATCATTACCGTCAGAGCTGATATATACCGAAGCAAAATAGGAGGAGAACAATTCACAGATATGGTTACCATCTGAAGTTATTGTCACCCCATCTGACAAAGTATTAGGATATGAACTATTTCCACCGCGTTTAGCTTTAACATAGGTCCAAAATAGTTTCGGATTTTTTGGGATATTAGTTTCGATATCTTCAATATATTTATTATAACTTTTAAGAGCCAATTGAGAGCAACGTGAACTTAATAAATCTAATTGTACTTTATCCATTGGGTTATTGTACTTTCTGAAGCGAATCCTAAGGTTGTACTTTTCTTTTAAGGCGCGTTTTAGATTACGGTTAAACCAAGGTGGGGAACGTGATTTTTTAAGCTGTTTTTTGGGAACATATTGTTGAATAACATCATTAAGAATATCATAAAATTTTGAGACAATATTATCTACATTATCTGAAAGTTTTAGTTCTTCTTCCCAATTATACTGCTGAAGTGCTTTATGAATATTTGCATAGTCCGCCTTTTGAAAATTCAATTTAAATATGTTACAATTATACGGGAGCCCTGGTTTTATATTAACTGAGATATTTATATTTAGTGGCGGATGTGATGGGTCTATTTTGGAAAGAGAATTAATTGCCGGGCTGACCTCGCATACTGGCAAATTAGACAACACCAAATCAAGTAGCCTATTTAAATTATTCATAACGAAGTTATGCTGCCTCAGTCCACTGATTTTTACCATGTCAACAAAAGGCTTACAAAGTATAGGGACAGTGTATTCCACTGAGTCATCATCCAACAAGCTCCACTCAACAACACCCATATTGAAATCACCTATTATACAATGCGAATCACAGTTATCCAAAACTACATTACAATTATCTATGAAATGATTCAACACTATGCTGTTTATTGGAGGAGGCAAATACACCGCACACAAAGCAAATTGATGAATAGAACGAGATACATTTAACTCAATTGTTACCCACAGTTCTTCCAATTTTGATTCCCAGTCCTGCCTACGTTTAGATCGTATCAGCTTGGAGACTGCTATCAAGACTCCACCACCTTCTACCTTGGTGGCCCATTCAGCCTCACTCCGATCTTTCCTATACACAACATATCTTTCATCAAAAAGCTCACTGTTAGCTACAGAATCGTTCAACCACGTTTCAGTTAAAATGATAATGTCGTAGTCATTACAAGACACCTCTCTATAAAAATTATGGGTTTTTGTTCTTAAACCACGCGTGTTTTGATAATATAATTTTAAATCTTCGAATTTTACTTGAAATACTATAAATACATGTTTAGAAAAAAGGGGAAAAATCACTTAATATTCTTCAACATGTCCTTATTTTTGACTAAAATAAATTCACTGTCTTCACTTTTCCTCATAAACACTCTTCCATTTCGGATCCAGACAAATTGAAACTCTAACTCTTTAGCCTTCTGTCTAGCTGCCATGTGTAATTCTTTATTGGCGGGGGATAAGTGTTCAGCCACAAATATTGGCGTACAATTACCGTGGATTCCAAGCAACTTGCTATTCAATTTGTCTTCCTTAGTTTTTCCTTTGTTATATTTGATTGATGCTGCGAGAATTTCATCACGTAGTCTCGGCGAAACTAGCTGTACTACTATTGATCTTGGACGTGGTGAGGTACGGTTTAACTTTGCTGTACGGGTAACGTGCAAAATATCATTTTCCCTCAATTGACAACCAACTACTTTGCCAAGTTCCGTGACTATAGTGACAAGGTTTTCGTTCTTGTTTTCAGGTACGCATTGAAGTTCAATGTTATTCTGACGACTTTGCTGTTCAACCTGATTAAGGCGAGAATTTAAATCAACAACCATGCTTTTCAACTCCTCATTTTCTGTTTTTAGTTCTTCTATTTTTTGTTGAAACGTTGCATTATCCCTTTTCATATCTTCGTATTCTTTATTAATAAAGTTCATAGATTCGTTGATCTGCGATAATTCCTCTTTTATAGGTCTTAGTTCGTTATTAAACATTTCACGAAAAGCATCTTGCATTTTTGCTAACATACTCGACATGTTTTGGTCGAATCGCTCTTGTATAATTTCGCCAATGTCATCTCGAGTAAGGGTCTGGACCTCCTGGGACGGTGGCGAGTTAAGAGCAGGTCTTTTGCTTCCTCGCACAGTTGACACGTTACGAATTGGTGTATTATCTTTTTTTGTCGCTTTTGGGGTACTGCGAATACATTCAGGGCAAAGCCAGGTTGCAACAGTAAGTGAAGATAATTCAAGGGCCAAACATGCTAAATGATATTTCTTTTTACATTTATTACACGATATAAAATCGTCATTATTATCCAATTCAGGCTTACAACAACCCCACTTTGGGTTCGTCATTCTCTCGTTTTTTTTTTTTTTTTTTTTTTTTTTTTCTTTTTTCTTTTCTTTATCAAAACAAAAAATAATCTCAGCTATTAAACTAATGAGGATATCGTGGTAGACGCCACCTCTATATCGCTGTCCTGTCGCTACGATCTTGGTACCGGGTGCACTGTAGGTAACTTGGTAGAAGTCTATGTTCTATCGCTGTCCGGTCGCTGATTTCGTGGTACCAGGCACACAGCAGCTAGCCGCGTCGAACAAAAGTTGGCGACCAAAACGTCTTAAGCGCCGTGGAATAGGCGTCACTTACGCGTCTTTCTCACGTTCCGTGCAAATGATAATGCCGGTACAATATTTTTTATTTATATTCAAATAATAGATTTGGTAATGGTTAGTTACTTGAGTTAACGAAAAAATAGCACTGATTTTTAACACAGAATAACACTATTCTTGAAACTATTGAAAAATTTCACTTTTTAAGAGCCAGCACTGCCGATAATTAGTATTTTTACGAGAACTTTGAATAACATGTAGTAACACCTCGGAAGTCGGACGATAATGATGTTATGAGAAAAAAGTGTAAATACAAAAGTTGTAGATCTTTTTATTACCTACAACTTTGCCATTTAACTTTTTTTCATAGGACTTGTAGTGTTGCCGGAAATAGAGATAAACCGATTTTTCCCCTTAAAAGCTCAGCCCCTTCCCCTTGCAGATCGCCAGTAAATTATTTTTCCTATCATTTTTGTTATATGCTCTACCTCTTCCAATGGGTTTCATCCTGATATATTTTTTTTCACGTTTTACAATTTTCAAAGCTATGGACACTGGTATATAAATAACAAACGACATGTTCCGCACATTTTCTATTCACCTACTCCTCGTATCAGCTAATGCAATTAAATATGATACATGAAGCGGTCATCTCAATGAAAACGACTTCGTTCGCTCGTTAAAATATAATATTGGCTAGTGTGTATTTATATTTATTACAGAATGTATAAGTATAAAGTAGTATAAACCAAGGCTAATATTATTTTATATTTATCACAGAAAATTTAAAGCTAAACCAGTACCAAAACTAGGCCTTTTTGTAGTCCTATTAGAGCGTTATAGGTCGCATGCTTAACTATTTTTTTTTATTTTAAATTTATTATTCATTAATATTTTTATTTCTAATGATCAAATAATCGAATAAATCAACAGTTTACAAATAAAATTGATTAATAAAAACATCAATACTTTATGAAATCTTTATTGTTCGTTATAACAAATTATACAGAAAAATATCTTCGTCTGCCATGATTACTCTTAAAATAAACCGTTTATAAAATATTGATTCTTATGGAAAGCGACATAGTTAAACAAATGGGACCATTTGTTTCGATTCGACGTGGCATCCGCGACTGTCAGTACTGCGACGTACATATATATACATCGGTATAACACCATTCATGTTTGATTTATTCTATTAACAATTATTTATTTTTTCACTTCATTTTGACTTAATACCGAAAAGTCACCCTAATTTTCAATCGAAAATTCTCACGTCAAATTATCTGCTTTTTTGAAAGAGTCGGTGTGCTTTTTGTTCGTTGAAATCTCTACATAAAAAATATATACATTATATATTATATATACAGGGTCATTATATAAACACCATCCAAATTTATAAATTATATTCTTTGAAGAGAGTAACGAAACAAGATTTTTTTCTTTTAATATCACTTAGTACTAAAATATTAAGTTAAGGCTATACAAAGTTATCCGAGGAAAACTACCGAATTTCAAGAAATTCAACTTACATTCACCGTAACAATTTTAAAAATACATTGTAGATTGTTCAGATTTATTATAAAATGATTCAGTACAAAAAATACTTTTATATTCTTTTATAGAGAATGTTATTAAAGACTGACATCATTAAAGGCCGTAACATATCTGTTGAGATGTCAGTTTAAACCGCAACGGACCGAGTTCAATCCTCGCTTATGTAATTACTAAGGAGGTGGACCCACTAGTAATACAAGCATTTAGCTTACCACGACGGGTTTTACCGTAATGTTTTATCACATTACTAAAATTCTTTTAAAAAAAAGAGATGATTGTCATCCATTGTTCCTGTTATAGCTTTAACACATACTCAGTAAATCAACGTCTCATTTTAGAATTTGACTTCGCGACGTTTGTTTTGGGTTCAGTTGTAATTAAAACAAAATGCTTTAAATCCAGAAAAAAATGAACCTATGTTTACCTACACTCAAAATTGCACTTGTAAAATCTTAGAAAGAATCAAATTAATTATAAATAAATCATATGGGCCTGGGTTCGAGTTCCGGAAAGGGCAGATGTTAATGTGATGAATACGTGCATTAGTAACTGAGCCATGGGTATTTATATATATTTCTATTACATATATATATATATATACTAGCTGTCCCGGCCACGCGTTGCTGTGCCGACTGCAGTGCCATCTGCCGGTCTGATTTGTGAATCTAAACCATTCTCAGATCCCCTTGAACACACACAAAAAAATTCATTCAAATCGGTCCAGCCGTTTAGGAGGAGTTCAGTGACATACACACTCACAGAAGAATTATATATATAAAGATATATATAGGTACCCTATATGTATCTTTATCTGTATCCTTGCATACTTTGGGCTAGGTTAATTGGTGTGCATGTAAGAAATATTTTTTCTTTGATTTTCTCCGTATTTATTGTATTTGTATGTAAATGAAGTTTGGCACCATTCAATATGGATTTGTGGTGCAGTGTCTTTAATGTATTGAACGGTAAAATGGTAAGATTGGAATCGTACAAGAGAATAGTGAGTGACAACAGAAAATTTGACGTTTTTTTTGTCATAAATTAAAGATCAGTGAATGTTTACTTGCGAAGTTTTAAATGTTGTTTCTGCTTTCAGGTAAGATAAGTGGATTTTGTTCTTCTAGAAATATTTAACTAAATTGTTACGAATGATAGTTAGTTTAAAATAAAAACCTCTTTTTAGAGCAACACAATGCAGTTTTTATTACGAATCAACGAAGAATTTATAAAATCACATTATATGTAACCAATTATACTTTTGAGAGCAGCCCAACTCTGCTGTCAGAAAAGATCAAAGTTGTTGTAATAATATTATTTGATAAAGATAACTTATAAATGCGTGTGTACAAGAATATATTTGGTAACCAAGTCAATAAACCTTAATGTCTATAGTGACATAGAACATCGTAAGAATTTTGATTAACATGTAGTTTTACATATATGCCAGCC
Source organism: Calamotropha paludella (assembly GCA_927399485.1). Classification (NCBI taxonomy): domain Eukaryota; kingdom Metazoa; phylum Arthropoda; class Insecta; order Lepidoptera; family Crambidae; genus Calamotropha; species Calamotropha paludella. Next base: position 21,910,216 of record OV656811.1, on the reverse strand, counting down.
AGTATACAACATACGCCCCCATAATCTAAATTCGCAAAAGCAATAAACAAGGTAGTAGCACATTCGCAATAAAAAGAAACAACATAATAGCATAGACAAATTAAAATAAAACTAAAACATAAATTACACTACAATACAACAAAACTTAGTTACAATTGCAGTCGATATCAATTTATGTGATGCCCATGCCATCTAGGCAGGTTTTATGTTTGATGCGCCCTAAAGGCTTGGTCAGTATGTCAGCAGGTAACTTATCCGTCGATAAGAAACGTAACGTTACCGTTCCATCATTGACCTTTTCACGAATAAAGTGAAACTTAACATCAATATCGTCAGCTGCGATGAAGGGCAGAACTCCGGCGAGTGGACGGAGGTGAAGCGCGGCCGTTCACGTGCTTCTCTTTCTGGTGTACGCCGAGGCACTGCAGCTCCGGGATCTACGCTGTTACAAGCCTCCGAGAGATGGAGATATTTACATCTTTTCTACGTCCAGGAGGGAACTACGGTCGAGCAGGTTCGGACCTATCTACATTCTATTTGCGGAACCGATGTTTGCACTGTGGAAGTATTGAAATCGCGCGGTCGTTACGCATCGTTTAAGCTTGGAGTTCCGTTAAAATATGCTGAGAACATTATGCTGCCGACCAACTGGGCCGAGGATATTTGTGTGAAACCATGGCGCCAGAACTTTCGTGCCAAAGGGAAGATTTCGTGAATGTGCTACTTCTAATTATAAGTCTTTTCAAATATGCTACCAGAATGTCCGCGGTTTGCGCTCCAAAACTCATACCTTCTATCATAGTATAACCCAGACCTGTTTTGATATTGTAGCGTTGACAGAGACTTTTCTGACGAGTTCCATATCAGACGGTGAACTTTTCCCCTCGGATTACGTGGTAGTGCGGAGAGATCGTTCTAATGACAGCGGTTGGGGTGGGGTTTTACTTGCTGTGAGAAAGAGCTATACGTTACGTGTAATCGCGGATATAGATGGTCTCACGTCTGATATGGAATTACTTTGTGCCGTTATAACATGTAAAATTTTTAAACTGCTATGTTGTGTTGTGTACCTACCCCCTAGATATAAAGATGAACAATATTTAGATGTATTAACTTGTATTGAGAATTTAATTATGACTAATGCTGACATGCCAGTCTTGGTAGTAGGCGATTTTAATCTTAATTCTTGCAGTGACAATGTTAAATTTAATTTTGAGATGTTTTGTGATGCTTGTGGCTTGAAACAACATAGCAACATTCTAAACAGTCATGGCGGCATTTTAGATCTTGTTTTAAGTAGCTTTAATCTGGAACGGATTGAGGTGCTCGCTGGTGATGAGCCATTAGTACCAGCTGATAAATACCATCCTCCTCTTAATGTTACAGTCAAGTTTGCGCATAGGACGTCCGCGCCGCCGCGGTTCCCACCTCACCCCACCTCGAACTTTGGTACTTGCCCCGATTGGAACTGGCGCAAGGCTGATTATCCAAGTCTGTACGAGGCTATAAGTATGCTGGATTGGTCTGACGTTATGGCCACGGTTAATATTGATCAAGCCATCGAATTATTCTACAGCAAGCTTAACAGTTGCATTAGTCAGTTTGTGCCGCTTAAACGTCCTCTTTACAGGATTAATAAGTATATATATCCAAAGTGGTTCACGAAAGAAATAATATACTACGTTGAATTAAAATATACACATTTAAAACGTTATAAAGTAGAAGGAAAGGAATTTAACAAAGAAATGTTTAGATATTATAGATGGCACGTAAAAAACTTAATTGACAATGCTTATAAGCAGCGCTTAAATCTGACGCAAAAGAATATTATTGATGACCCTGTTCAATTTTGGACATATGTTAATGACAAGAAAAAGGACCGCAGACCTGTTGGTCCGTATTTGCATCATGGGGAGCAGGTGGTGGGTCAGGCCGCAGCGGACGCTTTTGCAGAACATTTCAGTTCGGTTTTCCTTCCTGAGGTACCTCGTTTAAGCCCTGAAGAGGCTGCCCGTGCAGTGGATGTGTGTGCCGATGCCTCCTGTGTCTGTATTGATCGAGTCAATAAGTCTGATTTGATTTTGGCAATAAGGCAACTTAAACCAAGATCAACTGCTGGACCTGATGGTATCCCTGTATTCGTCGCGAAGGATTGTGGTTTAGCACTTGTGGCACCGCTCTTGTACCTATTCAATCTTGCATTAAGCCACTCTGTCTATCCAGAAGCATGGAAATTGACAAGAGTGACCCCAATTCCGAAAGGTGATGCTGGTATTAACGAGGTTTCCAACTTTAGACCTATAGCAGTTCTCTCAGTCTTCGCTAAGATCTTTGAGATAATCATGAGCTGCCTCATTGATAACCAGATTCGCAATTCTTTGCATGACTGCCAACACGGTTTCCGTAGGGCTCATTCTACAACCTCCAATCTTGTGACTCATGTAGATTATGCATATGCTGAAATGGATGCTGGCAGGCAAGTAGATGCAGCATACTTTGATTTTAAAAAAGCATTCGACTTAGTCAACAATGATGTACTGTTGCAAAAATTAGTCAGATTGGGGTTCACATCTAAGTTGCTTAAGTTTTTCTCCAGCTACCTCCGGAATCGCTGTCAGTTCGTTAGGGTGGATGGGTTTGAGTCAGTCATTTACTATACAAGATCCGGCGTAAGTCAAGGTAGTACCTTAGGACCAATACTCTTTCTCATCTTCATCAATGATCTGCCTAATTGTGTTAAATATGCAAAATGTCTCCTGTTTGCAGACGACCTCAAATTGTGTTTAGGAATTGGTTCCGTGACTGATTGTGTAGCGCTTCAGGCTGATATATGTGCAGTTGCAGATTGGAGTAGGCTTAATCACCTTCCCTTTAATAGCACAAAGTGTAAAATAATGACGTACACGCGGAAACGACATCCGCTTTACTATAAATATAAGCTAGACGACGTGCCCATGGAAAGGGTAAGCGACATCCGCGATTTAGGTTTAATAATTGACTCCCAATTAAATTTCCACAAACATGTGGTGACAATTTGTAAAGCTGCAAATAAAACTTTAGGTTTTATTATGAGGATCTCTTCGCAGTTTGAGGATCCGAGTGTTGCAATAGTGCTTTATAATGCCTATGTTAGAAGCAAGCTCGAATTCGGTGCAATTATTTGGGATCCATATGAGGCAAAGTATTCTCTTAGTGTGGAGAGGGTACAGAGGAAATTTGCTCGTTGGCTATATAAAAAAAGGTATGGTTTTTACCCATATTTATACCCGTCTCTCTTCGTGTTAGCCATGGTGGATATAGATACATTAAGAACCAGGCGGTTCATACAGCTCTTATTATTTTACTTGGCTATTATGCGCAACAAAATTTATAACCCGACTATATTGGGTGAAGTAAGTTTACTGGCTCCTAAGCGCCTGGCTTGGGATGAGGAGGGAACTGTGGCGCCGCGGCGACCGCCACGCTTGCTGCGCCGACCATCAGCGCGTACTACTTACGCCGCTCATGCCCCCACCAATCGCGCTTTACGTTTGATCGGAGATATCATCGCTCATGACTGTACTATTGACTTATTTGCCAATCATCCTAGTGTAATAATTAGTAAAGCAGTAATATATTACCATAATATTTGACTAGTGCATCTTATTTGATTTATTTATTATGTATGACAATTGACATTGGTTATTTTATTTTATTATTTTATTGACATTTTTAAATTTATAATTGTAACACCGAATTGGCATGGCATGGTTTTATTTTTTTTTTATGTAAAACATTTTATCATTAATTAGTTATTTTTAAGTTTGACATATTGCATAACTCTAACTTATAAGCGTTTTGGATGGTAACATCTGTTAGCATATAAGGACATTGTAATAAATAAATAAATAAATATGTTTTGTGCGATTGTGGTGGTCAGGATTGGCGGCTAACGTAAGTGCACTTTGACTGTCAGAATACAAAACAACTTTATGAAGCTCACCTGATAGTTCAGCGTATAAACGCCTCAAGAAACAAGCCTCCTTGACAGCGCTGGCAAGGGCCATGTATTCTGCTTCAGCAGATGATAGATTTACGGTCGGCTGCTTACGTGCTTCCCATGTAACTGGTCCCCCCGCGATACTAAAATAATATCCCGTATATGACCGTCTATCTTCGGTACAATTTGCCCAGTCAGCATCAGAATACCCACGAAGTATCCAATCCGTATTCTTTCTGTAAGTTATACCTAAGTCTTTAGTTGCTATCAAATACTTTAAGCATTGTTTAGCACATTTCCAATGACTTTCATCATACTTGGTGTTAAACTGACTTAAGTAACTCACCGTGAACGCAATATCTGGCCTAGTGCTTACAGCAAGAAACATCAGACATCCTATCAACTCTTGGTAAGGACAGTCGTAAGAGTATTCTTCCTTTGATTTCTCTAATCTTTTGTTGAGCGGCACAGATACACTTTTCACATCACTCATATTAAATCGTTTTGCTATTTTCTCGATGTATGTCTTCTGATAAATTTTTAGGCAATTATTTTCGTATTTTACATTCATACCTAAGTAAAATTCAATTTGTCCTAAATCTTTAATAGAGAAGCATTTTTGTATGTCACTTTTGAAATTGTCAAAGGTGACGTCTTCTTTATATAGACAAATTATGTCATCGACATACACGGCCAACAAAAGAGTTTCATTGTCATTTATTGTTTTTCTAAATATACATGCCTCCGAGGGAGCCTGCGTGAAACCAATAGCTGACAATGTTTGTTTTAATTTAATGTTCCAAGACCTGGGCGCCTGCTTGAGGCCATAAATGGAACATTTTAATAAACAAACTTTGTCACAATGCAATTCATCAATGAAACCTTCTGGTTGTAACATGTAGACATCCATATGGCGAATTATGTAGCCTTCTTGAACAGCGAATGCTAACAGTGTTCGAAGAGAAGAATTACGTACAACAGGCGCATAAGTTTCAAAATAATCTACGCCATACACTTGCGTAAAACCTTTGGCCACTAAGCCCACCTTATATTTTAAAATATTACCTGATGCATCTCTTTTTATTTTATATACCCATTTGGATTTGATACACGATTTATTTTTAGGTTTATCAACTAATGTCCATGTACTTTTCTTTGTTAACGCGTTATATTCGTCCCGCATAGCAGAGATCCAATAATGTTTATCCTCACTGTTTATAGCATCATAATAACATTTTGGCTCTTCATCTAAAAAATTAGACACCAAAATATTATAAGAAAAGAAATCAGGAGGCTTACGATCTCTTTTTGGGTAACGATCTATAGCGTTATCTATGTTGTCATGAGATGGTTCAGTTGAAGAAACAACATCTTCCTGACTACGTCCGCTGGTGTCTTCTATTAAAGAATTTTCACTGCTATTCTCAGTTACTTCATCACCAGATGAATGCATTAAATTATCACTATTTATTAAAGGAGTACATTGTTCAGACATGAGAGTTTCAGATAAAGCATTTAAATGTTGATTATCAAATGCTTTTAAATCAGTAAAAATATTTTCAAAAAATGTAGCGTCTCTCTCTTTGATTAATTTTCTCGGGTATCGCGTATCCCTAAAAAAATAGCTCCTTGGATCGTCAGAATAACCCACAAAGATAAATTCTGCGGCTTTCAAATCTAACTTAGAGCGTTGACATGAAGGGATATGCACAAGAGCCCTACCCCCGAATACTTTTAAGTAAGAAATATTAGGTTTCTCACTGTACCATTTTTCATAAGGAGTTTCATTGACTAAAGCTCGGTGTGGAGCCCTTTTTTGATGTACACCGCAGTTTCCATTGCGTCCTGCCAGTATGCTTTAGAATGATTGCTTTGAGCTAGCATAGCACGAGCTTTTTCTACAATACACCTTATACTTCGCTCGCTAACTCCATTTTGTTGTGGGCTATGAGGTACTGTTGTCTCGTGTTTAATACCACAATTGTTAAGATAATTGGACATTTGTTTGTTAACGAACTCAGTCCCATTATCTGTACGCAAACATTTCATTTTTGTATCTGATTGTCGTTCAACAAAAGAATGAAATGTCTTAAAAATCTCAAAAACATCAGACTTCAAAGCAAAACAATAAATAAACATCATACGTGTAAAGTCGTCAATAAATAAAATAAAATAATAATTGCCCTTAAAAGATGTAGTAGAAAATGGTCCACAAACGTCAGCGTGAATTAGTTCTAAGGGAGAACTTGCACGTTTGTATTTAACTTTCAAAAACGGTTTTCTGGCTTGCTTACCTTCTATACATGGTATACAGGGATCCTTATCTACATCAGCATAAGTCATACCAGTCGCTTGGCCTCTTTTTAGTTTGTCCATCCCGATACGACAGAGGTGACCCAGACGCCTATGCCAAAGTTGATATTCAGTCAACACTTGTGCACTTTACGTTCCGTATTGTCAACCACATCTAATGCTGCAAATTTTTGTGCTTTGTTTGGATTTAAGTTCAAACTATACAAACCACCACTATAAGTACCCTGTAAAATAGAATTGCCAGTAAAAGTTACATCAATGTTATTATAAAAATTACAACCACGCTTATCAAAAATAACTGTGAAGCCTTTGTCAACAGCTTTCTTAACAGAAATTAGGTTACAATGTAAATCTGGTACAAAAACAACATCTTTTATTTTCGTAATACTTGGAATACCTGTAACAACTATATCACCTGTTCCAACAGCTGGCAATTTGTCTCTATTCGCAATAGTGACAGAACCGGCATCATAACTCAACGGCTTATAGTTTTCAAAAAATTCCAAACAAGGACTCATATGACTAGTTGCTCCAGAATCAATGTACCATCGTTGACATTTCTTATCATTATTTTCGGCGACAAATGCAGTGAGTAACGTGGAATCTTCTTGAGTAACTCTTTCTACTACACTGCCAATATTGGCTTTCTTCTTTCCTTTTTTGTGTGGGCATTGAGGACTCTTATGTCCTGGCTCATGACATTTATAACAAACAACAGGCTTTTTAGTTTTGTTTTTTGATGTCTTCGAACTTAATGCTAAGACGTCATTTTGAGGTACATCTTTTGCCATTTCGTTCAATAATTTAGATTTTACTAAATCACTTGTTACCTTTACATTGGAGTTTTCAAGTGCCATTATGAGAGGTTCGTATTTAACTGACAGACCTCCTAACAAAATAGCGGCGACAGACTCGTCGTCTATGACTTTACCAATGTCTGCTAAATCTTGTACTGTAGACATAATAGCATTTATATACGACTCAATATTTACAAATTCATTCAGAGCATACTTGTATAAGCGGCGTTCGAGTGATAGCCTGCGGCCCATCCCTTTGTCTTCGTAAGTTTTTGCTAGTGCGTCCCAAGCTTGCTGATTTTGCTGATCTGACATGAGTAATGGCTGAACCATCTAACATGAGCGAAATCTTAGACAAGGCCTTCTGATCCTTTCTAATTCTCACATCTTCAGAGGTAGGATCACCATCAGCGTAGCCTTCAATGGACTTCCACAATTCTTCATGAATAAGCAGCGCTCGAATTTTAAATTTCCAGATGCTGCACCCATCTCGACTAGACAATAATTTAATGCCACTGAATTGATCACTCATTATACTAGAGCCTCGTGCTGATAACGAATGTTGTAATAATATTATTTGATAAAGATAACTTATAAATGCGTGTGTACAAGAATAAATTTGGTAACCAAGTCAATAAACCTTAATGTCTATAGTGACATAGAACATCGTAAGAATTTTGATTAACATGTAGTTTTACATATATGCCAGCCAGTATACAACAAAAGTATTTCAGAAATCAATTCACTAATAGACCAGTTGAAAAGTTTTAACTTATTTGGTTGTAAATTGTAGTAGTATATTTCGATTAGCAATTTTTTTTTATCAATGTAACATGAAATCTTACGTTATTCGAATAATTATAGTGTAAAGTTTACATTAAAATTGTACATAATGATTAAAAAAAATCATTCAATGCATTTTGTGAGAACATTTACTATAATATGTAATATATATATATATATATATATTGTATATATTTTTTTATGTAGAGATTTCAACGAACAAAAAGCAAACCGACTCTTTCAAAAAAGCAGATAATTAGACGTGAGAATTTTAGATTGAAAATTAGGGTGACTTTTCGGTATTAAGTCAAAATGAAGTGAAAAAATAAATATTTTAAATTAAAAAAATAACTGTATGTTTGTGATATAAAAAGGTAAGTTTTCAGCAAATTTCGTTAAAAAAAATTTTTGCAAAAGATAAAAATAAAAAACTATAAACTTTGTTATTGCATTTTTCACATACATTTTGAGGTTATGTGAAAAAAGTGTAAATACAAAAGTTGTAGATCTTTTTAATAACTACAACTTTGCCATTTAACTTTTTTTCATAGGACTTGTAGTGTTGCCGGAAATAGAGATAAACCGATTTTTCCCCTTAAAATCTCAGCCCCTTCCCCTTGCCGACCTCAGATCGCCAGTAAATTATTTCTCCTATCATTTTTGTTATATGCTCTACCTCTTCCAATGGGTTTCATCCTGATATATTTTTTTTCACGTTTTACAATTTTCAAAGCTATGGACACTGGTATATAAATAACAAACGACATGTTCAGCACATTTTCTATTCACCTACTCCTCGTATCAGCTAATGCAATTAAATATGATACATGAAGCGGTCATCTCAATGAAAACGACTTCGTTCGCTCGTTAAAATATAATATTGGCTAGTGTGTATTTATATTTATTACAGAATGTATAAGTATAAAGTAGTATAAACCAAGGCTAATATTATTTTATATTTATCACAGAAAATTTAAAGCTAAACCAGTACCAAAACTAGGCCTTTTTGTTGTCCTATTAGAGCGTTATGGGTCGCACGCTTAACTATTTTTTTTATTTTAAATTTATTATTCATTAATATTTTTATTTCTAATGATCAAATAATCGAATAAATCAACAGTTTACAAATAAAATTGATTAATAAAAACATCAATACTTTATGAAATCTTTATTGTTCGTTATAACAAATTATACAGAAAAATATCTTCGTCTGCCATGATTACTCTTAAAATAAACCGTTTATAAAATATTGATTCTTATGGAAAGCGACATAGTTAAACAAATGGGACCATTTGTTTCGATTCGACGTGGCATCCGCGACTGTCAGTACTGCGACGTTCAAACAGCAACAACCTTAACTGCCCCTGTCACGTGACTACCAACTTTTTGAAAGAAAGTGAGAATAGATGTATGTCATATTCATAAATGTCATTTTTATTGTAGATGTGTGTGTAACGTTACAAAGTTTTGAAATGAACCATAATAACTGAAACTAATACTTTTTTCTAAGACCCTAATGAGTTTCGCATCAAAAAGGTGGGATTGTTTCAATTCAATAATAAGTAGTAATGTAATGTCAGAACAATCATTGTCAAATTTTTCCGGTCGCTAGATATCAATGCAGACAGTGCGGCGTAGGCTAAATGAAGGTGGCCCATACCATCACATACGAGGGCTGCACTAAAAGTATCGGGAATGGAATATTTCCACTGTTCCTGTCATATTAAAATCTTTTTAATTTAAAACTCCTTGGTTTCAAAAATCAAATACCATTTATTTATTTAAAAAAAAGATTCTCGGTCTTGTCACAAGGTCTTGTCAAACTTAGTCGTTGAGAAAATGGAATTGACTCGAGAAAAATCAAGAGCGATGATTTATTATAACTTTTGACGTGGTTTAACACAAAAACAGTGTGTTGATCGGATGCTTTCTGCATTTGGTGATGAAGCCTCATCCAAAACCACAATTTATCGCTGGTTTGCAGAATTTTAACGTGGACGTGTCAAGCTCAGTGATGTTCCCCGTCAAGGTCGTCCAAAAAGTACAGTCACCCAAGAAAACCTTGTTGCTGTGCGTAAGCTGATTGAGGAAGATCGACATGTGACATACCGCGAAATTCAGGCAACTTTAGACATTGGCATGAGTCAAATACAAATAATCTTGCATGAACAATTAGGTGTAAAAAAGTTGTTTTCCCGATGGATACCGCATTCGCTCTGTGACGACCAAAAAGCGGCTCGCGTTACTTGGTGCGTCAGAACACTCGAAAGATTCCACGAAAGATCCTCAAATGCTGTATACAACATCGTATCAGGGGGTCTACTCCCTAAACACGAAATTCGTAGTTTCGGCCGAAATTACGGCTGTTTCCTACTACGTAACCCCGACGACGTAAGATTAGTTCGTGGCTCAAACTAAGAATGAATGGCAACGTGATTTGACAGTTGTCCCTACTCCCGATATGTTTTTATCCGTCCGAAAATATGAATTTGACACTTGTTTCAACGGATCGTTATGTCAATTTAAACGACAACAAACTAGTTATCGTGATAGGCTATCGTGCTCACAAATTTAACTAAATAAAAGAAATGGCAGCTATTTTAATGCTTGAAGAAATAATTGAAGAAGAGAGAAAGCGACGCCGACAATTCTTGCGCCAGAATTTTCAGCTAGCGAATATACCCGATGTCGAATTTATAAACAATTATAGGCTCACATGGGATATATTTCGAAATTTGTGTGAGGAATTAATACCTCTTATGCCTCAACGCGTACGGCGAAGTGGTGTCGATCCAAGAATAAAGGTAATAATAAAAAGATTTGTAACTAATCAAGCTGTTATTTTATAAATCCAATCCGTAACATTCACCCGTTGTTTTTGTTTACTTTTAGATTCTTACTGCACTTAATTTTTACGCTCGTGGAAGCTATCAAGGTGCAGTGGGTCTTAGCAGTGACACCCCAATGGCACAACAGACGGTATCTCGCTGTTTTCGGGATGTCACATATGCCCTTAACAGCCCTTCCATATTAAAAAAGTATATGAGGTTTCCCCAAAATATAGCTGAGAGGAACCTTATTAAAAGAGAGTAAGTTGGTATATTATTATTCTTAAACAAATCTAGGTGTTTATCATATTTAATTGACATTTATTATGACCAAAATACTTATGTATAGTGCATGCAGTTCACATAAACATCATTATTTTTAATTGTAACTAGAATATGCACTGTATATTTTCAGATTTTATGCAAAATATGGCCTGCCAGGAGTAAAAACCGATAAAACAAATAATTTACCGATAAACTTATTGGCTCTATGGGTAAATTGACGCAACACTATCGTTATTTGTCATTCGTTCACTAATATTGTCTATGATTCCGTTCGAAACTCATAACTTCGAAATTTATCGGGGGTAGGGTTCTCTCCGAAGTTTCGGTTTACTTTCGGACGGATCCGTATTATCGTTGACGGAGTTAGAGAGTAGACCCCCAGGTGACGAATACTGGATATACGCGTACGAACCCGAAACAAAAAACCAGACACGAGTTTAGGTGTTCGAAAATGAGTTAAAGCCAACAAAAATTGTTCGTTCACGGAGTGTTCCAAAAAAATGGTGATCACGTTTGTCTCCAAAACCGGCCATGTTGTGACTATTCCTCTTGAGGGATAAAGAACGGTTAATGCAGAATGGTATGCTAGCATTTGTTTGCCACAGGTATTTTCTGAACTCCGTAAAGAGAACTGCAACCGCCGCATCATCCTCCATCACGACAATGCGAGTTCTCGCACCGCGCACAGAACAAAAGAGTTTTTGGAGCAAGAAAACATAGAATTATTAGACCATCTGCCGTACAGCCCCGACCTAAGCCGTAATGATTACTATACTTACCCTAAAATAAAGAATAAATTGCGTGGTCAGAGATTTTCATCACCTGAAGAAGCTGTGGACGCCTACAAAACAGCCATTTTGGAGACTCCAACTTCCGAATGGAATGGTTGCTTCAATGATTGGTTCCATCGTATGGAAAAATGTGTCAAATTTCGCGGAGAATACTTCGAAAAGCAATAAATACATTTTTAAATAATAAAGTTGTGTCACTTACTTGATTCCCAAAATTTTCAGTGCCGCCCTCGTAACAGCCCGAAAATTGTCACTTACACAACATCAGTTTTTTATTACTGTTGGTGCCAGTTATCTTCGTATGATAGCGATTTTTAAAAGACAGAACGCACAAACGGTTGATTCTTCATAATAATGTTTGAACATTGTTATCAAGTGGTAATAATATATTTTTACTGAAAAGCGTTTTGGTTTTTAAAATTACCAGGACTACGATATAATCCGTCCAATCCAAATTATAATATTGAAGACAAAAAGCGATTCTATCTTCTTTGTGCTTTTGTGTAAGTAAGGTTTTAAAAGTTTATAATTATATATGACTACAAAGAAGTGTTGGTTTTTTATTTTACTTTTAGTCAGACTGGCGAACAAATCATTCACGCGCTTTGCGCTCTAACATTATAGCAAAAGAATAGGTATATTTAATAAAATATTATTTCATATTGCACTACAAAAATTGCAATTTTTACTTTCTTCACTTTTGTTAACCTGAAATTTAAAAGCAAGACACATTTGAACCTTAAAACCATTCTAATCTTTGCATTTCGAACACCGAGGTTTTTGAACCGAAAAAGACACGCTGTCACAGATATAAAATTTGAGTAGAATTGAATAAATTACCGCATGTCTGAAAAATTATTACTTCATATTTTAAATAACAGAAATGATAAAGTTTTGGGAACGGAGGAAACCATATGCGTGGTGGAATAAGAGCTAAGGACAAAAAACATAATGAGGTCGAGTTTGGCAATGATCCTTCTAATTATAATCAGAAAAGATTTTGAGTTAAAGTCCCGGTAAGGACAAATGTTTGTATAATAAAAAATCACAATAATTATGCGCTATTTCTTTTTGTTCGTGTTTTATTTGAGTAGTATAATATTAATAATGATTTTTATAATGCAAGTGTAAAAAATCTTTATTATTATTTGCTTGCTGCATCTATACCTTTCTAAGTCTATGGATGCAGGATAAATAAAATTATATTTTATCATTATTTCATCCAAAAGCATGCGACGTTGCCGTTGCTCTTTGTTTTGGAAGAGCGGCAACAACTGAAAGCACGCCATCAGGCATGTCAAGACTCTGCGTCAAGCAGTGACAGTTCTCTGGCGCCAAGAGACATACACCACACACACACAAAGATATTATGACATAAAAAAAGTCGGTTTTTTTTTTTTTTTTTTTTTTTTGCCTGTAAAGTCGGTTTTACGGGCGAAGATTTTACGTGACAACGTCTTTTTCTCGGTAGAATATTTATTGATATGAATATAATTAAATTGCACAATGCGCGCGGCAGACCGATCATAGTTGAGTGGGAGAGAGACGCAAGGCATTCGGCGGGCCTCTCTCTCGTTCGGTGACTCATCGTAACGTTACCGAGCGTTACACTTTTTCATAAGTGACTCCCAGCCGCAACCAATTTATAAGACGTTATCACGTCAAAAACTTTATTTTTTGTTATTTGTTGTCATGGGAAAAATAATTTCATCTCTTTCTACCTTTCTGTCTCTTGGGTCTTGAAGGGGCAGTTAAGAGTGTTGCTGTTTGTACATATATATACATCGGTATAACACTATTCATGTTTGATTTATTCTATTAACAATTATTGACGTGATAACGTCTTATAAATTGGTTGCGGCTGGGAGTCACTTATGAAAAAGTGTAACGCTCGGTAACGTTACGATGAGTCACCGAACGAGAGAGAGGCCCGCCGAATGCCTTGCGTCTCTCTCCCACTCAACTATGATCGGTCTGCCGCGCGCATTGTGCAATTTAATTATATTCATATCAATAAATATTCTACCGAGAAAAAGACGTTGTCACGTAAAATCTTCGCCCGTAAAACCGACTTTACAGGCAAAAAAAAAAAAAAAAAAAAAAAAAAAAAAAAAAAAAAAAAAAAAACCGACTTTTTTATTTTTTCACTTCATTTTGACTTAATACCGAAAAGTCACCCTAATTTTCAATCGAAAATTCTCACGTCAAATTATCTGCTTTTTTGAAAGAGTCGGTGTGCTTTTTGTTCGTTGAAATCTCTACATAAAAAATATATACATTATATATTATATATACAGGGTCATTATATAAACACCATCCAAATTTATAAATTATATTCTTTGAAGAGAGTAACGAAACAAGATTTTTTTCGTTTAATATCACTTAGTACTAAAATATTAAGTTAAGGCTATACAAAGTTATCCGAGGAAAACTACCGATTTACTGTCACAATCACGCTACGCACGGTGTTGGAGCAGATGATTACACAACCCCCGCCCCGCCCCCCGTATTTCATTGATACATTACGCTGCGCTCCGTGTTGTAGCAGATGACTACATGACCTCCCCCACCCCCCCCGCCGCCGCCGCCGCTCCCGCTCCCCGCTCTCCCATATTTCATTAATACATAACAATAATTGTCATAAGTTCCAAATTTTTCCTTCATACTTGATCGGGCTTAGGACCGTCAAATTGCAGAAGGTATGAGTTGTTTTCTAATAACAGATAAAAACTTTGAACGTAAAAGTAAGCCATACTTTTTGCAATAAGGCGTATTTCAAAAATCTGAAACAACTTAGGTACAAAAATTGGTTGGAGTATAGCAATGGCTGTGCAAGGCGTCTAGAACTTAAGATTTTTTTTGTCTCACTGAAACATACAAAACTAAGAGAACTATTAACAACAGAAACTAAAAAAACACAGGAATTGCATACGCAATACGAAAATCGGTATTAAAAATAATAGAATAGTGTTATACATCGGTATAACACCATTCATGTTTGATTTATTCTGGGTTCGTTATATATATTAGGATAACGAACCCATGGCTAATATTACCCAGCACAAAAAAGATCTTTCCTGTGTCCTGCCTATACATGGCTCACTTTAAAATTTTGCGATTATATTGTCCAAAGCAATGTAGTGACCTGATTTCCTTTCCCGTTAAGTTTATTTGGTAAACTTCGGATTATTCACGGCTTAAGAGAAAATGTCGGTCGTTAAGTTGCTACGATTACGCAATTAAGACAATAGATTGCTCTCATCTATTTTTTCCTATCCTCTTTGTTTGTTAGTGGTCAATTCAAAAAAAATACTAAATTACTTACGGAAATTTACTACACAAATAATTTTAAAATTACTTATTAACCACTTTTATAGTATTCATTAAATACACCTTCCATCACCTTGGAATAGGTGCCCCTGGTCCATACACAATGTAAAAGAGTTTCAAGATATAAAGCACCATATGTTATGATGCCTAGTATTTTGATAAGATTTTATTGAAATTGCGATGTATTCTAGTCTTTTTACCAATATTTAATAAATTATCTTGTAGAAAGACCAAATTACGTCGATACTACCATTACAGCAAGCCTAGTATGTAGACAGGTAACAGAGGGTCGCTTCGCGGTGTCTGAATCTACAATATATTGTAAATAGTGAACTGTAGGTACGCGTCTTTAAATATTACAGAACATATGCTTGTCAAATATTTGATCTCTAGTGAGCTTTTGCAAACAGTAAAAAGAAGAGTACAAAGTTTAACGATTTGTTTAGGCAATGTTGCTTTAAGTGGAGGGTGACAATATTCGAAGGCCTACGCAAATGCCCGAATAACTAAAGGCGTGGGTTCGTTTGCCACCCGAGAAATATATTTATTTTCAATTATTCTGTTTTGCTCTTGCTTATGAATCAAAAAGATTGTCATCGTTTTTTTTACAAGTAAGCCATTCTTTCTAGCAATAATAAAGTACCTATATGTAAATACAGCGTCATCTGTTGAGATAAAGTGTATTTTAATAAGAATTTCTACAAAGTAGACACGTAATTTTGCTCTCTGATCAGTATTGTTATCAGATTATTTTTATTTTTTTTTTGTTGGGAATTTAAATCGTAATCATCGAAGTGCAATGCTCATACAAACGAACACAGAGAGAGAAATTTTAAAATAGTTTGTTTTTTAAGTTTTGTTTCTTGACCAGTGTTTCTTGCGTCTGAAATCATGTAATGTAGATATTTGTATAATGTGGTTTGTATTTTGGGTTTTAATCAAAAATTTTAAATTTAAAAAAAATGTAGATTTAGACACGATTTAGACAGTTCGTAAAAGTCTCTATCTCCGGAAGTATGACAATATCTCTTCATATCGTAAGAAATTAAAGTGACTTTCTATTCCGCAGTATCAAGGCCTGCGAATTCGCTCCAGTCTTTATTCTATACCTACAAAATCCATTTACTCTGCAGTACTTGAAATGTGATTTCCAATATCTGATAGTAAAGAAACTTTTTTAACTTCTTTTTCTTGGTTTTGAATTCAACTTTTTTACGTTTCAGACTGTACGCATCTTCTGGAATGCTTTACCACCAAACTAAAAGCCGACCTCAAAAAAGTTTACATCGGAAAGATGACCTAAAAAGTAAAAAATAAATGAAATTGCCATTTTATAAATTATCTTACAAATGTCCATTTCCTATTCAACTTAAACTTATATTCTTACAAATTTCACGTCTGCCATATACTTCACAGTACATAACACATATGTAGTCATACAAATAAATATCATAGTATTGATTTGTACTTACAAAATTATAATTTTAGACTACTGAGAAAAACATAATTTTATCAGGACAATAATTAACAATTACTGTTATTATTGGATCGGTGCGTGGCAAGGTTAACAAAGCGTATTAACGTAGTAGCGAAGTAACGATAGACATACATTTAAGGGTTAACCCACACTTGTCAGCTCGGAATCGCATTTTCACATGTTTTATCCTTTTCTGTCGCACAGAAACATCATTTGCTACAGTGAGAAAGATAGGACGCTGCCGAAACCATCGTTGTTGCTCACTCATTAAATTCTTTGAATTAATTAATTTTTTAAAAGCTTGGTTGGCCAGAACCAAAAATAACAATAATTGGAAATGATTGTCCTAACACAATCCGCCAGTGATTGTAAACACTACTGAAAAGTCACAAAACACTAAGGAAAAAATATACAATTTTTATGCGACCATCTCGAAAAAAACACTCATTCCAACAAAATATAATAATTAAAATTTGCGCCTATACATATATACGAAGGCGCAAAAACTAATACATAAATATACAATCGAATAGTGTCGCTCCTCTTTTTACTTGAAATCGGTTAAAAAGCACTCAACTGGATTTAAACCAACCGGTTCACCAAATCCTTCTGGATACTCCGACCGTTTCCATTTAGGTAATCTAACTTTAAAATGTATCTTTACTGAAGTAAATAGTTCTTATTTTCTATTTGTCACTTATCTATGCACCACCAGAACACATGGTGCATGGTTTCTGTGTGCAATCATTTTAATTATATATTAATTAAATTATAAAAATCTTGCATTCATACCAATTAAATATAGTAAGCAAGTGTAAGGCTTGTGTTATGGTTTCTAAGATAACGGATAGACACACAAAACAACATAATATATCATAAAAATACGTAACATTCATAGAATTTTGGACTGGCTGTTTTCTTACGAGAAAACTGATCACGCTGGTCGTGAAACACGACGGCTATCCTTGACGCTAGACCTTACCCAGTTGATAAGGAAGCCACTAGAGTGCGGGACACTGACGGGCGCACAGCTAATTATTTGGACCTTCTGCTGATGACAAATACCGACAGTTACTCGGTGTTGGCTACACCACCCCTAGGCAGTTATGATCATTGTGTAGTGGAATCGGTGTCGGTGTATTCTCCACCCAACCCAAGCCCAAAAGATTCCCGGTGGGTTTGGCGTTACAAGTCAGCGGATTGGGATGAGATGCGCGTTACTTTTTTGCATCTTTTCCTTGGCGGCAAGTTTGCTTTTCTTCTAGCGACCCATCAGCTTGCGCGGATGCTGTGACCAATGTGCTTCGTCAGAGAATAGGGTATTTATCCCCTTCTCTAACATACAACTTGCCAGCAAAGTTTGCCCGTGCTATAATGCCAAATGTCGTGATGCAGTGGCGTCAAAACAGGAGGCATTTTTAGCCTAGATTGAAGTTTGATCCTACAAAGCTTGTAGTACGCGTGAATTGAATAAAGTCTTTAACAAAGCTGCCAAGTCCTGCAAAAAGTTCGCTTCGACCACATAAACCGAATAGGGAAAAACTTGCATCTTACCCGTCGGGTATTAAAGCGTTTTGGTTCCTTGCTAAGTCGGTCGAGGGTTACTTCTGCTGAGGGTAACGTTACCTCAGTGCCTCCTTTGCAGAATCCTGACGGATCGTTGGCAAACACCGCATAGGAAATGGCTGATCTCTTTTTTTTTTTATTTAGGTGGGTTTGCTCTTGATCCTAATCAAGCTCGTGGGCCAAGACAGGATCCATGATGGAACGAGGCTTACGAGTACCCTGGCTTTAAAAACGGACGGGTTACAAGTACTCACGAATACAGAAGCAGGGAAGAAGTTCCAATACTTTGCTATGCGCATTATAAATGATGTTGAGAAGCGCTTGGTGCGACAGGTAGGAATAGCAACCAAGAAAGGATGGTAGCCCGCAGTGCGTCTGGATGTCCGATGAAGTAGGGTAATGGTGGTATGAGCATATGCAACTCCTGAGCACACTCTCCAAAATACAATCTGTAGAAGACCGACAGACAGGCATTATATGGTAGATATACCAAAGAGTCGCACTAAGCATTTTAGTTCCAATTTTGTGATACGTACCGCTAAGGAATGGAACTCTTTGCCTGAATCTGTGTTTCCTGAAAAATTACAATTTAGGAGTCTTCAAGTTACAAGTGAATAGGTATCTTCTAAGAAAGCGTGTCACATCCTAGATCACATCGTCACATATCATCACGCGAGAAAGCGGTCAAGCACTTATCTATTTACTAAAAAAGGCAAGCTATTTACATATAAAAAATATCCATATATCCAAATATCGTATTCATCGTAATCATCTACTCCTTCTGGGAGTTGAACTCGGCACCATTTGGCTTCGCAAAAAGGGTTGTTCTTGCTCGGCTAAATCTGTCGTCATCATATCTGTGGAAGCGTAATAAAATTCCCATGTTTTACCCTTTCGCATCTCTTACTTATTTACTTTTCCATTACGAAAACCGTATATTACATGAAACATAAAACAAAACTGACTTTAATTAAAATGTTACACATGGGAGGTAATCCGTGTGCCTAAATGAACACATTGTTGCATGAATATTTTATTACAATCCTAACAACTGTCTCCATATTCACACTTTCAGGTAAAACCGTTGCGTAACTTTTGTTTGTTTTTAACTCAAATACTGAACGGAAGTATGAAAGAAATGTTAAAACAATTGAAATAAGGCGACATTCGACAATAGAGATGATCGTATTGGTTAAAAACAAAAAAGTTTACCAAATAAATAAAGTGATTTATGATATAAAATCAAACTGCCGGGTAGTGTACGGCAAAGTAAAATGACGACTTAATGATTCTGGAGGTCACCACCTCCCGTTAGACCACAAAATAGGCACCAGTGTTTTCCAAATTATGGTCTTTCCCTGCAATATCCAACCCAAGAGTGAAGATTATAGTCAAATCCCTCCCATAGTCGTGGATCAATCAACAAGAATAACACTCGAAATCTATTTACCTAAATATGTGAATATGTTTAAACCTTAACTGTTGTTTGAACAGTGAACGTAAAGTACGTTAGCACTGCAACTGGAAAAAGCGTTTGTTAAAAATAAAAGCAAGGTTTTCGGTATCTATTATGACCAAGAGGTTGAAACATTATATAAAGACTCCTATTTTGAAGTTAGAAGTGTGAAACTGAGTTCTTTGACTTTTCATAAAAATAACGTGAGTACATTTATCCAAGTTTTATTTTTCTTTACCTATGTTTTTTGGTTATATGTGTAGAAAAAAAATGAAGCAGAAGACAAAGTAGTAAATCCATGACCGTTAAACAATGAAGATGTTAAATTTAATGTAAGTCTAGTAATGACTCACTTTGCACGCGATGTTTGATAAACGGAGTTTCACCAGATCATACGATAATGCCACTCATTAACACTCCATTAAAATAGCAATGCCCTACCGTTTTACTGCCTTAGCACTTGGCATTACTTCTAACAAGTTTTATAGCCACAACTTACAAGCAATAATTCTGCATATCCGACGTGAAACTTCTAAGCCATTAGTAATAAATAAATAGCAAATTATAGAGGTTCGGTTAATTTGATGTTTTGAGATTGATTTAACGTGTTTTTTTTTAAAGGTTCGCTCTTGATCCCAATTAAGTCCGGGGGTCAAGATAGGATTTACGGTGGAACAAGCTAACCCAGAAGATGCCTATTCACCCTGTCTTTAAAAAGGATCGAGTTATAAGTACTCGGAAATACAGACGCAGGGAGGGAATTGCACTCCTTTGATGTGCGCATTATAAAAGAAATTGAGAAGCGCTTGGTGCTATAGCTAGAAACAGCAACCAAGAAAGGGTGGTAGCACGCAGTGCGTCTGGATGTCCGATGGAAGAAGGGTGATGGCGGTATGAGCATATGCAGCATATCATGCATATCAGGAGAGCACACTCTCCAAAATACAATCAGTAGAAGACCGACAGTCAGGCAACTTTGCGGCGATGAGGTAAGGTGTGGTGAAGCTTGCTATTCGCCAATTTGCTGTCACCAATGAGCCTCTCAGCTCTGCACTGAATCGTATCCTGTACAGCAAGTCGGTATTTTGCTGAGCCGCCCCAGAGGTGGCTGCAATTTATTTATATTTTCATATTTTTGCATTTTCAATGCTATTTTATATGATCAATTTTAATAGAATAAATACTAAAAAATAATACAGAGCAGAAAGCCGGACTTCCAAAGGTTTGAATCCCGCCTGAGATTAATTTGTGCTCACAACTTATGTTGATTTTTTCTAGTATTTTTCCATTCAAATTTATTATGTACTTCTTTATTTGTTTACCCTACAATAATAAAATCTCTAACATAGCATGCAATGGACTAAAAGTACCAATTGGCGTTTTATTTAAAACGAAATAACTACTCTCGAATGCCTATTAAATATTAAATAGAAAATAATACTAGAAGGTTAATTTGTTCACATTGATTTTTAAGTGGAAGTGAAATTCTATGTGGAAATAGTAACGGACATTGTACAGTCTTACACCGCACATTCTTTACTTCAATTCAATACGCTTAAATTAGGTTACGCGTCAGCATTTTAACTTTACCTTTTATCTGCTATAATTAAACATTATGAGATTACTATCGGCCACAGTCGAGGGAGGACCCATCTTCTAACTACCTTTTACCCACGTTTTCTTAGGTCGCTTTCTTGTCTGTTTGCTTGTCTGTCGTCTTGTCTGTCCGGTTGGAATCTTGTATCTCAATTTTGAGGCACTTCCCGACCACCTCGCGAGTTGAAACTTTTAGGGTAGCTCAGAACCCGATGACAATGCACGCTTAAACAACTTTCAACTTTCTAGGTGCACTTTCAGGTCAACTTTCGGCAACTTTCACTTTTGTATGGGGCTTATCCGATTGTCGCGTAACACATGGTTACTTCGTTGAGTTAATAATTAAAAAGAATAGAATAATAATACTAGATTTAAAAATCTAAAAATCCCACGTTTTTCAGTGACCAATAAAGAATAAAATAACCCGGCGGGGCCAAGCGAGGGGCCACTCAAAACGTGGGGGCGCATCTTTACAAATACTCTCAACATTTATGCATATCATACATCTCATTACATCTCCATAAGTAACATGCGCCCCCACGTTTTGAGTGGCCCCTCGCTTGGCCGCGCCGGGTTATTTTATTCTTTTTTAGTCACTGAAAAACGTGGGATTTTTAAATTTTTAAATCTAATATTATTTTATCTGTAACTTTACCAAACTACTTAAATAACTCTAATAAACTAAGTGAATAAATCCTTTCGTTTTATCTCCGCAACAACACAACTTTCAACGTCGTGCCAGCCACCACTTACTACGTGACTAACAAGCAACAAAACTAACTCCAACATCTACCTGTAGGTACGGTGTTCGTGGTCAACTAAGCGAACATCCTACAGACATGTTTTGATTACCCTTCTACATTACCTACTACTAAAGTGGCTTGTGACGACACGATGTGTCACGTTTCGACAAACGAATGTGCAAATAACGCTTGTGAGACAGAACTTTGCCGCGACTCAACATAGCACGCTCGTGCGACACATGGAAGACTCAGTCTAGTGCGAAACTGTTAACTCAGTAATTATGGTAATAAATAATCATATGTATATAAGATCGACTTTTTCAACTTTTCAACAAGCTTGAGTAGTAGTAATCTAAAGTAGGTGATATTGAATAAATCCGAAGGCAACTTGACAAGTTTACTTTTTCACCTTGTCGACCGTGTGTGTCGCACAAGCGTGCATTCAAACATCCACGTACAGGGGCCATATTTTTGAAATGCTTGAGCCCGGTTCACATGCGAAGTGTGCCTGTCGTTTCTTTCCTGTTGGGTTGAGAATAAAAAGGACGGCACATGAATTTCGCGCGAACGTTATTCGCTCATTCATTTAACGACCTCACATTATATATACACAGTGGCCTGTATGTGTTTTAAATGTGCAAACGATACTGTCGCGTTAGAGTTAATATTTGTGTGATAGACCTCAATACTATGAAAATAAATCCTGAGTTAAGAATATTATTTCAAACTGTATAGTATAATTTGCATAAGCATTTGAAGACAGACTTAGTTACATTCAGCCCTGGGATTACTTTTCTGCAGTTTCTAACTTACATATTCCACTGTTAATAACTTCAAATAAGAAAATAAACAAGGCTATTTTATCTTTTGTAAATTTATATATCTAAAGAAATCGTTATAAAGATAATCCAACTTTTTTCAGGTGCCAAGTGGGACTTGAACCCATATCCCTCGCTATCCAGTCCAGTGTTCTTACAGTTTAAGTTACCGAAACTTTGACATCTCGTAGAATTTCTTCAAGTACATATTTCAAAAGCTGACGCCAGCGCCGGCAATATTCCTATAACATCAAGTACGTATAATACTATTACAACTAAAAGTCTCGAACAATAGATAAAGAAGAAAAACCTATTTAGTTATTATATTTTTTGTAAAACGGTCATAAACGGTCATATTGATTGCCCTGACTTGTTGAAGCAAATTAACTACAATGTTCCTTATAAGCTGGCTCGATTAGCAAGGTATTTAAGGCAATTGCTTTCAGAACAAAATTAGGTCATTTTTCTGCAACGAACAGAATTCAGTCGCGGTACAGTGAAATATCACGTTTCTCAAGCAGTAATGCTGAGCTTGATTTGTCAAATTCATTGCGCAAGTTTAGGACTCACTATTAAGAGAATTGTAGCTTCCGAAATAGTTTAATTACTTATCACAAAATGTTTTTATTTTTGAGGTCTTTTCTTTACAAATATGTATAAATGATTGCATGTCGTGACAGCCTTTAATTAAGGCAACACTATGTACCTAATGAAAGGTATCAGTTCAAATTCTCCAAAAATAAACGACGATCACTTTAATAATCAACTATTTATTCTATAGGCGTGTTCACAGTTAAAATGACAAAACAAGAATGCCGGCTCTCCTATTAATTTTTATACATTTGACTTAAAGTAAACAAAACATGATATTCTATGGCCTAGTGACGAGTTAACATTATTTGACTAAAAGTAAACAGACATGATATTCTATGGGCTAACATTATTTGGTTCAAAGTAAACAAAACATGATATCTTATGGGCTAGTGACGAGCTAACATTCGGCCATCCTCTTTAGGGTGAGTCCTCTCACATCGTACTAATTATTTATTTACACAATCATATAGGTAAGACCTATTATGTATTAAACATATAAATCTGATTCTATAATTATGTTTTTAATTCTTATACACAATTATAAGTACCTTAAAAGTAACATTACCAATAAAAATATTTGAAATTGATACATTTAATACTTAATCTAATTACAGGTCAAGTACAATTACAGTCTGATCTGCGAACATCTGTGCCTTACTCATCGCCTCTGCACTGTTCGCTCAGACTGATTCAATCTAATACTTATCGCAATCATGGTCAAGTTCACATTCGTATCAATTGGATGCACAGTCTGTTGTGATCTGCGGTTATCTATGCATACGCACTAACTGCTCACAACCCATGCCTATCCAATGATTAATCTTACATAATAATTACATCGAAACTTAGTTTCCCTTTAATCACTGCAATCATTATGCTCACTGTCTTCAAGTAACTCTTTGCTGATAGTATTACTACTACCATCGTCACTGTCGCTTTCGCCGTCCGGTCCTTTAAAATTTAACCAAGGTTGGATTTTGTCAATAGAAACGACATTTTCATATTTGCGATTTCCTTTTCTAGTCAAAGGAGTGTCTTGTACTATAAACCGATCGTTAGGCAAAATCTTTACTATTTGGTAAGGCCCGTGAAACTTAGCTATCAACCTTTTTGATTTTCCTAACCTATCTTTATCAAACATAGTTCTTTCTATCCTAATAAGATCCCCTTCATTATATTTAGTGGACTTTTTCCTTTTCTTATCGAATCTAACTTTTGAAGTATTTTGATCTATTTCTATTTTATCTCTGGTTTTACTTCTTAATTCCATCAAATCCTCCTCATTTAAACGATCTATAGTTTCATTTATGACATCACTCAGTATATTTTCCGAAGTATTTGTTATTTTATATCCAAATAATAATTCCGAGGGACTTTTACCGGTAGTTTTATTTATCATCGTATTAAGTCCGAGTTGCACGTCATTAACGAATTCGTCCCAAATTTTATCGTCTTTACCGTGACATTTGGCACCTAGAGCATCTGATATAGTCCGGTTGAATCTCTCCACCTGTCCGTTCGCTCGTGGAGTGGCTACCGCGTTTAACGTGTGCTTAATTCCTATGCTACTATTAAATGATTTAAATTTTGCGCTTGTGAAACATGTACCTCGATCTGTTATTAATCTAGTAGGAACTCCAAAATAACTAAAAACATCTTTGAAAATCCGTATAGCTGTAGTAGTTTTAGTGTCTTTTACGGGTTTTATGATAATGAACTTTGTAAAGGAATCAATAATTACTAGCAAATATGTGTTACCCCTTCGTGAACGAACAAACGGACCTAAATGGTCAGCATGTATGGTGTGAAAGGGGATATCCGGTTTTGGTATGGGGTGAAGCATACCTTCCTTGGGACCCCCAGGTGCTTTGTGATAGGCACATTCTAAACACGCACCTACGTACTTTTTTATGAATTTCCGCATTTTTGGGAACCAGAACGAACTTTTGAGTCTACTCAGGGTCTTTTCGAAACTAAAATGACCTACGTCATCGTGGTTCATGCGTAATAATTGCCACCTAACTGGTTTCGGAACTAGCCACCTAATACTACCGTCATCCATTATCTTATATACATGATCTCCCTTTAAACGATAGTTTTTGTAAACGTCTGCTACATTTTTCGTATTCTCATCTAATAAAATGTCTTTTATCCTTTTCACATCTTCATCATCACTTTGAACTGTCGCTATCCAATCTTTAGCTTCAATATTTAGAACGTCTATCACATGGGGCCTACAACTCAAGTCTGGAGATTCATCGATGGGAGCGCGACTTAGCGCGTCTACATGAGACATTTTCACGCCGGGTCTGTATTCGATTTCACAATCAAATTCTTGTAGCTGAATCCACCAACGCCCTATCCTTGGTACGAGATCACGTTTGGTCAAAGTCGTCCGTAACGCATTACAGTCGGTGATTATTTTGAACTTTATGCCTAACAAATACACGCGAAATCTATTTAACGACGATACAACCGCCAGAGTTTCCAGATCGTATGAATGCAATTTTTGTTCGTCACAAGTGGTTTTCCGACTATAATACGCTACGGGTCTCATAAGCCCGTCGATACTTCTCTGAATTAGAATGCCTGCTACACCATGCTTCGAAGCGTCGGTGTGTAACTCAGTCTCAAGTTTAGCATCATACAACGCAAGAACCGGTCTTTCTACAAGTTTATTTTTCAAGGTTTCAAACGCATTAGCATGGTCCGCCGTCCACTTCCAAGTGAAGTGTTTTTTTAATAAGTCAGTCAGAGGTTGTGCAATCATAGAGAAATCTTTTACGAAACGCCTGAAGAAGCTGGCTAGCCCCAAAAATCGTCTTACCTCGTGAACGTTACTGGGAGTGGGGAATTTAGCAACTGCGTCAGTCTTTCGGGAGCCTGGACGAATGCCCTTACCACTTACTTCAAATCCTAAGAAATCGATCTCCTTATAAAAGAAAAAGCATTTGCTTAGTTTAAGGGTAAGCCCTGCTTCACGAATAGCCTTCAAAACCTCCTCTAATCTAACTAAACCCTCTTCAAACGTTAGCATTGGAATGAGTATGTCATCCATATATATAAGCGTATACTCAAGTTTAGATAATACCCTATTCATAGTCCTCTGAAAGACCGACGGAGCATTGGCCAGACCAAACGGCATTCTTTTAAATTGGTATTGGCCGTCCGAAGTTACAAACGCCGTCTTGTCTTGTGAATATTCTTCTACGGGTATTTGAAAATATCCCGATGCTAAATCAAGAGCGATAAACAAGGAATTGCCAGCTAACCTATCTAACTGGTCATCAATCAATGGTAAAGGGAAATGTTCCTTCTTCGTTTTTTTATTGAGTGCCCGATAATCTATGCAAAGCCTCTTATCCCCTGTTTTCTTCTTTACTAATAGAACTGGGCTTGCGTAGGCAGAATTTGATTCACAAATGATGTCAGCGTCTAACATCTCCCTTACCATTGATCGAACAAGTTCCCTTTCAGGATATGATAACCTATACGGTCTATACACTACCGGGGTCATGTCTGTTAATTCAATTTTCATTTGATCTACATTAGTGTAACCGATGTCCATTAAATTATTTGAAAAGCAATCTTCATATAGTAGTAACATATTCTTAAGTCGTTCAACATCATTTTCTGCTAATTGACAGCCAAAATTTAACGAATCTTTAACTCCCGGATCATTAAAATTTATTATATTAACAGTTTTACATTCGTTCGTGCGCATAGCTCTCGTTATCAGTACTCCATCTTCTATTTCTACCGGTACGTTAGAAAAATTGCCCACTAATAATGCGCCTGTACCATTGACCATTGTATATTCACCAGGCATCATATAATACTCTTTACCGGGGCAACCTCTTAAGGAACCATTTACATACAGCATACCTGAATAATCAACGCTATTGCTTTTTATTTTCACTATCTTCATTCCATTTGGTGGGATAATAACACTATCAGCCATAAATAACCGCATTTTTAGGGACGATATTCGTTCAAAAATTAGTTTATCGTTTGTTTTTGTGATCACTATTCCTGGTTTCTCAGTAAAACTATGACCAATAAGAATGCCATATTTCATTACACTATTATCGACTACATAGACTTCAACCATCTCCGTTATATTGTGTATGTCTATACGCACAACAGCTTTGCCTAAAGGTAAAACAATGTTGTTTCCTATACCGCGCATAATTGGTAATTGGCCAGTTGTAGTCCACATAATTCCTAATTGTTCAGCCTCACCGCGACGTATCAGGGTACACTGACTACCTAGGTCTACATAGCCCTTAAGAAGTTGGCCATTTATTTTCAAGTCGATTAAGTATTTATCATCTGTCATACTTATCGTTTCCAGTTTCATAACTGATTTTTCTTTAGGATCAGACTTATTGCTATCAACGGCTGGTAATTTCGGGCAGGAAGTAGTTAAATGTCCTAATCTATTGCAAATATTACACTTAAGGATTTTCTTTGTACACTTGAAACTATAATGGCCTGCTTCGTTGCAATTATAACAAATTATAGAACCAGTACTCTCACGTGAACGCGGTAATTTAGAATTGGTGGATTGAGTAGAATTTGCAACTATTTTCCTGTCATTGAGAATCTTTTGTCTATTATCCGAATCACGGTTTTGTTGTTTTATTGATTGAAAGTATTCTAGTACTTGTTCGGGCTCCTTACATTGTACTGCCTTCGCACCTAACCTTAATGATCGATCATCTAAACCATGCAATAAACAGTCGACGGCACGTTTACCTTTTGTCTCACAACGATTTAGCAGGTTAAGCTTATCGTAATAATATAATTCCAAAGAATCGTTATACTTAGCTCTCTTAGACAACATCTCATTTAATAATTCTGCATAGTCCTCGCTACTTGGAAAAGAATCAAGCAACTTCGTTTTCCACTCGTACCACGAAAACGACATTGACGGTAATGATTGGTACCACGACTTAGCGACGCCGCTCAACTTAGGCAGTGCATAGTGAATGATTTGATCATCACCCCATTTATATAAGCGCGCACATTCTTCGACTTTATTGAGCCACATGTTGATTGTTTGGCCCTTTATCATGGGGTCGAACTCAGGTATCACATTACCTAACATAGGGAATTTATTTCCTTAGGGACGATTACTAGACAAAGACTTAATCAATTCCATTAACAATAATTGAGTACTATTATCACCAAAATTGGAACGACTCACATGCGACTCCGGTGACAGGTCAGGGGCGCGGTGCGTACTCGTCGATCGGCGCGTGCTTGACGCGTGACGTGTGATCGAGACGCGATGTGTGCTCGACGCACCATGCATGCTCGACGCTCGATGTATACTCGATGCTCGGCGCGAACTCTTCCTCGTACCCGACGCGTGTTGCGTATTCACATCACTATCCGTCTGCCGCGTGCACGATCTTCGATGTCTACTCGATTCTCGGTGAGTGCGTGATTTTCGACGTTCATTCGACTTTTCGCGTGTTCTCGAGGTCCGACGTATGCCCAATTCCCGACATTCCTTCTGCCTGTGTTCTAAATCATCATAACTTTCACTTTTTCTCACTTTCTTCTGTTTTTCCTGTCGACTACGATTTCTGTTACGTTTGCGAGGCGGTGTATTTCCTTCACTTTTATCGGAATCGTTACTCATTTTGCAGGATGTATCCGGCGAAATAATAGGTGGGCTTGATAATCCCACTTCTGAACTGAAAGGTATCAGTTCAAATTCTCCAAAAATAAACGACGATCACTTTAATAATCAACTATTTATTCTATAGGCGTGTTCACAGTTAAAATGACAAAACAAGAATGCCGGCTCTCCTATTAATTTTTATACATTTGACTTAAAGTAAACAAAACATGATATTCTATGGCCTAGTGACGAGTTAACATTATTTGACTAAAAGTAAACAGACATGATATTCTATGGGCTAACATTATTTGGTTCAAAGTAAACAAAACATGATATCTTATGGGCTAGTGACGAGCTAACACTAATGTATTGTTATAATGTAAATCAAGATGTAAGGTGTGTGCTTTGTTGGCTGCCCATAAATAAATAGAATGTAAATCTAAAGATAAACAAAGAAAAAAAAATCATCGACAACTAACATTTCTCATTTGTCATCAAACATATTGGCATCCCTTTAAATGTTATTATTCTTTACAAAAAAAAGAGAGAAAAAAGGGGCCTTAAGCACCTTATTAATATTCCCTCGTGGGTGCTTGCAAATGCTTGTGTTACGAGTAAGTTCACGTCCGCAGTACATCGAAGAAGATCCAATTCAATCCGCATTCGAAGCTGACATCTCAACCGAGGTGCCGCCAAAGGGATCTTCTCATGCCTAAGAACATGAGATACCTAAATAGAATTATTCTTTTTTTTTACATAGGCACAAACAGCAGGAAGCGACTTTGTTTTATACTATTCGTTATTCTAAAAACAGCAAAGTTATAGAAACAATGAATTTCTGTACTGAAATGATCAATTTAGCATGAAATGTTTAAAATGCAAATAACATTTTTGAATAAACTTAGTAGTTCAATTCGATTTATAGGTACAATCGCAGAACGGAGAAGTAATCCCCGTTATACAGATGTACAACATAGTTAACCGTGTTTATTAAATATTGTGTATAGTTATATAACAATAACCTAAATATCAGTAACTTCGTCTTTTGGGGTTGACAATGTCGTAATCAATCTTCTCGTAATGACCTTCATAAACCACGAAATATAAAAAACGAACTAATGAAACGAGAAATATATGATTGGGAAAGATAACTACCCGAATGATATGATACGACCCCGAGAAAATAAAAACTAGTCGGAGCGAAACCTGCAGGGTCACCTCCTTTGGTGCTCGTAAACTGGACCAACACAAACATAAATAGGATTCTCATTACGTTTTGCCATTTTACGGAATACAAAAAACTGCACTGCTGCTTTGTTCGACTATCGATTACTACTATTTGACGAACGTTTGGTGCAACGGTAGAATTCCTGCCTTTCTCACCGA
Organism: Calamotropha paludella; assembly: GCA_927399485.1. Classification (NCBI taxonomy): domain Eukaryota; kingdom Metazoa; phylum Arthropoda; class Insecta; order Lepidoptera; family Crambidae; genus Calamotropha; species Calamotropha paludella. The sequence goes on along the minus strand of OV656811.1, from coordinate 21,879,842 downwards.
ACGGTCATGGGTTCGAGTCCCGGTAGGGGCAGATGTTTGTGTGATGAATACGAGCATTTGTTTCCGAGACATGGGTATTTATATATATTTCTATAAATATTACTTATCTATATATCATATATATATGTCCATAACACAAGCCTTATAGTGCTTACTTTGGGATAGGCTAACTGATGTGAATGTAAGAAATATTATTATTATATTGTTATTACTAATCATCCTAACATAAATATGTCTTGAGTTTGAAAATCATTCTATGTCAAATGATAATATGTAAATTAAAAGAAAAAACTATACCGTTAATATACCAATCCTTTTTGCAATTATCTGTTGTTAACAATTAAATTAAAAATACAACAGACCGTTTTCTCCATCTTTAATCAATTTTTATTGTTAAAATGTTTAACTTCCTTAACATTAAAAGTTAAATCGCCATTTATCTACGCTGTTTGACAATGATGACTCACATTTGACACAGATTGAATTCGAAAATTTTTAATGACCTATCTATATAATGTTTCTCTCTCTCTATATATATATATATATATATATATAATATATAAAAACGAGAATCCTGAATCAATGATTCACTCGTTAACGCCCAGCCCAAACTCTTGAACCTAGAAAGCAGATTTTATGATGTAGACCAGACGTAATGAAAGATCCCAGGAAACTAGTTTCCTAGGATGGTGTACCGGGAAAAAAACTATTAAATGGTAATACGGCATCTTCAGAACTACAGACTTGAAAACTTGGATTTTGACTTATTACTATAAATGAATTAACCCATTTCACAGCGTTAATCGTAAATCAACCCCAAAAGAGTTGTAAAATGGGGATAAAATATAAGTATCATTAAAGCTATCGCCAATTTAATTAGTTTTGTGTTTCTTAAATAATAGGGTTTGCCCGCAAAATAGTAGATTTATCACCAAAATGTAGTTACCAAACAATATAAAATCAATTCTAAAATAAATCACCTAAAATCATGGAGATATAGGGTCTAGTACCAGATAAATGTTTTTGTATGTATTATAATAGGTTTGTCTTAATTAGTATTTAAGCAAACTAATTTAAAGAGATCGCTAATAAATCATATATTATGTCACTAGAAAATTTCATAAGGTTCCGAAAAAAAAATTTAGGGTTGTCGTCATCATCGTTTCAACCAAAAGAGTCCTACTTAACTGGACATATGCCTCCCCAGGGATCTTAATTACCACAAGTAGTACAAATATATTTAAATAAATTTTCTAGCAGAATAGTTAATAAAACATTAAAAGTCAAAATAATCAATATTTATTATTAAAAATTGTATAAGCCATAATATATAATATTTATTATAAATGAAATGAATAAAATAAATTTAATTTGTATTGTATTAATAATAAATGTATTGAAATATGTCTGTAAATTGTATTAAGAGATGGCGGTGTACTCCGCTGAATCGCGGTGGCTAAAATTGTATTTCATATATATATAACCAAAAATGTTTATGATAAAAAAAGAATTTTATTAAAAGAAATTGGTTCCATATTTAAAACTACTTGGCAGTTTCTTTTAGCACATATTACCTCACCCAAAAAGTATTTTATCAAACTTTGAGCATGTACATGGTCCTTCGAGCCGGATAGTGGAATATAGTCCGTGGGTACTAGGTAATAGTGCAGGTTTTTGTACGGAATAAGTCACGGGCAGTGGATCGCTGTCGCAAACGTGACTAGTGGCTGGAGCAGCGCCTGTTGGAGCTGAAACCAGTCGACAGCCAAGGAGGCTGTCAGGACCACGAGCTGGTAACCCTAGCTGGTGGAGGGCACCAAGGTGGAAAATTGATGCAGTGGTGCTGCCTGGAGGAACCGGGCGGAGAAGTCGTGCTAGAAAAGGACGACAAGAATTCTTCTGGATATGTGTGTGAGTGAAACGGAAATATAACTGTGAGTACTTTTATTTTCAACCTTATATCTATGAAGATTTTAACTTTGTAAATTGTGAATAGTGTGAAATTAAAGTGAACAAATTTGAACTTTAAATGTTAGGTAGTATTAACTTAGAATAATTTCGATTGTAGATTTAGGGACTTAGAATAGTTTTAAGAAAAACGAAGGTACGGGGAACCTATGCCCGATTTTGACCAGAGGTTCAAAACTTCAAACACTTAGAAAATTTGTAAGATTTTTTCAATTTGTTTTATGTTCTTTCTAGTGCTTAGCTTTAAGGAAGAAGTTTGTCTGCATTTAGTTTAATTGTCTTTTTGTTTCGTTTTCTTTTTATATTTTCACAATGGATAATCTTATTCATTCTCAAGAAGATCTGTATGCGCGAGTTAATAAGGCACATATTAATTTTAGAAAGACTCCAAAGTCTCGTCTTAGTAAAGAGTATGTAGAAGGAAGAATGGAACTTCTTGAACAAATGTGGTCTGAGTTTTCAGCCGGACATAAAGAATTAATGCGTTCCGTATCTTCTTCGACTGAATTAGCAAATAAAAGTTATGTTCAAAATGATGTCTATGATAAAGGGGAAGATATTTATTTTGAATATAAGATGGAATTAAAATCTATGTTGTCGAAATTTGAAAAACAATGTACTGCAACAGATGCCGCAGCTTCGTGTAGTACAAATTCATATCAAGTAAAACTTCCTAAGGTCAATATTCCTAGCTTTTCAGGAAAGTATTCTGAATGGAATACCTTTCGAGACTTATTCTGTTCGTTGATACACAACAATAAGGACTTAGGAAATGTGCAAAAATTATTATATTTAAAGGGATATTTACAAGGGGAGGCTGAACAGCTGATAAATAATATTCCTATAACAGATATTAATTATGATAGGTGTTGGAAGTTACTTGAGGAAAGGTACAGTAACAAAAGGTACATTTGTAATTTTATTTTGAAAAGGTTATTGTCACAGAGAAACATTGCAATAGAATCAGCTAGTGCACTTAAAGAATTATTAGACACTACAAATGATTGTTTGTCGTCTTTGTCTAATATTGGTATAGATACGAATAGTTGGGATGTACTTGTGATTCATATTATTACTCTAAAATTGGATCTAGAATCTCGGAGACAGTGGGAGTTCTTTGCTACTAGTAGTAGTTCAGATGAGCTACCAACGTACAAGCAGTTTGAGGAATTTCTCAAAAATCGTTATCGTGCCATCGAGTTTTTAGAAGCCGAAACCAAACCTGTAAATAAATATCAAATGCATAAAGTAGGTGTCAATAAATTTAAGGCTTTGCATATTACCAAGGTCTCTTGTCAATTTTGTGCAGAGGAGCATAGACTTAGTTACTGTAAAAGTTTTATGAATGAGTCTGTGGACTCGCGGCGTAACTTTGTATTAAATAATAATTTGTGTTTTTGTTGTCTGGGTAGCAATCATTCTGCCAAGAATTGCCGAAGTAATTTTAAATGTCGTATTTGTAGAAAACGGCATCATGTTCTTTTGCATCCTACGGGTAAAAGTATGGAAGGTAATATCTCTTCAAAGGATATGGTCGCGTCGAACGGTGTGTCTTCGCTTGTAAATAATTTGAAACCGGGTACTTCCTCGTCAAATACTGATAGTGCTGAAACGGTTCCTGTAGTCTCCTGTATTTCGACAAGGCAAATTAAACATAATCGGGTGTTACTTGCAACAGCTTTAGTAAACACCATGTCGAAATGCGGTCAGATGTTCACAATTCGGGCACTGTTGGATCAGGGATCCCAGTCGTCTTTTGTGACGGAATCGATAGTGCAATTATTGGGTTTAAAGAAAATACCTGTCAAAGGTCAGATTTGTGGAGTCGGAGGTGAAAGTGGATTAATGTCCAAGGCAATGGTAAATATGAATATAACTTCACGAATTGATAAAAAGGTTGTAATTAATGTGAACGCTTATGTTTTAAAATCCATAACCACGTTATTACCAACAAATAAAATAAACGCAGTGGATTGGAAGGAATTATCTGAGATTGTTCTCGCGGACCCTGGTTACTATACATCAAATCGGATTGATATGTTGTTGGGATCAGACGTGTATAGTTCAATAATTCAAGACGGAGTAAAGAAAGGACCTCGTGGTTCACCGCTTGCACAATGCACGTCACTTGGGTGGATACTGTCAGGTGCTCTCGATGCATGCAATTCGCCTTCTGAAAAAATTAACGTTATGCATTGTAAAGTGGAGGAAAATAAACTTCTGAAAAACAATTGGGAAATGGAAGATGATATTCGAATGTTAAAAAAGAAGTTGTTAGCTGATGAAGAAAGTCGATGTGAACAGTTGTTTACTGAAACAACACGTACGGCATCGGTACAAGATGTACGGCAAGTACAGCTTCCTTTTAAGGGTGAAGATCCTGAAGTTACAGATTCATTGCAGATTGCTGAAAAAATAATATATTCGTTAGAAAAGAGTTTGAAAACCGGAGATCTGAAACAAACACATAATGAGGTTATTAATGAATATATTAATATGGGTCGTATAGAATTGATACCAGTGGTTGAAATAGAAAATGAACTATCTGGGAAGCCTAAAGAGAGCTTAAAGATCAAAACAGATAAAATAATAAAAATTATAGAACTTACCTGGAGTCGTAGTGAAGACGCCTTCCACTACAAGGTGGAGGTGCCCACCTTCGATAAATTAGGATGGGCGAGGTCGAGTATTATTATAACAAATATAATTGTACAAAAGCTATGGTTAGCAGGTATCGGATGGAATGAACTTTTGAGGGAATGGCTTAAGTACCGTCAAAAGTTGACATATTTAAGCAACTTTAGCTTACCACGATGGATCGAAGCCAAGGCTGCAAACAACATAGTTGCATGGTTTCTGCGATGCTTCGAAGGATGCGTACGCATCAGTTGTCTATGCAAGAATTGTTGGCTCCGAAGGGAAAATACATGTTGCTCTTATATCTGCAAAAACAAAGGATTCTCCGATAAAACAGTTATCAATTCCGCAACTGGAGTTGTGTGGTGCCGTATTGCTGACGCGATTAATAGTAGTAATAGCATCGGTACTGAATATAGAAAAAACTCACCTGCATGCCTGGACAGTTTCGACGGTGGTGCTTGCTTGGTAGAATAGCACGCCAAATCACTGGAAGATTTTTGTGGCTAATCGGGTGTCTGAAATTATTAAACATTTATATACTCACCATTGGTCACACGTCGCGTCTAAGTGTAATCCGGCAGATGTTTCTTCGCGAGGTTCGTATCCGTCCGAGTTAGTAAAAAATAAACTGTGGCTGTCGGGACCTGAGTATCTGAAAAAAAAAAGGAAAACATTAATTATGAAAAGCCTGAAGATAATAAAAGTGAGTTAGAGATGGTAAAAAAGTAGACTAGCTTAACTATTGTAAAAGGATTTTCATCGCAAGATTAATAAGAGTTGTAGCATATTGTCAGCGATTTGTTCATTTGCAAGTGATAAACTAAATAAATGTTTTGGGTTTTGTTAACCCAGGAGCAACATATTGCAATAAATAGTTTAATAAAGCAGTGTCAAGCTGATTATTTTAGAAAAGAATCAAAGATTATAAACCACAAACAAAACTTACCTCAACGTTGTCACCTTTTATTTTGAAACAATTGGTTAGAGGATATGGAGACTGTGGTCATATCACTATTCGACTAGGTTTTATCAGTCACAACATCCTCAGCCTAAGGTCGGTGATGTAGTTATAGTTAAGGAAGACAACTTACCAGCTGGGCGTTGGCTCTATGGTAAAGCGATTGCTACTCATCCTGGAGATGACAATATCGTTAGAGTTGTCACATTAAAAGTGAAGAAAGGTATTTTAAAAAGATCAGTTTCTAAAATATGTCTCCTTCCTATAACTGATTAAATATTTAGAGAAAATAGGTATATTTTGTATGTTATTTTGGTTATATGATTTGTTATGTTTTGTAGATTATTTTAACTTACCTGTTTTGTTACACTGCGTCATGGTGGGCGAAGTTGCCTTTTATTTTGTTTATTAAGGACAAATTAGATTTGTCCTTGGTGGGCGATATGTATAAGCCATAATATATAATATTTATTATAAATGAAATGAATAAAATAAATTTAATTTGTATTGTATTAATAATAAATGTATTGAAATATGTCTGTAAATTGTATTAAGAGATGGCGGTGTACTCCGCTGAATCGCGGTGGCTAAAATTGTATTTCATATACACTCATTTGCAAAAAAAACGGGCGGTTTTGATTTTCATTCATCTTTAAAAAGATACAATACAAAAAAGGTTTCAATCGTTTGTACACGTTACTGGCCGGTTTAAAAATGCCGTGGTATTTAAAAAAGTACGTTTTAAATTCAAATTTTCATTTGATGCTCATTTTTACAGAAAACCCCTTTTTATCCTACATTTTTAGCGCGAAGTTCCAGAAGTTAACATCGACTTTTATAACTTTTATTTAATTATCATCGATTTATTTCATATCCTTGACTGTCAAAGCTTTATTTATTGCTGTTTGGCTGTATCGAAAATGTTAGATAAAGTGGTAAAAGCTACCAAAATTATCGCACTGCTTGAAGAGGGTTGCAGCCAATGCTTCGTGGCTAGGAGGCTGAATGTTAGTCGCTCGATGGTCCAAAGGACCTGGCACCGATATCAGGAGACTGGTTCCGTCGAGAGAAGGCCTGGTTCTGGAAGAAAACCATGTACCCAACCACGGGATGATCGTTTTCTTGTGAGTCGCGCATTGAGAAATCGCAAATCTTCGTATGTGGATCTGAAGAACATTCTCCAAGAAGTAAGAAATGTGCATATTAGTCTATGGACGGTCAGGAGGAGGCTTCTCGCTGCCAATATACGCAGTCACCACCCGGCCCGCGGCCCCAAATTACTCCGTGAGCACCGAGTTCACAGGCTTAGGTTCGCTAGAAATTGTGAATCATGGACTTATGAAGATTGGAATAGGGTTTTGTTCTCTGATGAAGCCAGGATATCTCTGTTCGGTGAAGATCGACGTCGGCGAGTGCTAAGAAGACAAGGAGAACGCTTTGCAGAGGCATGTTTCGAAGAAATCACACCTCATGGTGGGGGCTCTGTTATGTTTTGGGCAGGAATAAATTCAATGGATAGTACAGAGTTAGTCTTCATTGAAAACGGCTCACTGACTGGGCATCGATACATAACGGAAGTTCTAATTCCTCATGCACAATCCGCATTGGCCGCTCTAGGTGAAGACTCCATTTTTATGGACGACAATGCTCGCGCCCACCGATCTCGCGATGTTAAAGCGTATGTGCAAGAGGTCGGCATTCGTCGTTTGGATTAGCCAGCTCGAAGTCCCGACCTCAATCCCATAGAGCATGTCTGGGACGTTCTGAAACGGCGTGTGAGATCAGTACAACCGGCTCCGCAGACCATCAGAGAGCTGAAGAATGTGATTACTGCGGAGTGGGAACGTATTCCGCAAGCAAGTATCCGGGATATACTCGCTAGCATGCCCAGACGAATTCAAGCTGTGATTTTAGCTAGAGGGGGTCACACTCGATACTAAACATTTATCTGCTTTTACTTTATTAAAGAAAAACAAACAAAAAAAACTTTTTTATTATTACTTCATGAGCATATGCTCTACTAGCGAACATACACTACTAGTGAGGTTTAGCATTATTTCCCATAAATTGTATCAAAATTTTATGAAATACTGATGAAAACGATAATTTCTTATTAATTTACCAAATTGTGAGGATAAAACTATTTATAATTATCAAACAAAGCAATATTAACATTTAAAATGCTTCATTGCTTAGGTGCCCGTTTTTTTTGCAAATGAGTTTATATATAACCAAAAATGTTTATGATAAAAAAAGAATTTTATTAAAAGAAATTGGTTCCATATTTAAAACTACTTGGCAGTTTCTTTTAGCACATATTACCTCACCCAAAAAGTATTTTATCAAACTTTGAGATTGTACAAAAATAATAATCACTGAATAATCAGCGTTGATTTGGATTTTAAAGGGCGCCCCTGGCCGATAAGCAAATTGCGCTAATTTGTCTCCGCTTCTTTGAACATATTTTCATTAAAATTATAAATTGATGTATTAAATTGGTATCGAATACAATTATTTTAATAACTGAACGAAATAAAATGCAACTACTGTATTGATGACAAAATAACAAATAAAAAGGAGTCGCAGTCAGGGATTGATAAATAATCGATTTATTTGGTGACAGCATCTACCATTCTGAACACAAAGCTATTATTTAAGTAATAAAACTATTATTATAAGAACGAAGTTTATATTCATCTAATGCACTATAGTTTTATTGGTAATCCATATCTTATTTGACACATATATTAAAATTAATTTGATAATTCATATCTGGGAACACTTTTTGTTTATCCGAGAACGAAAATATTTCGTGGCGATAGATCTATTTATTAGGTGATACAACTTGATGACATATATAAATTTTGGTGACAAGAAATATAGTCCCCATAAAATATCTATGGGAGTTGTATTTTTTATTTGTGTTATGGATTGGAGAGTGTGTACAAAACATTTTTAGATAAAAAAAGTTTCAATATACAATAAATTATACTTTGTCCAATGTAGGATGATACTTTTGACAGGTGTCACTTTCTTATTGCTACGTACTAAGGTTGCATTTGTTTTCTTATGTTTGGCTTGACATTGCAATAGCAACTTTATACACTCTATATAGGTGTCAACTGTCAAAAGAATCATCCTACATTGGACAAAGTATAGTCTGCGGAATTTTATGTCCTATTGATTTGGCAATTTGATTGAAAATACTGCGATAATCATTTCTCTGAGGATACGGAACACCAGCAATCAACCAAAAAAGAAAATCTGTCTCGTACCTCGAAATATGAATAGTGTTAGTAATACTACATTACAGAGATGTTGTTGATTTTATATGATTCAAATGCGAAGTGAAAAAGAAAAAGTAATGTATTTATTTTATCACAATGCCATATTTTCATAAGATATAAAATACTTACTTCAACGTACAGAGCACTCACCCGTGTAGTGAAAGGCGGTGAGTTCAAATCCTGACTGCTCGGATACGTGGTTGCTTTTACATGCGTATTTTATATGTAGAAGTTATTATAAGAAACTGTATAAATGTTTGTTTCCTTTTAATCCCGACTGGAATTGATCGCTGAATATATTTGAATGAAATTTTCTTTCTGAAAACTAAAGCTTTTTTTCTGAGGGATCAGCAAAATTAAAATAACACGAGTATAGTATGACTATATATCTACTCTTTCATTTATTATTATTGTGCAATATTTGAATACATCATATACAGATAACTCAAACAATATTTAACTTAAGCATCTGATAATTTCTGTATGTTTTGTTTTAGCTAATATCCAGATAATATTCAAATCTCAGTGGCTATAAAATTTATATATTTATTTATTGGTATGGTAATGGTAGGTGCACATTTCCTCTTTATTCGAAGTAATTAAGCCCTGATGTCACGAAAAACATAACTCGACTTTTCAGCTACCTACCTAATCTGATACCCAGTTTCTATTCCAAAGCTTTAAACACGTCCAATCGAAATCGAAACCACGGAATAAATAATACCGAAGGAAACTTAGTTAAACGATACGGCAACCAAATTCCTACGATAAATTAAGCTTACAATTTTGTGAAAATGACTTGAAGACTAACAAATCGGAGTAGAAATTATCAAGCCAGTGAAACATTGAGCCAAAAATATCTTAAAATTGAATGAGTTTTATGTTACTAGAGAGGTTAAGTCCACTAATTTAAAAAAATGGTTTTGCTGCCGAAGTGCTGTAACTGCGTTACAATCCTAATTGAACACGTTGGCTTTACTATACTATTGCATATAAGGCGAATTTTCCTCTAATGATAGTTGTATGTTTGGTTGCAAATCTTTTCTTAAGGAATTGATACTTTTTGACGTGATAAAGTCTTATAAATCGATGAACGCCGGCAGCACTTATACAAAACAATGATAATTCAGTGATAATAATTCAATTCAATTCATAAAAGTATGCAATTTTTCATCAATGTTTCTTATGACGCTATCACGTAAAATTATTGTCCGTAAACTGATGAAACCAATTCTTTTTTAAATAAAGGGATTGATTATGCATAAATTGAACGATAGCTTTTATTCATAGTATTTTATTATTAAGTTATTTAATTTTTAATATAACTAGCCGTCACCCGCCCATCGAAACGGGCGGGTTGGACTGACATCTTCAGTTTTCTTATTTAACTTTTCACGTTGTTATTTTAACGTGTAAAAATTAGTGAAACCGTTCCCATAACAACGCACCGAATAAACTGACAATATGGTAACAAACACACACACAAAATATGGTCATAATATAATTAGGATAACAGTAAATATATCTTACATTCACACCAATTAACCTATTCCGGTATTCGAACCCAGGACCGAAGGCAGGATCGCTACCGTTGCACAAAACGGTCGTTCATTGGACTATGCATTTTTTTTCTAATGAAAATTGTTTGATTGATAATAATAGTACATAATTTGAATTCTATTTCAAATGCAGCTTTATAGTTCTATTAAAATCACGTTACAACTTACGATTTTAAGATAGCTGTGTATATGTATGTCTACAAAACTTTTACGATCACACATAGAGGAGATAAATGACCTCTGACATACATGGGTCGATGACAAATTAATGGTGGTTAACGAACCAACACAAAGCTAAATTGCCAATAATTAAAGTTGCCAAATCTAGGTAGTCCTTATTAATTCGACTTTCGAAATAACTAAATTTTAATTAACTTAACTTTGAAAACGATGATAAATACCTAAATCTCACTCCTATTCGAAATCGTCTTGTTAGCTTGATTGCCTTTAGATTAGAATTTTTTAACTGCAGACAGTCTGATAAAAGTAATTAATAAGATCCTATGAAGGGCAACTTTATTTTAATTACGCTCATTCCAGCTACGTAGCTAAGTTGCGTAAGACAGCCGAGATTTTTAAAAAGTAAATAAGAAGTTAAATTTCCGCTTTGAACGCTCTTAAAATATGCTTATTAGCGTCCACAGCTCGGCGCCTGTGTACTTAGAAATATTATGTACCTGCTTAAATCGGGTTTTCCTATTTGAGATCCAATGTTGCTAGACCTAATAACAATTTCATGAATGCTCTTGGCCAATGCTTCATTATACGAACGTTTAAAATACCGATGTTTCAAAATCTCAAAAGCTCGTTATCGCGAATTATAAAAGATCGAATAACATACCTAAGGCCGAGCGCTGGAAATTTCGATCTTTTGGGGTTTTATATAGGTACTTGCTTTAATTGGTAGGTTAGGTACCTAGTAGGCGAATAAGAATGTATTACCCGATCTAAAACATGAAAAAAACAGATGATCTTTCACCTGTTTCTGAATTAATTATATTTTTTTAAATAAGATACTCAAATCAGAGTAATTCATCAACTCGTAAGACGGCTTATTAAAGAAAAGTTGTAGAAAATTAAATGATATTTTCATTTATAGTTATCTCGTCCTGGTCCCACGTTTCTTTTTTTGCAATGCTTGGTACAGTTAGTAAGACAAGATATAAAAATATTTGTTTATGAATTTATAGTTTAACGTATAAACGAAAATAATTTTCTTTGAACTTTGTTTGGACGAATGCAATATACTAGGCGATGCAGTCACTAAGCATAAAGCTACGCTAGCACCATATATTGGAGCGGAGCGTAATAACAAAAAAAGAAAAAAAATGTTTTTGTTTCGATGGGAATTTTTGCAAATTTCAAAATTCGTCACAATCTGGTCCTAAACCTGTTGATTTGATTCCACACAAAAAATATTAAAATCGGTTAAGAACTCGGGAAGTTATGTCGTAACAGACATTGCGCCATTGAAGCTGATCCTCTCCAATTAAATTGTTAAGAAGTTAGATTAAATTATTATTAATTAAAGAGTTTGCATATAAGGGCAAGCGCAGGGTATGGTTGTGTTATTTTATTAAAAAATCTATACAAGTATACTTTAAAGGTGCATTCAAGTTGGCCGACGGTTACAACGAATCATTACAATCCTTTCACCTCGTTATATTTATATTATTACTATGAATATTTTTCACACGTCCAAAAACTACATTTCTACCTACTTTAAACCAAATACGCAACAATAACCTAAATGTTTGGCAAATGGATAACTGAATTGAATATTGAATAAGGGAGTATTATTTTAATTATAATCATATCTAATAATTATCGTAAGCGTATCTAATGACGGACTAATAAAGGGCGTGACTAATTTAAAATGGCAAATTACATCTCATTATTTCCTTTTAAACTATAAAACCGAAACATCTTATTTTTTACTAGAACATTAATATAAACACAGTGATTCAGTAAAATTCAATTATATTGCAAGGAAGAGTTTAAAAATTGAAGTTTAAGAATTAAGTGCTTACAAATGGATCGGCTATAGTTGTTCTATTGATAAAAAATAATTCAGTAGGTATTTCTTTTTCCTAAACCATCAACTTAATAGTAGGTAGAGCTGTTGAGAAGATAAATAATGTCGTTGTTAACTACTAGCGGCCCGTCCCGGTTTCGCACGGGTGGACAAAATTCTTTAATTTTTTTTTTCTATGATTAAATATTTTTCCGTTAGCGCCATCTAGCGTCCGGTAGACGAACTACTTACGGTTAACACGTTGCTATGGTAACGCGTATACAATGGAAAAAGAGCGGGAAAAAGAGCGGACTGACAAACAACAAATTTGTGATCTTAGATTATAGATTCAATAATTTGTTTTCTTAATTAGATGATGATGAGAGCTGGTTTTTGAATAGATGGTTAATGAATATTTATTGAATATTGAAATAGATTTACACACTTTGCACAACAACAACAAACAATTCACATTCAACTTTAAATAAATGTTTCAAACTCAATTACCAAGAGAACTACCTAAATGTACTCAATTTGTAGTTTGATTTAACTGTACAACTTTATAAATATAATATTTGCTCTGTAGACAAAGTGCCTCAACAGAGCGACATACATTTACCTCATAAATTAAATTTTATAACTGGGGCAGGTTTTCTATTTTTATAATATAAAAGACAAGTAACCTTACCAACACGAATACTACAAAACAAAGCCAATTGAGTTTAGAATCGAATTTTGATTTTATCAACAATCGATTGATCCATGAACTGTTCGCTGACAGAATCAAATCAAAATCAAATCATTTATTTAAGAATAAGAATCTTTGAACTATTAACTTTTTACCCAAAGAATATTTGCCCGTTCGCTAATAAAACAATAATTCATCATTAAAGCTCACAGAATCTCTTATTTGCACCATGAGATACCCTTGGTTTGGTACATAGTACTGATCTATCCCATAAGTAACATAATCGTAAAATATTAAAATAATAGGTACAAGGCGCCATTTTTATATTGTCTTTTACAAAATAACAAAGCAATAATTTATGGAATATATATTTTTATAATTCTTTTATATTTTTATTGTCAGAAAACAATTAAACACGTCAGTATAGAACAATGGTTTATTGAAGTAAAGAATGAAGAAATAATGATAACTTAAAACAAATACCACATTACAAAAAATATATAATACTGGCTATAGAGTGTTTTCTATTTAGAAAAAAAAGTCGACACTGTGTTGCACTGTGTCAACTTTTTGTGTATGTGCGAGTGTCAACTTTTTGTGTGTGTGTGTGCCAACTAAGTTGACATTAGGTTTTTGCTATAGTATGGTCGACACAGTGCAACACAGTGTCGACAATTTTGTCTAAATGGAAAACGTTCATAATTAACAGAACAAGAACTTAATACATTGCGATAAAGTTGAAAGTTGCCATAGATAATAATGATACCAACATTACATCAAACACATTGTTAATATTCCCTTCCCCTAGTTGTAAGCGTTTAGTTTACTATATATTATTCTACTATAGTTGGTGTTATTTTTACGAGAAACCCAAATCCGTAGTACGTCGGTCGCCGAGAATCGATCTCATTCCGTTGTTATATCTCAATCTCAACAGATGGGCTACTTACTGCCACCTCAAAAATTAATATCAGCGTCAGTTGACAAAGCTAGATTAGAATAGAATAGAATAGTAATCTTTATTTGTGAAATATAGCTAGTTGCACGTTTTTTTTAATGGTGTTCGATGTAATTTTTGTATCACTGCAATTCCACCTTAGTCAAGGTATTCAAATATTAATTAAATGGTAATATTAATTAAAATATGTCATAATATTTTACAGAATCATCACAAGTACACTGGTTTGATAGTTCTATATATTACTCAGAAATAAAGTAAATATCATAGATAATAATAAACCAAGATACCATAGATTATAAAAAGCAAGATACTTATCTCTTTAATTGAAGAGGTATAATGTGACATCCATGAGAAAAAATCGAAATTCGAGAAGGGACCGTTCCATCTCCCATCGAATATCCATTAAAGGACCGCGACCGGCGAGAAAATCTCTCGTAATATTTTTAGCCGGAAATTCCAAATACTTAAATCAATTTGCCATTAGTAGAGCAGCGTCCTGGATCCAGATAACGTTATCATTCACTTGGAGAAAACATGGGAAAAAAAACCTAAAATTCTCATTGCATATGAAAATTATGGCTATATATGTTACCGGCCAAACCCGATTTAAGGACAAACTAGTTTTGCCTAGGCTAAACTAGTTCTTCCTATACGCGATAGGATTAACTAGTATAGCCTAGTCCAAACTAATTTGTCCTAAGCCCGATAGGATAAACCAGTTTAGGTTAAGCCAAACTAGTTTTTCCTGATATAAATACGCATATTCTAGGATAAACTAGTATAGCCTATTCTAAACTTTATAGTATATCTAGAAAGTCAAAATAAGTAGATAAACTGAATAAAATACTCCGTAATTGAAAAAAATATCAATTTATTAAAACAATAATGATTTGTCGTTAAAAGTTATGGATAATTGGTAATACAAACAATCATACCATAACAAATAATAAGTGTTTTTAACAAAAGCAATAATCATATCTCAATTATTAAAATTGTTATTTATTTTTACATGGTGTGCTTTGGTGGCACTTAGAATTGCAGAGTATCACTTCCTTCTTGCACTGGCATCTGTTTGTTTAACAGTTTTTATTGCAGATGCATCTCACAAAACCTTGCCCTGATCCAACTGAATGTTTCGTAGCTGCAGTCCTTAACGATATTTCAGAGCCTTGGTTTACATCTGCTACCTCTAAAAATTGGTTTCGACTAGGTCGTACTAGTTTATCCTAGAGTGTGCGTATTTATATCAGGATCAACTAGTTTGACCTAGGCTAAACTGGTTTATCCTATCGCGCTTAGGACAAATTAGTTTGGACTAGGCTATAATAGTTAATCCTATCGCGTATAGGAAGAACTAGTTCAGCTTTGGCAAAAGTAGTTTGTCCTTAAATTTTTTACGGGTTTGGCTTGTAACATATATATCATTAAAAGTTAAATAAAATCTTTGTGAAGACCTGTTCGTGGAGCAATTTCAACATTTATCGTTTATAATTCAAAATAGATAAGGGTTACCATTTCGAGTATTTTTGATAATTGACACACGTTATTTTACATTGAACGTCAACACAAGCAATAAACGATATTACATTTCGTGAGCATACTAAACCATACAAATTATATTTTTGTTGAAATTGGCAAAAGCTTGTCACTTTGTCTTTTACTTGTTGCTTATTTGTTAACGAAGCGTACAAACAAGTATCAACGTTGCCATTTGACTCGCCTAGCTAAACTCTTATTAGTTTTTCTAAAGAAAGTAAAAAATGTTTAAACTTCATAGAGATCCACGCTTGCTATCACCAACAGTATTATGGTTTTGATCTATATTTCAAACGACTGAGTGTAAGTTTAAAATTTTCAAATTTTACTACCACGTTTGGATTAGAATTATAAATTAAGAACTTTTTTTCGTATTATTAAGCTCTAATGGAATTCAAATATTAACTTCAACGCTATACAATAAATATGAGTCCTACTGTCTTTAAAAACTAAAAACAGGTACTTATATTTACCAAATTTTCCTCTACAGGCGTTCTTTATACATAGGTTATCTCTGAAAAATTAAATTCGATTATAATAATTACGACCGTTTGGTGCAACGACAACGATCCTGCGTTTCGCACCGCTGATCCCAGGGTCGAGTCTCTCAGTATCTTTATGAATATTACATATCTATCATATGTGTGTGTGTGTATGTGTGTGTGTCTGTGTGTGGTGTGTGCGTGTGTATCATAAGTTATTATAATATTGAACTCTAAAAGTTCGATTTAAATTTGAAAATCTATTAAAGTTATTGGACCTTTTTGGATAAATTTGTGTGCTACAACGTCTTCATGTAGCATTTTTTATTTTTATTCAAAGATTGTAACGCGGAAACTTGAGTATGAAAGGGATGCTGCACAGCGGCCCATGACGTCACCGACCCTGACCTACTCAGAAACAAATACCCCTACTATGGGTTTTAACTCCCGATCGAAACTCGTGTTAAACCAGATTGATTTATCAAATTATCATCAATATTTTTATATCTCCACTGTGCCCCACAGCACTTCCATATGGGCAGACATGGTATGTCTATGAGGTCAACTACAGAAGACGAAGCACCCTTTTAAATATTTTCTGATTTTCAGGGCAATTTTTCATAACAAGTTATTCAGCATTTTGTCCAAAAGTTTAAAATAAAATATATTTAAAATAGTAAACAAAAATTCAAGTTCTTATCATTATTCATTCATATTGTATTTTATTCGTACAATAGCGTAAAATAAACTTGGGAGACCCTCTCACAATTTGACGACCTATAGTCCCCATAATTATAAAAAGCCTATAGTTCCCAAAGTTATTTAAAAAAATATTAATTACCATGTCCATATTATAAAGTGAATTTCGTGTGTTTTACATATAAGAAATCAGATTCTCAATAGATTTTTAGAACAGTTTCATGATTACTGCTGTCCATTGTTGTTTCATGAATCCAACCCAAGCCACCCTCAAGCAAAGACTGCCTAAGTACCTACACAAATAAAATCTATGACTGATTGGTAATATCCCTAAAATCGACGACACGAAATCGTAGAATACTTAATCTTTCTATCTTTCACCTACCTATACTAACCCCTCTCGATCTTATATCTTGTATAAAAAATAGGTATAATTAGTAATTCTTCCGTTATAATGACCATAATTAGTTTTTTAAGACACCTTGTTGATATTCTGACTAAAATAAAATAAAATAAAAATAAAATGATTCTCAGTGTTCGATTTTATCACAGAGAAATGACGCCGTAGCATTGAAAATAGTCACCTTAAGTAGTCATTCTCTTGGAAATAGATGTTATCGATCTAGAAAAGCACGTTAATGAATTCCACCATCCTAGAATACAATATGATTCATAGTCTATGCTATTTAAGGCGACCAACAACAATCACACCTCTAAAATAATACAGAGAAAAGTCACTTGTCAAAAATAAGAAAAGAAATGGAAATTGGTGGTCTTCATTTTCATTCATAATTTTTCTTCTTTACCTACTCATAAGCTAGATTGTACTAATCAAGTTTACATACAATCCTAATCAAAAAGACAGCCAAAACGTAGCCGTAATGACAAAAATAAATTAAACATTCCAAGTTCAATTTAAAATGTCTTAATAAGACAGACAGAGCTATGAGTATATTTAAATAACTAGAAGAAACTTACCTAGGTACTTAAAATCACATTTATTTCTCTCTTTTACTTCTATTAAATTTTGTACAAAAAAATAAGCACTGGTATAGTTGAGATAATAAATAATTATTAATAAATTTAATAAATTTTATAATATTACCTTAAAACTGTGAATCGTTAAGCAGGTAACTGTGAGTAGGTGCTACCAACAATTCCAATATAGGTCAAGGATAGAGTCGCTCGGTAAATGTCCAACCAGAAAAAGGAAATGCACGAAGGCCCTGCTATCAACAGTGGTTACTAACTGTTGATTCAAATAGTGCAAAAGTCCCACGATATCATAAACGATATATCAAATTAAGAAATTGCAAATTTGGTCGATGCTAGTGAGAGCCATGCACAATGAACCGTAGAAAGAAATTTACCGAATTTTCCTTAAGTACTCTTTGTTATTAATTTAATTAATTCAAGGATTACTAGGTTGTTACCTTGTTACATGAAAATCATAGAGATAAAATACATCTTAGCGATTTCATTTAACCAAAATATTACTGATAAGTAAGAATTGCAAAATACATTTAATGTTAGGCTTAAAATGTGCATATAAAAACAGTTTTTAGATGTGTTTAAGATATTGATTAATTAGCTATTATAAAATCATCAAATAAAATAGATTAAATAAAATTTATATTTTTATTTAGTCATGATGACATCCTAATTTCAATAAAAATGAAGGTTGGTGGAATCACCACCTGCTAGGTCTCCGTGAAGGCAACCGCAGGGTCGAACCCAACAGGACACTTGGTAAACTTGGTTTTAAATTTTACTAAATCTGGATACATTTTTTTAATACAACAACACTTATTGATTCATTCCTTACTTCCATGGTCATGAAAAAATTAAATAAATAACATTCCTTACTTCAATTTCTATCAAGGCGTACTTTGACAAATGTCGGTAGTTACCAAATGTTGGACGTTGAAATATATGTTTCGTTCTGTTTAATTTTCGGTAAGTTTTGGTTGGATTTGTTGAAGGAAATGTAAAGGAAATGCTATTAGTGAGTGTTTTACTATGTTAGTCGTTTATTTAAGTGTAGATAAGCTTTGGTTAACTTGAAATACGTAATTCCTGGTCTTGAGTACGTCTCATTTTATAAATACACTAAGTATGGGAAGGCTTTGTCCTTTTTTGGGGTTCAAGTCAGGGATGTTGCGAATATTCGCATCCGCATATGCGGAACATCTGCATCGTTTTAGACGTCCGCATCCGCATCCGTATAAATCGATGCGGAGCTGATGCGGATGCGGATGTGTAGCAGGTCGCGACAAGAAAGAAAGGGGAGAGGCCGGCGAGTGGCGCGTGTCGACCGAGTAAAAGATTTAAGAAGATATATTGAAGATTAGCAGAAACACCGAAGACATCTTGGCTTCTCGAACAATATCTCCAAGTACCGAAAGAGCGAAGAAAATGAGAATGACAGATTCCATGGAAACAGATACAGAACGACCAGGGACCTCAGGTACAGGACGTCAGTCCTGTTTAATTAATGATCTTGCCATGATGCTCGATTCATCACGTTGAGGAGAGTCGGGAAACACCAGAAATTGTCAGCCCTGACGCAATTCTCAAGAAGGAGTTACTTACTTTCCGCAATAAAAAGTGAATTAATTTAAATGAAAGTCCTCTTAAATAAAGGAGTGTTAATCCAAGTAAATTCAAACTATTATCTAAAAAAGCACGCAAATTCCTATCAGCACCACCAGCCAGTGGTCCTAGTGAACAGTTATTTAGTAATGCAGGTTTAATATACGAACCCTTGCGAAACAGACTGGAGTCCGAAAAGGCGGCCATTCTATTTTCATTAAATACAAGGTGTTCCGGAACTCAACGTCAAGCCGAAACGGGATGACAGGATTAGTTGTAACCATCATGAGAAAAATCAGAAAAAAATCAATCCTATGTAGTTTGAAAATTTAAGTATTTAGTGTGGGCATTTAAGAAAAACTTGGAAATTTGGTCAAACTGTAACCATTTTTCGGTTATTGCGGTTAATTTTTATTATTTATGTTCATTTAAACTATGAAACCGTAACCCTAAATAACATTTCAAGAACCACAGTCAACATAATGAAACAATTGCCCCTTATATATATAGAATTATGACTATTTGTTAAACTATGAATTTAAAATTTGTCGATTTTGAAAGGCCCTTCTTTTAAAAAGAAATGTACTAAAGTGCCTTGGCAAGTGCCATCAAAAGTTCGCGCATTTAATCAGGATTGTAAAATGGTACAATACTAGTTAGTTTCATATTAAAAAAAGCGAGTAAAAAAATAAAAACCTCAAGTAACCCGATTTGGCTAACATTCGGCTTAGCGGTCCACCGCAAGGTGGACATACTATATATCATTCGACTTCATTTTTGATTTGGAGTCGATCCCCGTGACCTTTATCGTGCGCCAAGGTCAAACAAAAAAGTTGTTGAAAAGCGCGTTTTCCGGTTAATTGAGCTAGTTTTTATACCTTAATTTTGGTTTGGTTAGGTTAGGTTAGAACTGTGACCACAACCGAATTGGTCCTAAATTTGAGTTTTCTAGTGTTTTTGACCAACTTTTCTATTTGACCTCTGCGGACCTTGAAGGTCACACCAATCGACTCCACTCGAAGAATAGAGTTGAAATATATATAGTGTCGCCACCGCGACACCGCGTTGACCGCTAAGACGAATTTTTACCCCGATTTTTGCTAACCCATTTTACTCAGTTGAAATGTTTACTATTCGCACAAGCTCTTGGTAGGTTCTTAATTTTACGGCAAAATGATGAGAGATGGATAGTGGACATGTTTGTCATGTGCGAGCGAGACAGATAGTGACGCCACACAGTGAGACGGAGATGCTTCATTTAAACGCTTTACTTTATTATTAAATAAAGAAAGGATAAATATTACTGTGTTTTTTTACCCTACCAAACCAACACTTAGGTTTTTGTACAGTTCCGCATCTGCATCCGCTTCCGCGGATGTGAGCCTCTTAAAATCCGCATCCGTATCCGCATCCGCGGATGTGAAATAAAACGCATCCGCAACATCCCTGGTTCAAGTTTAACCTGTCGACAACTGGTCAGAAGTTTCATAGAGCTGACATAATTATATTCTTTTTTCTTTAGGAAGCCATACCACGAAAGTATAAGACCAAAAAAGTTAAAAAAGACAACCAATAGATCAGCAAAAATTTAAAAAGAAAATTCAATAATATTATGTTGTAAAAGTATGTATTATCCCCCTGGGATCAAAGCTCCCAATCAGGTGTTATAGTCTCCCTTATACAAAGGGCACCTGATTAAAGTCTTTCATATGGCATTTCATTAAATAACGAGCTAAATTGATACACAATTTAGCAAACTATCACTAGATAGATAAAATCTAAATAATTTGACATAAAAAGTAAAAATAACTTAAATTCTGCAAAAAGTAAAAAATATACAGACCAAAAACCAAAGGGTCATTTTTATGTTGTCAATAAATAATACACCAATTTATAAATTGGGGTCTCATTGAATAATTATATAAATACCGAGATTATAGCGTTTACACTCGTGAAGATCTCAAGATCCATTTTTTCGGATACATAGATTATATAACTTATATTTAAGGTACAGGTTATAAAGCCCAAGGCAAATAAGGCCATTACACATCTACAATTACGTCTGAGTTACATGATACATAATAGTCATCAACGCTCCCAGTCTCGCATAATTATTAAAATAAAATCTTAAGACAAAAACACACACTGTGAGACGTAGTGATGTAGTGAGCTCTTTTTGCAAATAAGAAATGTAAGGAGTTCGGTTTCCCCGACAGAGTTTTTATCACCAGTTCTTCTCAGAAGGGCGTCCCTATTTCAAAACTGGTGATAGACTCATAGAGTAACGTTGAAATAATAAAATAACTAAATAAAATTCAAAACATTACTAACATTTTATTCGTATTAATAAAGTAGTTAGAAACGTGCCTGAAACTTCATCTGCGATTACTTCCTTTCCTTTTTTTCTCTTTCCTCTATTATTTATTCTGCGATCACTCCTTTACAGGAGCCAAAACGTCTGGATTAAATTTATAAGGCAAAACACGCGTCAGAAATTCAAATTTAAAAGAGATCAACTTAATTTACTATCTTATGCAGATGCACTACATAACAATATTTTAAATAATGAGTTATTTTTTTACTTCCCAATAAATATACTAGGCGATGCAGTCTCTAAGCATAAAGCTACACTAGCACCATATTATCCTTTTTTTGATGGGAATTTATGCGATTTTCAAAATTCGGACTCCGTCACAATCTGGTCCTAAACCTGTTGATTCGATTCCACACAAAAAATATTAAAATCGGTTAAGAACTCGGGAAGTTATAGCGTAACAGACATTGCGCCATTGAAGCTGATCCATGGGAGCTTCGCTTTGCTCCGCTCCAATAAGGAAAATTAATCTTGAAGTAGAAATAAAAAAATGTTATAATAGGATTTCTGTCTCACTGGATTAAACTGCAACTCGTAGAGATATGCGTTGGTGTAAAACTAAATAATACATCTAAAATATACAAAACTGAACTCTACATGCCTAAAGGTAAGATAAAACATCCAGAAGACCTTTATTCTGCGCGGTGCCTATGCTAGGCGACAAGCAAGACACATGAACAAAACCTACATTGTCCGAAATCAAATACTGAACACGCAATTCAACATTTTGATTTGAATTAGACTAGACTAACCTTATTTTTATTAATGCGGTACGCATACTTCGCCCCAGGAAACAGCGAACTTATGTGGAACTCTTCTATGCCATCATAACCGGCCTAGTACCCGGTAAAAAGAGGCATATACCCACAAAAACCCGTGATCTACATACACATAGCCTCTGCTCCGCCAAAAGTCTAGTGGAACTGTTATGGTGAGCTGTGTTATTATAGACCCGGCTGGTAGCGGCTCCTCGTGACCAGGATATGTTTGGGTACATAAGGGGATTCTCCTAGACGCGTAAGACTATGCATTGCAGCGGTCAGATTACCCATTACCCATCGGGCGCCAGCCTTGCCGGAAAAAAACCCCGCTTACGACTCCTATGCCTCGTTGGCTTGCCCTTTCTTTGGCTACAGTTTCTGCCTCTCACAATATGCCCGGATATTGATATTGAGATAGTAGACGGCCCGCGTTTTTGCTCGGCTCTGTACTCCGAGGCCTCATGGCTCCAGACCGCATCAAAAACAGGCCTAATTGCAGATTTTATACTCGCATCAATAATCGCTTCACTCCGTATATATATTTTAAAAAAAGACTATAGTGTGTTTGTGTTTATGGCATCAAAAAGATTTATCTTTTATAAATAACACTGGTCTACATAAAAACTTTCTTTTACGCGATTTTCGTGAATGAGGTGTAGCAGGACAATCACATTGCATCCCCCAGCAGTAGTCGACCATCATATGCTGATCCCATCGACCTTGGTAACTCTTCTCCATAGTTTTAGGTCCTGGTAAAACCGCTCCCATTGTTCTTCGCTATAGGAACCAAGATTCTCTGGAAACTGGTCAAGGTGACTGTTGAGACAATGCACTTTGATGGACATGTTACATCCTAAGTTTTTGAAATTCTCCAGCATGTTGTTAACAACGGAACCATATTGGTTGCCATTGTGTAAAAGAACACACTTAAGACTTCGTTTAGAGCTGTCCATGAAGAGACGCCATTCATTTGATTGGTATTCTGAAAAACCCATTTCGAGAAGGAGGCCTTGCACATCCGCACGAAAAACAAGATCATTCTCCGATTTAAAAACTGGTAGCAAGTCTTTCTCTCTTGTACGATAGAAAGTCACTTTTTCACCTAATGCTAACAAGTTTTTTTCATCTAGAAGCCAACACCTCTGCAGATTCTTTAGGTAGTTCAAGATCCCTTATTAAATCGTTTCATTCTACTTGGGTAAAAGGTTTTGGCTCTGTAGACGCTATTTTTTCGATATCACTATAGCTAGACACTTTACTATAGGTTTCTTCAAATGATGGTTCATGGTTAGAACAAAATGTTATGAACAGATACTTTATCTGAAAGCGGTAAAGGTCTTCTAGCTGATTGTAAGTCTGGATAAGTCATTTTTTTTCAAATTCACACAGCAGAAGTAACAGTCATCGAAGTGATCTTTTTCTTCTCTCCATTGCATAGGCACCCCGAACCTCATACGGCTTCTTGTACTTCTGTTCCACTGTCTCAAGTGTTCATAGCATATTTTGCAAACAAGGTGAGGTATCCACGGCTTCTTTTCGTCTTCTATTTGCAACTTAAAGTACGAAAAATAAGCACTTTTTATAAAATCTGTTATAGGCTTCCTGAACTTTTTGATTGTGTATTCCCCACAAATATAACAAAACACATTTGAGTCATTGAGACAACTTCTTCGCGATGAAGACATGACATTAAAATTGATTTATTTATAGAAAGGTACTAATAAGACTTGAAACCGTGTATCCGAAAGTACTGATTACAGCAAATTAAAAAAACAGAGGGTAGACACAAAACTACACGTAGGAAAAAAAAGTTGCCAAAGTTGCCAATGCATACCTAATAAAAAACCACTAACGAGATCTCGGCACCAAATTTTTTTTTTCATTTGTTGACCAGTGTAATTATAGACTTCGACCTAAAATATTAGCTGCTTTCTACTTATAACTGTGTAAGCTTCGTTTTAATATCTGTAGTAACTAATTAATCCTATATTTACCTTGCCTGTGATTACAGAATAGGTTAAAAAAGTTTGCTAGGATAGGACTATGTGGAGTGCATTAATATATGGAAATTATGTATGAAGGTTATTTGGGAAAAAAACAGAATTTTTTTTTACTTATACAAAAATTTCTTTCTATCTATTGATAAGAAACAAGTACTTATTTAAACTATATAATCGCATCAATAATGAAGATGATTCTAACTTTCTTTCAAATACACACTATTAAACCTCTTTAAAAACTGAAGAATATGGAGAAACCCCCTAAATTCCTTCTATGACAGTCCTTCTCGTTTTTTCCATTCACTTTTTAGTTGGGCTATTTTCTTCTTTTTGTACTCATTCCTTTTTAACCTTTTTTCTTCCTGTTTTTTCTTCTGTGCTACTACACTCTCTTCTCCATTTATCTGCTCATCTAATTTTCCAACTAACATTTCTCGAGCTAATTTTCTATTCTCATCTTGACATCTACTGATGTGGCATTTCACTACCAAACCTGAAACAGTAAAAGCTTAATTTTAATACACTTTTCCTAATTCTTCTAAATGAATGGTTGGATTGAACAGTTATGTCTCAATTTAATCTTCAATTTCTTTAAAGGTAATCAACTGTCTTTGTTACTGAAAGCTATCTTTTCTTAGATGCAGAAAAGGAAACAAATTTTCTTATGATCTTAAATTTAGATAATCAGATATTAACATTGGTATTTGTGTAAAATAATTGCTTTAGTCACTTGAATTGGATTGGGAGCAATGTACTATGTAGTGTTTTCTATTTATTTCCAGTTTATCTTGTTATGTTAATTACAATTTAATGATTTTTTTTATGTGGGACATATTAATTATACTATATCAAGAGAATTTAAATTGTCCAGTAGACTTGTTATCTGGGCAAATCCTAGAACCTTATTACAACAAAGTCTTTCGTAACATTTAACTTATCAACTGTTCTGAACCCTATTTGTTCTATGGAATATGATGTCATCGGACAAAAGAACACTATTTCTTTCAATTTTTTCCATAGAATTAGATAATAGCTTTTAACCCCTTGAAGCCCAGCTTTGGGTTAAATGCATTATTTCTCTCTCTATTGGGGAAAAAAATATCATTCAATCAAAAAAACCATTACCAAAGCCGTAATATTTATTAAATCAGACTGCACACTATAGAGCATTATATAATGCATGCGGGTTTTAAGGGGTTAAACTGAGTCTACTGCCATAAAAATTTGGTAATCACATTTCCCCAAACTCTTCGATGATGTATAATATTGATTATATAATTTTTTTTGTCACATGTACAATTATACATTATATGTATTGTTCCAGAGAACCATTTGAAGTATAAAAGTATCAGATGTTCTATTGTACTATTTAAAATTATAGTAGTATTATTTTTGCTAGTAACAAAAGCAGTGTTTTGAGATGAGCTGTCTCTTACTCTGATACAGCAGCTGTAGGTGAACACCCACCTGAAGGTATGTGAGTTAGTACTACACAATTAGCATTTTTGTTCACTGCAGAACCACCAGGGCCTCCTCCTCTAACAAATTGTTCCAATAAGTCACACTCATTAATTTTAGGTACTTTACTATAATCTATAGTATGCTTTGAGGCAGTCAATGTATGCAGTACTGGTGATGAGCGTACACGAGTCAGCCATGCCAGCATTTTAGACTACTGAACCACGCCTAAGCAATGCTTCTCCTTTCTGAAATTTGAAAATAAAAAAAGATTGTTATTATTTTATAACATGCCTAGGTTCAGTAATAATGCAGGTGTTTGTAGGCAATCTTTATTTAATAATAACAAATAAATTAAAAAATGTTTGTGTGGTAGATGTAATAAAATTCAAATCAAATAAACAGAATTTGGAATTCAATTTTAAATTAAGATGATTTTAAATAACACAAAGTCGCCTTAAAGGCTCTTTGCATAGTCTCTCTGGCTTAAAAAAAGATGCAGTAGAAGAAAAATAATTAAACACAATGAGATCAAGGTCTATTCAACTTTTTAGGTATTATATTGATGAAATATTTAATAAAAAGTAATATTACTTGAAATTATATTAATATTGAATGAATTATTAATTTCTAAAATGAACTACCAAGTTAGGTTTTTAATAGGTAACTTTAGGACTGTTTAACAATATAATTTTTAGTGTAATCCAAGGTATCCAATCATTTATTCTTATTTATTTTTTATTTTTTTCTTCTAGACTACTAGATCTTAACATTTGTAAATACCAGAATGCTTAAATAACTCGGGATTCTGCTTTAAAGCTAACCCACCACAAGACATCCCAAGAACAGAATATGAACTGGCACATGTCCATAAACCAACAACACAGTTAGCAACTCTTTAGCATATTTTGTTATAAATATATATTTGTATCTTGTATATATCTTGTATTTATATAATTTCTTTAGTAAAAAAGGCTTGAATCTTAATTCTTAAAGCAAGGAAAGTATATCCTCTTTACTATGTAATTGACATTATTTATCCTCACTCAAAGTGAGTATATAAAATAAGAAAAAATAACTTAAATATTACAAAAATTAAAACAGCCAAACCTGATAAGCAAAGCGAATGTCTTCAGGGACTTCTAAAGTTTTATTCTTCTTGAATTCGCTCGTAATTCTTTTTCTGAAATAAACTGGATCGCTAAGAGTTAACAGTTTTGAATACTGCAACAGCTTTTTATAGAGTCCTAAGACATCTGCTTTGGCAACAGACATAATTTATGGCAGATCAGCCGAAACTAAAGTCCGATCATCAAAACTAATTTTGAAAAACTTGATTAAGTTAATAAAAATGTCAAACCCAAATTATTTCTTGTTGATGGAAAAAACTAATCTAGCTGACTGAATTAGCATTTTATTATAAACGTTTTAGTATTAGTACGGTTATGTATTTAACAAAAAAAAATGCACTTCTTTTTTTATTTAATTCTTCCTACTTAAAAGGGAAGGCAAAAGAATCTAGAGTCCATAAAGCCTTGCTTACATAATATTTTTTCCTATTATAAAGCACTTCTCTTCATAAGTAATTTACTGTAACTTTTGTAAATTACGAAGTAAGTTACATTACTCAAGAGTTTTTCTAAGTCGCACTTTTTTGTAGATTAATTCAAGTTTTCAATTAGTATGCTTCTTTGAGTTTCAAATGTTGTAAATGGTGGATTATTATTCACTATTTGTGAACATGCAAGAGTGATGACAAGTGAAACAAAGTAGTGGAAGTTATCTTCTCTTGCTCTCTTGAGAAGTACACGGGGAGGTTTCATTAAAACCCCATACTTTTATTGAAACCTAAAGCAAGAGATATTTCACTGTTCATTAATCATTAAATTGATCATCTATCTTTCAAGATCGGCACTCATCATCATCTATACTAAAGAAAATGTAGCTTGATACCCGTGACATAAGTCATCGAATATGACTTTGAACATGCGTCGCTACAAATTAAAATATTTCGTAACGTCAATAACTTCATTTTTTACATAAAAATGTGTTTTCGCAGATCACATTGTAAACACAAATAATGTTATTTACACTTGTAACAACACCTACTCTTAAATTGTCTGTTATTAGCACTTACAAAATTAAAATGGATACGTACGTAAAAGGTTATATGTATTAGAGAACAATATTGTGAGGGATGGAATGAATCTCTAAATCGATCAATTTCAAAGTTACTTACAGTCTTACTTGTCTCTTTTAACTCAGACATTGGCAGAATCTTACCTTACCATTCATCAAAGAAACAAATTTATTCTAAGGAAGCTGATTTTTTATCCGAAATTCTAAAGAAAACATGGATTCAGTATAAAAAGGGACAAACATTTTTTTATGGAATGCACAAACGTTGCTTTGACTCGGATTGACTAGCGTAAGCAAATTCAAAAATATTTCGAACCTGAACAGAGTAGTTTTACTTAACGAAACATGGCTCAACGTAAACCACACTATTTCAAAATCATGAACTGACGGTACAGCCGAGTCTACTAATAAATGCCTAAAGGCGAAGATTATAATATAAGACTTCGGCTGGTTTTGTATCGAACTGATAACTGACGTTTAAATCTGTAAAAACGTATTCGTTTTAATTATTCTTAACAACTTGACTGAGCCGCATGTCACCTTCATAAATAATGCCTTATACCACTCTGTTCAAAAAGAAACAATGAAATGAAAGAAACTATGAACAACAATTTATCATTACATAAATGAATTATTCTCATGGCTGGAAAACAAAGTAGTAAGTGCAGATGCGACGATGCTGAAGAAACAACTATTATGATTAGTAAGTATTTATAAACCTCTAACTCCAACAGTCGTCTACTTACAAAGAAATGAGGCATACTTTCATTCGTTCACCACCATACCTACCACTGCCAGAATAAAGTACAATACCTTGTAGTTTAAATGATCTGGGTCCAAGATCTGGGTCAAAACCTATCAGTCATATTTTCTTAAACTTAAAAAATGTGTAGCCCACCATTTTAACACATTACCATTATTAAACTATTAACTGATGCAAATGATGTATCTCTGTAACGCCAGAAAATGGTCAATAGAACTAGAAAAATCATATAAGAAGATTAGGAGCACGGTGGTCAGTTTGATATTATAAGCGGTCAAGATTAAATAATTAATCTGCAAAATTGCTCTAGTGGCTCAAATAATTATTTTTACGATGATAAATAAAAGCAATGAACATAAACGTTTACACAAACGTAAGAATGAAATATAAAAAAGGCGACCTGGATCTCGTGAAAGAGGTTCTATTTAAATATCTGTGATTTCTAAAAATATTTTTGTATTTAATAAAACTTTCGCGTTAATAATTTCTGTTTGTGCACAATAAATCACATTTTTATTTCAATAAAAATGGCAAATACAATCTATAAATATGACTGATAATATCAATATTGTCCCAGCACTAGGGATATTACTTGGAAATATCACAGGTATAAAGCTATATTTCCTCAACTATAATTACTAGGCGATGCAGTCGCTAAGCAAAAAGCTACGCTAGCACCATATATCGGAGCGGAGCGTAATACCTAAAAAAGAAAAAAATTTTTTTTTGCGCATTTCATCTGGGCCTAAACCTGTTGATTTAATTCACCATAAAAAATATTAAAATCTGTTAAGAACTCTGGAAGTTATGGCGTAACAGACATTGCGCCATTGAAGCTGATCCATGGGAGCTTCGCTTCGCTCCGCTCCAATTAAGAAAGGAAATTACTCAAGAATAATGAATATAAATAACTACTCTGATTGTGGGTAATCTGTCTTTAGTCTGTGGAACTCTGGCTGTCCGTATCAATCGTCACAAGGTTAAAACTTTTTTTGTTTGTTGTTTGTACTTTTCTGCTTTTCTTTAATACCAAGTTAATTAAAGTATTCATTGTCATTTAATAACGCATATTCTTTTTAACTTCTTATAAAGTGGTAATACACGTCAAACTCAAACAATATGCTTCGATCAGACGCAAATATAGAAAACAGTGGTAATATTTTTAACGTCGACTTGTTAACAATCGACATGATTCCCCTTATTGAAAAAGATTTAGATCCATGTGACCTGATATCAATAATTTTTCTTCTCTACGACGTGCCAGATACTGCATTACAACGCCTTACGGTTTATCAGCGAATATCAAGAGACTTAAATAATAGTGAATCCAACCTTCTACGTGATTGGGCATATCATGCTCAAGCGCAGCCTAATTGGAAAGGGGAATTACTAGAAGCTTTAAATACGTGTCAACTTTATTCTATTATAAGGAAAATTGGTATGTCTGTAAATGCAGTGAAAAGACATTATGAGATGACAAATGATGCGTTGATCAATCCTATGAAAAAAGTACTATACAAACTGTGTGAGCACGTGAACATGGATAATTTACATAAGTTAAAAAAAACTTTAATCACTTACAATATTGACACCACTGACTATGACACTTGTGAATTAATATTGTTGCATTTAATGTGTGAAAGATTTATCACAGTAAATATAAACTATGGAAGAGGTAATAGGCTGGATATTGAAAAACTAGCTAAAATTATTGATAATCTTAATGATTTGCAGAGCTTTTCAAGTGAAATGAGACAGTTAGAGTTAACTTTTAATAATGCTAGCAAGGTTAAACTAGAAACAAATAAATTTGTAACAAATAGCCCTCAACAGTTGAGCACAGATGAAAAACCTTCTGAGGATAATGAACGCAAATGTTATAATGATTTCAATGAGTTATTTGATATGTTGAATGAATTAAAGTTAGAAGATTTACCTGAAGAAAATTTCAAGTCTGATACTAGATCACTTGGTAAAGATGCATATCAAATCATAAATCCAAAATGCATTGGAGTATGTCTAATTATAAATCAAGAAAACTTTCATCCTTCCAAACACAGCATTGAAAGTATGTCTCAAGCAAGTCCTTTGGAAAATCGCACTGGTTCAACATTAGACAAAAATAATTTGGCTAAAACTATGACTACTCTTAATTTTGAGACTATAGTACATGATGATCTTAATCACATTGAAATGCTTGATTGTATAAAGTCTGTAATCAAATTCAAAGTTCAAAAAGACCACAGTATGTTTATGCTGTGTATTCTTTCACATGGTATAAAAGGATATATATATGCAGCTGATTCTGTTAAAATAAAGGTAGAAGATATAGAAAGTTTATTGGATTCAGATGATGCACTTCACCTACGAAACAAGCCAAAATTTTTGATATTACAAGCTTGTCAAACAAATCATAATGAATCATCATATATACCTTTAGTTGCTGATAGCCCAAAAAATAAGTTGAAACACTATATTAAGAAATCTGATATATTAAGGTATTGGGCTACTGCTCCTGACTATGAAGCATATAGACATATAAAAATGGGGTCCATATTCATACAAATTTTGTGCAAAATTATAAAAGAATATGCCAAGAAGGACCAAGTCCATGATATACTAACAAAAGTAAATTATGCAGTGCATAAAGTTTGTGTTAATCTTAAACGTGATCAGTTGCCCAAAGTGGAGCATACATTATTAAAAAAATTGTACCTGCAAATTCCAGAAAAATAAGATAGTTTTAATGTTAAACTAATGTTAGCTTTATACCAGACATACAAAATGTATCTGATTTACTAAATCACTTTAATGTTAAATGGAAAACAACATGTATATTTTTCAGATTGTGAAAGAAAAGTAAATATTATTTATTATTTACAGAAACTAGCATTTTAAAGAAGGAGAAAACACTGGTGTCAAATAATTTTTTAATATGCACCACATCCTTGAAGCATGACCAAAAATCATGACACAAAAATATGAAGAATATCCAACAACTATGTTTATTATTTTCACAAAGGATTTACAACTGTGAATATTTCATCCAATATTGTTTGAGGATCTTAAACAATCTAGTCAACAGAGCTTCATGCTATACATGAAAAATAAAATTTAAAGTTTCATCCATCCATTTAACTCAGTTTATTATGGGCACAAAGCAATATTTATCTTATTATTTGGTATATAGTGTCCAACACGAACATTTCGGACGCAACACAAACAATTATTTTGGTGTATCTTATCTTTTTAACCAAACCATACTAAAATTGTTTGTTTGTTTCCATAGGAGACCATTACTTTTACAATAGTTTATGATTTGAGAACTTATCTGAAACAATGAGTCTCTGCGGATTTTGGACCGAAACTTCGGTCAGACACTATTATTGGGATAAAAACTAACAAATGAAAACTGCTTTGAAAAACTAAATTTTATATAGGTTGCTTGATTGAAGCGCAAAGGTACATTTATTATATAAGAACATCCCACAATTTATTAATAAATTATTATTTTAATAATTAAAAACCAATTATTTATCTACTACAGTTAAGAGTTTTTTATAATGGTTAGTAAATAATGTCATTACATTATTTTAATTAAATATTAAGTGTTGGGCGTGATTTATTTTACATTTCTTCAATTATTTACTCTGCTTTATAGTGTTATTTATTTTGTTTATTTGTTGTAGATACTCGAGAAGTATTGTAGGTACTTTTGTTATAATTTATCATTTTATGTTACAATATATACTATAGATAAATACATATACTTTATGACAAGACTCATTGTTATTTTGAGATGCAATCCAGCACCCAAATCTTATAAAATAACCTAACCCCCTGTTTATAATTCATTAAAAATAAAGTAACCGTTTTTTTTTTATTTATTTGTATTTTAATTCTTTTCTGTAAAAATTATAATCTGAATAAAACACTTTTTTACGGATTTTCGCATATTTTATTTTATATTTAATCCTGACGTTTCGACGTGATCACAGCATGAGTAAGATAATTCTTGTTACTGTTATTTTTTTTATATAAATTAAATGGTTTTATTATTTTTAACATTTTATTTAATTATTGAATTCTCACTCCGATTACCGTTTGGTGCAACGGTAGCCATCCTGCTTTTCGCACCGATGGTCCTGGGTTCGAATCTCGGAAGGGGCAGATGTTTTTATGATGAATTCGAGCATTTGTACCTGAGTCATGAATGTTTATATATATTTCTATAAGTATTACATATATATGTATGACTATCCGTTACCCTAGTATCCACAACACAAGTCTTACAGAGCTTATTTTGGGCTAGGCTAATTGGTGTGAATGTTAGAAATATTTATTTATTACATTGTTATACTACTACCAGTTCGGAAATTGGGAGGCCCTTCCGAGAAGAACTGACCAAAGAAACTCGACCGACCTCCGTCTTACTGTTATTATTTGCAATTATAAAAAAAAAAACTTTTAAAAAACCACGTTTACTTCGGGTTATAGATGTACTAAAAAGGAGAAAATAAATTTTTACAAATGGACTAATAAGATAAAAATTAATTTTTGGTAATAATGAAAATTTACGATACAAATATTCTAAAATTTATTGAATATTATGTATTGTTCTGAACATTCATACGCAGAATTTGAAAAATTTCCAAAAAAATAAAACGCGGTGCGTAATTTAGATCAACAGCGTTATTGATATTATATTAATATTTTCATTATCTTTCCTAAATCCCTTCCTAACTAAACCAATGCAATAGTAATGCTGTGGATGGCATTGAATAGTTTTTCAAGTATAATGCGCACCACGTTTTAATTTTTTGGAAATTTTTCAAATTCTGCGTATGAATGTTCAGAACAATACATAATATTCAATTAATTTTAGAATATTTGTATCGTAAATTTTCATTATTACCAAAAATTTATTTTTATCTTATTAGTCCATTTGTAAAAAAATATTTTTTCCTTTTTAGTACATCTATAACCCGAAGTAAAACGTGGTTTTTTAAAAGTTTTTTTTTATAAAGTATTTATTTGACTCTTTTTAGTTTTAAATTATCTGAATTGTGCCTACTTAGGTCTTCAATATATACATGTAATATATATCAAATATCCAGACACACCACGTGGAGGTTAATTTAATTAAAGCCTAATTAAGTGGTTTTAGGATGTAAAACTAATTAAATATGAAATTGTTAGGTGAAACAAGCCTGTATACAAAATTTCAGCCAAATCGGATAAGAGGAAGAGGTTGAAATAAGGATCTCAAATTTTGACGACAAACCAACAGACAGACAAGTGAAGTTAAGTAAAACGTGGTAATAATAAAAAGAGCTAACTATATCATTAGGTCTTGCAATGTGTGCCTTTGTAGGTATTAATTATTGGATCCCAAGCAGGTGGAACGCTCCAACCTTTGTCTCTATTGAAATTAGGATGTTTCCTGATTCCAATAGCTTCGCGTATCATCCTAGGAACAAATCTTTGTTCTCGAGCGAAAATTTGAGGTTTGTCCGTTATATTATGATATTACCCGTGACTGTTATGTTTTTTATTATTGAACGAATTTATTTCTGCTTAGTACTGTTAACAAATTGTACAGCACAATTTGTTAACAGAAATAGAAAAAATACGACTAAGAATTTTTATTTATTTTTATTTAACGGGGTATTTGAATAATACTTGATTAACTTGCTGATCAGGTACCGCCGGCGATTTTTATTTACGACGGGATCATATGCTGTCAAATAACATTTGTTTTTTTCCCTGACCGACGAATATTAAAAATAAATAGATACCATTAATGACTACTTGCGTTTGAAGCAAAGCAATTAGTAAGTAACATATGGGGTCTGTCTAACGCCAAAGAGTAAATAAATCCTATTTAATACTAACGATGTACTCGTGAGGCCCGTGACCGTTAACTCCGCTAAAATATATTGAATATCACCATTTAAGAGTAAGAAGTAATTAACTCTACAGCTTCTTCAATTATTTGAATATTTTCAAATGTGTCGTGCTGGTAGTTTTATACCGCAACCAGATGTTTTGTTTTTAGTAGGTATGTATGTTAAAATAGATGTAAACTATTTAAATTTATTTAATTTTTTAATAGATAAAAACAAACATTAATAATCTACCCTCAAGAAACTGGTAAATACACAAATACCAGATAATAGGTCCTAGCATTAAAAAAGTAGAGCTCCAAAGACTTACTTGAAACTGTATGTGGTGGCTTTTACTTAAACTTTATACTTCTAAAAATTTGGCGTCATGAGATAACTAGGTTTTCTGGTTTCTCGGCCTTTTTTATTTCTCGAGACACGTGAATTTTCAACCAGTATTTCTCAATCATCTCGAGAAATTTTGAAATTGTAACTAACACATGATGCTTTTATATTTTTTTTTGCTTTATTTTTTTATTCTGAATGGGTTTGCTCTTGATCCCAATCAAGCCCGAGGGTCAAGACAGGATCCACGATGTAACGAGCTAACCCAGAAGATGCCTATTCATCCTGGCTTTAAAAACGGACGGGTTATAAGTAGGTACTCGTAAAAACAGACGCAGGGAAGGAGTTCCACTCCTTTGCTGTGCGCATTATAAATGGTGTTGAGAAGCGCTTGGTGCGACAGGTAGGAATAGCAACCAAAAAAGGGTGGTAGCCCGCAGTGCGTCTGGATGTCCGATGGAAGAAAGGAGATGGCGGTACGAGCATATGCAGCTCCTGAGCACACTCCAAAATAGAGTCTGTAGAAGACCGACAGACAGGCAACTTTGCAGCGATGAGCTAAGGTGTAAAGCTTGCTCTTCGACAATTTTCTGTTACCAATGAGCCTTTCATCTCTGCACTGAATTGTGTCCACTATAGCAAGTTGGTATTTTGCTGAGCCGTCCCAGAGGTGGCTGTAAGATTGGACTTGAGGTTTAGATATAGAGAGAAAGCTGTCCCGGTATGAGATATCGCTTGTAAATATAAATATTTATTTAGGACGCCCAGTTTGAGCCTTGGAGTCAATGTTGGCGCCGAAGTATGCAGAATGATCTCAATTGACCCAATTGCTAAATTTTTAGTTACCCTAAAGTATTTAGACACAGATGAACGGCACATATTCTTAAGGACTTTAAAGCCATTACATTTTTTTTAAAACAATAGTATAAGGTATATAAGTATTATACTAATTTTAATAGAATTATATGTTAATTTATAGTAATTTATTCACATTAAAAATTTTAAGCGTTGCCAAAGCCAATTCGGAACCTTGGTTTTTCTCAACAATTTTCTCCGTTTAGAGTATTAATTGAGGCCTTAAACTTTTAAAGGCTTAATTTAACCCTAAAACACAAATGACGACTTAAAAATAACTTAAGTTTTATGAAGAAGGAAAAAGTTTTAGTAGTTTCGAACTCTGAATGGTTTTTCTCTAAGACTGGCTGGCTCGGATGTAGCCTCTGCTTGTATACAACGTCGGGTTAAGTACCTAAATAAGTGCCAAAATATGGAACAGACATGGATATTAAATTAAAATAAATTGCATTTAAATCAACTAGTTTTGAGTCAAGGATAAAGTTTCAGAAATGTACTCTTAATTGTTATAAGGTATAAAACACAAAAAATAATATTTTATGTTAATTCAGCTAAGTTGGTGATTTTAGGAACACTCCGTCTGTGGCGTTCGTGAATGATTTTTCCACATAAACTAATGAAATTAATTAATTTTTATATAGTTCTTACATATCACACATTTTACCAATAACAGACCTTGAGTTATTATGATGATTACACACGGTTGAATGTTCTTTTTGATTGACCAAAACTTTCTCTTCTACATGTCTCACCAAATCTTCACTTTTACCTTTATCTCCTCAACAATATTTTTTTTAATGAACACTGAAATCGCACCCACATAAAGTTAGTGCCTCTAAACAAAACGTTTGTAGGTTTTGTAATTAATAGTAGCTAATATTCAAAAGAATGTGTGAAAATCACACTTAAATTTTAATTCACCGTGTCAATACCTGCTGAATAAGTACCTACACAACATATTTAACGTAACGACCACAGAACCCTACAACTAATTGCGAACATCTAACATTAAAGGTAAAAAAAATTGTTCTCAATCAACATCCTCCGATTTGTTGCACGAAATGCAGATTGTATTTAAACCACTGCAATTTAGTTAACGATCATTTATTTAACAAATAACTGTTTCGAAGCTATTAAAATGGAAACAGCTTCCATTTGGTTCGTTTTTGTGGGTTTCATTTTGACGCGACAATCAGTAAACAGCTGTGATAATGGAAATTCTACCTTACCATCGCTACGACAATTGTGTGATTTTAGCATTAAACATCCGGTACGTGAGAATTAAATAGAAAATAACTAATCCGATAGATAAATTTAATCTAAGAAGTAGACACCTATTTGGCTACTAGCAAAACTATCAATTTTATTTTATTATTCATTTATCCTAATTATATTATGACAATACTTTGTGTGTGTGTTTGTTACCATATTGTCAGTAATAAGAATAAATTTAAAAATAGATTTTCCACGCTTTCGCATTTCTACGAAAACAAAACACTACCCGCAATTGATGCTCCATATCGCATTGCGGAGCTCGGAGCGCGCGTAGGGCTAGTTTAATTACTTAATTATTAAACTAAAACAAAGAAAAACAAAGTAATCAATGCCCTGCAAAACTGTTCTAACAGTTTGACTGCAGGAAAGTCTCAGCTAACTTTTAATTCTTTGACTACTGTAAGCTGAATGCATGATGTATGTCATTAACTCAGGAGTCTAATTAAGTAGGTGCTTATTGTACTTAGTAAATACTGTGCAATTCGATATAACACAACGAAATGAATTAAAAAACATTCATGTAATCTGTTACAATGAGGTATGTTATATAGCGGTTAAGCCAGTCTACGATTCGTTTTAACAAGGTAGGAAATAATAACATTACATAAGTAAACAGCTTACCCTGCAATATTGTAGGCAAATGATTTCCACTATAAATAAGACACTATAATGAAGTTACACATTTTTCGTTTCTCAGATTTTTAAAATTTAAAAAATGACAATAGTGTCAAACAGCGGTTTTTACATTACTTAGCATCGAGCAACATTGTCTTGCGAAACATGTAACATGTCTGAGCTTATGGAGACATGAACTATTGTGGAAGTGGTATTATTGTAGGAATAGCAGATATACATATTAACTACCATGGCAGTGCAGTGGTATTATTTTGATATTCTACGTTCCTAAATGTGTATGAAAAAGACAAATGTGGCTGTTCTAATCATTTTTTAATAAATTTGAAAAATGTTTATTTGGGCTCTATATAGTGGGTTGCACACTACATATACATTCGGCATATGTAAGTATATTTATACACGTACCTACCTCGGTCAAATCACACTTCAAATAGATAGAAGCTATTACGTCACGGTCAAGGCTATCATAACAAATAAGAAAATACAAAGCGATCGGACTAGAGCACCACTAGAGGGATCGGCAGAAAATATCTGTATGTTGGTACATATAACTGAATGTATTTAGTGAAAGTAAAACAAATCACTTCCATTGTTGA
Organism: Calamotropha paludella; assembly: GCA_927399485.1. NCBI lineage: Eukaryota > Metazoa > Arthropoda > Insecta > Lepidoptera > Crambidae > Calamotropha > Calamotropha paludella. Next base: position 21,841,371 of record OV656811.1, on the reverse strand, counting down.
AACCGATCACATCTATTTCTTTGTCACAATACATTTCAATTAAACTAAAATTTTTGAATGTTAAAATGCTTGAAATAAAATTCTCATACTAATAGCTCTAGTTGTTCCAATTATATTATTTTTTCATTTTGCTTGTACCTACCCAATTCTTAGCCGACTGCGCCAGAAGGAGGGTTATTTATAAGTAATTTTATAGAAACTAAACCAATTATAATTTTTTTTTAGAAACCCATTGGAGTTTTGACTACGACTGCTGGACGACCAGTAGACATAAGGGAAACCATAACAATTAACTCAGAAACTCTCTCAAATGAGTTTCTTCTTGATACGATGTTACATTTTGACGCTGAGCGCGTGCCAGAGCGCGTGGTGCATGCCAAGGGGACCGCAGCTTTCGGCTACTTCGAGGTGACACACGACGTCTCCCAGTATACCAGCGCGGATGTCTTTAACGGTATCGGCAAAAAAACCCCGCTGGTCACCCGAATATCGTCTGCTACACAGAGCTTAGGAGGTCCAGACGTCGCAAGAGGACTTAAAGGGATGGCTGTGAAATTCTATACAGAAGAAGGGAACCTAGATATGCTATGTATACAGACTCCTGTTTATCTATACACAGACCCACTGTTCTTCAGTTCATTGGTGCACTCTTTCAAAAGGAATCCCGCCACCAATTTATTTGACACTACAGCCCAATGGGACTTTTTAACGTCAAAGCCGGCCGCTTTGCACTCTTACATTATTACTCAGTCAGATTATGGACTGCCGAGATCGTATCGATACATGGATGTTTTTCCCATACACACATACGAAGTTAACAATAAACACGGTGACGTACATTATGTTAGATTCAGCTTGAGAACCGAACAGGGAGTACAAAGTCTTTCACCCAAAGAACTGGCTGCAGCAAGTCAAGATGTAGATTACTATGTTAGAGATTTATACAATGCTATCGCAAATAAAAAATACCCTTCATGGAGATTAGACATGGATGTTTTGACACACAATATCGAACATCTCGATTTTAACCCGTTCGACGTGTCCAAGTTATGGAAGAATGGAACATACCACACTGTAACTATAGGACGAATAACTTTGAACAGAAATCCAGACAATTATTTCAAAGTGGCGGAGCTAAGTGCCTTTAACCCGGCCAATTTAGTCCCTGGAATACCAGGCCCAGTGGATTATTTGTTCAAAGGTCGTAGATTATTCTATCGCGACACACAGAACTACCGATTGGGAATAAACCACCATAAGGTGCAGGTGAACGAACCTTTGCATGCAAAAACCTACATTCGTGATGGAAGGCCGCCAGTCTTAGAAAACATGCGGGACGCACCCAATTATTATCCGAATTCCTTCCACGGGCCTGCACCCGTAGCGGACGGTTCGCGGCCTTCACGACGGTTAGTCGTACTCGAGTCTAACAGCGTAGACTTCGCAGGACCCGCTCATTTCTACAACCACGTCCTTGTCACAAACGCCCAACGACAGCGACTAGCGGATGCGTTAGCACAGACACTTAATACCACATTAGAGCCCATCAAAGAAAGGGTCCTTAAAATGCTAACTCTCATAGATGAAGATCTGGGAAAACGCACGCGCGCTTCGTTATTAACGTTAAATGCTTCACAGTAATATAATAAAACATTGATTTTATCATTAGTTTTTGAAGATAAATGAACTTTTAAAATAAAAATGAAAATCTTATATTTTTGTGAAATGCACTTGCTTTGACAACTAGGTAAGATACCTGTAAGATTCGTCATCGGTCTATTGATGTTTCAACTGCAAGGGCACAAGCCTTTCCTATATATATAAACACTGTAGAAATAATGGCCCATAACCCACCACGCGGGCCCAATCTGGATCTGGGTACAAGTACAGAAAACGGCAAAGTGAAAACCCTAGATGTAGATAGATTATTGTTTTTAATAACCCATTTCATCAATAATCAATCCCTATTTTTATACTATTTCTGTTTAGGGTTGCCACTATGATTTTAAGGCTTAATAATATTTTTTTACCTTAGTACCTTGGGTAAGTACCTAAGTACCTTGGGTACTCGTATTCAGGATTACACAGGCATTACCGAACACCCGTATAATACAAATGTTAACTAATTAAATCACAAGTCATTGATATTCCTCGTTAAAAGTTATAGTGGCACATTTGAGAACCTCGATTTTCCTTTCGCAAATCGCAATATCGCCTAACTCTCAATCGTGAATAGTAATAGCTCCCTATCATCAACTCAACTAACGCAGAGCGATTCAATGCGTATATCGACTTATCCATAGAACAGAGTTCGATGTGATCATGACGCAAAAACTAGTTTTGCGATAAGGACTCATTTAGCTAAAAAACTGGTCATGATCACATGATCACATCGAACCCTGTTCTATGGATAAGTCGATATATCAGAATAACAAGCTGAAACACAATATTTGATTGAGGATTGTCCCCAATTTCCCATGATCTGTCCTACATTTCACCAAACAAAGGATCTCTAATAACGGGTTACGCTTACAAATACCTCTTATAATTTATTCTTAACTCTGTAAGTAATTAATAATATTTCTTATATTAACACGAAATAGCCCAAAGTAAGCACTATGAGGCATGAGTTTTTTATTAAAGCACTAAACTCATAGTAAAGCCTTAATAAAGATTAAATTAATAAAGATTACTTCTCTGATATAATAACAATATTTAACGATAATATTTTTAACATTGACATCAATTAGCCTAGCCCAAAGTAAATACTGTGAAGCTTATGTTATGGATACTAGGGTTACTGATAGATATACATATACGATACATAGATGTGTCACATTCATTCATATATAATATATGAATACCCATGACTCAGGTTCAAAGGCTCATATTCCTCACACAAACATCTGCCCACCCCGGACTAGTGCGAAAGGCAGGATCGCTACCGTTGCAACAAACGGTCGCCGTATGGCAATAAGGACGTAAGTACATAACACTAACGAAAACTATCTATAATGTATTTAGTGGTGTAAGAATTTCGTTATAGAAACTAGGGTAATTGCTAGACTATTATGATACGAAATAAGTAATATTCATAGAAATATAATAAAATACCCGTGATTCAAGTGCAAATGCTCGTAAACATCAAACAAATATCTGCCTCTTCCGGAACCCGAACCAGGAACCGTTTGGCTTCAAATGTAGGGTTCTCTCGTCTAAACTGATTGTCGTCGTTATTATTACTTAAAATAGTGCCACGTTTGCATTCATGAGATTGGGTGTAGTATCTTCTCCCCTTTATCGAAATAAGGGGCCCAATCTTTTTATTAATTTCTGATCGTAGTTTTAATTTACCAATTACGTTTATTTCTATAATATGTAGTTATAATAATTACTAAAAATAAATTAATAACCTTATCAAAATTGTGAGCGTTTTAGGTTGTGCAATGTCTTTACAATTTTATATCACTATATGACTATAAACGCAGAAAATGTTTTATTAAAATATTTGTCAATTAATAATTGAGCTCGTGTAACAGATGAGCGTTGAATTTGCGGTGACCTTTATTCGGCAAGGTGTACATTAATAACTTTTTTTTATATTCGTCCGTCCGCAAGACAGATCTACCAGACAAAAAAATACGAAAATCTATAATAAAACTTGTCTGAAAAGTTTCACCAAGAAAACTCATTCCATTACCTACGATTTATATTTAATTACTTGCTGACCCAGGCACGCGTTGCTGTGTTATAAATTGAAATAAAACCTATCCTATCTTTTACGTTAGATCAGATAACAGATAGTTACGAAGTTTGATCAAAATCGGTTAAGTAGTTTAGAAGTCCATCGCGGACAAATAACGTGACACGTAATTTATATATATTAAGATATACGTATACAGACGATTAACTCCTGACTCTTATAAATAATAAAATAATAATATTATAAAGCAGAATGCTTACACCAACAACGAACGCGAAAAATAGTGATTAAAAATAAAAAGTACACTTTAAAAAAAAGTCATTTTAATAAAAATGCTTTATGATTTCACAGAAATGACAATGTAGACTTTATTCCTTATTATCGTCTTTCATTTGCAAGTTTATATTTTCAAATGTTAATTGATCAAGTAACGAAAAAGTTTCATCAAAATCGGTCATGTGTAATTTTCTATTTTTATTTTTTTCATCTGGATTTTCCACTGGTCTACAAGAAGCAACTCCTTCAGTAAGGGAAAGTGAAGTATCACGATTGCCCTTTTTAATATTGGTAATTTCAGCTAAATTTTTAATAACACTGCTTATATCTTTTAGCTCTTGTATTCCATCGAAAACTTTTACAATTTTATCAACGTTTACGCCTAAGTTAGGGTTATGTGATGAAATTGAAAAAACACCTTTGCACATGAGCTGTAAGAGAAGAATTTCACAGTTTTCATAATCGGTCACAACTACATTGTAATTTTCAGCTAGTTTCTTTTTTAGTGTAACGTAACACATTTCATTAACGTTTTCACAGATTTTGTAAAATTGCTTTTTTATTGGATCGACGTAATCTCGTTGTGGTATTAATAAATAATGTTTAAGGGCGTCAATATCAATACCAATAATTTTAATAACAGAAAAGAGTTGACATGTGAAAAGAGCGTCTATTAATTTCCATTTCCAGAAATCCCTTTTGCCTTCTGCCTCTTCAGCCCATTCCAGTAGAATATTCGCCGCTTTTCCCCCAAATCTCGACACTCGTTGATACTTGATTAGATTTTCCAATGCCTTTTCATGGTCATTGTCCAAAAGAAACACTAAAGAGATCACTTCCTCAGAATCCAAATACTTATGTATACGGGACACGGTATCAAGACTTATAATTTCAACTTGCATGATTAATTTAAAATCACGTTGCATTATTTGTATTATCAGATACAGTTCATAAATACTCAGCTATCTAATTTATTACACAATAACAGTGTTTATTTAACTACTTAACATATATTATTAATTTTAGATGGTGATAACGTACTACACTAACACCTTGTTACGTAGGAGTTTAACAAAAAATTGCTTCACAGATTACAGAGTTAAGCATATTGCTACACAAACAGTTATCAGGGAACCCCCTTCCAATGACTACTTATTGGAAGGCAATTTAGCACTGAAAAGTACTACCAGCATAAAATAAAATATAGAACCTTGCAGATATTTAGTTAGTTAAAACCCCATTTTTCCATTTCGATCAAAAGAACAGATCAACTAATGCAAAATAAGTACGTAACCTTAATAATGATCAAAATATGATTTCAAGAGGCCGATTCGACTAGCTGTATCCCTAGCTATGGATAATACGTTCATTCTACATGACTTCCCCGTGTCTAGATATCTAAGTAGATATAACCTATCATATCAAATTTTTCGTAGATTTTGAGTAATAGAATACCCGTGTGGAAATATTTTTCAGTAATAATTTCTGATTTACTCGGAAAAAAAACAGAAAATTTCTTATAATGATACGAAATATTCAGAATCTTTCTCAAATTTGAAACATGTTTTTTTAGAAAGTTTCGGGAAGGAGAAGAGTAAATCGGAAAAAAAATTTTTGTATATTTGAAACTTTCTGATAATTTCAGACTAAATTTGAGAAAATGGGAAAATTCGGTTTGATGAATTTTTTTACAATTCAAAGAGTGTTAGAATAAGTCTACTTTGTCCAAGGCGATCACTGCAATCCCTTTTTCTTTAATTTAACGCCCCATTCCATATTGTAATTTTATAATGATGTATATATATATATATGTGAAATGGCGCGAATATGAAAGAAGTATTTTAAATAATAAATGAGTTCCAAATTAAAAATAATTAAAAAGTTGAAGAAAAGGGTAGAATACCCATATACCCATGTTATAATGGGGGTTTAAATATGAAATTATCGTTTTACGTGCTGGCCATTTTTAATTAAAATTAAACCAGCATGGTGTGGTATTTCATTTCTTTTTACACTATAAAGATATTATAAAGGGGTTTGAAGGTTTTGGCCCTAACATCAGCCGCCATTTTGTTTTTTTTTTTCAAAATCGCGGTGCACAATAAATGTCACATATTTGGATAGGGGACACTTATACTAGCATAAAATGATATGTAACATAACATCATTAAGCGTCACGTTTCTGAGTTATTTAAAGATAAAATTAACAATTGTTAAAACGAATTTATTTATTTATTTTGTAGTTATTTCATGTTGTTTAAGTTTTTGACGTGATAACGTCTTATAAATTGGTTGCGGCTGGGAGTCACTTATGAAAAAGTGTAACGCTCGGTAACGTTACGATGAGTCACCGAACGAGAGAGAGGCCCGCCGAATGCCTTGCGTCTCTCTCCCACTCAACTATGATCGGTCTGCCGCGCGCATTGTGCAATTTAATTATATTCATATCAATAAATATTCTACCGAGAAAAAGACGTTGTCACGTAAAATCTTCGCCCGTAAAACCGACTTTACAGGCAAAAAAAAAAAAAAAAAAAAAAAAAAAAAAAAAAAACCGACTTTTTTTACTTTTAATCTGAATCAGACAAAGAAAGAAAACAAATATTTTAATAATTGATTGATGAAGTAATAATTGATTTTGTTCATAAATAACTTTTTAATACAATTCAGTATAGGAATCAGATATAAATGTGCTTAATTATAATGAATTGTTATATTACCTATACTTTAATTTTGTTGAATAACTCCGAAACGTGACGCTTTAGCATATCATGTTATATAACATATTTTGTTTGTATGAGAATTCTTATAGGTGTCGTCACTGTTTCTGATATCTATAATTTACGATTTAGGTATATCTACCGACAAGCGCAAAGATATGCTGCTCTGGAATGGCCAGATGGGATCTGGGAATGGAATATAAATATCTTTATATGAAAACCAGTTTTCGTATTGTAATTGTCTTATTAAATGGTTGGTTAATATAAGCGGAGACATAATAAACAAATTCCACTGCATTTTGTTTTTCTTTATCTAAATGATGTTAATATTTATTAACCTTAAGTACTTCAAAAAACCCTATACATACCATTTTTTTTTTATAAAATTAAAATGTAACAAATAAGGTTTTATAACATAAAACAAAATGTTACAAGCGTCTGGAATACCCCAATCGGCGTTTTTAGCACCTGCATAGAAATTAATGCTATTTGAAATACCTTCATATCTTAAAATGGCTATCATAACGGGCTAATACTGATAAAAACACTTATATTAAACACATATTTTTATTGTAATTGAGTTTTATAAGCTTGAACCACAAAATCTACAGGTAGATACAATAAAATATCACAATTGCAATGTTTTATAACAATTAAGGAGATAATTGATATTCAAAAAGAAGCCTGTTGGTTTATAGTCAATTACTAAAATGTAGTAGAAGATATTCCGAACTTAAAATGTCTGTTTATTTATCTACGTTGGAATTGATATTTCATATAAAATTTGTAGTGTATTATAGCTAATATATTTTAATACAAAATATTATTTTGTATATACATTATACTGAAAGTATGTGTAAGTGTACTGAATACCATGCTGACACGTAACAGGTATAACATATAAATAATTGTTGATATAACATACAGTTATGTAAAAAATGTATATGTAGTGATTAGATCAAAGAAATTTTAAACAAATTAAAACATTGATACATACCTAATAATGCAACAGTCATTAGGTATTGAAAAGAGTACAAAGAAAATTAAATAAATGCATTATAGAGGTTATGCTATATTATCAATGTTTATGGATACATCTGTTTTTGTAAAATCCATTACTGCCATTTCCAAATTCTTCCTTTCTTCATCAGTTTTCAACTTGGCCCACATTGAGTCTAAGTATGCCCTTTGATGTTTTTGTATGAACAAGAAACTATGTTTTAATGTTGCTCCAACATGAAGAGTATTCAATCTTACATCTAATTTATCAATCTTTGTAATGAATGGCAAACTACTAGTTACAAAGCGATGTGGCCCATGCCTCGTTCGTATAATTGCTATTCTAGTATTTTCATTACAGTATTTTGTTAAAAAACCATTCCTTATTGATGCTACCCCAAAATCTCCATGCATCTGTTGAACTTTATTTAACACTGTCTCATGGAATATATTTGATTTTAATTTAAGCGGTTTGTTTTCAGGCACAAAAGGTGATATAATTTCAACTGTTATATACCTGGGAACAATATTAAATCGATATGAAAATCATAATAATAATAAAAATAATTAAATAACGACCACAATAATACCTATTCTTAAATCGAACCATTACGAATTTGAATACTTGCACGTATTAAGTTTACGCCAGAATATGTCATGTAATTATTAAAATGTAAACAAAACCAACAAATAAACACATGTATCTATTTAAATTTAAACTTATAGGTAGGAATTCAATCTTTGTATTAAATTTTACTTCTTCTCCGTTAGGTTTCCCATAAGGTCAGGCATAGGGTACAAAGCTCATACAGCCTAGTCTGTTTTTTTTCTTCATTAGATGATAATGATGAAAACCGAACTATGAATAATAGATGATCAATGAATGAAAAGTGAAATTTAGGTTTCCTAGGTTTCAGCAAAAGTGTGGGGTTTTACTGAAACCTCCCCGTGGACTCCTTAAGAGAGCAGGAAAAAAAATCCGCTGCTTTGTTTCACATGCCAACACTCTTGGACGCTCTAAAACACTTAGTGATTAATAATCCACCATTATTATGCACTATTTAATATGTACCGCAACACAGATTTTAACAAGAAAGAAAAAACAAAACCACCAAACAGATATACGTCTGTCTTCCGCCAAAACATCCCTTTTATTCTTTTAAATTTCCTATAAGGGGGCAAAGATTACAAAGTCCTTATAGCCACGAATTCAATAAATTCTTATCTTATATAAGGCTATATTCCGAAATACATATAAGTACACTGGCCAGGCTTAATGTCGTCATGAATCCTTCACCACTTTATACTGGTCAAAGTGAAAGAAAGTATAATCTATAATAATAATCTATAAACGAAATATAATTTTGTCAGACTCCCTCTCTCGCTCTCACACTATTTTAAATAAGGCGTAGATTTCTGACGTAAAGGTGCTTGCCATCATATTGCGGAACAAATCAACAGCATGACGTTGATTCGTGACATCATTACCACAGAGCGCTGATTTATGACTTATGGATAATAGTGATGGGTGATTGTGCCAATCTCAGGTTCCAATAAAAGTTATAGAGTGATTCGAATCTTGATTAATCAAACATTCGTATGTCGATTTATTCGTTTTATTAATAAGTTATTCGAATAAAAATCAACATTTGAATGACAATCGACATAATAAATCATAATGGATCTTTATTTTAATGAAGCGCCACCAGAGTGGCCCTGCATTAGCAGTTGCGGGAGTGTGAAAGTGCGAGGGTGTCAATTCACGAATCGAATGAAAGAGAACTTAGTCAAAGTATAACTACCTATTTAAGTAGTTTTTGTCACTATATTACGCCTTAAGCTGCTTTAGTGTGGGACTTTTTCGATAACTAAAAAGTAGACGGTAATAAAAAACAAAATGTTTCCTAAACACAACACATAAAGACCCATTGTGACATTTTGAGTAATGTTGATGTGTTTTCGTCTGTACAAAATTTTATTTTATTTAAGCTTTGTCAATAATGAAAATAATTTTCAAAAAGATTGCAGGTATGTCATTGTCAAATAATTTTTCAATTTGATATTTTACAAATTTCATAACTCTAAAATCATTGTCTTGATTTATTAAATGATGTTAATTTTTATCTGAAACAAAATTTAATAATGACCAGTTGATTTGTACCGAGCGTATGTGTTAGATTCTAACTTCATCAATATTAGATATTTGTTTTTTATTGTTACATTACGTTAGAAATAAGAGTGCATAATTTTCTTAATAGTATTTAGGCGACAATTTGATAAAATAAAATATCAATTGGTCTCTTAAACACCTCAAAGATTTTTTGTTGTCATTTAATTTAGCGCGTACTTACTTTGTGATTCAAACCAAGCAATTTTTTTTGTTTAATTTATTTTTTTAACCAAATTATTATTTAATTTGCGTTTTACCTTTATTACCAAAACCCTTTAATTTTAAAGCCATTTTATGTATTATTTCATTAACAAAGAATATCAGAAGTATACAGATTAATTTTAATAGAAATAATAAACACTTAAATATGTTACTCAGGTATTAACGATATTTACTATTAAATTAAATTACGCATTTTAAAAACATTATAAAAATAAAACTCATCTCGCTATATGTATTATAATTGAACAATAATTTTCATTCTACCAGTTAGGCGCACACGTAGAATTGCTGCTATTAAAAAAATTATCAATCGAAAGGTCGATTGATCATGCATTTATTGCGCTAACACAAGCGCACACAAAAATCACAGCTATCAAAGAATTATCATTGAATAGATCGATTTATTCATTTGTTTATTGTGCTAACGCAACGCAATAGATCGTCACCGTGCGGCACACCCGCGATAACAATCGAAAATTTGTCGAATTATTTGCTTTTTTTATCGAATGTGTTTGAATAAACTAATTATTCGAATAATTCGATTGTTATTTATTACTAACAATAGCCCATCGCTAATCGATAATCAATGTTGACAACATGCAAGCTTATAAAAAATAACTATACAGACACCTATTTATATTATAGCTTTATATAAAGTCTAATATTGGCACCGGAATATATAGGTCAAAAGCTCCTTGGCTCAGCAAAGAGTAGTGCTGCAGAAATGTCACTATCGAACAATGGATAGTTCCTACAATGGATAGACCTACCTACCCGAAATCATTCAGAAACCGAAAGCGCAATTGATAGTATCGATACTATCAACCTATTTTAACGATGCTATCGACCTATTCACACGTTACTATAGACTCTTCGATAGTCTAACAACAACCAATCGACTTTTAGGAAACACTAGCAAAGAGGTTACTCAACTTTATAAGTTTGATATATTCTGTGATAGAAAAAGCGCGCTAAGTGAACAATTATTTTTAAAATCAGTTTTACACATTTTCGAGAATATTATCCAAATTGATTAAACTTTTAATTAAATACTATTTTCATCAAGGTAAGAATAATTGATAGTCAAATAAAATAGTGGTAACTTTTTTAAACTCTTTAGTTAATAACTAAATGTTTATCAACTGGAGGTCGTGGTTGCAGACGGCTTGTAAATAGTTCAAGGGAAAGCAAGGTTATCTCTTGAATTATAAAACGTAAAATGTGTTGGTGCTAACTACAATTTATCTCATAAGATTACAGGCACTTCCAAGGGCAAATTTTTACTAGTTTTGACACATCGATTCACAATAACAGTTGTACCTAATTAAAGTTTATCAATGAAAAACTTTTGCCTGTTCGTGTGTTTTATATTCAATATGTTATTTTTGTTAAATAATAATTAAAAGTTCTAATTAGTTAATGTACAGCCATGATTTATGTTTGATTTTATTTTCCAGTTTGACTATTACAGAGAATACTACTTTTAAACAGTAATGACAATGAAGGTGTATTTCATTGGAGTTGATGTGGGTTCAGGTAGTGTCCGAGCGGCCCTTGTTGATGAAAAAGGTCATGTCGTAAAAACATCTATTAAGGAACTGCAAACATGGAAACCTAAGGTTGACCATTATGAACAATCTTCAAATGATGTTTGGGAATGTTGTGTAAATGTTATCAAAGTAAGTTTATTGATGAATATAATAATTTCTAAATCAAGTGATTAAAATTGATTATTTTTTTTGTGTTAGAATGTAGCTGCAACAGTTGATCCTTTATCTATTAAAGGTATAGGATTTGATGCCACATGTTCTTTAGTGGCTCTTGATAAAAACTGCAACCCCATGGCTGTTAACAACTCACAAAACAATGATCAAAACATTATTATGTGGATGGATCATAGAGCAGAGAGTGAAGGAGATTTTATAAATAAAACAGGTCATGAAGTACTTCAATATGTTGGTGGTAAAGTTAGTCTAGAAATGGAGATTCCAAAATTGCTTTGGTTGAAAAAAAATTTACCCCAAAAATGGCCAGAATATGGTTATTTTTTTGATTTACCTGACTTTTTAACTTGGAAAGCTACTGGATCATTTAGTAGATCTCTATGCTCACTTGTCTGCAAATGGAATTACGAATGTTCCACTGATGGGAAACACGGCTGGAATATTAACTTCTTTCAAGAAATTGGCTTAGAGGACTTGGTTGACAACAACTTCAAAAAAATAGGAAACAGAGTTTTAATGCCAGGGGAGAAATGTGGTGGACTGACTGATGAAGTAGCAGAGACATTATGCTTGTTACCCGGGACTCCAGTTGCAACTTCTATAATTGATGCTCATGCTGGTGGCCTGGGAATGATTGGCACTCATGGAGATGGTGTTAATAAGTGCATGTCCAGTCGATTAAGTTTAATATGTGGCACTTCAACTTGCCACATGGCTGTAAACAATAAGGCCATATTTGTCCAAGGTGTTTGGGGTCCATATTTTAGTGCTATGGTTCCTAACATGTGGCTTAATGAAGCTGGTCAGAGTGCTTCAGGAATGTTGTTAGATTATATTATTAGCAGCCACCCTGCGGGTATTGAACTTTTGAAAAAGTATTGTTTGGGAGAGTAAGTATTTAGTAAAAAATATTTACATCATAATAATTTTTCTAATCACCTGTTTTACTCATTCGATCATATAGAAAATATAGTGGAAATAAAATTTATATATAGACAGAGCAAGAGAAAAAAAATATTCTGCCTAAAGTCCTGAAAACTTGAAAAAATATTGAACACATAACTAGAACAAAAATATAAATTCAATATAGGGGTTTTATAATTTTTTACTTTATTTTAAATGGGGGTAAGTATTTAAATCAAGGAGTTAGAAAATTTAATGATGTCAATTAAATTAAATAGTTTTTGTAACTATTAATTATGTGATATAAGTCCGCCTTTTGTACCATTTTATATTTATGGTCAATAAATATTTTTAAATAAATAAATAAATAAAATATAGCATATTTTAAAATGTTAGTGTCATTACAAAATTTTTGTCAAGTTAAATCGTAGAACATTATATTTAAGAAATTTAAGTCTACAAAGAACTTTTAAGCGACATTATAAAGAGTTATTTCCCTGTTTCACTAAATTATAGCTAGGTTATTAAGAGCAATTTAGGGTAATTAATAAAACTTAAGTTACAATGGCATGTTCGGTTTAACTCTAGTCAGTTAGCAAAATTTTCTATTATTAAAATTACTATGGTTTAGTCAAAACAGACTTCTTAGCTGGTTATTTAAGGACAATCAAAAGGCTTCCATATACTATGTTAACTGCTATATGAAACTATGGAGATTTAGATATTAGTTTAATTATATCTATAATTTTTTATTATTTGTTATCTTATTTAACTTAAAAGTTGGACCTATTTTACATCTGGATCTTATAGCCAAATTTTTTTTAGTGTCCGTAGTCATCTACGTGATTTACTATCGAAAATGGCGCATATGCATGGGCTGAGTGATATGAACTTGCTGACGAAGGACTTTCACGTGTGGCCTGATTTCCATGGCAATAGATCGCCGTTGGCAGATCCCTCTATGAGAGGCATGATTGTGGGGCTTTCTATAAACAGCAGCGAAGAGAATTTGGCACTGCTGTATCTTGCCACTTTACAAGGTTTGTCGGTAGGTATCTTGTACATATCTCAAGTACCTAGGTAGTGAACAAATGAATATTTCAAACATATAATTAATATTATCTCTAACACTAGCCTGAATGAACTTATTTTTCCCACGTTTTTCTTAGGTCGCTTTCTTGTCTGTTTGCTTGTCTGTCGTCTTGTCTGTCCGGTTGGAATCTTGTATCTCAATTTTGAGGCACTTCCCGACCACCTAGCGAGTTGAAACTTTCAGGGTAGCTCAGAACCCGATGACAATGCATGCTTAAACAACTTTCAACTTTCAAGGTGCACTTTCAGGTGTTACTTATGGATGTTACTAAACTTATGGAGCTGTAATGAGATGTATGATATGCATAGATGTTGAGAGTATTTGTAAAGATGCTCCCACGTTTTGAGTGGCCCCTCGCTTGGCCCCGCCGGGTTATTTTATTCTTTTTTGGTCACTGAAAAACGTGGGATTTTTAGATTTTTAAATCTAGTATTATTTTATCTTGATAAATCATGTGGTAGATTTAAAGACCCACGCAATCAAAGATATGGGGCTTCAGCCATAACTTATACCTATATTTACAATACGGACATCGCTATATTTTGGCGGCTTTTAAGAATTGCACTTACAGAGAAGACGTTACATTACTATTTAAATATATGGTGACTCAGATGATAACAATAAATTAAGCCACAAAAGTAGTGATACTAAGGCAGTACTTGACCCGTGGATATGACTGTTTATATACATAAATAAGTATAATAAATATAAACAGTCATTCATGACTGGACATCGGCAGCAAATGCTCAGTACACAAACACATGCCCGGTTGAACTACTAGGATTCGAACCCAGAACCTTTTTTAGCGCATAGGTAAAAGCGGTACCGTTGCACCAACCGGTCGTCACGTCTCATACTATGTGCTAAAGTTGAAAACTAAATTGTTAATTTTTACTAGCTGACCCGGTAACGCGTTGTTATGGTAAAGCTGGAAAATGAGCGGACAGTCAAACACAAACAACAAATTTGTGTTCTTAGAGTATATACGTTGCTATGGTAACGCGTCAAGGGAAAAAGAGCGGACGGACAAACACACAAACAACAAATTTGTGTTCTTAGACTATATACTAGTTGACCCGGTAACGCGTTGCTATGGTAACGCGTATACAATGGAAAAAGAGCGGTGAAAAGAGCGGACAGACAAACACACAAACAACAAATTTGTGTTTTTAGATTATAGATGGTGAGCTACTAATGCTTTTGTTTATATGTTTTAATCCTTCCAGTTTGGAACGAGGCATATCATGGATGCTCTTCTCGTTGCCGGATATGATGATTTTAAGTCATTATTGATTTGCGGTGGGATCGCTAAAGATCCACTCTTCGTACAGATTCAAGCTGATGTTGTTGGCTTACCGATTTTGAAACCACATGAAAAGGATTCTGTGTTGGTGGGTTCTGCTATATTGGGCGCCTGCGCTTCCCAACACTTTAGTAATATATCAGATGCCATTGAGAAAATGGGTGGAACAGCACAAGTTATACAACCAAACCCAGATATTAAGTCATACCATGACAAAAAATACAAAGTATTCCTTAGGATGTTTCAAGATCAGTTAAAATACAAAAATCTAATGAGTTAGCCCCATGGTAATAAACATCGCAGAATTAAGCACGTTCCCTACAACCTGTTTGGTTTTTACCAAATGGCCTGTAGTACTGTTGGTTATTTAAAAATTATATCAATTGTTTTATACAATCAAAATTGCCAAATTACCTCTTTCCAATGTGTGTAATATAAAAATTTAATATCATTTAAAAACATTTTTTAAATATTCTAGAATATTATTTTATTATAGTGGTGGTAATCTGGTGCATGCTATAGGTATATTGTATATATATATTATTTTATTGTTGTTATATAATTGTGGGACCTACAGTTATTATTGTATTTGTACATAACTGTTATATAAAAATAAAGTATTTTTAAAAACTGCCCCTTTTAATGATTTGGCTAGTTCAAATTACATCTTTACTTCATTGGTTATTATGATTATTGATTCAAAATTATAAAGACTTCCGTTATTATAAAATACAGCATTTTGAAATTCGAGAAGTTAAGGGCTCGAGCCTCGCCTGACTTCTGAGACCATTTTTCTATTAATATTTATTTTAACTTAAAATCTACAATTAATTACAAAGTCTTAAGAAATTTAATTATAAGTAACCTCAGAGTTTTACTCTGAGTAAGTAACCCATATTTTGCAGTTTGCATATCAAGGCAGTTCTACTTTTTTCCCCTTTGACTTAGTCTGAGAAAGATTTATAATTTTTTATATATTTTATGCATTTTCAATGCGATCTTATAAGATAAATTACTAGAATAGAAAAATACTAGAAAAAATCGACTCGGGTCACAAGTGAATCTCAGGCGGGATTTCCCGCCTGAGATAAATATATGAAAAATTATAAATCTAACATGGCTGTTTCATCTTAATCGATTGACCAAACATTTGTAAAAATGTTTCTTTCGAATACGAGAGGATGTTCCTCTCATTGATGAAACAACGCTGGCCTACAGCGTAAAATCAGGAAGGTACTAGAAAATTTCGTCGAGTGTTCGCAAGGCTCGGTAGCTCAATTGGGAGAGCATTGGACCGGATTTCCAAAGGTTGCGGGTTCGTTTCCCGCCTGAGATTCACTTGTGACCCGAGTCGATTTTTTCTAGTATTTTTCTATTCTAGTAATTTATCTTAGTCTGAGAAACGTCACTTTGATTCGAGAATTTTTTTGCGGGAGCGGGAATTGTTACTTAAGTAGATATATTTCTTACATTCACACCAATTGCCTAGCCCAAAGTAAGAACTGTAAGTCGTGTGTAGGTAATGGATACTAGGGTAACGGCATGGGGTACCATTTCATACAAGAGATTTTTAATTCTAAAAAACCGCAATAGATGTCACTACCATTAACATTTGTAAATTATAACATTTCACCAGTGATGTATAAGATACCCTATACAAAGTATCTGAAATACTAGATGCAAGATACTTTAAAAAAAAGTATTTCAGATACCAGATACAAATAATTTTCAGAAAAGGTATCTAAAATATTAGATACAAAATACCTATCTTTCAAATACTTTTTAAAGATAAAATACTTTTGTAAGAAAACAACATTTAATTGAATTTAAGTTTATTTGTTCTAGATAACAATTTTCGAATAGATCGCGTTGATAACAAGTGACAAGACAAAATATGAAGGTATTAAAATTGAGACTATTAATGTTTTAGTTGACATTTGAGTAAAACTAATTCCTCATTCATATTGTCGCTCATCTTCCTTCGATGAGGCCTCATTATCATGCCCCCAAGGGAGAAAAGTCGCTCCATAGGGGCAGAGCCGGGCAAACAGGTGTTATATTTTAGACATATTTTTTTAATTGTAGGATAAACATCTTTATTGTTGAGGTACTGGAGTGTCTCAAAATCACTTGTGCTGCTTGTGTTTTCGCCACTAGCAATAGAGGAATCGGAGTCCTCTAGAAACATATAATAAGAGTCATCTTTTGTTTTTTTATATTACCTTCAATGTTGTTTTAAACCTCCGATTTTTGTTTTTCAGATCGATTGGTCTATCTTGTTTCAAACAGGACAAGTTCTTTACATATCCCTTTCGCGCTTTTGGTACCCATTTCAGTTTAAACATGGGATGGGACACTGAGGCTACAGTCAGGTCACAGGTACAGATGTACCTCGGAAAGTAGGAGTTAGGTGGAAGGAATTCCTTTTTGCCGTGAAAAGACACGCTTGTGTTTTAGAGGCGTTGAAATGAACGAGGTTACTGTCACCCCACTGGGAAACGTAGTTTAGCCTCTGGTTTATTCGCTAAACCATGGCCTCTCATGAACATCACGTCGTCACCGCTGGCTTTTGCGCTAGACAGGTATCTCTCAACAACAGTACTGTCGTCTGCATACACAACAATTCCTGGCATTAACGGGTCATTGATGTGTAGCAGGAAAAGCGTCGCGGAAAAGAACAGACCCCTGAGGAACTCCGGCATCAATAGCTACGGAGTCAGAGGAGCAAGATACAAATACGTATTTTGTATCTTGTATCTGTATTTCAGATACTTTTATCAAAGATAAGTCACATCACTGCATTTCACATGTTTAGAAATAAGACGAATTAAGTAGAAATATTAAGATTAAAATAAAGACTAGCATATTTTATATAAACAACTTCACATCAATCTTAATTCGACTCCTAAATTTGAAGATAAGAAACACCATAAATAATCAATCGAGAATACGAAAGTATAGGATTTTGTGGTAACGGGTAGACCTACATATATGATAAATGTAATATTCATAGAAATATATATAAACATCCATGACTCAGGTACAAATGCTCGTATTCATCAGATTAACATCTGCCCCCTCCGGGATACGAACCCAGACCGTCGGTGCGAAAGGCAGCATCGCTACCGTTGCACCAAAAGGTAGACAAGTGGTTGTTTTTCTTGTTAAAATTTGTGTTTTGGTGGATGTTGATGCGTAATAATGGTGGATTATTTACCACTAACAGACGGTCGACATCGTCAATGTCGTCGACGACGTCGCCAAGAAATAAAGCTCCACAGGGGTTTAAGTTAAACCCTACACCATTATTAAAACCGAGGAAAAGTGGTATTTCCTTGTTCATTCATTGGTAATCTATCCGTTTTGGAGCGACGCCCTTCATCATTTCATTAAGAATATAAATTAATGAATATGAAGACATGGCTTAAACCAAAGAGTATAATTATCTATGGCTTAAACGCAACGGCTACAGGCCATGAAACAACAAACTTTAATATGACAGTTAATGACATTGGTATTGATTCTGACAGATGCTTTTCTACTGTAATAGTGCGGTCAACGAAAAAATGCGATCCTGACGTCTGTCAGTTGGTCATGATTAGTGATGGGAAATAATTATCTCTATTATTTATTTTTTAACTGACCTAATAAAAAGCAGTTTCATTACTTCCTTGTTTGTCTGCATTCTAATTATTAAATGAAACTAAAAAAAAAATTAAAATGCGATAATAATGTTCCGAAATATTTACTAAAAAATATAACTATAATTCTAAAAAAAAATGTTAAAAAAAACTTAAAACACGCTGTTATGGTAAACCAAACTAAAAAGCAAAAAATAAATTTCAATATGACAATTACGCAATAAACGAGAAAATAAATGTAATTGTAAGAGAATCGTGGGATGCTCTATATCGATTGTTGTATTTTTTTCATTTTTTATGCTTTATTAACAAGATTCCTTACAATTTTTATTTCGTAATACAGAGTTAGTGTGAGAAGAATTTGGTACGAATTACCACAAGCTTTTCTTACGCTGAAATTAATTTTCTCATTAATTGCTTATTGATAATTGTTAAACTTTAAATTATTTATCATGTTTTTAGTTCGATCTACTACAGAAGCGTGATTTTTTCATAACTCATATCATTTATTGTAATTTTTTAGTTCTTCGTATTTAGAAATGTTTTTCAAAATTTCTTTAGAGAAATGAAGGAAAGTATTTTTATTTTTATTGGAGCGGAGCGAGCGAAGCTCCCATGGATAAGCTTCAATGGCGCAATGTCTGTTACTCCATAACTACCCGAGTTCCTAACCGATTTTGATATTTTGTGTGTCGAATCAAATCAACAGGTTTAGGATCAGATGGTGCCGGAGCCCGAATTTTGAAATTCCCTTCGAATCAAAAAAAAAATTTTTTAGGTATTACGCTCCGCTTTAATTTATGGTGCTAGCGTAGCTTTATGCTTAGCGACTGCATCACCTAGTATTATATGTTATCTAATCTCTGACAAGCGTTCAAAATTTCAAATCAATTTGACGTTTTGAAGTGGGTAAAAAGCGCGTTAGTAGATATTGTTTTAAACGAAATACAAATATAAAAACATACAAACATAGAGAGGTGAAGTTTATAAAAGCGTGTTTTAATTCCGATTGACGAGGAGCTGCCTTCGTTATCATTTTCACCTAAACGTATGATGGCATTATTATTAATGATTTCGAAAATTAGATTTTTTGTTTTTTCGACGACCTTCGCCCAGTCATCTGTTGTGACTTTCCCGGAGTCTGCATTTAATTAGCTTAGCATCTTTTTTGTGCCGAATAGCGGAGAAGTGCTGTGACGAGCTGCGTAATCTTATATTTGAGTTTAGACTAGTTTCATTGCATTATATAAGCAAAGATTAGAAGGGATTCTGAGAATGCGATGACCATATTCCAGAGCCAATTCATTTACTTCATAACACACTTTTGCCGGCTTGTTTTCTGTTGCCATTTTTTATCTTTATGAAACTTTATCTTCTTTTTCAAATAAGTTGTTACTCGTATTACTTTACTTACTTTAATACTACATTATTTATTAACAATTTATTCGAATTATTTGTAGAGTATAACGACAAATATCATTACTTACACTTGTTATTTTTGGCTCATCACTACCAAAATAAACAATCTACCCTCGTAACAGTGTAGTATACTTTAAAAATATTCATTTTCTACTTATTTAACATGAAATTTAGCTGAAAAATATAAGATAGATTTTAAGTTAGAAATCAGATATCTTTAAGGATAATCCATTAGTATGGCAAGTAAACAATGAATTTTTGTTAATATTAAATTCAACGACACTTCAAAGTTATGTCGCCATCTTGATCTTGATTTTACATGTTTTAAAAATTAAAATTTTACACACAAAATCGTGAGTCGAGAAGTAAATAAATTCTATAGGTGGCAGATCGACGTTTTCGATACGATATCAAAAGGACATGTACTAAAAGTGGTACTATATCTTAGTCAATGACGAGAGTAATATCATTGGAAAGCTTATGTTAAGGGCTATCAGATCCAATGTATTTTAATTTTTAAATATCTCCCTTTTTTTTATTAATATTTGAATATTGACACAATATAAAAAAAAAATCATTAAAGTTCTATTAAATTATTCAGAGGAAATTTGTATAATGTTAATCTATATAATATTAATTTAATTTAGCTACAGAATTAAATAATAATATGTAATCAATTAAATAATAATAAATTCAACTTAATTTTTGATAAGTAAAGACTTAATTGCTCGCCACCCTGAATTATTATATTTAGTCTGTGACATTGTCAATGTGACACTGAAATGACATTAGGGATGATGATCTGATATCGAAGAATCTATATTTCAGTCCAAAGAAATCGATTTTTAAATTAATATGTAATGATCAATGTTTCTGTTGGGTTAAAAACCATAAAATTATTAACACGCCCGGGAGGGCAATGACACAAGACTTGGCTTGACAAATTCTATGTATTTGAATTTAATCGAGTGACATTTATTTTTTAACTGCTGGCTGTGCGGTGACGGATTGTATACTTCTTCCGTTGTGTCCGTTTATTTACCACCAGTTTCAATTTACCTGAGATGGTAAACAAAATATAAAAAAGAATTTTAGTTTAATGTTTAAAGAAAAACGTATTTCTGTAACATAATGTTCATATTCATGTTTGAGGGAATTGAATTAACTTGGAATGTGACTTCCGTAATAAATCTATTTATTTATAAATAATAAATTATTTCTACTTAGAAAAAATCGATTAAGGAAAATATGTTTTTTTATGAATTAATGGACTTTCCACAAAAAAATATTTTTGCACCTAAATAATTTAACGAAAAATTACATTCCAAATCTACTGTAAAAGTAGAAAACTACTGTTTCAGTAAGTAAGTAGAATGCTTAGTGGTTCATTTCTATTCGGCGGTAACTTATTAGCAGAATTGGACCTTTGATGCCTACACCACGAAATAAAACACTTTTTAACATAATTTATGCTGTAAAATAAAAAAACTATTGGTTTAGATATAAAATCAACCAAATCGTTTTTTAGGATCGATTAAAGTTAATTGAAATTGTGTTTTTAAATATAATCGATTAAATCAATTATCGACAACTTTTTCACATACATACCTTGAGTGGCAGCCGATAGGGGTGGGACAAGTGTTAAATATATTCAATTCGTCTATGTTGCCAGAATTTAATAATTTGAATTAATTATTACAACAATTCGGGAGATATTTAAAATGTATTTTTTATCAGATGGTCTACAGTAATTTAACCTATGCGCTGCCAAAATTTCGAAGCTGATTAATTCTCAGTCATCCCATACAATCATCCCATACAATTTTAGACCGTGTCCTTTAGACTGTTATAAGTTTCTGTTGTTAACAAGTACGGTAAATTAATATGAAATTTAAAACGAAAAAGAGTGTGAGAGAAATCGCTTAATTTAGTTTTTGTGATGTAACATACTGTTTATCAACTGTTATTATTTTATTTTATCCATATAAATTAATTACTTATAACGCTTCCCGCGTTATAAGTAAAGCTTCATTTTTGTTAAATTTATCCCGTGAGAGACTGTAAAGGTCAAAAATCCACAAGTCCATTTTCTGTTGATGATGATCAATGATGTTGATATCCATTTTTTTTTTAAATTTTAATGTTGTGTAGATTTTGTAATAATACTGTTAAAATAATTATAACGTTAAACAAAGCTTTTCTAGTTGTAAATGTTCCTTCCCTGCCTTATGCGAATCACGATGCGGACTAAATTAAGCGCGTTATCATATCATCACAGGATAAACATTTCTGTTCTTTAGGACGACACGTGAAGTTGATATATAAGCGTTTCAAATCTAAGTTGTTGTATTTAAAAAAAAAACTAACTCTTTAAAATACTGAATGTGAAAAATCTGATCATATAATATGCTCTGTCTGTATTTTATGATATAGAACCATTTTTTTTTTAATCTGGCGTTTTGTAAAAAAAAAAAACGTGTTTCATAAACACGTATTAATACCAACCAAAGAGTACAATACTTTGCAATGTGAATGTAGCAAAGAACTGGCAACACTTTTTAATAGAGCTGGCTGAGGTGTACGGTTCTCTTCTCAGCAATTTTTTTAGATTTATTTGTTTCTATGTAAAAACTGGAACCAAAATGACTATTTTAATTTGTTTAACTAACTTATTCTTTAATATTCTTTCTAAAAGAAATTGAAAAGATATAATTTTGTGTCAATATTGACAAGCAGGTACGGGTAATACGGCAAAATTATATTTCCAATTGATCTCAAAATGTCACGTTATTTTTGATAGCCTCCTGAATTTGTGTGGGTTATCTGAATCAATAGCAATATCTTCAAACTTACCCAAATAAATGCAGGAGTGTCTTGCAATAACAGCAGTTCCCTTTATGTTCTAGAACTAATATGTCGAAGCGTACAGCAGAAGACAGCGGAAATGGCAGCAGCAGTAGCCAGCCGCCGATCAAAAAAGTTCACTTTGAACCACATCTCATTGGGCCTGTTTCCACCCTTGAAGAAATGGATATTAAAGTTCTTCAGTTTCAAAATAAGAAGTTGGCACAGGTTATAAAACTTACTTACAGAAAATGGTTTTTCTCCCCTTGATGCCTATCTGTTGTGGTTATGTTTTACATACCAGCTGTTTTTCATCGGATTATAAATCTAATTTTAGGCCTAATATATAAACATTTGTAGGGTACAAATGTTTATTACATTCTATCTTACATAAAATATTTTTTTAGCATACTAAAAAAATATTATATCTTTTAAATATGTATTACCTTAGTTATAATTCCTTATAACTATAAATTACAATAGAATTGCTCCAGGGTCACAAATTATACTTTATAATTTATTTCATATCTTGCAATAGTTGGTGAGCCACCACTCAGTTGGTGGTTGGTTAATATACCAGTCCCAAATAAAAACAATTGTGTGTTGTCCTGTTTTGAGAGCACAATCACACAAAACTTTTTAATGTATGCCTCTACATTCACTTTCAAGACCAATCCACCATCAGGAAATGACATATTTGTGCTTTCTTAACAATTGGAATTTTGAAAATTTGCCTTGGAAATTCTGTGTGACTACTAAATGTAATTATTCATAATTAAGGACAGTATTAAGCTCTATATATTTCTATTTGCAATAAATTATTTGGTTCCTTGATATAAACCTACAGCTAAATGGTCTTGAAATAAGAAGCAGTGTTTAACTTTTCAGTAATTTAATTTGCTGTAAACATATTAAAGGAGATATAAATATGATATGGATTAAATGTTTTTGGAATTTCATTGTTACTCAAGACATATTAAATTTATGAGGAGTGTCAATCAAATCAAGAATAGTTGCACAACTGAATTGTAAAACATAACGGCATTAAAATATATGTATGTATTTCCACAGAGGATAGAACAGAGACACCGATGTGAAGCTGAACTAAGGGCCAGGATAGAACAATTAGAAAAAAGGCAAACACAAGACGATGCTGTTTTATGTGTTGTGAACCGTTACTGGAATTTACTAAATGAAGATATAAGAGTCCTACTCCAACGTTTTGACGCAGAGACAGCTGATGAATCTGAGAATAAGAGTAAGCTGGTTATTTTGTTTAAACCAAGTTCTTCATTGCTAAATGTAAGGCTATGCTAAGAGTAAGCATTTGAACACTGATTCAAATGGCTTTGAATTGATTTCTGAATGGCCTGAATAATGTTGTTTTACATGAATTTTGAATACTAATGTTCTAGTTTTGAATTTTGTATGTGTTATTACATTTAATAAAGTGAAATTCCGTCTTTATAACTATGATATAACTTTAGATTTGTGGTGATACTTAATATATTAACGAAATAAAGTATCTACAAAATTGTAAACATACCTGATCAATATTTCTATATTTATAGATGAAAATGAAGCAACAACATCGTTTTTAATGCAATTGTCTACATGGGATAAAGAAGAGCTTGATGCCCAATTAGCTAACAGGGTGCAAGTAAGCAAACGGGCTGTTGCAAAAGTACTGCAAGCCTTTGACAGGCTGCAACAGAGGAATGACAAAATATGGCGGGCTATAAAAGGTGAAGGAGAAGGTATGTTGGTTGCTTTTTAAATCTGTATAAACTTGTATGTACTATGTTTCTATTATTATCAGACTTTGGAAGTCCTAATACTGTATGCCTAAACCTACCTACAAGTGGAATTTGTTTTCTTGTAAAATGGCTCAGTAGCCAGGAACAAAGGGATTAAATATTTTATTGCTGTAATTTTTACATCTCTAATGACAACCTTTTGTAAATTATGCCATACTGTTATTACACTAGCTTACTATGAATCTTGGGAAGATAAAGATTTCCTTCTAAATTTTTATTTTTTATTAAATAATTTTTCATTTGAATTGCTTGTAAAACAAAGCATTTGATAAACAAAGCGCTGGTACTAACAACACATAATATTAATTTTTTGTGAAAGAAATGTAACTATTATTTAACATCAACAGAAGGTGGTCCAGCTCCAATCCTGGACGAAGTGGTGCGAGCAACTAACGAAGAAGTGACTGCTGAGAACCGGCGTCTCCAAGCCCTTTGCACCACGTTACATGAGAGCCACCATGCCATGACACTTCGGGTAGCACAGCTGCAAGATGCCGTTAACAGCCGAGACACTGAGAATGCAGAGTTAAAAAATCAGATTGATGACCTACAGTATGAGCTAATGAAGGTGCGTGAGAATTTTGTACAAATACCATTTTATTTTTAAACATTTTAAGTTTTCACTTAAGTATTGATAAATAAAAATACAACATTCCTTGGCCATGTGGTGTCCGGCATAGTAAATTACCACCAGCCCCTCGCACCCTAAGGATATTGAATATAGTGTCTAATGATGCTGCACCATACACCTCACATGGACCACAAAATGGGCAGCTAGAATTTTTAAAGTTATGATCTATTATTGTAATTTCCAACCTGCCTGCCAAGCATGGGGATTATTGCAAAACCACCTATTTCTTGAGGGATGGCAGTTACAGCGGAGTCATAATGTCTTTTGTGTGATATTTTAATTATATCAATCAAAAGATGCATGGTATCGGTTTCTGTAGGAGGTAAACTTAAATAATTGCAGTTGGTTTTTCGAAGATCCCTTAGAGTTCACCTTGGTCTGCCTTGTAATTGAAATTGTCTATTAATGTAATAGATGTTATAAAGTTAAATTTTCTACTTGGTAATTAAATTATTAATTTATAAATAGGACCAGTTACAAAACATACACAAAGGAGAAAATAATACAATATCTGATCATGTGGCTCAAGCAAAAGTGCTGTTCACCTTGATCTGCCTTTACTATTAAAATTGTCTACTAATACAACTGACTTAATCAGTTTAAATTTCGTGCCCAGTAATTTATTTATTTATAAATAAGATAACACAAAGGAGAGAATGATACAATACATGACAACTGTTTAGTGCAATGGTAGCGGTCCTGGGTTCGACTCCCAGAAGGGGCAGATGTCTGTGTGATGATAACAAGCATTTGTACCTGAGTCATTGGTATTTAGTATATTTCTATAAATAGTAAATAATATGTATCATATGTCGCCGGATTAAAGGCAAAACCAATTATTTGCTATTGAAAAAAATAGCAAATAATTGGTTTTGCCTTTAACCCAGCGATATGTATGTCTATCCGTTACTCAAGCCTTACTGTGCTCATTTTGGGGTAGGCTAATTTTTGTGAATGTAAGACATTACTAAATATATTATTATTAATCCGAATAAGTGTCTAACAAAAGTGCCGTTTCGATAATAAGTTTCAAAGAGATGCAATACAGATTAAAAGGTTAATGATTAATTTTTATCAAATAATAAATTAAATTAATTTCACAGGTGCGTTCCCGTAATGATAAACTGGAAAACCACCTGGCCGAGGCCATAGAGAAGCTGAAGAGCTACCACCAGTCCGGTGCGAGTGCAGGGCCCGCGCCGGCTGCGCCTCTCTCCGCTGCCAGTGCCAAGTTGGAGGACATTGCAGCCGAACTGGAAGAGCAACGCGAGTTGGCCAACAACCGGCTGGCTGAGCTAGACCGCTTGCACCGGCAGCACAGGGACACGCTAAAAGAGGTCGAAAAGCTCAAGATGGATGTGAGTATTCAATGGACAACTTTCACACTCAAACGTGGGAAGGAGCAGATGTTTGTGTGATGAATATAAGCCTTTATATTATACCAGATTCATGGGTGTTTATATATATTTCTATAAATATTCCATGTCTACATATTGTTAGGTATAAGTTATATAAATTCCCAACAATAATTTACTTTCAATCGTCCTTTTTGCCAACAACTTAAAAGCGCGCGAATAATAAATCACTTCAAGATGTCATCTGCTTGCATGACAGCTATAGTCCGTTTTTTTAGCATTAGAAATTATGTAAACTAAGAAGCAGTGGTGGTCAACCTTGTGCTCGAGTCCACTTGGACCGGCTTTAGACTCTTCCATTGTTGAACAGATTAAATAACAAATAACAACAAAAACTTTTACCAAAACCTTCAACAAAAACAATAGAAACTTAACAATAAACCAAAGAAAATAGTGAAAATAGTCAAAACAGATAAATGCACAGGTACTCGCAATCGTTGTCGTGATGCCAGTTGCCGGTTTGTTGCAAATGGCGGCCATGTTAAGCGACCATTTTAAAAATAGTCTAATATGGTACGTATCACAACATCGGCATGTACTTTTTAATTTTGTCGTGTCAAACTGACCAATGTTTCGTTCCACAAGTTTGCAACTTCTGCTTCTTAAGGTATTTTTAGTATAAACTTTTCACGATGTTACAATAAAATAGCCAAATGTTGTTCTTACTAATACTAAAAAAACGGATTATAGTGGTGTAAATAAAATAACTTTTAGTACATACTAGCGCATATTGTATATGCGCGTCAGTATTAAATATAAGTAATCACTAGTATCCTTTAAAAAATTTTATAATGTGCGCGGAAGTGTAAGAACTAAATATATGTGAATCTGTTATATATAGGAGACTCTCAACTGCATTTTCTGGTATTTAGAATTGCCTAATTGTTTTCAATTACTAAAACAGATCCGGCAGCTACCTGAGTCGGTGATAGTGGAGACAACGGAGTACAAGTGCCTGCAGAGCCAGTTCTCGGTGCTCTACAACGAGTCGATGCAGATGAAGACTGCACTAGACGAGACGCGCCTGCAGTTGCAGAATGCAAAAAATTTGCACATGCGACAGATCGAGATGATGGAGGTA
The DNA here is from genome assembly GCA_927399485.1 of Calamotropha paludella. Lineage (NCBI taxonomy): Eukaryota > Metazoa > Arthropoda > Insecta > Lepidoptera > Crambidae > Calamotropha > Calamotropha paludella. The sequence goes on along the minus strand of OV656811.1, from coordinate 21,813,410 downwards.
ACACAATCTGACAACTTTTACTATAGTGTTGTACAGTAGTTCAAATAATACCATAACAATTAATAAAAATTCCATTTCAATCAAATCTGTCGGAACATTGAAGATAGGTAAATAAATACCATTAGCATTACGTCGCTATTTAAACTGTAAATATTAAATAAATACTGGCAACACAATTTCCATACATTACAATTAGATTATACTTCTAGCTCTTCTGCGGCAGAGGTTCAAATGGGCTTCCTTTTTATTAAATTGCAGAATTTGATAGCAGGAAAAAATATTATAGTATGGTTATTAGATTTTTTAAATTACTTATTTTATTAATACTACGTAAAACAATGTGGGACAAATATTACCAATACCTAACACCCTAGGAGATCAAATTGTTCTAATTCTAATGTTATAGATCATCTTCAATATCGTATTGGCGGTTTGTATTATTAATTAGAAAAAGGTACAGTATCTAAAGTATAAAAAAGTTCACTTTACTTTCTTACAGAGTGAAGAGTTAGGCAGACAAAAGGCTCTCCGGGCAGAGATGATACAACTGGAAGATGTTTTAGGTCAGCTACGGAAAGAGTATGAAATGCTTAGGATAGAATTTGAGCAAAATCTCGCTGCAAATGAACAGACGGGCCCTATAAATCGAGAGATGCGGCACCTCATCACCTCGCTGCAAAACCACAACCAGCAACTTAAAGGAGAGGTGCACAGATATAAGAGGAAATATAAGGATACTAGTCAGGAACTTAACAAGGTTTGTATTTTTTTTTTGCCATATTTTTATAAGATTTAAAATACGCCTTTAAAAACAACTACATCTCTGAGCCCTCAGGTAGGATTCGAATCTACCCTTATTTAAAAAAAAAATTGAATGGCCAAGACAGAATCCACGATCCAACAAGTTAACCCAGGAGATGCCTATTCATCCTTGCAAGTGCTCTGACCACTGATCTACTGAGACGCTGTGAGACACATCGAAGTTTACAAAAGTATTTTAACTTCTATGCACTAGTAGCATTCCATAATACTAGATATAGATAATAATAACTAGGTAATAATAATAAATTAACAAAGGTCGTAGTTTCGAATCCTACCTTAGTGCTCGGAGATGTGGTTGTTTTATAGGCGTATTTTAAATATTAACATTTGTAAATTTTTATGGCATTTCCGAATGTGACAACATTGTTAGGTTCGCTGCAAATGAGCCATACACCATTTGGTGGCCGCGACGATTTGTAATATTTATTCCGCCGTAAAGTTTATCTATAGATTCCAATAAAGAAGTATTGATCTTGGTATTAATGACAACAAGCGGTCATTAATAGCGTGTCACGGACTTTCAGTTGCGACTGCTCTCTACTCGTTTTATGTGTGGAGCAAGTTCATTATGAAAACTACTTGACGCCTAGCCACTATTCGCTGGACGGTGGCCTGTCTGCTTGGGGCTTTAGATTTAAATAAAATTATTTTTGAAAAGAATGTACAGTACAGTAGATTATTTAAGATCATAAATAAGCTAATATATCATCTAAATATACAATATCCAATTATTACATGTCAAATGCAGGATATTAAATGTCTGTATGAAATAATGTAAAAACTAATTAAATAATATAATTTTCGGACAATGCACAAATTATTTGGTCCCAATCTAAGCACTTGCTTGATTGATACTATGCACGAATGGACTGAATATGTTAATTTCACACAAAGGTTATGAATACATAAGTATATAACAACCATGGTCCTCATCCCACAAATGTATGCCTCTACCAGGATCATGGGTGCTGAGAGCAGGACCGTTGCTACCATCGCAGCTACCAGTTGTCAAATCACAAGTTTTGAACAATTGTACAAATACTGTGCCACCTAATTGAAATAGCATAAAGCAATGATAACATTAGATTGAATCAGTATTTATAATATTTTTTATATTTGACATCAGGTACGAAAGGAGATGGAGGATGCAGCCGGTCGTGGAGCAGGCCCAGAGGCTACAGAAGAAAAACCACTGGCTGTCAAAAAAGAAGAGCCGGACCCTGAGGTAAAATTAGGTCACCTACTTTACATTAATATGAAACAGTAGAAATGTTTTAATTGTGTTATAAGTTAATATTTTTAAAAATTTTATGCATTTTCAATGCGATCTTATAAGATAAGTAATTCATTTCAGTAAGATAATCTAGTCATTCAATTTACAGGAGGTATTATGGTTTCTAGTAAGATATAATAGATAATGCATTGCACCACCCAACGCACACTACCCAAGCGCACACTGAAACTTTGATAAATAGCTAGTTTAATGCTTAAGTATATACACATAAGTATGTCTATCATGGATGGGAATCAGTAGGTATACATACACAAAAGTGTTTCTGAGACAATCTGTAGCTATTTATTCTTTATATTTATTAATATTCGTATTAAAGTAGTACAAAATCTGTAAAAAGAATGAATATTATGTTAGTTTTGTTAGTTTAAAATATAGAAATGATAATGTTGTGTGCGCCTGCGTACGGAAGTATAGTGAATACATCGTATCAATAGAGTATTGTTAAAACGAATCACAAAATAACAGCCATATTTCAGACAAAATACTTAATTATGCTACGATAATAAAGGTTCAAAAAATTCTTCAGTCATAATTTATAAGAAATAGTTATTTTTTATTTCACAATATCGTTAGGTATATTTTATATTTTAATATCAACAAGTGTCACAGCTTCATTCCCAGATCGAATGGTACGTCATGAAAGAGTTATTGTCAAATGGAGAAATTAATTAAGTTTAAGGATGACGTGAAGTAACGAAAAACAAAAATGGCAACATTATTTAATTTATCTTTGTGTAATTAATACTGATCGTCTAAAGCATTATATAAGTAATTTTGTATAGGGTTCGCGCTCATAGTTATGATATTTTCGACGTCTTGCTCCTTGTATATGATAAATAATAGAAAATGTCGACTATTCTTGTCATGCAAATATTATAGAAATTCACCTCTGACTGGTCATTACGATCATAAGTATCTATTTGGAGAATAATTATACCTCTTATGAAAATAGGCGGGATTCCCGCCTGAGATTCACTTGTGACCCGAGTCGATTTTTTCTAGTATTTTTCTATTATAATAATTTATCTTGTGTTATAAGACATGGATTGCCCCGAGCTGCTGGCTAGTCTTATCACTTTGTGTTTTTATCGTACACGTCATGCCACGCTTTGTTACATACCATTGCACTACACGAATTATGGAATCAATTCCTTCTTAACACGTCTCCCACTTTTTTATATTTCCAAATTCCACAACATTTTCATCTTTTTTGGAATGAAACATCTTCAAACCCCTCTTTGCCACTGGGCAGTCTGGGCAAATGCCCAGAGCCCCGCGATAGGGGCCCCCTAGTGCCTTCCAGATCACTAAACCAACACCGACATTTATTACTGAAAAACTTATTTAATTAGAGTAAATCGAACCTCAATTAGAGACTATATTATCGACTTGCTTAATAGCTTTTGCATGCGCGAAGCTACTCTATTTTCGCCCAAAATAAGGTTATCGAATTTCAGCATGCTTAGATAATTTTAAATATGTGAGAATCGCCCCATTTGAGTCAAAAGACCTTGTTTATCTACTTTCATTGTCTATTCTGGTAATAAAAAATGTTCTCTCAAAGTCATAGGGGCCCCATTATTCTTATATGTCCGGGGTCTCCAATAGGTTAAAGACGTCCCTGAACAGGTTTTTAAGAATATATTAAATTTAATATTTTACTCTCAACGAACAAATTATGAAACTTTTTATTTTTATTGTTTTTAGTTTACTTATTCACATATTAATTATATATTACGTATTTATTTTGTAATCAACACTTACTTATTGTGTCTACATTTTAAAATTCTCACAGTTTCTAATACATGATTCGATTTCATTATTATGCGTTTTATAGTACAGTTTAGAAACATGTTTTTGCGATTGCGACACTTGTATATATATATATATATATAATATAATATTTTAGTAGAAAAATACTAGAAAAAAAATCGAAAAAGGAGAAATGTACTAAAAAATTTCGACAGATGTTCAAAAGGAGCATTGGACCAGATCTCCAAAGGTTTGCTTCAATTCCCGTCTGAGAATAACTTGGGAGCCCAGTCAATCTTTTCTAGTATTTTCTATAGAAATAATTTATCATAAGACAGCTTGAAAAGTCCAAAAAATATATAAAAATCAATACTAATATTTATTTAGAAAATGGCTGTGATATGACATATATTGTTTATAACAGGGTGAGGAAGGAGGGAGTAGCGTACCAAGTAGTGGAGTGGGCCCCGACAATAAACCGGCGGCAAAAGAACACGCGCGTGCGAAGCTACAGGAACAAGATCAGCTTATCAAGGACCTCAAGCTGCAGCTTAAGTAAGTCCATATCCATAGTACCTGACGACTGTTTGGTGCGACGGTAGCGATTCTGCCTTTAGCACCGACGGTCCGAGATTCGGTTTCAGTTTGTATGATGAATTCGAGCATTTATACCTGAGTCATGGGTATATATATATTTATGAACATAACTTATCTTTGTATCATATATGCATTTATATCTGTTACTTTAGTATACATATCACAAGCCTTACAGTGTGAATGTAAGAAATATTCATAACTGGGCACCGTTAATCGTTAATCCGTTAACACGTGATAAAAATTGCATTATTTATATCGTTGCGTTAGTGATCTACACTAAAATCTTATTTTTGGTTCTGAAAGTTAATAGGTTAGGTTCAAGAAAAGACAGTGTATAAATATATAAAAAACAAAAGTGTGTAATTTAATTATCTGGCACAATGAGCGGTATCGTTTTGGTAAATAGTAGGTACTGGATTAATTATTAACAGACTTAGGATAATTTAAGGGAAGTTAACGAGTCCGTTAACATTTTTTAAGTTAATTTAAAATGTAATCCGTTAATAGAAATGTTTACTTCGTTAATTAATGATTAACGGATTAACGAGTTAATGCCCAGCTATGGAAATATTATTATCATTATAGTCACTAACTCATACGTGCGTATCTCGTACGCACATGCAATTACTTGTTTAAACATTCTTTCTTTGACTTATGTTTTTGGTCATATAATTTACTATCATATATAAACAAATGGATCATGTTATATGAAATTTTGAAGTATAAATATAAATAAAAGTACATCTGCTTCTCTGACAAGTTATTATTTTAATAATTTATTGTGTTAGGATTTAAAATAAGTTTTGTTTATTAAATTAATTTTTCATGTAATTGAAAACTCAGATATAAAAATCTCAGTTTATATAATTTTGAACTAATCAACTATGATGCTCTATATTTTAGCCTCTAAGTATAGGTAAAATAATTAAATAATATAGTTTGTTAAATGGTTTATAAGGATTGGAACTGGCATGTTTTAAAAAATAAAAGTTCCTTAAAATAAAGAAAAAAAAAGGTTCAAATAATATATGATGTGATTTTAGAACTACCGTGATTTAAAGTGAACAGTAATTCAATTCGATTTTTTGAGGGTATTGATAACAACAAAGCTACAGTTCAAAAATGTATCTAGTCGCTATATGTGAGATCTTGTTTTACTTTGCCCATCTCATATTATTCTAATATATGAGAAATATAATAATTCCACGATTTAATTACATGAACACTTATAGTCAAATTACTAGTCTTGCTATACATGTATCTATATATAATATAGACCATAAATCGTTTGCAGGAAAGCGGTGAACGAGCAGAAGGAATTGAAACTTCTGCTGGACATGTACAAGGGTGTTAGCAAAGAACAGCGCGACAAAGTGCAACTCATGGCTGCAGAGAGGAAGGCGAGACAGGAGCTAGAAGATCACCGACAAAAAGCCAAGATGGCGCAGGTAACATTACTAATCGTTTGTGTACACTATAATAATGCCTATTTTTAAAAATACGTATGAACTAACTGTGTGCAAATTTGTTTAATTGCTTACTGAATGATAACTCAATTGACATTATCCTTTAAATAAAATAACTTTTTAATGGGTACTTGCACATACTTCATATTTAAATACAGGCAGTCCTCGTACTTACGGCACGTTAGGTTTTCGAAATACGCGACGTAAATAGAAACGACGTAAGTCGAGACATATTTATTCATATGTTTACATGTAAAACTCAAGGGTTAGGATCCGCAGGGACTCAAAATTTAAAAAAATATATACTGCATTTATAACAAAGGATATACACATACTTTATTATCTAAAGTAAGTTCTTAAAATAATTAGATGTGTATTTATGAAAATTCTAGTTATTTTTGGTATTTGTGTTATTAATTCTAACACATATTACGTTGACATTGACCTCGCGACAAGTGAATTCTCCTATGCCGGAAATCGAAACAATTGACGTATGCTTGAGGAATAGTGTCAAAATATTGTCCGACGTAACTTGAAACGTCTTAAATCGAAACGACGTAAGTTGAGGACTGCCTGTACTTTAAATCTAAAGTTTGAGCAAGTATACGTTAGAAGTTGATTTATTTTAATGTGTAATGTGCGCTTTTTTATTTTGCGCTATAGTTTAATGATTAAATACGACACTTTCCTATTCATTGGTCATAATAGTTAAACAGCTTTTAAATGTGTTGTATGATAGAAATCATTCTCATAGTATTTTGTTTTAGGAAAGTAAACGTGAACGCCGGTTAGCAGACGAAGATGCGTTAAGGAAGATCAAACAGTTGGAAGAGCAGAAGTATGAGTTACAAAAGCAACTGTCGGTTGCGCGCCCTAACGCCGATCCGCTGCACGCGTTTTCTAGACCTTTTGCAGGCTCGCAGGTGACATATTTTTTTATTGGATTGTGGGACTAATTTTTAATCGCATGAGTTCTACTCGCATGCGAAATTTGCGAGCCATCTTTTTTATTCGCCACTGGCTGGATAAGAGACTGCGTGCACCGCTTGAGAGCGAATCGGGCTTGAGCGTTTTAATAATAGGCCCTATGATTTTATTACATATCAAAATTGACAAAGCATAAGGTAGTTGTGGTTGGGATGACTTTCTATATGTAGTAAAAATAGTAAGGTCCTTGCCTTGGGAAATTCCAATTTCTTCGCACATAACGTCTGTAAGACAATTTAGTTATTTCAGTTTGAGTATTTTTTAAGCTATTCCTGCAAAAAAATATTATTAATTATTATTGGTTTTGAAGAATAGGTATATATGATTTTTTTCTGTTTCGCAAAATTGAGAATTGATCACTTTTGACTTTTTAAATGCACGGTTTTTCTCTTTATATCCTTTTTCAATTAAGAGCACTATGCCGTATTATATTTGATACAAATTTTCATGTGCAAATATTTTAAAACAATGAAACTTATTCTTATACACTTAAGGAATATACAAAAGTCAAAAAAGTTAGTAGAAATTACTTTAGTCAAATTATTATAATTTATTTTAGAGCAATACTAAAATTTCCATAGTAACATAAAACTATTTATTTTTACGTTAATCATTTGATAATGTACTTGTTCTTTTTTAAGTTTATAAAATTTCATAAAAAGTATTATCCATTCAAAGTATTTAGGCTTACAAGGTTGTATAAAATGTCTTGTGTGTTAACACTTACATTTTTTAGCTTTCTTCAAAAATAGTTTTATCATTAGTGGCAGCCGCCATAATAATATTTACTATTATTAATATCCCGCTGTTAGGGCAGAGGACTTCCCCATTAATGACAACACCATAGGGAAAATCGACCATGAAACCACCACACATACAGATACAACAGAGACTATCTTCTTGAGGTATTTTACAAAGCACGGAGATTGCTTCACTATATCATAGCCGCAACGTCACTTCTCCATCAAGTTTCCCCAACAACAAATAATCGATTGATTATATTCAAGTTTAATATCTTTTTTTTCATTTATTATTTATTATAAGGAAGAAGAAGCCCTTCTGAATGAGATGGAAGTTACTGGTCAGGCGTTCGAAGATATGCAGGAGCAAAACTCCCGGCTGATCCAGCAGTTACGCGAGAAGGACGACGCCAATTTCAAGCTCATGTCGGAAAGGATAAAAGCTAATTCGTTACACAAACTATTACGTGAGGAGAAGCAATTGCTCCAAGAACAGGTATGTAGGAACAATTCACAGTTTAATTAGAATTTGTTAACTTATCTAGAAGAATGAAGAATCTAATGTCGTATCTAGAAGAAAATGACCTCCTTAGTGACCGGCAATATGGGTTTCGCCGGAACCGGTCTACTGGAAATCTTCTAGCATACGCCACTAACATATGGAGCGAAGCCATCGAGAGGTGAGGCGCTTGCCGTCTCTCTTGATATCTCGAAGGCTTTTGATAGGGTGTGGCATGAGGGCCTTATTGGCAAGCTTCCATCATATGGTATTCCCACTGGTTTGTGTGTCTGGATATCAGACTTCCTGAGAGATCGGTCAATACGAGTTGTCATTGACGGCAGCTCGTCTGACCATTTGGCTATCAATGCCGGCGTCCCTCAGGGTTCCGTTCTCTCTGCAACACTTTTTCTGCTGCATATAAATGACCTGCTGTTGACCGGTATTTTGGGGTACGCAGATGACAGCACTGTTGTAGAGATCTATATGTCTGATGCACGAGCCAGTGCTGAACAGATCCAGCGTCATAGAGAGGCGATGGTTAGCCGCATGAACCTATCTCTGCAGGCTGTCTCCGAATGGGGCGATGCGAATCTAGTAGGATTCAATCCGGCAAAGACTCAGGCGTGTCTTTTCTCCGCTAAAAGGAGTCCTTTCAACTTGACTCCTACTTTCCGAGGTGTATCCGTGCCGATCACTGACCATCTTGAGCTTTTAGGTATGTCTTTGTCACCAACTCTCAATTTTGGCTCTTTCATTGAGAGCAAGGCTCAAGTGGCTTCAAAAAAACTTGGCATTCTGGCGAAGGTGAGAAAATACTTCACACCGGAACAGTTGCTCAACCTTTACCAAGCACAAGTTCGATCGTGTATGGAGTATTGTTCTCATCTTTGGGACGGTTCTATAAAAAGCTCAAAAGCCTTGAGCATAGACGGAAGGTAGCAAGCCTATCCGTATTTTATAGGATACATTTCGGAGAGTGTGCAGCTGAATTGTACAATCTTCTTCCGCCGTCCCCATTTTATCATCGGACAACCAGACTTACAAACTGGTGACACCGTTATATGGTGGATATACCAAAGAGTCGCACTAAGCGTTTTGGTTCCAATTTTGTGATACGTACCGCTAAGGAGTGGAACTCTTTGCCTGAGTGTGTGTTTCCTGACAAATACAATTTAGGGGTCTTCAAGTCACGAGTAAATAGGTACCTTCTAGGCAAGCGCGTCACATCCTAGATCACATCGACGCTTACCATCAGACGAGATGGTGGTCAAGCGCATGCCTATTTTCTATAAAAAAAAATAAAGTAAAAAAAAACTTAACAAGCAATGGATAATGTTGCTGGGAGTGGTACTGTTTATTAAAATAATATTTTTTTGGTACAAATTAGGGAGAACACTACAACATTAGGAATTGTACACTATTATGTCTGCCAGTCTGATATGTTTGTTACTTTTTTTGGCTATTATCTTTTCACTCTTAAACCCCTGCACTTGTTGAGCTGTAGTATTTTTATTTCTCCTTAAGTTATGTGTCTAATATGGATGGATCATAACATGTTATGTTTAGTTTATGAGGAAAGAAACCAGACAATTAAAGTTATTTATTATTTATTAATAATTCATTATTTATAAATAAATTCCTGAAAATTGTTATCATTGTAGGTGGTGACACGCGACCAGCAGATCGAGTCTATGGGCGCGGTAGCACGGCGGCTGGAGGAAAAGGAGCGGCTGCTACAGGCCACGTTGTCCGCCGTCGAGAAGGAACTGCTTCTACGCCAACAAGCCATGGAGATGCACAAACGCAAGGCCATCGAGTCAGCGCAGTCCGCCGCAGACCTCAAGCTTCATCTTGGTAAAAACACACAAGAACCGACAACATCGAGTGTCAAAATGGCTAAAATAGCTAAAGATCTCAGCCGCTTATTACTTTGACGAGACAATGACAGTTCTGACTGATTATGATAGACATTTATTTAATTTTCTAAAAGAGACAAAGGACACACAATTATTCTGCCTAAGGAGCCTTAGTTTTTTTTGTTATACAAAATACCTGATAGTAAAGTACAGATTTCTGTATAACCTGTAATATATTCAAATAGTTTTGTTTTATATAAAATTGCAGAGAAGTACCACGCTCAGATGAAAGAAGCGCAGCAGGTGGTAGCCGAAAAGACTAGCGCATTAGAAGCAGAAGCTTACAAAACAAAGAGATTACACGTGAGTTACATTCGATAGATTCATTTATTTTATTGCAAATTTGATAAATAATGGGATGTAATACACATTGCATAGTATAATGCACTCTATCCGATATACAACAATCGGTTATTTTAATAACGCTAAACTAAAGTTATTCTCTGTAAAAAAATACATATATTATTTTATTTGTATATTCAATTAATCGTAAAACATATCATTGTTAGGAAGAGTTAGCTATATTGCGGCGTAAAGCAGAGCGCATGAAGAAAATGGAACAAGCGGGCAGCAGCATGGACGAAGTGCTGCTCGAGGAAATCCGAGAGTACAAGGAGACGCTCACCTGCCCTTCTTGCAAGGTTAGTACACATATTTTGGACGCTACATACTATGTTTTTAGTTCCAAACTAGCTGACCCGGTAACGCGTTGCTATGGTAACGTGTATACAATGGAAAACAAGCGGGAAAAGAGCGGACAGACAAACACAAACAACAAATTTGTGTTCATAGAGTATATACTAGCTGACCCGGTAACGCGTTGCTATGGTAACGTTAATTGATACAATGGAAAAAGAGCGGACAGATAAACAACAAATTTGTGATCTTAGATTATAGATTAACTAGCTTTTGCCCGCGGCTTCGCTCGCGTTAAATTCGGGGTAGCACTGTTCCTCTTTCCTGAACACAGAAGAGAACTCGGAACAAAATTTTATACGTTATTTATTTTATTTTAACACACTGCTATAGACTATATTATATGTCTGTCCATTTGGGGTCAGAATAAAAAGATTCTGGGCCTTGGACACACGCGAACATGCTACATACAGCTGTCCATGGGAAAAGCACAGCTTTTCTAAGTTCACCCCAGCCACACCAAAGCTTAACAGGAATAGCCAAAAATCGAAAGTAATTAAATCAATATATAGTCAAATAACAGAGTATAGGTACCGTATGCACTAAAAGCAAAGTGTAGTTTATTCATAATAGGTTTTGCTCTTATACTTTTACATGTAGACAACCATAGCGCGTTGTAAAAACGAACACTGCCATCTGTTATTAATTTTTGAACTAAACAATTAAACCTATCGTGAACATAATATACAATAAACATATCAGCGCCATCTATCGGAATCCATGAGTTACACTTATTTATGTTTATAATGTTTATTTTCTCAAAAGCTGATTGATTTATGGTAAGATTTAATGTTTTTAATATTGTTTTATTTAATTCGTTTTAATTAAATTATTTTATTATTTTTTTGTATTAAAAAACCTGTTCTAATTTTGCGGAGTCTCACACACATTTCCATCCCCTATTTTAGGGGCTGGGGGAGGATTTCTTAAAAATAGCAGGTATTTTCGTTAGTAACAAAGAGTCTGTGTGCCGATTTTAGCTTCCTGCCTTGAAAACTGCGAAAGGTCTCATATAAAATTTCACCCCCTCTTTTAAGGGGTTGGGTGCAGATTTAAAAAAAAATGATGGGCGATTTTTTTGGTAGTCATAAATAGTCAGCATACCAATTTTTAGCTTTCTACCTTGAAAATTGCGGAATGCTCCATACAAACTTCCACCCCCCATTTTGCTTTCCAGCTGTATTACGCTAGGATACGGAACTGATCAAGTAATTAGATATCAAAATAAAGCTTTTTTTGCGCAACGATAGTACGGTTTCTAGCGAAAACCATTTAAGAGTCATGGTTACATTGAAATTTTAATTAAAACATATGTAAATGTGCGAGAGGGATAATCTATCCATACTATCAATCAGATGAGTAATATTAAACAATACAGTTTGAGTAGTTTTTTACATTTTAAGTCCCTCTTTTTTATTAAGCATTAAAATGCTAAAATTTCATAGTGATGACCTTATTTTTGCAACTGAAACTTACAATAAAATGAAAAAGCAAATGTGGTGCTAAGTCGTTTTTAGTAACGAATAATTGTAAATCTCCATGCAATTGTGCATATGTATGCAAATGTATTGACCTTTTGATTAATGAAATATCGATTTCGGCAGGTGAAACGCAAAGACGCAGTACTAACGAAGTGTTTCCACGTATTCTGTTGGGACTGCCTACGCACCAGATACGAGACGCGCCAAAGGAAGTGTCCAAAGTGCAACGCAGCATTTGGTGCCAACGACTACCATCGCCTCTACTTATCCACTTAGGCGCCACTCGTTATATACTATCGAGGACTTGGAATAAACTGGTGAGCAATCTGCGTTCATATCGCTATATACTAGCACTACGGATGGCATGGTGAATGAGATTGTTTCAACAGAATTTTGCGATATCGATGAAGAGTAATAATTTTATTAAAAATCAAATCATTTACGTCGCCGATGATTGGACCAGCTAGATATGAGATATTGAAATCAATTTTCCTCAAGCAAGAAAAATTCAACTTTAAGCCTCAGATATACAGCTCAATATCGAAATGTTTTATTTGTGGTAGAATCATGAATGAAGTACTGGTTAACTTAAACTTAATTTTTGTATGCTGATTATTATTCCAAAATTTATAATAACCAAGCATGTATTAGTTGCAATTTATTTATATAGAAACTTGCCAATGACATTTTATGCAAAAATAACCAATAATCATTAAACTAAATTATTATTACAATTTTTCATTTTATGCCGATGGAAGTCAACAAGTAATAGCCACAATAGCAAGAAATCTAATTGAATTATAGCAATTTTACTTTCGCATGTATTGCTCGTTATCACATACCATATTTAAGGTATTTTTTGTAAGGAAGTCTTACTTTTTACTAATAAAAATACACAGAAAATATCTCTTGATTTCCAAGTAGATGCTTCAGTTCAAACAAAACAGTCGAATTCTATTGGTTCTTTATGAGCTTCCAAATAAAAACTTGATTAGAATAAATCGTCTTGATGCTTCTGACTAGCAATACAAGAAATATTTATGCTATATTGTTCTTAGTTTCGAGATATATTTAGACTATAGTTTCGCGATATGTTTCGATCAAACCTGCCGAACTAGAACCGACTGCGAAGCGAGAGCGTTATTTGGACCCTAAATTAACCATTTCTTACGCGTTGACGGTATATTTACAGTCGCTTCTTATTGCATTGGTTTGACCAAATCTTCGATGTTAGATTATAAATTTATTTGTGTATAATTTATAATTTGGTAATTTAATTACATAATTGAACACTTAATGTTGGATTATTGTCAAAATTACCGTTAACACATAAGTGATATGTGCAATGTTAATAAATCGTAATTTATGAATAATTAGTTGACACTGGGCTATGAATTTCACTCTAGTGAGATTTAATGGTTTATATATATATATATATATATATATATATATATATATATATAATAAAAAAGGCATAGACGTGCAATTTTTTTATTTATACATATAAATATAAAAAATTCATGTCTGGCTTTAAGCTGACATTGTCATATATTGACTGTGCCGCGAATCCTTCGCTGCTTCTGTACAAAATGTACACAAGCGAGCATTCAGCTCGTAAATAGGTCGTATGTTTAAATAATGAACCCACCCCTCAATTGGGCTAACTTATTTCGTGGGTTAAGAACTAGAGTAGCGTAGGGGCATAATGACAACTTTACTGGAGAGCCGGAATTCAACTAAAATTTACCTACCGTTATCTTATAGCTCTTTTATGGCAAAATCAATAGTAATTAGATATCTGATTTTTACTAACTAAATTAATAAAGCTATATTTATCGGCTACAGAATATTGTAACTTTTTGGGCAATTATTATTTTATTTCAATACAGTTTATTTTTAAAAAAAAATGTTACGTTAAAAAGGCTTTAAAAATAATAAGGCTACATATTCAAATTGTTTGCGTTAAAAACGTATGACAAGCTACGTTATTTGAGCGATTACTTTCTAGGCATCTTCGTTGTCCTATTCGCTCAGTAAATAGAGTTTCGATCGTTGTGCTCGTAACTATTTTGACATAATAATGTCAGAATTATTGTAAGTAAAAACACTTCATGTTGGTAACAAACAATTTTTTTGATACGTTATTTTTGCACTAAGCAATCTTAGACACTACATCGCTCTAGTTTTTCTAATAAAAATATGGAGACTAAAAAAAGGGGATGATGAAAAAAATTTTTTAAACTTTTTGCTTACGCTGCTCTGGTTATTAACCCACGATTTGGATAATTAATACTATGTTATAAAAACTATATTGATCGAATTTCAATTAAGATTTATATTATTTAGGCATTTCAAGGTCCCTTTCCTGCAAAACGTATTTTATTGTCTAATAATTAGAATTTAGAATCAATTTTTTTCCACAATCGAGTAACTTGCGTGGACTTCGAGTAAACTCGAGACTTATCTACGTTAATAAAATTAATCCATTCTATTGGCAATTGCAGACTTTGTATAAATGAGAAAACTCCTCGCTACGCCTTATAAGTTATATGAAGTTTATTATTAGTTTATGAAAGAATAAATGGATAAAAATAAGATTAGCAGAAGGGTATCTTAAACTAATAGGTACTTAGTATATTATGATAATAATATTATTATCACAATTGTATGTTTTTTCTTTCATTCCGGATATAATTTCTGATGGATATTGTAGCCATTAAATAGGGTAACTGTTATTATGGTCATTCACTGGATTAGATGTTTTTGTAGCGTTCCGTATATTTGTTAATCGTTATTATTCTGATGTCCGATTCCCACGTGCGATTGTTTAAACGCATTTTGAACAATAATTCAATTGAGACTCGGTTGAATAGAAACTGTTCAATTACAGATCTAATAGCTTAAAAGCCCTGTAATTGTATAATGGATAAACGTATCAGATATGGTCTGTGATTTCAAAAAGCAATCCTTTGACGATTTTTTATGATTTTCAATCGACACATATTGATTTTTACTTATCCACATTGTACACAATTGACTTGATATTGGAAAAAGTGACTATTCGACGGCGAAGTGCCAATAACACCTATCTGCTAATTTCAAAATAATTCACACGCTGAAAAAAACCTTTAATTTCTGGACAAATTAATTATTACTTAAAAAAAGTTTATTTATTAATATGATGCGCTTGCAACTGAAATTACGCTTAGGAATTTTCATTAAAACATGCAAATAACTGACAAAAAAGTGAATTTCTCGACGAATTTCAGTTAGGAGGACTTGCCACTTCGCCGTCGTATTGTCCCTAGGGGATTTTCGGTTACAAAAATGTCAGTAATCGACATTGATTGTCAAGGAAATATTTATCAAGTTTCATAGGCATATACTTATGATATCATAAAGTCGTACAGATTTAAAATACGTTTATAAAAAACAACGTTTCCCAGCCCTTAGGTAGGTCGGAGACATGGTTGTTTTTTCCTAAACGTGTATTAACACGTTCATTACCACTATGAATTTCATGATTTTTCTCGGGTGCCGCCTACATATACGGCGGACTAGCGAGTTCAAGGCATGCAGAATAGTTTTTTTCCTTTCAAATATAAACGGGGTCTCCACACCTGGCCCACTACGTAAATCTTTAATTTAGCGTATATTTAGTGTACTCTATTATTTTAAGCAGAAAATAGGGATCTGTTTTGGAAATATTAGCTAAAAACAGTGAACTCGCCAGGCGAGTCGTCGGCACTAGAATAAGATTTACGTGAACTCTCCGGGCGAGTCGGTGGCATTGAACGTGTTAAATCTTAAAGAAATATGGCATTGTGAACGCAAAAATTAAGAATGAAAAATATCATTATAAAGTCATCGTAAACGTTGTTGTAAATGTTCACAATTTTTGTTTCATACAAATTGTTAATTTGCACTAGAAATTACGGTATTCATTCCTTAATATTGTAGTTGCTCTTCATGTATTTAAATGTATTTAACTATCAATTAACAGTTCTTTGTTCATGCAATTGCATAATAAGAAATCTATATGCATTTCGCGAAACTTGTATATCAGATATGTGTATATTGATGTTGTATAATAAATATCATGAAATCGAACAACTGAATATAGTTTTGTGTATTTAAGAAATATTTAAGATTTATATTGCTTAGTTTAAGTTATGGAGCGGTCTGAAGGTGGAACACGATGGATTTATGTTAAGTCTTTGTCTTGTAATTATAGTGTAGGTAGACGAATAAGTAACAGCCCACTGACTGATATATTTATATATTTTAGGTTAAAGGATTTCATTGGGCTTATCATTTATTTAATTACAAAAAATGAATGTTAGGTTATTTGTGAAATTTTATCATGTACTTGGCACTCATATTTCTGTTAAAAGTGATGTGGGTAGACACTGTAGGGCCCTAATGCACTCGGTATATGACCGTTAACCTATTATCGTATTATAGAAATAAAATAATGTTATAAATGTATCAAACATTATTTGCACTAATTTTGAGTGCTCAGACTATGAACATAGCGTTTAAATTTGATTGGAGTTTGCAGTGCTCTTAACCCTTCAGGCGCAGTATACTCCAACCGTTAGTACGTAGCTAAAAATGTACCAGTAGCGTCCTACATGCCAAATTTGGGACGTAACGACCACCTCTGTCTCTAGGAATCTCACTCGTCGAATCGAAGAAGGGTTAAGACTAAATGTTTACTTTGAATGTTATTTATGCATTTGAAACTTCAATATACATCTGTTTTCATATTGACATCGTCGTTAACTTGACTATAGCTACGAAAATACTAAAGAAAAAATACAAAGAAAAGCCTTCTTAACGAGTAGATAAAACATTTATACAACTCTTTGTAACCGCATTAGACATATTTTATATCCTTAATCAGCTGTTAAAGATTCGCCTTACATCAAAACTTCTCAAGTGTTATTTTAGGATTAAACCTGAAAATTAAAAAATTATAAAATAAAATGATTTTTTTTTAATTTTCAAACACGCTTGCAAGGAAACTTATCACAATAAAATGAATATCATTGTATTTGTAATAAAAAAACATCCAAGATTTGTTAACAAAATTCACTTACTTGGCAAACTGAAGTGTTCATTTATTACATTCAATGACAGCGTTACTTTTTCGAAAGACCTTTTTGTTGGTTTTGTTAACGTAGTTGGTTGCTTTAGAAACATTGTAAAGAAAAACGCTTTTTTGTTAGAAATGTTTAATCTCAACTTTTTAAAGCAAAATGACTTCCCGTCGATCGTATGCTATAAAAAAGATCAATTAAAACCTATCAAAGGAACGTTTGGTTTTAGCTTGTCTTAACTTCATGCACTTTTATATAAATTTTAGTAGCAGTTTATCCATGACCACTGAAAACAAATAAAATTATTTTATAAATTGTAACTGCAATCCACACCTTTTAACATTAATTGCATATTGACAACAGTTATCACTTATCATTATAGGGCAACATTGAACATTAACAATTAAAAATGTCGAATATTGTAACTACTGCTTAAAATTGCATTCTGCACATAATGGCGGTCATAGTTACTTTGTGAACATTAAAAATAAAAACAATTATTACTTGCAGTACGTAGGAGTTGCAGAGCGGTAGTTTAATTTTTTTTATCTACTCGTCTATGAATGGTGATAGAAAATTTAGATGTATCCAAAAACTGTATTATTTGCACTGTCTGCAATTTTAGTATTTCTCTATAATGTATATCCGACATTTAAAATATATTGATACATCGTTATAATTCCTTTAGATACTTTTCCAATATGTGTTATTAAAATTTATGATGTAATAACCATGTTGAATATCACATATTCCTCTATTATGTCGTAAAAGTGTGAGCATCGTGCCTACCAGGCATTTTGTTCTTGATGAATTTCATTTATACTAATAGAATTAATTAACGGGAAAATGCTGTTAGGGGAGGATTAGTGTGATCCACCTCCGCCTTAGAAAAACAAGTAATGAATTAAACAAAACACATACGCGGCGAATTAAAACATTTTGCGTATTCAAATTGTAATATTAAAATAATGGAGTATGTCAAATAAATGTCTCAAATGAAATTTTATTTTAATTTTAAAACCCTTCCTTTAAAAAACATTAAACTTTAGTTTAATGTTATTTGTTTCATTACTCCTAACGTATCTTGAGTGACACTTAACCGATTCGTTGCTACATACAATTCAGAAACGAAGGCTTGATTTACGTAAAAATTAGGATAGCTTTATTCTGGGTTGATTTCCCTAAAACTTGATTTAAAGGAGTTCTCATCAATTTAAAAATGACACGGTTTCAGTGGCTAACGCCACACGCAAAAAAGTGATGGCGCGACAGGCGTGTCATCAGCAACGAATCCGTTAAAAAGTTTTCCTGTGTATTAGGTAAGTCTCCTTTTGCAGAAAATATTGCTCTTTGATCCAAACATTTGAGTTTAGGAATCATCTGCCAATCTGAAACCTAATCAATAAATATTAATGAAAATTATTACAACTTCCCACAATTTTTCTTCAAAATCAGCTGCTTTGCTTCTTAATAAGCTAAAATCTAGAGTAGCTCCTTAATTCACACGGACATAAATGAAGGCAAATCTGGTGCTTAAAAAAATACAACTGAAATAAAAACAAGAAAACGTCTCTCAATAATATTTATTTACATACAGATTATTTACATTTCTAACATGATTCTCGACATTTGTATCTCTAACAGAAGTATTTTCTTAAAATCAACTGACAGGCGTTGTATACATTAATTGGATTCTCATTAGCACCTGTAACAAGCAATATTATGGCTGAACTAATATAAACGTTTTGTACTAGTTCTATATTTTGCTTCATAGCATTAGGGTTATCCAATCCCACTTTTTTTCTTCATACATATTCAAACAATCATTACAAACGTAATAATGTTTCCAACATCAATACCGTTAACTATTCAACATAAATACAAATCAGTCTCATTTTGTTACATTCTCTTTTTATTTAACAATTGCAATTCGTGACCCTATTCATTACAAAACGTGTAATTGAATTTATTAAATTAGTCGCCTTATATAATTTGTGTGGTCACCTGACATGACAATACATTTTATAGATAGATCATGATTTTATTTTTTATTTACTGTACCTATTATTCCATTGGGCAAATCAACAAAATTATCAATAAGTATTGACTAGATAGTAAACTTTTTTGATTACAATTTTATAGATATTATTTACATTAACTGTTTGGGAAATACCAGATAATAGAATTAATAAGAATTAGCCCAAAAAGCATGTTTAAGGTGTATAAGCACTGATGGCACTTACATTTTCATCGTTTAACCAATTCAAGTAGAAAACTTTCCATAAGATAATAGAAAATTTAAATGCAATTAGGAATGAAAAATAAGTCTTAATTTTAAAAATATAAAAACAATACTTTGTTATTAGGTACCCCATAACTCAATGGTATGGAAAGGACAAATACTTAATTAATTTTGTACTTTCCACGCTTCTTGAGATCCATCGATAACGGATGCCTTAGTGCAACATCCTTTTCATGAAATTAGGATATTATCCTAAATAAAAATTGATATAGATTGCATTGTACCTACATTACAATTTTATTAATATTTAAATCAATGTCATAATATTTTCATCGATATATTCATTCCGAAACATCGCATTCACTACTAAACATGAATAATTTCATGTCTTATGTACTTTCTTAATCCATTGGTACTATCGAAGCCTCTGGCGCCTTCCTAAGTCGAAAGTCGCTTGCACACTGCACGATACCTATCGCTTTAGGCCACGCCCCGCTCCATTCATTCCACAATGGTGCACGTGCGCAAACAAGCAGAAAAAGCAGATTGACATTTGAAAGTACTGACACCAAGGACGATTTTAAAACTAGTTGTTTATGATTGGCCGTAGTATAAATCGTAGTAAAATACGAAGCCAATTAGGGATAGGTATGGGTCGTGTGGGCGTGTCCGATGCGATCAGTTCAAACGAATATTTCTACAAAGTGGTAAGGCACGAGGAACCTCGATAGTACAGCTCTACAACAAAAAAATTGTAAAAGGACCTACATATGTAAAATTGTCACTACTGGCAAGCTGTCAAGGAATTTCCAGGACGGATGTTGGCAAAAAGCTAAATGGCTAAGCTTAAAAACGAGTAGTTTCAATAGTACAGTGAACTAGGTTTTCGAAATTTGTAATTCTCTGAATTACTTTACTATCTAAATACACTATATACTTGAATGATAAAAGTTTACATTAAGAAGCATTAAGTTCTACAACTTGTATGAAATAGTAAATAGCATTTTATTTTTAAATTTCATGTTTTGAAGATATCTCTACACATAACGTTTCAAAAATTTTAACTATTCATTTTTTAAAGAATTTATTACGTTATGAATTTATATTGAAAATGTATAATTTATAAATTCGATCGATTCATATCATTTCCTGATTGTCATCCTCATGTTTCGAATACCTTATCCGATATCATTTCTAGCATATAATTTAATAGCTAGCTGTTTTAACAATATTCAACGAAGCGGTATATAAGAATGTCAGTTTCGAGGAAACGTTGCTACAAAGCCGACAATCGAGGGGAAAACTTCGACTACATCAGATGTTAGACGCAACCGCTTTTTAAATGAAAAGCGTCTCAGTAAACACTATTAAAAACCGCGAACTCTAATGAGCGGACTGACACGTTTGTGCTCGATTTCGTTAATGAGTTACCATGCAATCATTAGTACTACATACTTTATAAAGTAACGTAAGGGCCTTTGCACATTGCGTTTTTTTATTCCACAGAGCAATTTTTTATGTCTAATGCATTTGTATCGATACAGACACCGATTCAAGCGCGAAACTGAATTTACGCAGGTTTTCAAAGGTAGAACTTTGAACTCTTACATAAATTCACAGTCAAGCTGCGTTTGACTCCCGTGAGTGTCGCGTTTGTATCGATACAATCGCGCGTCGTCGGTGCGTTTAAAAACGTGGTGAGCAAAGGCTCTGACAGTGACAAAGAATTACTGAATTAATTATAAAAAGAAACACTGAATTATAAAAAAAAGAACCGCGCATGCCGTTCCCTACAAAGGAGTAGACTCTGTTTGAAGGCCGGTCACGCGCCGGTGGGGAGGAGTCTCGCGGGGGCGGGAGTGGGAGAGGTGGGGGGAGGGGGTGCGGCGGCGGCGAAAGCGAGTCTTTCCAGGCGCATTTGCAAAGCAGCCAGTCGCGGCCACGCACGCACCGCGGTGTGACCGTTCAGCGCCGCTAGCGCTGCGTCAAGCGCTTCGTACCGTGCGCGCCGCTCATCTTCGCTGCACGACGATAGCTCCTGGGGCGAACGATTGCGGTTAATAATCATTTTTTAATCATGACTCGTTATTGTAATGAAGATCTTAAATGCTTAATGAGTAATTAGTTTAACATTTGAGACAAACCTACCTCTTCAATAAATTCGAAATCTTCCTCTTCAGCTGTTTGTGCCAGCTGCTTTTTGAGCACCTGAAAATTTTGACGAATAAAAATCTCTACTCAAAAAATACACTATTAAACTGAAGTGAAATATGACTTATAAAAAAGCATAATTAGCGAATGTTAAAACGATAAACCATTTTTTTTAATGTTTTGATTTTGTTCAGAAAGTTGTGTTCATTTGTGCCAATTGTTTTGTATGTACAGATTTGTCAGTGTATATATGTACAGTAGTGCGAACGATGTGTCTCGCATTAAGATTTATATCTCAAAAGACCCCGTGTTCTCTCTTGACCAAACTACATAGATAAATCATTATAGTAACAAGCAATTGGGATTATACAATAAGCATACCGTAGTACTCGAAGATAGCAAAAATTGAAGAGGATAAATCTATTATAATATCAGTAGTATTCACTTAGCTCAACCACTAATCTATAAGATTCTATGATATCATTCCTCACATTATTAAGTTTTAAAAGACATGCCATTTAAAACATAGATAAGTTTCGTTATTTTGTCTTCGTTATTTTGTGTTCTAACGGGAACTGAGCATAGCTACTTTTAGGATTTAGTCGCTTTTCGGAAGCTATTACCGAACAGATTTTCATAATCACGGCTTAATGATTAGGTAAAGTAAAAAAACTCGGAACTTTTAGAGCTAGGATTGAACTACCCCACGGCCTTTACTACCTTTAGAGGTAGTGGCGATGTGGCTCGATGGGTGTGCTGGACTTGTGAATACCAAGCCGCTGGCTGGAGTAAATTAAGTAAACAGTCAAATTCCAGTTAATTTTTTTGAAAATATCTAACACGCCTTAAACAGTTTATTATCCCTGTTTTACGTTTATCAATTTGAAGCCTTGTATTTATTAGCAAAGAGAACAAAATCAAGCGAATGAGATACTTCAAGCGAACGCAGAGTTATTTATGGCACTGGAGGAAAAAATGCTAAAAGTAACATATTATTTATGGCCCTGAACCCTACCGTGCATCGAGAGGTAATAAAGAAAATTAATCGTTTATTAGTTATTCAATATTATATTCTAAATATATTAGGGACAAGGTTCATATGGATGAGCTATAAGAAGTAAAACAGAGAGAACACAAGGTGAAGTGCACCTAAAAGCTGTGTTAAGGCGTCAACAAATTGCTAGTAACCTGCGCACTTTATTCTTGACTCGAGATCGCCAAGCAGGGCCTGAATTGTGTAAATACCTGTTTCACATTAAATCAGTTAACGGCACTAACAAAACTGTTCTACATTCTATATAAACAACTTTTTGGAACTGATGCTCGATATACACTTTGATTAGTCAAGTGCTAAGTGTTAACTGCCCTATCTTTCTATTGCTAGTGATTAGTAGGTGTTGTCCAATTGGGTTTAGTATACGGTATCCACGGTTTTATGGTAGCAATAATTGACATTAAATTTTTTGTGTATCAATCAATTTCAAAATGTAGAATACAGTCAATTTTTCCATTTAATTTCAGAACACAATCTGTTAAATTTTCAAAACTCACTATTTTCAAATTCTTTTAATTATAAAAAAATGAGGATCTTCAGGCAGAATAATTTTTTGCCTTTGCCGTTAGTTTAAAGTGACAAAGTCAAAAAGGTTTTTTAGGATCAGTCACAATTGACATTATCATGTTCACTGACTCAAAAATTAATTAAAATATACATAAAATAGAACAAAAAATTAGGTAAGATAATTTTTTTTAACGGGAACAAATTAAATGTCAATAATTCATAATCGCAATCGAAATGTAATCAAAGTAATAACGAACATGTTTGCATTGCAGAGCTCTCTTGCTTGTTTGTTGCTTGCACGTGCACACATGTTAGAAATAAATATTGTCTTCATAAGTAGACATTTGGTTTTAATCTTTTACCACGCAGAAACGTACTTTTACGCTTAACAAAAAGTAAACACTTCACAGTCAATATGGCCAGTCATGTTTAGTTGATAGGTGTGAAGGCGTCCCGCGGGAGGAGCTACTCGCAAAAAAATAGAACGCGGGGCTAAACACTATAGATGACTACTAAACTAAACACTTAACAGTAAACGGATTTGTTTGAACTTGTTTATTTACTAAAGACTAAAATAGCCACTCGCTCTAATCAAAGTGTTTATCGGGCATTAGACTTTTAACGTAATCATACATTATTGCTGCTTTTGTTTTGGTTTAATGATGTATCTTGTATGCCATTGTTGACAAGTCATTAAAACGTAGTTAGGTATAAACCTGCTTTGAACTAATTAATTAAATATTACACACGAAACAAATCCCTAGAACTGCTGTTATGTATTACATTTTCAATTGTTATTATTGTTAATATTTTTGATTTGTTTGTATATAACACAAGGTGTAATGCTCACCTCGACAGACTGACGGTATTGCTCCATCATATTCTTGCTTGCGTCGAGCTCGGCCAACTTCTTTACTACCACGTCTGCTACGTTCTTTTCTGTGACGTCTATCTTGTCCCTGGATATTAGAAAGAGGGAATATAATTAATAAAAAATAACTTATCAAAAAAGGAGGTGTGTTTCATTTTTATATGTCATTGCTATAAAAAGGGCCTACGAAGTAATAAAAAATATCTACTGATTCAAACTTTATGAAGTTTTTACGGGATAATCTCAAAAGTTCATCCCTATAATATAAGCGAATCAATAAAATCCGTACACAGTTTATTGGCAGAGTAAACGTGACGTGGGTTTTAAAGACGATGTTTAAAAATAAAGAGAGGGAGCAATCATACATTTTTAGCCCAAATCAGTTTTGGTCCATACAAAACTCGACATTTTCTTTCTACGCGTCTGAATCGATGCGAAAGTACCGAAGGTTGGTACGGAAATAAGCTGAATAAATAGGGTTACTCCGTTCCTTGTCGTTAAGCCGTGTAGTGTTCAGCAGAGTAGAATAGCAACGACACTAACGAGTGTCGTAAAAGGCGACTAATGACATTGGAGGTACAAGGAGAAAGCATCATAGGGCTGGGCAGTTGTTATAACTAGGTTATTAATATTTACTATTATTATTAACGTCGCATCGCGTTTTATACAAAACTTTCATGTCCTTACACTTTAAAATAAAGAAATTAGATTTTTATGAAGTTTTATACACTATATGGCTTTTTCTTTGTTCCGACTTTTTATAGTTATCTATCTGTAAGTCTAAGAAATTCAGAACAAAGCATATTTTATAAGATTAAAATACTTGAAATTAAAGCGATTCTAAGATTTCTCTTTAGATTAGTCTAAAGAGTTGGTAAAAAACATTTACGAAATGTTTAAAAGTTAATTTCTTTTTTTTTTCGTTAACCTTTCCCATTAAGGAAGGCAAAGGGCACAAAGCCCGTCTTCAGTTATTTCTTTTCTTAGATCATGATGTATGATGATGAGAGTTGATTTATGAATGATAGATTATCAATGAACGATAAATGAATAGTGAAATAATTCCTTCCCGAGGTTTAAGTAAAGGTGTGGGCTATTACTGAAACCTCATTGTCGACTACTTGAAAGAGCGCAAAAGATACCTTCCACTGTTTTGTTTCACTTACCAACACTCATGCATATTCAGAAACACTCAGTGCTTAATAGCCCACTATTAATACACACTAATATCAACCAAAACACAAATTTAAAGAAGAAAAACAAAACCACCATTTTTACGCTTCCCGCTCCCGCCAAAAAGTCCAAATTCCCATCCCATCTTTCTTTAGTGTTCAGCATCAGTTATAAGTTTGTGTGTCTTGAGCGTTGAAGATTTTAAAGAGCGCGCGCCACCCACCTGAGCGCGTTGGCAAGTCGAGCGGCGGGCGCATCGTTCGCACCACGCGCGGCCATTTGCAACGCGCGCGCCAGCGCGGCGAGACGCGCGTCTAAGGCCACCACACGTTCCACAAGCGAACCGCGCTCCGCATCCTCCGCCTCGGAACGCTGCCGCTGCGCGATGGCCGCCGATAGGTTGCGCAGCGACTCGCGTTCCGACGCCGACGCAGACTCGGCCTCTGAAAATTCCAATTGACTTTTTTCAAAGGAATTTTTAATGATTTTCAATTTTACAAACTAATTTATGGTGATTATTCTTACCTGATTAATATTTTGATTTAGAGATTGATATAACGAATAAATTATACTAAACTATTGTGTGCTGCCAGACAGAAAAATATATGATACTAATATTGTAATGTAACATCTTTTGTGTTTATCACATTTGAAGTAATAAAATATGATTATGATTACCATCTATATTAGAACGTCTTCTAAACAACGAGAGAACGGGCGCAAGAAATTCGTAAACTTCACCAAAAGTACGACATTTACAATATTTATACATCGTTACCATGCGAACATACGCACTAGCGCCCGTGCGCTATTAGAGACTTTTTGGTTCAAACAGTAATGTCTATAGAATATTTGATTTCTATTTAAAGCTTAGGAGTGTTTTGTCTAGCGGTCATGCTTGTCGTGTACCAATGGTGTGTTCCCTATTCTTGTAGTTTACGAATATTGTAAGTAAAATTATGTTCATAAACATGCGTGTTATTGTATACGATCATGTATAATAACTCCGCAACAAACTAACTGTATACTAACTAGCTCAGAGTTCCGGTGGGACGCCATAGTACTGTGGTGACCTCCTTGCATCTATGACACCGTATTCCACCTCTTTACGTATATTTGCTTATGGCAAGGAATGTCACCCTTTTAAATATAGAATATTCCAGAAGTTCAGAAAACATAAGAGAATCACCAGTAGTGTCTGAGAGTGTAATCGGGGTTGTATTATATTAAAGAGTTCAATAATATAATAATTAATAAAATACCAGGGTTTCAATATAACGTCCCAAGTTCCTAAAGATCCCGGAGCGCGCGTAGGGCGCTACAGTACCTATCACATTTACAGGTCAACGCGAGCTACTCCCCCGCTACCGATTTAGGGCTATACATAATTAGCACAAAACCAGTTGGGTTTGGGTTGGGTAGCACAAAACCGGTTTGGCGAAACTTCTGAGAACATATTCGGCGGTCGCGAGCCGATTCCAATCCCAGCAATGAAAAAAACGCGTTTGTAGAAACGCGCTCTTAGAACCACTTTGCAATGTCACCTTAATGAGACAATATTTTTTTTAAACGCCGATAAAATAGGTTCAATAGCTCCCGTTTTCTTTGAATCTGTTATAAGTGTACATGAGAGCAAGTCAAATATTACAAAATTTTAAAAAATAAGAGTAATTTCTCATCAATTAAATTTGACAATCTTTTTCGTATTTATGTATACTGTCTGCATATGCTGTCTTACATCCAAAATTGAAAAAATAAATGTTTTTCATTTTTGTATTGAAAAATGCGAATACAAGATATTGTTTGTATTTCTATGCTATAATTTATATTGTTTTGTGTTTGTATGGTTTTATAAACATGTTGTAATCGTGTACACGATCCAAACAAATCGTAATTAAAATAGTAGATAAAAGCATAGCATACCTTTGTCATCACCAACAGACTCGCGTTCAGGCGAGAGCTCGTCACCGCTCCAGGCGCCCGCGCCTTCCGGCCCCGACCACCATTCCTCTGCACAATCTAAATCAAATGATAACAAAACATTTCAGTATTAACACTCATTTATTTTCAAATGTCACATAACGTTATTTGGTATTTCAAGTCACAAAAGTGGCTCATCTATAATCTAAGGTCACAGTAGTTTGTGTGTTTGTCTGTCCGCTCTTTCCCCCGCTCTTTTTCCATTGTATCAATAACGTTACCATAGCAACACGTTACGCGCAAGTAGTTCGTCTACCGGACGCTAGATGGCGCTAACGGAAAAAAATTAATAATAGAAATATTTTAAAGAATTTTGTCAACCCGTGCGAAGCCGGGACGGGCCGCTAGTCTATAATCTAAGATCACAAATTTGTTGTTTGTCTGTCCGCTCTTTTTTCCATTGTATACGCGTTACCATAGCAACGCGTCAACAGCAAGTAGTTCGTCTACCGGACGCTAGATGGCGCTAACGGAACAATATTTAATAATAGAATTTAAAGAATTTTGTCCACCCCTGCGAAGCCGGGACGACAATACGAGAAACAAAAGAAGTCAATGATTTGTTAATTTATTAAGCTTTTGGTCTATATTCTGTATCAGCGTGATAATAGCTCTACAATTATGCAAACCAACGGTCAAGGTGATTTTAAAGTATGTATCGAAGGGCGTCATTCTGGCTTCATTCTTGCTAAAGATTACGTTACAAATTTTATGTTTGCCGAAATTGTTATACCGCGAGCTATTGTTGCCCGCAAATAGTGGAGAAGACCTCACAGTTGTCGCTCGCTATGGTATATTCCAATTCCCTCCCACACCAATGTAAAATATCTAAAATAGAATAAGTAAATTGTAACCTACGATTATAAATGTAATCTAAACCGTAATAAGACCCTTAACGAAGCCACGACATATAACGTATGTAAAGCAGTATGAAATTAAAAAGGATTACTTTGAATAAAACGCAATGTAACGAAAGAAAAAAAAGATTACATGTGTAATTTGTATTTTTAATAATTACGTTGTTATGTTAATTTATAAAACAATTTCATGAAGAAAATTCGATTTGATTTCTGATTACTGCACAACTATCCTCATATATGGAATCCTACAAAAATATCTACATGGAAAGAACATGTATATTGGGCTTCAGTTTCCATTAAAAGAAATGTATCTAGTAAAATACTCACCATTGTCAGTAACTAGACAGGGCTCGGTCTCGGAGTCGAGTAGGTCTGCGGAATTGTCGTTGTCGTCCGAAAGTCGCGAGCGGTCGTCGTCAGGTTGCAGAGCCTGTTGCGTCTGCGCAGATCGCAACGCGCGAGTCACCGCCGCGAGGAGGCCACGGGACTCTTCCTCCGGGGACAACGCCTCGCCGCTGTCGCTACGACTGTTAATAATATTATGTTTATTTGTTGAGTTTTTACACTTTCGCGGCATATTCGCCCATTCCCTGTGTTTGGTAGAAAAAAGCGCTTGAGAGCGCTTGTAAGAAAAATGGCGGATAATAAGCAAAATGGCGGATTGTGTCAGCGCAACTGAAGTTAGCAAACATGTCCAGCCCGCCTAGCATGCGCTACTCGAGCTATCTGGCGCACGATTGAAGAGAAGATTGTCGACATCGACATAATATCCGTTGTGGACAAACGGATGTTGCCACTTGATATTATGATTATTAACTACTTTATTATTTAACATAGCAACACCGATATCGTTTATTTAATTTGTGTTGTGTGTTTTACCCTTTTATTTAATTTTTTTATTTATTTGGATTACATCAATTTTGACGTTAACTGACGACTTACATGATCTGTGGTTGATCGTTTCTCGCTAAGTCAACGGTGTTTGTTTCTTTTTGAAATCGCCGAAAGTTTTTGCTGTTTATTAATTTAATATAATTTTTTTTTAACAATTTTTTTTTAAACGGGTCACTGTATTCGACTCTTTTATAGGAGGCGTGTTCAGTTTACTAAAGTTAATTGTAACTGTAAAAAGTATTGAATTTCAATTAATAAGTTTGTCAAAGTCCTAAATTATTTGACAGACGAGGTATTTCCCACCGCATGTAAACGTAAGTAATTACCTGTACACGTCGTTATGGTATACGGGCGGGTGCAGGGCGTCACGTGGCAGCCCATAGGCGGCGCGTACGGCGTGCGTGAGCGTCTTGAGTCGACGGCTGAGGGCGTCCAGCGCCTGCGCCGCGCCTCCTCCAGAGCGGGCCCGAGCCGCCGCTGCCAACGCTTCCTGACGTCGTTGCTCGCACATACGCACTAGCTGTCGACATTCCGCGCGCCTGTCGAAAGAAATACATTTTTTCTGTTACTTTAAAGATCATCTTAAGACAAAACTTAGTTATAGTTCTGTCAACAATATAAACAAATCACAAAAAAGTCAGCTTTTCCACATACATTATGTGAGCACATACACTACCAACCAAAAGTTTGGAAGCATACCTGTTTTTGAACGAAACGAAACATTACCTACTATATGCGGTATCGAATTACCAAGCATGTTTGAGAAAAAAATAATGTGTTAATTGCACTTCACAAAATTCTAGCAGTGTTTTATTTGAAAAAGATATAATAATAATAAATTTTATTATCATTTAACAAAACACTTAAAGTAGATGCAATAAAAATGGCAATCCATTGGTTCGTCATAATTGCATTAATAAATTTTATAGCACACTTATTAATAACGAGATAAGTACATACATAAAAAAGGAAGGAACAATCATAACCTATATAATTCTAGGCAATATATTTATACTGTATGTACATAGGAAAACTCTGAGTTTCAGCATTTGGAAGATTAATTACCATCTATCTATAAACTACCTATATATAGGTATAGATAAATCTATATAGTTACGTATAAAGCTAATATAAATAAAAAATAAGCTTAGTAGTCCTTTTTAATATAGACTTTCAATGCACAGATTATGAAATGTAAATAATAGTTTGACGCAAAAAAATAGTTAAAAACATTATTTATGAATATATTTCTTTCATAGAATTAAATATTTACATGGGATAAAAAGACAAGAAAATAAACCTTTATTTTTTTATAATGAACTATTAAAGTGTATCTAAGAAACAACAAATTCCTAGCGGTAGTACGCACCTTCTCTCAAGGTCGGCGTTGAGTCGCGCGACTTCCTGATCGGCATCCCGAAGCGAATCGCCGAGCGCAGCTGTCTCCGCCGCGAGAAAGTCCTGCATCTCGACAGCCTCCCGTTCAGCCTCTACTAATCGCGCCTCTAGCGAGCGAGCTGTTTCCCGGGCGCCACACGCTTCCTGCATAACAAACAAATTATTATATTGAAGCGTTGGTTGTAGAAGAAATAAGACAGTCATAGTAATAATAGACATCATACTTTTTTTGTTCCACTAGCAAGCACGTACTAAGTCAAACTAGCAGAATAACAGCAAGAGGTTATTTCTCGTCGACAGACCGAAGTATAAAGGTTCAATTGACAGCAAGGCAAACACTGTGATGAGTATCACGGGGTTTGAAATAATTAAATAATTGTACTCATATCATATTCATAATTTCGTTTTCATAATAATAATAACTGAACTATTGCTAGCATGGCTTACACACTATAGGTGGAAAATCAAATAGATCCTATACTTTAGTATCGTTTCTCTTTAGGGAATCTTAATTACTCAATCGATTTATCATTTAATTTTGAATATACTTTGCCAGAGGTACATAAAAGTAGATAAGGTACATTTTTTCCAGTAAAAAAGTACAGTAAGAGATAGAGATAGAACTTTTTATCGGTAATCTACGCGCGAAGCCGCAGGTAAAAGCTAAGTATCATATATATTTGCGAAATTAAATTTCATTGGATTTTCTTAGAATAATGATTATTTAAAAAGCGTTATATAGGATAGGTTATGTGTTACTTTCATAACATTGATAAGATAGTGACTGTGAGTAAGGTTTTGTGAATAAGCTATTTAACTTCATTTAAGTTGAAGTACCGTACAATTTAGGCGTACTTACGACTTGCAGTTTAGAACACTGATCCCGTAGGGCGTCGATTTCGGCCCGTTGCCTCGCAGCTAGCTCACCCGTCGATCTCAGTTGTTCTTCTAAAGCACGTAGGCAACCTTCGGCACCCGCGTCCGCACCTGATATTACAATACATTTTTTTTTAAATCGACACCTAACTGGAATCATATCCGCTTGCATAATTTTAATGCAATTAGAGTGTTTATTTTATCAACATTGATTATAATATTATTAATAAAATATCAAAATTCTGTATACAAAAAATACAATATATAATTATTTTTGACATTAAAATCGTATCAAAACTGTACAATTTATTTATGTATATTTATTTGATCTGGTTGCCACAAATGCTTATTAGGCTTTTTTATGCAAGCAAAGATATTTTAATATTATAGGTTAACTACAAATCAGCTTTATTAATTTTAAAGTTTTCAATATAGGTCCTAAGTAATTTGAATGGAGTAACAATATAAGACAAACAATTTTATGTTTCTCTTCGGTTGTTAAATCATTTGTTTATAGTTATTAACTGTTCATTAAATAGTGTTTACGATATTGGTCCCTAGAGATATGAGTACGATATAAAATTTAAAAACAAGCTGATGGATAACGACTAATATTATTTCGTTAAAATATAATAGTGACGTAATTATTAATTAGTTAAAATAAAAGTAAACTTTGTAGAAAGTTTCTACGCTCCACGGTTTTTTTGTATGAATGAATAATTTTTATTTGCAACAATTTTGAGTACATGATAAGATGTTCTTAATATTTTTGATTACTGTTTATCCAAAATCAGCATGCACATATTTATTACATTTAATCGTAAGTTTCTAGGCAACATAGGTGTATTAATATATGTATAATATAAGATTTATCAATAATTATTATGTAGCAACTCACCAGCGCCAGCAAGTTCAAGTAAACGTTGTGAGTTCCTCTCAAGTTCAGCAATGGCGGAGAGCCTAGCAGCGCGTTCAACGGCGAGCTGTGTTTCCACTTGCAGCCTCCGCTCGCGCTCCTCTGCGGCCGCCGCCTCCGCCGTAGCCGCCGCCGCGGCCAGTCGAGCTGTCTCCGCGTCGCGTGCGCTAGCTTGCACCCCGCGGTGACAACGGGTCACCTCAATGCGGCTATTCAACAAGAAAATATTTACATTCAATCGAGTTAAAACTTAAGCACCAGGTAAAATTGTGAATATATTAAATAATTTAAATACTACTAAAGCGCGGGCTTCACGAATCGTGTATAGAGAACTGCTGCCATCTTTAAGACGGTTGGGCATTATTGGGGAACAAGTAGGTGAAAAACAAGCTTCACAGTCTAACCCTCTCCGGCTATTACAGGTTTTGTTGGTCTTTTGTTGAGTGGGCTATTAAGTTCCATAATTGCCTCCCTCGTTATAAAGGGCTGTATCTCACCAGAAGCCTTAACGAGGCTTGGTGTATGTTTACAACTGCAAATATAACTAGGACCAATAGTTACATAAACTAACGCATCTTTAGAAATACAATTTATAGTAGTTTTTCAACTTTGCGTAAGTTCCTAAATTCAGTTAAGAGAACTTTTCACTTACTTATCGATATTGGGCACGACTCCAGCTAAAGCTGATTCCACATCAGTTCCCAGTAGCACAGTTTGAGAGGTTTTTTCTGCATATATTCTTACACGAGTTTTCGTAGCTGTTCTTGAAGATGCCGATCGAATAACAGTAGGTCTTCTTGATGACGGGGGAGTGCTCTCATGTTTAGGTGACGCATCAGTTTCCGCATCCCTCCGTCTCCGTGGCAGCGTCCCATACTTGTCAGCAGCGATACGTGTTGCGCTGGCATCGGTAACTGGTGTCAACCGAGGTCCGTTCGCTGGCCATCTCTTCTCTTCGCTCGGTGAATTTGGCGTTCTACATCTAGCTGTGGAGGTCTTTGTTGGTTTGGCACGTAATGCAGGGCTTTCGCGGACTAGATTAGGCAAGTCAGCAGTTGGACGGATTCGTGGTTTAGGCGTTAGAGGCCGCGGCTTTTCAGGCGGAATAGGTTTTTCGCGACTTCTTGCCCTTTCACGGGTAGCAAGGTTAGGGCCTCGTGGAGCAGTTACTGGCCGAGGAGTAGACGTACCAACAGGAGAATTACGTTTGGTTTCTGGGACGGTAACGTTGACACGGCGACGTGGCCGAGGCGGAGCACCCGCTAAAGAAGAACTTTCTGACCCGCAGCCAGAACCACAAGATACAACACTCGAAGCACATGATCTGGATCCCCCGCCGCTACTCAGAGCACGGCCGCACCCTTCTACTCCACTATCACTTCCTGCAGCACCCAAAGCCAGTTCATCTCCAGCCGGCAAACTGTCGAGGTCACCAAGTGAACGTGCATCATCATTTACTTCACAACTTTCATTCTCGACGAAAGATTGTTTTATTTCTATAGAAACATTCTTATCCTCGAGAATGATTCCGCTCTCATTGTTGTTAATAATACTATTATCCTTATCACCATTTAAAACTTTATTCTCACTAGTATTGTGATCTACAATTTCATCAGCCTTTATTTGTTCAGATTCTATAGGAATGACATCATTAACCTGTGATTCAGTGGCGGCAGAACCACAGGTTTCTGATGCATTAGCACTTTCTTCTTCCATAGTGCTTTTTGCGTCACATGTTCTGTAACAAAGAGAAAAAATACTACAGTAAATATTAATTAAACCAGAAAACGTTTCAAGAACTAAATTATCAGTCCGATGCAGCGCTATTGTTAGCAAAATGTTCTCTGTGAACGAGTAATCGCATACCGAGGGAGGACGGTGCAATGAAATCCCTGAGGACATGGCTGGTATTGTTCCAGATGTCGCCTTTTCTTACATTTAATTTTCAAATACAATATCTAGCTCATATAACAGTACTTTCATAGACGTACACTAATGTATACGTTTTAAAGAATAAAATACCAGTTTGAACGTGCAATTTATGATATGCATTCCTCATTTCAAAACCTGTTTAAGACGTCTATAAAAAGTTAGTCTTTAGAATGTCAAGTAGGTAGTGAAACGAGTAACAACTAGAAAACCTATCGGCTTTATTGCAATTCAGTTTCTCTGATGGGTGGAGAATGGCACAATGCGTAGTTCCCATGGTTCGCTAGTCTCCCGCAATCGGCCTCGCTGGAGCTCTTTATACAGCAATCAATCACTTTACCTTAATGTTCTATTTTATAGTATAAAAAATTAAAATTCCCAGCAATACGACAATGCCTTTTACTCACCACATCGAATTATCCATTGTTTACATGGATAATGCTTCTATTAATAATTTGGTATTATAAAATATTTATGCGTTTTCGATAAGATAAATTGTAGGAGATATCGAATGATAGGGCACGATAGCTCTATCGTCATCGGATTGTTTTTCGATATTTCAACAAATTATTGGGAAAGAAGCACTGAATAAAGATTGCCACTTATTCGATCACGTCGAAAAGAATGTCTTATCGAATTGACACGTTTCAGCAGGAAAACAAGTATAAAACATAGACTGCTGCGAGTAACTTCATTTATTTTTTGTTTCCCGTAGCGGTCTTATAGGGTGGGGTCATCGCTCGACAATTTGTAAAGGGAAATGTCCGATCTAACTATTGGAGAGTATAGACTGAAGACCCCCTAACACGACGGACAAAGACTTAACGTTTCAAGAATGTGTGATCACTCGAGCTATGGCGAGACGCGCCGTCTGTGCCACTCGCACTAAACGCGTATTAATCACAAGTTTATTTATACTAGTTGTTAGCCGGTAATAAATTAAACATATTCGAAATGCCACGGGGAAGCTAGATAGAGTAGTGGTACTTAAATAGAGCCACTTGAATGCTGGACAATGTGAACTTTCAGGATCAAGATTCAATTCATATAATACAGATGCACTTCATCGTGTTATTGCTATAAATAGGTACCTTATATTTCCAACCTAATATATGTATTTAATAGGTTCTAACAAAAAAATAATAATTACAATAATATAATATTACAGTTACAAGAATACAAGTAAACGCAAGATTGCATGGGAGTTTCTTGGTGAAGATAAGCACTCAAATTATCAAATATATGTATGTATTAACACTCGAAACCACGTTAGTATATAGGTGTTACAAGTAGTAATTATAATAAAAATATACTACCAATATTCTATAGGTATTCCCTTTAAAAGATAATTCAGGCGAAATTAAAGTCATCTTGAGAAGATTTCTAAAAACACGACGGGTCTGACAAGATTTCCGTAGCTCAATTTGGAAGATTACTTATGACATACATCCCCTCGCTTTTTCTAGTAATTATTTCTTCAGATCTTTAACCACTATAAATTATTTGAGTTGGCTTAATGAACTCATTATATTTATTTTTACTTTCATTTATATTGATAGCTATAGTAATGTTCTAAATGTATTTAATTTTATAATCCAATGGAAATATTTTTCATATAACTAATAATTTGTTAGTCTTTTTTATTTTTCTTTAACTTTTTAGTTATCTCATATTAAGTCAAAAGAAAAATATATACATATATGGAGCGAGTCAAGAAATATATAGACTAAAAGAAAATCATTTCGATGAAACCGCAGTAAACTCTTTTCTGCAATATGTTTTCCATTATAGTATACTTGCAAGATAAGCTTTCATAAAATATAGAATCATTTTTCTGTACTTATGTACAACCATAAGCAACATTAAAAACAAAGAGAATCACTACTATTTTCTAAATGAAAATTTTGTACTGCAACTGAATTATGAATGTGGTTGGTGCATTCTGACTATAAAATAAGTAATTTGTTGGCTTTATTCTATTTAAAAATCAAGTCACTCTGTAAGGGAGTAACATTCAAAATACATTTAAAACAGTAAGTTTTGCATTCTGAATGTACTTCAATCGCATAGTTTGATCTAATAGAACCGAAGCACGTATCTTAGTGGTTTTCGCGATTTTCTACTAAACATTGAATACCAATATCTATTTAAATAGAAAAATATAGGTATTAATTACATAAAAAATAAGTTCACGACAAAAGGAGTTATCTTATATTTATAGCAATATAAGTTATATTCGGGATTTTTACCATGTAAATTGTTTTTGTTTTTATTGAGTTTTCCGTGATCATGGCACTTGCAACAGGGCCGAAATATCGGAAACTCAATAAAAACAAAAACAAGGTACATGGTAAAAATTAATATAACTTATATTACTATAATGTTAGTGACCATGAAAGTTTAAAACAATATATTAACTTATATTTAACTAGCGGCCCGTCCCGGCTTCGCACGGGTGGACAAAATTCTTTAATTTTTTTACATTAAATATAGCCTATGTTACTCAGCGTGAATGTAGCTTTCCAATGGTGAAAGAATTTTTGAAATCGGCTTAATAGTTTTTGAGTTTATTCATTGCAAACATACAAAAATACAAATCTTTATAATATTAGTGTAGATATTCCAGTTTAATCACATTTTTAGGCCTTTTGAAAAGAAGACTAGGTCAAAGCATTGATACACGACTTGGACAGTCGCACACAAATAGTAGTTCGGTGCGTTATTTATTACATGACCTATTTTTATAAAAGCCAAAAAATATTTATGGATTGTTTCCAAAGGCGGGTGTCGTAAATCTTCAAATGCAGAACGGACTGACATCAAAAGTCATAAAAGGCCAAAATAATTTTATAGCGAGAGAAAGTTTGTGTTGGTTGGAAAAGAAGTAAATCTGTTGGACATTTATTAACTAGCGCTTCCAAAATAGTGTGTGAAGAGACTTTATAATAGAAAGTTATCGACAAACACCACGCATATAAAAACACAAAGAGGCAGTAAGAGTTGATCTGTTGCAGATTCAGTTATTTCCATCTTGTTAACATTAGATATAGAGGTGGGCTGGATTATGTAAAGTCCGTACCTGTTCCTAATATTTCCTACTCGTTTGTTACCGGTAAGTTTAATGATATTAGTACGATATTGAATAAATATTTGGAAAAGGTAGGTTACGTATTATTGTAAATAATATCCAAAGTATCAAGATTCGAGACGGAATACAATATATTTGTGTTATTATAAAAAAAAACACTTTTAGTGTTCGACAAAGGTTTCTTTTGGATTGCGTTGATAGTATTCGACAACAATATTTTGTGTTTTACAATACAGTGTTGATACTTATAACACTATTAACTGTCGTAATTCGACGTATTTATTCTAATTCCATTAAAACTTTTGTAAACAACATTACGCTGTACTATATCAAATCTATGTACGAGTCAATATTTATATGATTTTCAATAAATAGAAATATCTTACCTATTTAATATATCTCTACATGTATTTGCCTTATAGATTGCTAGTTTGTTAACGTCCGAGAGCGGTGCTAGTGTGAGTAGTGATAAACGGTAAGACTGGAGAGTTTCAAGTAGAGAATGAATGTTATTACATTTAAACAGGTTAATTGTGATTGGATTAAAGCTACTAGGTAGTGGTTCTTGATGAATAGATAAAGGCAATTTATTTCTTTGTTTAATCTGTCATTTGGCACTGATAAGACGGTATACTCCCAGAAGATATAGAGAACATTATAACTGTGAGTGGACCTTTTTTTTCAAAAGTATAGAATAATTTAAGGATCACTGAATCTATTTGAAAATGTCTTTCATCATTTGACAAATGCAGCAATTCAGATGGACATAATATACCTATTATGAATATTTAACCTGAGCGGATTCGGGGCGGGCCGGTAGATAATAAAAAAAAAGTAAGTGACAAGACAACTCTGAAATATATGCCACCTTTAGTTGTCCCTGAACTCCCAAAGCGCCAGTCATTAAATACAGTTGGATTTGCAGTCACCCGACACTGAACAAACGGGCGCTCGTCCCGATGTTGTCACTTCTCACTCGTTGGCAAGCGCTCTAAAGCACTGACATAACCGAGGTTATTGATATTTACTGACATTGAAATTCTACTCATATATTCTAAAGAAAAACTAAAATCCAATAAATAAGTAATAACAAAGTACGGGAGCGATCCTAACTTTCGCGCCGACGATCCTGGGTTCAAATTCCGGAAAGGGCAGATGTTTGTATGATGAATACGAGCATTTGTACCTGTGTCATGGATACTTACATATATTTCTATGAATATTACATATCTATGTATCGTATTAGTATGTCTATCCGTTACCCTAGCATCCATGACTCAAGCTTTTAAGATGCTTACTTTGGGCTAGGCTAATTGGTGTGATTGTGTGAAATATTATTATTATATTATTAATTATTATGTTGGTATAACATGTATAAGTACCATTAAAGGAAAGCAAATATTGTTAAGTAGGGTATTGCTTACGGCATGAGGATTTTTGTTGTTTGTTTTCCGTAAAACATGTAGAAACTGTCAAAATTATATTATTTTTATTTAACTGTACAAAATATTATTTTCAAGTTTATATTAAACAAGCTATAAAAAGTAACAAAAAGTGGACCTTGTTTGACAGATTTATGATATCAACTTTAGCGCTAACGTCATCTCTAATTTTAGGTCTGACTATACGGGGATAGCTCAAAGTAGAACAAGTTGTAATTAGAGGTGTTTTTAGCTGTGTAACTAGACAAAACTAAAGCAAGGTTATTAACTTTGTATGAACCCATAAGATGTTCATAATCTATACATATAAATAAAATTGGAGTGTCTGTTTGTAATGCTGAAATAACCGTTTTTTACTACATGCATATGAATATATATATATACGGTACATACACCAAAATAACATTTTTTACAATTTTTATCTGTCTGTCTGTCTGTTTGTTCCGGCTAATCTCTGCAATGGACCGATTTTGACGGGACTTTTATTGGCAGGTAGCTGATGTAATAAGGGGTAACTTAGGCTACTTTAATTTGCTGATTTTTAATAAAAATATATATTGCACATTATAATAACTGAGCCACGGCAACGTGTGGCTGGGTCAGCTAGTTAGATATAATTATTGCACTAAGCGTTGTTTTCCATGAAATCTTTACATCTGCTCGAAAAAGACGGTTGGGACACTTAGCTAATTTTAATTAAAACTGGCATAAAAATAATTATGCCAGTTTTAATTTATGGAGTTAAGAATATAACCTATATTTGGCATATGAAATTACCTTAATTTATGATGCTTACGAGAGATGATAATTAGTATTGTGCAGATGTCACCCCTGCTACAAAGGGCTCAGTGCATTCAGAAGTGGTCAAACGATGGTCTCTTAAAGGCATAATGTTATACATACAATAAAGCTAAGATACAGAGTAAATAAAGAATGTAATGGAGGGTATGTGTAATTTCTAGTTGTTCAGATTTATAATCAAAACCAGTTCTAGAACGAACGACTTATTACTTAGTGTCACTTACTGTACTGTAACTATTAAAAATATTGAAAAGGAGTTAATGTTAATTTTCTATGTCAATATATTTAATATAGTGAGATATTTAGCGAACCAAGGTCGTTACTCTGTGTATAATGGTGATGGACCACGGTTCGTTACCTGCGGATGTATGATTCGGTATGCCTTAGCGTCATGTTTACAAATCTCGTTCGGTCGATGCTAAAACGCCTAGAGCATACTAGCTTTAATATAATGGATAATTGGAATTTAATCATCTTGTTTGGAAACTGGTATGATTGCCGACCTTCGTTTACTTTAGTTGTAAATGTTTCTTCTATACCTACATGTATATATATAAGAAGTTGAATAGATTATATAACCTTCAAGATATAAATAAAAAATTGAAATATAAAAAACAACATTTAATAGCAAGCATTAAAGCTTTATCTTATTTGTGGAGCGACGTAAATTATACTGTAAAATCAGGTCTTATGGTTTAAATTTCAGGCCAAAGGTGGTTTTAATAAGTTTTGTGTTTTCTAACTTAATCCTAATTAAGGAAAGACAGGTCATGATTACGCGATATAAACTTTTTAATAGCGTGATCGAGGCTGAGTTAATACAAAAGTTAATTTGATACCAGGTCAGCACTCTGCCATGGCTACTGCCAGAAATAACAGGACTCTTGTCGTGATCCGTGAGCACGTGACGTCCCTTGGGACCCGGCACAAATTACAAACAGCCATCCTGCTGTCAACGGCATGCAGACTAAATGAGTTTTGCGAACTTACTCTATTTAAAACTAGAACTTTTTTAATATCATTGGAATCAGATTTTTTTGGTATGCAAGTTAAACATGTTTTTTGTGTTATTATCTGTCTGTCTGAGGATTAATTACTAGCTTCAAACCGCTTTATAAAACCGACTAGCTTCCTCCTGCGATTTACTGTGATCGGTTCACATTAATTTTCCAGTCTTATAATTGAATTCAGGTCATGAGTTACCTATGATCCAAATCCATTCAGACATTTTTGCGTGAATAAGTAACAAAAATCCAAACATCCTATGTTTTACATTTATAAATGTAAGAAGTAGGTAGCATTTTCATGCTGTTACTTGTTGCATATTTATTTTGGTCGATTATGCAGTATACTTAACCTTTAAAAATATCAAACAATCGACTCAATATTATGTTATCTAAAGTTTTATAAAGGTATTATTTGAACACTTATGATTTAACTAATTTTATTTTATTTAAGAAACAAACAATAACTTTATACATTTATATAAAATAATAATATAGTTGGTGTCACTAATAAAATCTTTTTTTTACTTCTAAATATAATAGTATACGCGTTCTAACATAAATTATGTTTATTTATAATATCACCATTTTTTTTTATACATTTTATGCATTTTTCAGTGCGATCTTATAAAATCCGTCCCGCCGGACAATTCACTTGTGATCCGAGTTTCTAGTATTTTTCTATTATAATAATTTAACTATTTTTATCATACATAAAAAAGGGTTTTGAAAGTATTAACATTTAAAGCCGCATAGTTGCCTACATTATACTTCTTAGTATTTATCTTTAACTATAAATTATTGTCTTTCCCAAAACGAAAAATTTGCAAAAATAACAATACAAAAGCATTGAACTTTAAATAACTAGCGTTAGTAAATTGCAAACAGTTCTTACGTCATGGTCGGGACACTCGTCTCACCTCCCACGGAGAAGTGAGTCTTTGATACTATTTTTAGCTTTTTTAAAACGATTTATATTTATTTGACAAAAATAATGAAAACATTAAACGAAAACCATATTTGGAATTGTCAACGACAGGCGATGGGGTTAAAATTAAATTATTTTTCTAAGTATACTTAAAAAGGAAGAGGAAAAATGCTTATAATTGGCGTTTTATATCCGTGATATCGCAGTGAGCTTGAAGGACTGATGAGAATATAAGTAGTAATCGCTTTCAAATAAACATCATCGTCAACTCAAAATTAAATTTCATTTATCCGATTTCCAAATAAAATTGATGAATAACAAAGTAATATTACCGTTTGCAACACGAGGTTCTACAATATTTCTATGTTGAGAGTTAATCCCTCAAAACCCGAGAGCAATGATACCTAAAATCCGCGTGCATCATATAATGCTCTATAGCGCGACAGAGAGAGAAATAACGCATTTAACACAATGCTGGGCTTCATGGGGTTAAGAGCATTAATGGGCACGATATTTCATACAAACTTAAAAGTTCAATTCCTTTAAGGAAACTGATTGTTATGAAATTGTATACATTTAACTAAGATAACTAAGTAGGTACGGAAATTTTAAAGTTATATAGTAACAGAAGTTATATTATTCCATTTTATACTAAACATTTGGACTTGAATGTTTGTACAAAACGTGATGCACCGTTAACTCTCTTAAAATGAACCTGTCAAAAGAGCAAGTGCTTTTGATACCAATTTATTATGGCTAGGCAACAATGGCGCTTTGTTGTAACCCTTTTACCATTAGTGGAACAGACAGGGCGCGACCGGATACTAAGAGTCTACATACACGGCGGATTTACCGTCCGGAATCTACGCGATATAAACGCAAAAACACGTGTGGCAAACGGAATGCTATCGGCAAGTTGTGTCCCTTTGGAAATAAATATAGTACCTTACATATTTGTAGTATGTATATTGTGTCGGAGACAGAAGTGGAACATCTCCGAATTTTACGTTTTTCCCTTTTTAGGTCTGGTACAATACCGTTGCAGCGCCATTTTAAGTTCAGTATAAGAAGAAGTCTAACTTCGCATAAAAGTTAGTTAAATATAGAGTTCTACTTCTGCTCTATGCACATAGGTACTCTAGTTCAGTAAAGAGAATCATCTCATTATCTGGGAACAACTCATATTGCAATGTTCTACTACTGTTTTCGACGTATGATGTAATAAGTTAAAATTCGCGTACCGTAAATGATACTATCTTACGAAAGGGACGTGTTTCTGATTCTGTAATAATAATAAGCGTTTCCTTCGCTATTTCAAATTTTGTGTGATAAGTTAGCGTTTCATTCACCAATGTTGTGTTGTGATACAAAGGAAAACGCGCGGTGTGCCTGCGCGTTTTAGTGGCCAAGTAGCGCCAGCAGTCAACATTCGCGAAAAGCGCTTCGCCTTGACGCGGTGTGCACGCTCTATTATAATCAAGTTTTACATTTGCTAATTTACTTCCTTTAAAAGTTACAGTAGTTCTAAAACAGCTGAAGAAAGTAAGATCCGATAAAATAAAATTGAATGAAACATAAGCGTTAATCATTAAACCTTTTAGGAAAGCAAAGTGTTTTCAGACATTATAATATGAAAGTTTGTTATTGTTAACAAAACCAGTAACTTTCTCATAAGTTGATGTTGAAAGTTTGTATGATTCTAGTACCTATTCATTTTCATTCCTTTATATCTCTATTTGATTAAGTGTTACGTCCTCATAACATATATTTCCCATTCCTGGATGTAGCACGCGCCCCGGTCGCACCCCTCAATGAACTATAGCCAGCGCCATTTTAACAACTTCCAACGATACTATTATTACACGAATCAAATCACAATGACTCCAATATAATTGACCGACAAATTTTCTTTAGCTTGTCGAAGACGGGTTATTAAAAGTGTACAAAAAAGTTAAGGTGATTTGCAAATAATATTAAAATTATGTTATT
This sequence comes from Calamotropha paludella, assembly GCA_927399485.1. Taxonomy (NCBI): domain Eukaryota; kingdom Metazoa; phylum Arthropoda; class Insecta; order Lepidoptera; family Crambidae; genus Calamotropha; species Calamotropha paludella. The sequence continues at coordinate 21,769,952 of OV656811.1, read as the reverse complement.
ATTTGTGGCATTACATTTATAATAATAATATAATAGTCAAGTTTTGATTGCCGATAACTAACCGATAAAAAAGTATCTAAACAGTAGTTGTTTAATTTTTAACCGAAATTTTATTTATTGCACGAATGAAATTGTGTATAAATGACTCAAAGTTCAATAAACATTGTTTCCCTCGGTAAGTCTCCCCTTATTTTTGTGTTGCGGGACTGGAATGCTCAATTAAGCCTACCTACATTGGTTTTTGCATTGCATACAATTCAATACAAACTAACACGTACACGGTTTTAATTTACGACGACGAAGTTATATGAAGACGAGGAAAATCGGTAGTAATCATTTAGTAACTCGTGGCAACGGTTCAGAGAACTTTTTGTTTTATGGGCGAAGAACTTTTTCCCTAGAAGGTCACAGATATATTTACAAGGAACTTTTGAATAAGTATGACGATTCGCTTACAGTGCTTATACTTAAAGTTAAATCGAATAAATCCTAATGACCTTGATGTGATAGTGAAATATGCCCAATCTGAGAATGTGCTGCGGTTTACATACGTTTATAAAATGTGACTAAAGGATAAAGCAACGATAAGGATTTTCAATATTATCTTTTTGATAAACAGGATTAAAAGTATATATATATATATATATATATATATAGCAAATATTATAAGTACTCAGCTATAAATTTTAATATAAGTACATAAGTTTCTTAACTTATGTACTTGTAGATTGCTTACGTTTTTTTTGCACCGGTTAAAAACAATGTTAAAAGCTCAAGCAGGAATGAGAGTTTACCTGATAAAATTGGAAATATTGAATTTAATCAAAACACACAATCAAATCACAACACAACTGAAAAATCCAATAAGGAAATAAGAATTAACTTATAACTTTACAGTAGACACGTCAATATCCAATGCGTGCGCGGATGAAACTACCAAATAAAAGAGCCAACGGAACGGAGGCGACGACCCGAGGGGAGTGGCGCGCCGTGCCACCATGTGGGCTTCGAACTTCAACAATTTACACATCAGTTTCTCTATTAGCAATTACATACAAATATCGTGTGTCTTTCACGTGGCAAGGTTATATCTGCACGCCACAAGCTGATTATTATCCTTGCAGCTCTGGGTAATAAAAAAATAAGAATCACCGAAGAAGTAAAGACTCTATCTCAGACTGGACTTTCAATTTGTGTTACGTCCTTTGTGGCTCTGCTCTCAATGTCATTTAATGAAGTTTTTACACATGCGCCGCCATTGAAATGAAACAAGTTTTATAGAAAATGCGTTTATTTTCATATACTTTGAAAGGAGTCCAAACGTTAGAAAACATACGCCCGTTACCCGTAAAAGTGTCTCATTTATAATTATTTTTAAGCTATGCTGTAAGAATGGAAATTTAATTATTAACCAGATAAGTTCGGAGCTATAATTTAATTTCATCAATCTTGTAGTTACTCCAGCAAAACTGTTATTTTGAAATTTCCATAAACATACGTTTTGTGATAGCACTGAGCATTATTGATCAATAATAATAGTCAATAAATTGTCTTTTCGTTACGGATAGTTACTTTCATATTGCGTGTAATGGATCAAAGATTGATCCGATGCGAGCAAAATCAGGCTGTTTACAAGAGATTGCAATAACTGATTTGCCGCTAGATCCTATTTGCATGTTACGTATCAGTTGTTACAGAATTGTCTGGTTCACTGGATTCAATCGTGACGACGCGCCACAATTCGTTTCTTTCAAATTTTGTAAAGCTTTACTTAGAGTTTACTAAACATATCCAAATTTTACGTCTTCAAATGTTTATTTGCAAATTGAGTGTTATTGTGTATGCTAGCGGCCCGTCTCGGCTTCGCACGGGTGGACAAAATTCTTTAATTTTTTTCTATTATTAAATATTTTTCCGTTAGTGCCATCTAGCGTCCGGTAGACGAACTACTTACGGTTAACGCGTTGCTATGGTAACGCGTATTCAATGGAAAAAGAGCGGACAAACAAATAACAAATTTGTGATCTTAGATCATAGATTATTCCTTCCTAAGTCAGTTAACACTATAACTATGAGATCCCTTTAATGACACTTCAAGACAACCTGATCACTTTACAATACGACGTTTTTAACATGTTTTATTTAAAGGTTAAAGAACTCTCATAGTTAGAAGCTGGGATTGTTATGGTGATTAACGATGACCATTGACCCGAAGGGCTACCAGATGAAGAATAAGAAAGTAGTAATAGCATTTTGATGCAAAACAGTTAAAACAAAAGGCAGTGTATGTATGTTACAAAAAGTATGCAACCGTGGGAATTAAATATCGTAGGCAGGTACGCTGCGCACGCTTTTTGGAGCTCTGGTTATTTATGAATGTAATATTTTAATATTTATTTAAGAAAACGTGTTTGTGCGTTGACTCTATATTCTATGTATGAATCAAGAGCGTTAAAGCCACATCAAGTTATATATAAAATTTCAAGTCCAAATATTTTTAAGTAAGGAAACTGATTCTTATTAATTTTTAAATGAATGTATGTATGTATGTACCTTAAAAGAAATATTTTAGATTTAATTTTAAAATTTCTAAAACAGAAAACACATTTTATTTATATTTGTATTTCGGAGAGGTTTCTAAAGTTAATGAAAAAATTGCTAACCTTACGTAGATGCTGCTGGCATAATTATATTTTTTTGAGTTCAACGTGCTTAGGTAAATTAGAGGCATACAAAAAAATTAAAAATAAAATTGAAAATTATTTCACAACGAATAGATTTGCAAATATAAACGTAAATTTATTAAACAATTACAATATATATGTATCGATTAATTTATAATATATTTAGTTCAGAATTCAGGGACGTCTCAGTGCTTGTAAATGCTTTAAAGTAATAAAGTTATAATATTTTATTATACTTACTCATGACTTTTGGGATCTTTTATTTAATTACTTACCTAAATACACTTATACCTAAAAAAATATAAACTAGTGTAACACTAAAAGAAATGGAAAAAATAATGGCAAGAAGAGGATTTATTTACGTATTAAATCAGTTTACTCTTGAGGACTGAATTTAAAATCTAAGTGAAACGATCGATATGTCTGGACGTTAAAAGTAACCTATAACTACCGAAATTGCTCTCTGGGTCCTGTGCAGGTAATATCCTGTCCAGCCGATTCAATATAGGAAGATCACACACACTCGCTAGACTCGCAAATAAGTTATATTTACCAGTAATAGGATTTTAAACCAAATTTGTTTCGTTACTCATGCAACAACCAATAACGAAAGCTTGACGACAATTAAGCTTTTAACTCCAATATTAATTCAGTAACTCCAGATTTAATTTTGTAAAAGCTGTAAGTGTAATTTCTGTAACACAACATTATGTACGCTTCATAAAAATTTCTTATTTGACCCAAAATATGTGACACGACCTTGACCAGTCCACCGGTGGGCATGTGGTGTGCGCTTTAAATCACGACTGGTGAGACGACTACCTTAAAAGGTATACACAAGCACTCGTGTCCGTCCAACGCAACCTTGCACGAAAACCAGGCCACGAATAAGGACAAGTGGGAAATAACTCAAGTACCGCACAACTTGTGACTATGCTCACTTTCTAACGAAAATAGCGAAGAACACTGTTCGAAAATATTGCAACAACTCGAGAATAATTATACAAACAAGAAAACCTAATTACCTAGTACGAACTTACATAATGTTGAACATCTGTGTCAATGAACGCTTTGTATACTACACGAAGAATCCCTGTTATTTTAATATATCACGTTGCTATATAGTATTAAGAATCATAACTGCGTAATTAAAGTGTAAAAATTAGGATAGTATTTTTTGCATTTACTATATGAACAGCAGTATGCTCAATCACAAAGCCGAGCAATATACTTCTACGACCTTAATAAGAAAGTTAATAGAACATCGGCGAAGGAAACGGGAAGATGGAAAACCATTCTCAACATGGATGAGCTAGTAGGGTTTACACAAAAAATCATGTGTGTCCGTATGGCTGAATATATTTCCACAATCCACAAAATGAAGATTGCTTAAACTAAAACTAGTTATAATTACATAAAAACAGTGGATCAGACAAGTCTCGTATTCGAATGTGAGTCACTGGTTAGGCTGGCCACGCGACCGTGACTGTGCACACGCCGGTCGATGCATGCATAGACCTCTAAGCCAGTTCTTGTATCCGTATAACTGCTAAATTGGCGGAGCTACTACTGCAATCAGATCCTTGCCGTGCACCAGCGTGACGATGCAGCTCACGAGTATCGGTTTCTTTGACCATCGGTATATGCTCGTTAATTAATACTATCATCAGTGTTCAGTGAAAAGTTATTTGAGAGGATGGCGTGAGAGGATGAGAAGGGTTTAACCTCCCATCGCATTTCTAATAAGCATGTCATGTTACGTATATTTTTATAATATACTAGCTGAACCGGCCACGCCTTGCTGTGCCGACTGTAGCGTCATCTGCCGGACTGATTTGTGAATCTAAACCATTCTCAGATCCCCTTGAACACATACAAAAAAATTCATTCAAATCGGTCCAGCCGTTTAGGAGGAGTTCAGTGACATACACACTCACAGAAGAATTATATATATAAAGATTACTAGCTGACCCGGTAACGCGTTGCTATGGTAACGTTAATTGATACAATGGAAAAAGAGCGGAAAAACAAACACACAAACAACAAATTTGTGTTCTTAGAGTATATATTATTATTATAACATTAAACTTTTAAAAATAGCATTTTACTTTTAAGTTTAGTTGGACTGACGTAAGAAGGTAAATATGTAAAATGAGAATCACCGACTACTAATATTATATTAAAAGTCAATCCTTTAGCTAAGAGCTCCAGTCGCTCATATTTCCTCAGTCCTCAAAGGCGATTTACGTAAAAGAAACCTCAAACATGCAATGACAAGGTAAATATGTTATTGAAAATCGCTACTGGAATATTATTTTTCTCTTAGTTGTTACCATTAATCTTGGGTATATGGTAATGTAACGTATAAGATCTTAATAAGAAGACTAGTCATAACTTGTATTGATATATTAGTTATTAATTATATGGAATTATTCTCTAGTATAATAGTGTTTTAAAAAAACACTGGACATAAAATAACCCTTACAACACATTTATACAGTACATAAAATCAAGTAATATGATCAAAAATAATGAATGGATCGGAAAGAGCTTTTATTGTTATTGTGGTGTCCTCGATTTCTGTCAGGGTATCCATCAAATGAAAGCAGTCAGTAGTTTCACCAAGCAGCACACGCACGTCCGCACCGGCCGACAGTCGAGCGAGCAATGCCCCTCTACCGCTGTAGGCCGTGCGTACGGGCGTGTGTCGCTTGCACTTTATTAATACGTCACACCTCTTCCTTTTCAACTGATTCGAATAATTTGAGACAATGAAAAATAATTAAAATACATTTATGTAATTAATATTCTTAAATAGTATATCTTGAATTGTTATTTAACGAAGAAGTATTTTTTTTGAAATTATGTTTTATTACTTGCAGCCAAATACTCTAATCTTACGTGTCCTCTATTTTTCTTTGAATACGCCACTCTCCTTTTACCTTTTTTTAGGTGTATCAGTTTTTTTTTTTACATTAATTTATTAAGTTTTCGTCGAATCATCAGCTTACAATATTGTTTAATTACAAGCTATATAACTTAAAAAGCTAACAAAGGATTCACACGGAAAAATTGGTCTAGGTATTACTAAAGTGAGCTCACTCAGTGTGTGAACCCACGAACCCCTATTGTAGTATCTGAATGCCAACTACCCTATTAAGATAAATGATTGTGAATGATAAAATGTCGTTTTATTCGGTTATCTCCTAAATAGGGAGTCACAAATTAATAAAACAATATATATAATTATATATTTATAGCATCATGCAGTGCATATGCAGGAGATGACAATTTTGTTTTATTTAAGTTTCTCTCTAAGTTATCTTCAATTAACCAATTAAGGGTTTGATTCAATATATTGTTACGTCATCAACGAACAAAATACACGGTTCATTCATAACCTTCGGCAGGTCTATTATGTAAACTAAAAACAAGAGAGTCTTAGGCACTCCCTTGTGATGTTAAGGCATTATTATTTTTAATATCAAATCGAACTCTTTAAACTTTTCTACTCGTATGATTATAATATTCGATTAGAACATATTGCTGTCTATCTTTTAAATAAGAGATAAACCATTTGTGAGCTGTATTTGGATACAATCAGTTTATTAATATTTATGTTGCACACGATCATACGTAGCAATGTACGTACATATGTAGCAATATTCGAATAGCATATTTTTAATGTCCAATTACTTATTATCTTTTGAATGTATTTGAGAAAAGCTAATAAAGTTGACTGACTGTAATTATTTAGGTCACTCTTTTGGTTATTCTCATGTAATGGTAATCACTGTTGTTTTTTAATGAGTCAGGATAAACTTCTACTTGCAAAGATTGATTGACAGTGAAAGAGAAGGTAAGTTCGACCACACATTCACAATCCAATGTGAGCGTAGTTCATCAAATCCGTCACTTCTATATTTTTATTTAGTTATTAAATTCTCACTACGATTACATTGTACACTACTGAGTCTACTACCAGTTCGGAAATTGGGAGGCCCTTCCGAGAAGAACTGGCGGAAGAAACTCGGGCAGGGGGACCGACCTCCATCTTACTGTTATTATTTGCAAAGAGAGCTAACTACATCATCAGGTCTTGCAACGTGTGTTTTTGTAGGTATTCATTTATGAATTATTGGATCCCAAGCAGGTGGAACGCTCCAACCTTCGTCCCTATTGAAATTTGGATGTTTCCTGATTTCAAAGCCTCGCGTAGTGTCCTAGGAACAAGTCTTTGTTCTCTAGCGAGAAATTAAGGTTTATCGATACGAATGTAGTAGTTTGGCCCCTTAAAAGCATGCTCACACTCACACACTGCAGACCTAATATCGCGCCTATGTTTTATGTCAGCTACGTATTCTATAATGCGCGTCCCTATACTTCTCTTTGGTTGTCCGAAGTATGGGAGAACACAGTCACAATCGATTTTGTAGACACCTGCTGCCTGGAGGGGTATATTGCATTTGACCGGTCGTAAGAATTGGTTAATCTTCCTGGCTGGTTTAAAGTAAGTATTAATGGAAACCCGCTTCAGAATGTTCCCAATCTTGTCAGTGACCCCCTTCATGTAGGGAAGGACAGCAGGTTGACGTTCTACTGTGGCTGGTTGGTGCGGCTTCTGTGTCGTAGTTTTGGTACTCGCAACTTTTTATCTTGTAGTACTCGCTTGTCATGCTGAAGTAGTCAGATATTGTTAGGCACAGATGTCGCGAGTTCTCTGAAACAAAGATTTCCCAACGGTAGCCAACTGTATAGGATGGTGGTGAGAGTCACCATTTAAATATATATCTGTATGAGTTGCCTTTCTATACACTGTATGACTAAGGGTTTGATTTAGATTGCTGCTGATTTGAACATTTAGAAAGGCTATTTTATTGTCTGTCATTAATTCCATAGTGACATAATGCAATCTTGTACAGGTAAGCTTGTGAATAGAGATTGAACATCGAAGCTAACCATAGTTTCATCATTAGTGAGATGTAGATCTCACTAACAAAATGGTAGGTATGGTGCCTTACTTTGTTTCGATAACAGAAACTCGTCAAGCTTATTGCTTACTATTTTATAAACATCAAAAGTAGCTGTTACTCATTATCATCCCATAAAGAGAAGAGTAGCTCTTTTCTTGACTGTTGTATCTACCCCCGTTGTCAAAAGATATATTCTCAGGGTCGTCATCCATTTGTCCCAGCGTAACCCCAGTGACATCGAATTGTCATCGCATTGCAATGGCTCTACGATGGCAGGCTGAACATTTTAGGCGACCCAGAACAATGTCTGTACGCCTTTATTTTGCGCCCTTGGCGCCATTGAATATGGTGTGTCACATTTATACCTATGCATTATAACAAATTTAACGGTAACACGCCCAAGTTTCTTTTTAACATGTTATCAGCAGTCTGTACTTGTAACTTGACTTCTATGCATACTGGTATTCTATTATTTATTGTTTGGTTTTGTGTTTCACAACAAGATACCTATTTTACTATAATAAATGTCATCTCACATCAATAACTCTTTTTACTTCTTGTACCTACTTCTTATAAATTCCAAAATTTGTATAGTGTATAAATACACCTTGTATGTAATTTTTTCAATACATTAACATATTTTTGAAGCCACATAAAAACAATTTTTGGTAAAAATTGCCTTTATTTTATGTGTTTTCCTACTAGAAATTATTTTATTAATAATTATGTCTGATGCTAATAAATAAATGTATTGGTATTTTTGTTGATTTATTTTCTCTTATAGACTTGTGTAACTCAGTTATATCCTGGAGCTTTATGCCACTCCGGATATATATCTAATCATTCCATTCAAAATTCTTAGCATATCCAGTATATCCAATCCAATCACATGGGTCAATTCCAAATCATTTGGTCAAATACCGACTGGCTAACTACATAACAGATATCGACAGCGAAAGCGTCGAACGAAAGACTTAGAGCGCCGAAAACGCTTTTTGTGTTTTCTGTGTTTTCCGATGAACGGTAAAATTCTTAAAAACGTAATACTGCTGATGCTGCGTTCGCTCTGACTGAGGTGGCAAGCGTCATTATAAGCGAAACAAGCGCTGCATAAAGCTTTGTTTCTATAAAACGGTAGCAAATTTGAAGCGCTTTATGTGCTCTTATTTTGCGAAATCTTATTAGTCCGGATTTAATAAACAGATGCGGATATTGATAAATATATATTATAACACGTTAGTTGGATATATGGTATGATTTGATATGGTTTCAAAGAATTAAACTACTAGTCCGGATATATTTGGTGGATATGGATAATCACTGGATCTATATCTTTTTAGGAAGAATATAGGATAACTCCGATCTATTTCCGGAGTCACCTTACGCATGTCCAGTCCCTTACCCCGTACGGTTAAGAGTGTATTCAGAAATAAATTTACTAGCGAATATTCATTTTATACCATTTCCAAATTACATACTTTGCCGATAACATTAAATCATCTAGATTGACTGTAATTCGATAACTTTTAACTAGTATACAATATTTTTTTACATATATGACGGCGAGGCCTCACGCCGGTCATCAGAATGCTCTTTATTGTCCAAGAAGAGTTGCAGCGGTCTTTAAAATAATAACGTGTATGGATGTAGGATAGACTTCTTTATTATTTAAAACCACTTGCAGTCTAAAATCGCAAATGATGCACGAGATTTCAATGGATGAAAAACGTGGTGAGCCCGGAGACGGCGTGACAACCTCCCTGCGTGGTGGTCCAACGAAAAGTAACGTTCTCGCTCGGTATAAGCTATGAAGTAAAAGTTATACCCTTATAGCGTGCTAACGGTCACTATAAACTAACCGTTTTACGCTTATTGTATTCTAACTAAACGTTTACACTTAAAGCACGCTGACAGTCTGTGCTTCTTAAGTCATCTTAGAAACGTTTAGTGTTGCCAACTTGCAACGCCTCTTTAAGGTCACGCCATCTAGGATTTCACCCAGGTACTAACCTGGCGTTTTCCATTTGATAAAATCGTACCTTGTACACGAATCCTTACTGACAACATTATTTTAGGCGTAACCTCTAGAGTTTAATTTAATCTAATTGAAATAATCGAATGCTTCAACATATATAATATTACTAACCTAACCTATTAACAAATGAATACCAAATTCAGAAATAACATTACGTATAATTCTGAAAATATTATTTGTTTATTTCAGTTATAAGTGTAAAATACTAATGTCTTTTAATATCACTATAAAAGACGAGATAGTTATCGTAGGTAATTATGTTTGAATGTCTTTACAACGATTTAATTCTAAATCGATGCCCCTTAGCAAAGTCACACCTTTGTGCACCTTGTTACCATTGTTGCACTTTGGCAAAATCACACCTTTGTGCACCTTGTTACCATTGTTGCACCTTGGCAAAATCACACCTTTGTGCACCTTGGCACTATTGTTGCACCTTGGCAATATATTCTTGTACCCCTTGGTACATGTCTTTTCAAATTAATGTATTGTAGTATATCCACTTGTCTGTATAACCTTTATATAAGTTTTGACGTAATAACCATTGAAATTCAAATCGTTGTTTCAGGAATATAAGAAACAACTTAAAAATCTATATTTTTTTTTTAGTATCATAGTATGTTTTATTTAACCCGTGTAATGCAATGTAATATTTAACCCGTACAGGGTTACTATTGACTGAATTAAAATCTCGATCGATTTAAATCATAAGTAAGATTAGGTTTGGTGTGGGTAGGTAGCACAAGCCAGAATTATTAAAAGCAAGAACAAGACATTCATTACTAGAATAACATGGCATAATAACCGTGAAGGTAATAATAATCTCAAGACATACATTATTCAATCGAGTGCTTATTACAAGGTTATAAAGATTTTCTTTATAGCAAAATAGGTTGACTTCATATATTTTCTTTTCTTAAAATAAAATAGTTATCAATAAATTAATTACACAAGTTCTTTAGAATTGCAATTAACACTGCCGTTATTCAAGTTGATATTTACATTGCTATAATCAATGATTTTTCAACTTTTCTTAGAATCAAGTGGATAAACTATTTAACATTTTTTTTCTCAATACTATGAGACAGCCTTTTTTGCAGATGGGTTCGTTATCTCCCTCCTTTAATTTGATTTTCACGAGGTAATTTTTCTATATACCACTTACTTGAAGGCTCGTCGCCACGTGTGGTGTCCTCGATTTCTGTCAGGGTATCCATCAAATGAAAGCAGTCAGTAGTTTCACCAAGCAGCACACGCACGTCCGCACCGGCCGACAGTCGAGCGAGCAATGCCCCTCTACCGCTGTAGGCCGTGCGTACGGGCGTGTGTCGCTTGCACTTTATTAATACGTCACACCTATGTATAAAATAAACACATTACTGTGTATGACATATCGCTAGTAGTAACTACCTGTACGCGTATCGTAAAACACGTGTTTATCAATAGAAAATACAAAAAGTAGATTGTCATTTTTTTTTATGAAATAATGTAAAAAATGTGTCGATCTGATCTTTAATACCTCTAAAATTATCTTTATGGCAGATGTAGCTTGTCAGGTTTTTTTTGTTCTTCAAAATGAAATATTGCCATTAAATTTCTCACGATAAGCTGTGCTTTACCGCTAAAATTGAACAAAATTTAACGAAACAATGTTGGGAATACGATTCTTGTTCCTAGCCTTTGGTCACGTATATTTCAAATCAGAAAACAATTCAAGATCCGTTAGGTGAAATATTGCAATACACTCAAGAAATACTTTACGTGTAAGCATGAAGTTCTATCCAACAATTATTTAGGCCAAACACCTAAAACTGGTAGGGTTTACCAAGCTGCAAGTTCTAATTATAACCCCGCCGTTTCACTGCATACCTAGCGTTCTCGAGCCGCTGGGACACTTGCACGATGTCGTGTAGTCGTAGATATATCCAATACTTGGCTGGATTAAAATTCCATATATATATTTAAGAACAACAACAGTGTGTATTATTAATAAATGATTAAAGTATGAGCGTTAGCGAATGCTCTTTCAATTTATCTAGATCATTTTCTAGTTTTAAAACACATTAAATGCGTGTTGAAATTAACAATAGTAAATGTTTATAGTTGAGTCTGTTGATTCACTATTGTGTAAAAAAATCGATAATGAATCGACAACAACAAGTAAGGTTTCAACGTTGTTGTATTAAAATTCTAATTCCTTTTTCCAAATAAAAAAACTGTATATGAATGAGATAGGTCTTGTTTAGTTCATGACAGACAGGCGTAATTTTGACACACGCCTAATTAATTTCAGCTTAATATCCTGTTTGTGAGATAGGTAGTTTATAATTTTTTTTTCTTTCAACTAGGTATGTAATTTGGCTGCATATTTTAGAACTAGAAAACCTTTTACTAATTTAAAAACAAGCTACTTTAGATAGCTTAAATATACTTCCTTAAAAAATATTTATGAAAAGTGAAGCACAACAGAATAAATTTTGTAAAGCAAGCAATAATCTTAATTTTTGCTTATTTTAATCTAAAAATCTGTAACTCGTATTCACGCTAAACCTTAAAAATTAGTCTGACTTCTCTCTTTAGTGCTAAATAGTGTTATAACAATATTACAAGATTTTTTTATAATACCAAACGAAACTACAGTTGTTTCATTTTTTATAACAGTAATAAATATTTTTAATATACAATGATCTTGAAATATCTTTATCATTAAAAATATTTCAGGGGATTTTTGAAGTAAGCGGCAAAAGCCTTCGACGGAAATGAATGGTTGGATATTATTCTAGTTCTACTTTGGAATGAGCAGCTTTTACGGGTAAACAAACATGGGATCTAATAAAATATGAATATTATGTGTTCGCTGTCGGATATGAGTGAGCCCGAACGCTATTTAATTCCGTCGTGTCAGGCGCGGACTTTGAAAGTTGTTCAAACATCCCAGCGTTACGGGAGTGCATTTCCTGCTGAACTGGCAAAGGAAGCTGAAAATATGGCACAAGATTAAGCATCGCTTGAGAAAATGAACAGCTTGCCATATCTCAGCATTTCAGTATCCAAAGACGAATAACTTTCAATTTATAACATTCAAATAATCTAAAGGGTGAAGATTAATAGTATAGTACTAGTTAATATGTTATGTATTTCAGTGAGAAACTTTCTCCTCTGCTGGGATTCAAACCTAAATTTTTGTGGAAGATCGATCCAGACGTTGTGTTAACGAAATTCCATCGATTATTAAGAATCTCGGTAACCCTAACAATAACAACACATTTTAATAAATTAAAAAAGGCGAAAATATTTGGAGAATTTCAATTAGATTGCGTCGGCATGTTGCAGTTATGCAGTCAATTATACAAATTGCATTAAGAGTATCCATCGTGTCGCTACCAAAATAGCAGTAAGATGATTTAATGGCATATGACGCTACCTAAGTGACGAGGGCCAGGTGAAGGCTACAGTACTGTCAACAAAAGCGGCAATAAAATAACAGTTTTACAACGCTTAAAGTTAAACATAAAAAATCCAATAAAGGTGTTGTTGTGAAAGTATTGTGGCGGGTAAATTTGGTCACACTTACCACATGCCGGCAGTAGTTACCATTATATCACTCACGATTGCTGATCAAACAACATAATATTCAAAATCTTTGTCAATTTCGTAATGGGGATTGGACACATATGGGTTAATGGGTACTTTTCAAAGTATGAAATCTTGCTGTCATTATCCACACAGTAATACGCTAAATGAATTGTAGATCTCGATAACGTAGTGGTTACCGCGTTCGGCCTGCATTTACGTAGATTAAACAACATTCGCAAGGGTTAGTCAACGGATGGGTGAGTCTAAGAGAGACGAAATTCTTAGCTATCCATGGATGCATCGTGCGGGTGCCGGATCCATCATGTGGCAGAGAAACTCCGAGCAGATACAGAAATCTTGTGATACGGCTGTAGTTTTAACCCCTTAAAACCCGCGAGCATTATGTCATGCGCGCGACAACGATACCTAAAATCCGCGAGCATTATATAATACTCTATAGCGCGCAATCTGAGTTAATCCTTATTACGGCTTTGGTAATGGTTCTTTTTGATTGAATGATATTTTTTCCCCGATAGAGAGAGAAATAACTCAATTAACACAAAGCTGGGCTTCAAGGGGTTAAGGGGCCTTTACCGATGCATATTAACACTCACCTTCACTACTCGTGTTGTTCTGTCTGCCCATCCAAAACCAAACCTGCTAGTGCAGCTTTAAATATTCGTTCTAATATTGAACTTACTACAGTTCTAGGCAAGCCAAGGTCTTTCAGCGGGTTGTAGAGATTTTGCTAGTATACCTTTCGCTCACACTTCTACAGCGTATAGATTAACTACACTAATTAAATAATAACACTCAATCCATTCTGGTTCCGGGTGGTCGGTTATGGAACATTAACCCTACGCTACTTTTATCTATAGGGATGACCTTTGCTCCCGCAATTGAAACAAAGATAGACTGGTGACGATAAAATGAAAAATACATTCTCTTATTGTCTATTGGGGAATAAGAAACGAAACATTACGCATATTTGTTTAAATTTTGATCATCATAAATATTAGAATACAAGTTGGAAGTTTATTTGCCGACGGTTGAGCATCGGTTCAATTCAGGAGATGAGGAAAGATCGCTAAATAGCCGACTTCCGGTCGCGAACCGATGCTGTTGCCGTCGACGCTCTGATAAGCGTCAATTTTCAGAGTAGCGGGCCTCGGCGATATCTATTATCATACTGTTGATTGTTATGTCAGGGAATTCGTATGTTATTTTTAGAAGTGCAATAGTAGTAAATATTAATAATAATATTTCTTACATTCACACCAATTGGCCTAGCCCAAAGTACCTAAGCACTGTAAGGCTTTTGTTATGGATACTAGGGCAACGGATAGACATATATATGTATAGAAATAGAAATACTTATAGAAATACAGTCGAAACCGGATATTACGACATTGAAGGGACCCTCTAACCTCAGTCGCTATATACGGTAGTTGGTATAAGCAATATGTCAAAATACTTAGATACATAGGTATATCTTATTTGAATTTTTAATATGTTAATGTTCTGTTGTATTATATTTTTTTTGTTATCTAAGCATAAAGAAATTATAACTAAAAAAAGTCTATATGTCTCAGGTGTCACGCGAAACAAGACATCCCGTCGTTTTCCGGGCGAGTATTCTTCGAATTGAGCTACTGAGACCTTGACAGACCGAGAGACTAGACTTATGGTACCGCAAATCAAAATATATCTGTTTATTAGAATAAATTTTAAATTAATATTTTGTTTTTCTGGAACAATTACGCCGGATGGTCGTTATAGCCAATAAATTTCGTGAAAGATTGTCGTTTTTAGCGATAAGTCGCTTTATCCGATGTCGTTATAGGCGATATGTTTATATAAGAGTTAATATAGGGATTCGGCGGGACCTTGCCGTTAAGTCGTGATAAATGATCTGTCGTTTAAAGCGATGTCGTTATAATCCGTTTTGACTGTATATATATATACATAGTAAATACCCATGACTCAGGTACAAATGCATTCATCACACAAACATCTGTCCCCTCCGGGATTCGACCCAGGACCGTCGGTGCGAAAGGTACGATCGCTATCGTTGCACCAAACGGTCGTGCAAATGATTTATATTAAAGTAATATACATCAATGGAATAAGAATGGCAGTCTAAATTCGATTTATTTTTAAAATATAAGTGTAAAAACTGAACTTCATGTAATTGATAAACCGAACGATTGTAATTTATTTTAGGATAAAAGTGATGATGACAAAATATTAATAGTATGTAACTTTAATTAACACAGCGTACATTTAAACAGTTTAATTATATAACGTAAACAATATAATAACAGGAAATCAGTAGGTAGGTATATAAGTCTGTTGATAAAATATACTGCCACGTTACGTTATGAAAACAAAACGAGCACTATTAGCATTGTTTTAAAAGGAAACCGTGTGTCAAATTAATATTTTATGTGTCATGTCTATTATTACTAATCCATATTCGTAATCCATGAACTTATTCAGTGGGATATTACTTCGACTACCAAAAAAACTATAAGAAAATAAAACCGTACAATCAAATAATGGTGTTGACACGTTTAACTCCAAAACAAGTTACAAAACAAAAATAACTAAAGAAAAAAATAGTGTATTATCTTCCGAATTCCAAATACGTGTTGTTACAGCACATGAGGCAGTGTACACTGCACACGTGTGCTTAAAAAGATAGGGCGTGCGAAGGATGACCCCGAACATCGTCGACACCAGATGTTTTATCAATAGAAAATTAAACAGAACTAGTTTACTACCAGCGCCGTGACCAAAAAACAAGTATGCCTTACCAAATTAGAGAGTGAACTGGGTACCTGTAAGATTGGACAATGGAGGTGTCACAGAAACATCTGTGAAAAGAAAGTGGTTCGAAGAACGGCTAGTTTGCAATCGTCTACGATATCATTAATGAACGAATAGAGCTTAAGATAAAATTCACATAGTATCATTAAAAACTATTTTTTTACACAAAATAACATAAAGCATCACTCCGATTTGTTGTATGTAGGCGATATTCGCCACTTCGAACTTGTTATTCATTCAACATTTCAAATATGGTCATAGAGAATCGATTAAAACAAGGTCTACTCAAAGTTCGTTGTACTCTATGTCTTGCATTGTGCCAAGACATTGCTGTCTGCATACGGATTCAAATGATTCTTACTCACCGCTTCTAATTAACTTTACAATAAGATTGGTTGGATATATTTTTTTATTCAGTACTATTTCCGGCTATCTCGTTAACTAGCGACTGTTTGAAAAGTAAATCAGAACCACACAATTCCAGCTCGGTAGCTGAAGTTTGAAGCTTTCAAAATATCGATGCAAATTTATTTACCAGCGCTACCAGTCACCTGCAGGTCGTTAAATATTACGTCATCGACGATGGCGGAGATTGGCGGGTTACGAGGGCTGCATACAAACGCCAAAGGCGCAAATTCGTCGACAACATCCGGGAAAGCAGCAGGCGATTCAATATGGCCTCTATAGTTCACATCACTTAAATTTAAAAACAATGAAGCCATTTTAAATCGACAGGCCCGAGTGCTTGGATACGGTTTCGTAAACAATTTTAATAGGTAATTGCAAATAGCTTAATAATTCATCACTATTTTTACATGAGAGCGATATCTAAGCTTTTCATTTTAAGGTATTATGGCCAAATAACACGCGGTACACAGATTACAGATTAAGTAGATAAAGATTAATAGGGTCGTAAATCAACTGAAGCGTTAGGCATTTGCTCTTTTGTACGCCAAAGTTTTCCCTGGAGGATTTAGGCAAAAGGTCGGCTTACAGTAACCTACGTATACGGCGGACTAGTTTCGCAACACAGCGCGGTCGCGACAATACGGAGCCAACCTAATGTTGTCACTATATCACTGAAATTATATGCAACCGAGAATCAAACTAAAGAACAAAAAATTTTTTTAATAAAAAATTAAGTCTACAACTTTAGAGTTGAATTCATAATCAATCCACGGAGACATAATAATCAAATTTAAGTTAAAATAGAATGCAATGATTTGTTCCAAAAGAGTACAGAAACCAAACACAGCCATAAACCGCCTTCATTTTACGAGCACACCCATTGCTAAGATAAACATGTCCGTGCCATAATACAAGACAGAAATACCGGCCGACAAATAAACAAAAACCTCTGTAAACAGATTTTCAACTGACATGAATAAAAATATAACATAAACTCAAACGTCTTATGCGAAATGAAAAACCGCATTGGTCAATTGAAGCTTGTATAATGGTTAGCGAAACCGGAAAGAATTTGAATAAATGAACAATATCTGCATTTCTCATAACATTTATCAACTATTCGTTAAAACTAGGGCTAATAATGAAACTATGTCCATAATTTCCGATTTTAAATATCGAATAAAATATAAACTCTGCTTTTATGCTACACAGGTGTTTTATTGGTTAATAAATTATCGCCTCCTAACGGTACCTTACGAAGCACCGTAAAGTGGACACTTCTGTCATCACATTAATTCCATATCGTCAAGAATTTTACTAGGGTCAAATATGTTGTTACTTTATGTAATTATTTTAATTTATAAACAGAAAAATTAATTACAACATGAAAATGTTAGCGACTCTATCAACAAGATAATCGAATCTGTGCTATATTATAATTGGCTCAGGTAATATTAATTCTTTGAAAAGTATTATGTGGTTAAACCGAATACTTGAAACAGTTAAAATAATCTGAGAAAATTTTGAAGATTTGGTTGATTATCAAGTTTTCATATACCTATGTATATTTTACACTTTTACATAATGATTCAGTAATTCAATGCAGTCAGAGTCAACTATATACTTATATAACTAAGTTAACTCAGCAGAGAACAAGGAAAACAAACAAAAATGCAATTTAACGGGCACTTCTACGCGATTCTAATTAGTTATGCGGCTGTTTCCGTTAGTAATTCAAGTACACTATGTCAAACAAAAGTTTTTTGCTATGCAAATCATACTTTATACGTAATAGCCCATACGGCCCAGTTGCAGACCCACCTCCGATTAAAATAAAGTAATTACTCCAGTTTCCACGAGGCAACACAATTAGCGATATTAAGGTGAGGTGATGTATGTATTTTGTTTAATTAAAAAGGCAAGATCAACGTAAATAAGCTTATTTATAGTTAGATTATAATTAACGGAACGCATCTATGCTACATAAATTTATATAACACTAGCGGCCGCCCGCGACTTCGTCCGCGTGGAAAATTGTAACATTACTTTCTTTCAAAAATAAAAGATTTTTTTTAATAAAAGTAGCCTAAGTTACTCCTTATTACATCAGCTACCAGCCAATAAAAGTCCTGTCAAAATCGGTCCAGCCATTTCAGCCGGAACAAATAGACAGACAGACATAAATTGTAAAAAAAAATATTTTGGTGTATGTACCGTATATATATTCATATGCATGTAGCAAAAAACGGTTATTTCAATATTACAAACAGACACTCTAATTTTATTTATATGTATAGATGAGTGATGTGTACACGAAAAAGAATAAAACAAGTTTTCGAACAATAAGAAGAGTTTCGAGGTGTTAAAAGAGTACTATGTCATTGTGTGACACCACTCGAAAGGAAAATAGGCCATGTTCGTCGGGAGGGAAATGAGAGACCTTCCCGCGCCACATTGAATAACTCAGGGGTTGAAATGTTTAAATAATAGCAGCACTACTTGTTTCTTCTTTTGTTTCTAACCAAATTTGTGAAAAAATAAAAGGAAATATTGTTCGAAACTCTGCCAACTTATTCGCTTTTCATGTCTTTTCTTTATGTTGTCTTTTTTTCTTTCAAAACTCTCCTTCGCCTCAATATTCTTCAGTCTGTTTGTAACAAACTTGATGAAGTTGAGAATTTTGATACATAAATACTTTATATTACACCCTATTTTGAATAATCTAAGTTCTGAGGTCACATGAAATTTAAATTCTTTAAAGTTTATTGAACTATTTGTACTAATTAAAGTGGATTGCAATTTTATCGATATTAGTCTAGTTGTAAGTCAAATCCCATCAAAAACAATACTTGTCAAAAAAACCAAGTCTCGCAACTCAGTTGTTCTACGGTAAAAAGTTGTGAGATCCATGTAATACCAAGTCGATTATTAATTCATTCAGTCCCTACTTAAGCGAATTTCTGTCTTTATACGCCCAGTCCCTAAGACCACGATCGTGGTCCATAACAATTGAAAATCAATTGTGTCTGGAATCTCCGTACTCGAAGCATTAAGTTGTTACGTAATAATTAACAGCATCTTATAGTGACGCATATCAATATTAAAAATCTTTATTGTTTTATATAAATATATTGACTCGGCCATCGCATGAAAACACGTGTAAATTAAATTATTTAGTGCACTAAATAATTTAATTTACACGTGTTTTCACAAGTATTGTTTTTGACAAGTATTGTTTTTGATGGGATCTCGTTGCTTTTTGTATTTTGTAGACAGTCTACTTTTTTCCTTTTCGGTACCTTCTACTTATTGTATATATGTATGTATATCTACCAGCAACGAATTTTCTTAAAGCCCTCTCTCTGACTTATGAACTTTTCTTATTTTTGTAGGTTTTTTTATTTTTTCATGATTCATACACTATTTATATTCCAAATTTAAAGCTTCTAGGTCTGCTAGAAGTGTCTTAGAATTTTGATGATCGGTGAGTCAATGAGTGACAAAATTAAGAAATTTGACCCGTTATAATTCTTAAACTACAAGTTCAAATTTAATGAAATTTGAAATATACCGTGTCTTTACAATGCCTGCATGGTTACTGAAAATTCAGTCTTCTAGTTTTATCCACAACGAAGTTACAGGGGGTCAAAAATGGTCTGAATTGCTTCGAGAAAAGGATGGTACGTCCGTGCCGCTTTTTTGCTCGACTTGGCGGGGGCACTGCCGTGCCCCCAGATAAGTAACGACGACACAATAATAACTACAAAAAAATCAATTTTTTAAATACCTGTAAAGGAGTTCAAAAAGGTTTCAGTGACGCGTTTATTCGCAAAAGAAGCGAAAAATAAAAAAGTGCTAATAAAAGCAATTTGTTAAAACAAAAGATAGTGTGGAAAAAGTACCTAACTATATACGTTTATCCGAACATTCCAACGATTTTTGAATAAAGTTTTAATATATAAAATAAGTTATCGATATGTTATCGTCCCAACCGTTGCTCTGCGTCTGACAAATATATTGAATTTCAAAGTAAATCGAACGCATTAATTGTTGCCTCATCTCTTCATATTATATAATATCGATATTTAATATCTCTTTGTTCTTAAACGAAGAAAAGATTATAAAGACTTGTTGGTCAAACAGATTATTATAGGTATAATTTATAATCGATTCCTCATATTATTATTTATAGTTGTTAAGCAAGCCAATTGATTTTCTCTGCTAAAGCTAGGCTAATCTGAAATACAATTAGCTAAAACTTGCTACTAGTATAAACTTTTATACGTAGTTGAAACTTTATAGTTTTTACCGAGCTCAATTACGTTAAATGGTGTTTTATTAAATTCTGAATCCGATAGAAAGCAATCTTTAGGTAGCTTCAACTGCAGCAACTTGGGAAATATAATTTTTTAGTTGGGCGCGAATTTTATTTCGCCGACGACAAAAAAGAAAGAATAGCCGGGTGGCGTCATCGGTCAGATAAACTATTTTTTACCGTCTACCTCTTCGATCATAGACGAATTTAGATATAACACATGTAGCCTTAAGACTTATATTAAAATGAAATTTTGAAATGAAAGGCGGACATTGATTATTAATGCAGTTATCTTCGAGATCCCGGGTTAATTTTTCGTCTATATAGTAAAAAAAACGCTTTTATATAATTTAGAAAATGCTTCCTTTTGTTGCATCACACCTCTGTCCTTATTAGCATTATTTCCCTATACACAAAAGTTGTCTGGTAGAGATCGTTCTAGGCGCTAAGACCACCTATCGTTAGATATATATTTCTTTTAAGTTATATATTATATCTGTGTGTAACAATAAAGTATTTTTTAATAATTCAATTTTAATATATTGCGTAGGGTCTGGATGGTTGTGATTGCGTTGAAGTTTTTACCTGTGGTCGGAGAAATGTATATGAATTATTAGTATTAATTTTTGTCACTTGCGATTCACACACATGCTCCAAAGTATTTTTTTTATATTCCCTTTTTCATATAAACTGGAAGCCAACCTCTGTTGAAGGAATACAATCGCATTGTTGTAGTTGTGGGTGCCTTCTATAATAAAGATTGTACGTGTATGAAACTAAGCTAAATCTCGTGATGCAAGGTCGTCGCTCTAAAAACGATCTAACGGGTTCGACGCCCGGCGGCTAATGTTGGATTTCCAAGTATACAATTGTACTTACCTACTAATTTTTTCTGCATTGCTTTATTAAATTATAAGCAGTCAAAAGTAAAGCTAGCGGTAGTAGAACCGTATAAGAAATTAACACAAACCACTCGTACTAATGTACTTGTTAAGAATATGAAAATTATTATATATTAAAAAACAATAAGATGATGCGACGGCCTCTGTGGTCGAGTGGCTCGCATATTGATTTTAATGGTAACGTTACTCCGCGGTCCCGGGTTTGATCCCCGGCCGGGTCAATGTAGAAATCTCTTTTTTCTATATGTTGTCTGGTTGTTGTTGTGGTATAGTCATTATTTCTGAATTCCATAACACAAGTGATTGGTACTTAACTTGGGTTCAAAACAATGTATTTAATGTTTATTTATCTATTTATGATTGAAGTGGTAAGGAACATAATTTTGGAGACTTCGTATTGTCAATGCCGGATTTACCTCAGACGGGGCCCCAAGCAACAACTGATTTTTGAGGCCCTCGTTTTAATATACCCCCCCCCCCCCCCTCTTCTTTTTAAATAACAAAAACAGATCAATTTTGCTAAATCAATATATTATTTGAACCATCTCCATTACAACTTCTTTCTACTTTATTCAGTCGCAAATTGATTAATAATATCATCAAAGTCAAGTTCTCGAAGCTTGTCTTTTTCGATAAACAGTAGGCTTAAATCAATGTCATTTTTATTTTATTTCAAAATTTTTTAATATTTTTAATTATTTTTACATTTTCAATTAAGTTTTAAAAATTTTTCAAATTTTGCTTCAATTGCTTCCTTTGCTTCCTAGTAAATCCGCCACTGCGTATTGTAAGCGCAGTAGTAAATATGTCGCCGTCATCTGGTTGAATCTGCTATTCGATTGAATGACTAGCGCGTTCATTGAATGACGACTTTTAATTGAATGACTAGGCCGAACGTTGATTGACCAAGCGTCACTCAACGTCCAACTAGTTAGCGGATTGTAACATAGCCCTTTGAACAGAGCGGACGTAAAATCAGTCAGGTGATTGAACATGCGTGAAACCTAACCTAAGCAAACATTACAAAGTCCGCTATATCCCAGTCAACGTCTATGCTAAATGACGTTTAGTCAAGAGGCTGAACGTTACATTAAACAACTTGACGAGTTGTCCTTGAGTCATTCAATTAAATGTCGTGATTCAATGAACGCGCTAGTCATTCAATCAAATAGCAGATTCAACCAGATGATTGCGATAGATATAACATGATAATTAGTTTTAGGCATACTTTTTAATGCATAGCCAATAATAATATTTTATACGTTTAAACTTATAATCCACGCCCAAAGTAAACATTGTGTTATGGAGACTAAGGTAGCGGATATATATACATGTACCTATATATGATACATAAAAACGTATATCTATAAAAATATATAAAATACCCATGACCCAGACGCTCGTATGCATCACACAAATATCTGCCGTTTCTAGGACTGTTTGGCATCCAAAATAGAGACCGCGCGTTTGGCCAAACCAGTCATTAAACATTTTGACCAATATCAGAATTGGGAAATCCTTTAAAAATAAAGTTCTACTTATATTACTGTGCAGTATATTTCTGTACTCGTGGAAATATATTTCGTTTATATCGGTATCTCAAAACGGTTAATGTCACCCCACTTTATATTTACAATAATGCTAACTTGTCTCACCTACTCTACACAATTCCTACTGTCACTCTATCTTTTAAGAGTTTTAGAACTCTTTTCCTCAGTGTTGTTGCTCTTAGGTAATGAATATCTTTGTTTTTGGACCCTTGGACGAAATAACGTTTAATAACAAACTTTTAAACAGTAACCTCTAAATTTATAAAAACAAGTATAAAAAAAATAGTCTCACCCTAATTTATAATAAAGAAAGGAAATTCACCAGATTGTTAGGAAATAAATCAACATACTTTCGAATCCGCCTACGTTAATATTCGGACAAAGAGATGCACATTCAGTGGTCATTTCTTATAAAACAGTAGCTTGCTTTTTGAGTACATATCTTGTTGTTGAGAGCTGTTCGCCAACTGGCATTTAGTCTCGAC
This sequence comes from Calamotropha paludella, assembly GCA_927399485.1. Taxonomy (NCBI): domain Eukaryota; kingdom Metazoa; phylum Arthropoda; class Insecta; order Lepidoptera; family Crambidae; genus Calamotropha; species Calamotropha paludella. Next base: position 21,746,195 of record OV656811.1, on the reverse strand, counting down.
TCTTTATATCTATACTAGTTGACCCGGCCACGCGTTGCTGTGCCGACTGCAGCGTCATCTGCCGGACTGATTTGTGAATCTAAACCATTCTCAGATCCCCTTGAACACACACAAAAAAATTCATTCAAATCGGTCCAGCCGTTTAGGAGGAGTTCAGTGACATACACACTCACAGAAGAATTATATATATAAAGATGTACATTAAAGTCGATGATCGTCCATGAAGTGACCATATTGCTTTGACTGTGAATGTGAATTGTGATTCGTCACATTTACCTCTATTGATCCAAGCTTATTAAATATTTGAAGAGGTGATTATTTTAGTTACTTAATATTTATAATTAAGTTGTATTTCCGTTAAATAAACAGCTACTAACAAAATCATTTTCCATATTTTTTTAATTCCCAGTTAAAGTTGAACTCAACTTCGTCGACGATCTGCAAAAAGAATAATGATCGTTCAAAACCGTTTTAAGTCCATACCGTTTATTTCCATCATTTCAATCAATAGATCTCATTGGGGAAATAATCTCATCGATAATATGAAATACATTTTTTTAGTTGTTTTAGTAGTATTTACGATTCCTTAACAAAGCAAATAGTAATAATCTAAATTGGTATAAAATGGAAATCCGTTTAGTTCCACATTGGATCAAAAGCTCTATATTCTGTATATAGTTGTAATTGTCGAAGTGATCTCGAGGTTCTTGAATGTACAAAATAATCATTAAAGTCCTTTCTGTTTACGACAGTTTTATTGAATGTTATAATAAAATGTTAAAGTCATTAATTCGAGTTTGTTTTCTTATCGAATTATACTTTGTACTTTAAAACGATCAATAATCAACTTTCTTTTTTGTAGGTATCTACGCATATAATCGCATTATATGAAAAGAATTTTCACGTCTGTCTTTAGATTACAGAATTATCATTTAAAGATAAAAAAATAATAAACGTTGAAACCATTAAAATAGGTTCGTGACAGTACTTACATATCAGCCTTAAAAAGGAACAAATTACAGGAACAACTCAGTCCAAAGATCCAACAACAGTTATTAGTTCACTGAACAGTTTTCGAAGGATTAACAATTATTAAATAAACATCGGATTGAAGGGCGACACGCGTCCGGCGCCAACGGAGATAAACGCACAACTAAGAATGATATTCGAATTAAGCTTTCAATGTGGTCCGTATTGCGAAGAGCTGTCCGCCAGTGATTCCTTCCACTTTGTAAGAGGATTATTGCTGAAACCCACGCCAATTCGCACGTTCATCGAGCGACAGAGAGAGCTATAGAATACAATGGCGTAGCCTACGTTAATTTACTAAATTGTCGAAATTAACAATATTACAGTGATTACAGTTGTTTATACCCAGATATGCTGTAAAAGTACAAATTGGAAATGTTTTAGTAAGCTAATATAAGCTATTTATCAGCGCAACGGTAGCAATCCTGCCTTTAGCACTAACGAGATTTCTGAGTTGCAGTCCCGGAAGATGCAAATGTTTCGGTGATGAAAACGAGCATTTTGTAAACGAGTCGAGGATATTTATGGGTAAATTAATATGGGTAAAAACTCTAGCATCAATAACACAAACCTTAAAATGTGTACATGAGCATAAATGCGATATAATTTATTATGTTTTCATTTTCTTTGAGCAAGTTTTATCTGGTTACATTTACAGTGTTCATTTTTTGGATTTTAAATAAGGATAACATGCCTAACCTGACTAATTTGAAAGCATCAAGAGACGGAATATAGAGATGGAACATCCAATCAAACATCCGATAGCAAGATCAGCATGTGATGAGGGCATTTCGTCATTGCAGTAAAAAAATGGTGCCTTCTATTTCATCCAGATTGATTTGGTCGATAAACTCCTTGATTTAATTTTTTTTTATTTAAGAAGAAATAACGAAGAAAATTATTTGAAATATCATGAAGACATCCCGATTTAGCATTTTGTTTCTCTAATCTAAACAAACCGATTGTTTTACCAATTAAGAACAAACGATTAATCGAAAACGAACTCTTCATTGCAATTAGACATAATTATACGGCAATTATCGGTAGTTAAGTTATTTTAAAGGATGTTTTTTGGAGTATTGTTTAACTTCTAGGCGCGTTGTTGTAACATGGTTGCGCTTAAATGCTTCAGGTAATTTATAACATAACCTAATAGATATAATCGACTCCCGCTAACATAATATATACTATTTTGTATGTTATTTACTCAAAACACTTATTAAACTGTATGGAAATTGAGATTACAGGTTTATCAAAGTCATTGTGGTTAAATATAAAAAAGACCTATTTGGCGAAATTAAAACTACTCGTACGTCCACAAGATTGTGTAAAGGGTATAGTTCAAATAATGTTGTTTCGAAATATACTAAACGCATTACACAGCGAACAATTAAAGAAATGGTTAAGCTTACTGGTAAGTAATCAAAGATCCATAATAGCGAATCGTGATCAATAGTGACAGTGACAATGCTGATTAAGAATTGATAAATCTGAGAAAGCTTTATAATATGTTATCTACGCAATAGAAACGTTACATTCTGACGACTATTTGATGTAACGGTAGCAAACCTGCGTTTTGCTCCAACGTTATTGGTTTAGAGTTCCAGAAAGGGGCAAATGTTTGTGTGATGATTACGAGAATTTGTACCTCAGTCGTAGGTTTTTATATGTATTTCTATGAATATTAGGTATCTATGTATGTAAAGAATCTAAGTGTCTATCCGTTACCATGGTATCCATAACACAAGCCTTGTAGTACTTACATTTGCTAGGTTAATTGTTGTGAATGTAAAAAAATTATTAAGTATTTGAAATTCAACTGTTGACAAAGCTGTTCCATTTTTGAATTCCTTAATTAGATATTAATTAGACTAGCAAATTTCTAATAACAATATTCATAAACTTAAAATATCACTTCATACCCGAATTACAACCATCAAATATCCCCTGGACCAACTTCACAAGGAATTTTACAAAATCGATATGTACGGGCACAGAGCATTTAATTAATAAAAGGCAGAAATTAAACAAGCAGAACAAATCAAAACGTTTGTAGATCGTCTCAAAATTTCGTATTGATTTAAAAGCCTTAAACGACCTTACCACGCCTAAATATTTATCTCCAGAAGTTGATCTTTGGCGACAGATCTAAGCTGACAAGCTGGACAAAACTAATTTAAGAGTGATATATATACACAACGCAAGCAATAAGTTACGGGTAATTCATGGGTTGTATATTTAGGACGTTAATGCTGTATTCGGGTAGCGTCGTTGTGACCCAGATTGGGCTGCGGAGCCTGCGTACAGAGGCCGCCGAGTGCCTACGGTCCACAGGACCGTGACACGAAAACGAAATTGCGGACTCTAAATAACACTTGCATGCCACAATTTCTTTAATTATCAAGGTAATGTTGCGGACAAGCCATCAACCTTTTTTTAAATACAAAAGTTTAAATAACTGGAATTTATTTTATTATTTATTACTGCCAATTTCTATGAATATGAATTTTTTTTCATTTTGATTGCATAACCAAATCAAAAAGAAGCTTTACGAAAAATTTCCAACGATTCTGTAATGAACTGGCTAAAGAAAGCATTAGTTAAAAATCTTTCTCCTTATACTGGTGTGGTTCAGTGAACTAAATATGAAACAGAAATACGCAACACAATCACATAAAATATTTCCGTGATTATTATACGAAAGTAATTATCAAGCGACATAATTGATTGTTTCCAAGTGGTGCATTAAAAAATTGATTTCATTCTGCAGTCTCCATTGTGCGGGTGAAAGTTCACAGTTCTTGTTCGTACACATAATTCCATTTCGTAAACATCATAGTTGTAATTACTATTGCTCACGATGCATGAGAATAGTATGTCGTGATCTGTACTATAATAAAGTGTAATTGTTTTTTAGAGTTGCATAACGCTATTTTTGCTTAAAACATTAGACGCTTGTTTAAAAGTTATTCAATACCTACTTAAACTGGTGCACTTAATCTTTACTACTAATATATTAATCTGTAGGTTATGTCTGTCTATCTGTATGTCCTTCAGGTCAAAGAACTGTCCTTTCAAGAACGGGTTGACCGATATGTGATTGCGCAAATGATAGGCAGATAATCATATCGGTAAAAACCTCACAGTCTTAACTAATATTATAAATGCGAAATTGAGTTTGTTTATTACACCTTCACGCATAACTACTCAATAGATCAACATAAAAATTTGCTAGGGGTACAGAAAAGTACACAGATTAACTTTTATATAGAAAAAAGTACTGCTTCCGAGGGATAGAAATATAATTTTTAATCGGTAGTCTACATTAACGCGAGCGAAACCGCTGGTAAAAGCTAGTATCTACTATAAAAATGTTGTTACACATACAAAAAATCAATTTTGTAAGTTCTTTTAAGAGGGTCCCTACTCTAATTGCATTAAGCCAATCTGACGTCGCGATGGACGCTTTCTGTATTGGGCAGTAATCCTTCTAACAGCTAATTATGAACTACCCTCAATGCATCGGTCGCGTATTTCAGCGACCTTTAGCGATTTTCGATGTCGCGTAGTAAGAGATGTAAAAGTTTAGTAGCAGTTCGTCGCCTTTACGAGACATCTCGCTGGCGTTATTCTTCTATACTTACTGTTCGACTTCTATCAACGCCGTAGCGATACGATTAGGGAGTAGGCAAAATGCCAATTCACTGACACCGGCGACCGATGCGAAAAACGTTTACTCTCGTATGTCTTAGACATAAAGCTTTTTTTCACCGGCTCAAGCCGATTCCTCGCCTATAATTGTAGGGACTTTTGACGTGAACAATTCTGAATACATTATTAAAACTTATATATCACTTATATTGTATTTATATTCAATTCTGACGTTCGACTTCTTTACAGAAGCCGTGATTACAAGATGACTAAGGTAATGGTCGTCATACATATGCTAATTATAATCGTGCAGTTTCCTAGCTACTAAATTTAATGCCATGACCTTTTAAGGGTTCCGTTCCTCGAAAGGAAAAACGGAACCCTTATAGGATCACTTTGTTGTCCGTCCGTCCGTCTGTCAAGACCCTTCAGGAACACGTGGACCTATCAAGCTGAAATTTATATCAAATACTCAGGTCTACTGTCCATTGGAGCTGTGAAAAACTCAAACTTCTAACGCAACGCAATCAAAATATACAGCCGTTTATACCGCAAAATTCCGCAAATTTTCGACACTCCCTAGGGAATCAAAACCTACAGGGTACTTCCCGTGAACTCAGAATCTTGAAATTTGGTACAAAGCTACGTCTTATAGCACAGAAAAAGGAAAAATTGCGAAAACCGTAAATTTTTAGTTACATCATATAATAAAAATATTTCACTGAACCCTCGGTGCGCGAGTCCGACTCGCAATTGGCCGGTTTTTAATCTTCAACGAACCTTTCTCAGTTTGTATATTTATTTAACACATTCTTTTCTTAATACCTATATAAGAATTAAACAAATGGTCATAGAAAAATAAAATTGCATTTAACAAGCAAGTCATCGATTTATAATTTGATATATTTGCTACACTTTCTCCCTCATGCAACTTGATGCGCAATCACTATGTTATAGTGAGTAGAAGAGCAATTAACGTATGCGGATGCATGCGCGTGCGCATCTTCCTGTCGCTCGTCGTAATATGGCGATCTAATCAACTTATACGCATCTTATTATGTAATTGCGACATCATTTTTATGCATTCGTGTACTATTGTGAGATCTATGTTAATTAATTTTGTGCAACTCGAAACCTAAAATATAACTATCTTAATTACAATAACAGGGCAAGAGTTCCAAACTTTAAAGCGTAATAACTTGATGTGCTGTCGACTGGACGTCTTTAGAAATAATTTAAGTTTGACTTTAGTAGACTCTTTAAGCATGAACCTAAAACTGTACTAGCTTTACTTAATACAATAGCATTCTGTAACAATATTTTTTTACAATATCAATACAAATTAATTTTGTATCTGAGCAAAAATATCAAATTTTCAGTTGGTTAAGTACTAAGGAGAGATCAACTTACACAAGTCGTTTTGAGAAAGTGGTCTCAATCGAATTGACATGACACACTCTCTACTATTCGAATCACTGTAAAATTCATTAATTCCATTTAAAAATTCAACCATATGAGGATGTTGTTTACCATTGAACTTTGATTGAATTTAATCATTTTTTATTTTATATAAGTCATAAAAACTCCAGTTTTTATGGTCTACTCTAACTCAAAATAGCCGGCCACCATTAGCTTCTACCGAGGGTCTTATCCTATATTGATCTATAATTATAATAAATTATAAAATAATTTGTATGTGACTATTATATTTGGTTACTTCGGTTAAAGTGGACGAATTTCTTGCGCCCATTCTTCTTATCATTTAAAATACATGCCCATTTCTATAGTATTCATATTACGCAAATGAAATTAGACATAACAATTTATTAATGAGCGATGAGAAATTTCTCCTTAAATCTGTGGCAATTTAATTTTAAAAATTGAGACGGACTTTCATTATAAATAAAACTTTTACAATAATTGGACGATTTCAGTATATCCTCTTTTCTATAACAAGTTTGTCATGATCCTTTTTTAGTCTGGAGTTTATGTCACCAGCTTTTACTAATAAGACATTGTGTTTGTTGACTAAACTGCAAATCTCATAAATATACAGAGACAGTACCGTTAGCAATCCGAGGCTTCTAAATAGTGGGTTACAAGATTCATCCGGATAATATAGTTTAGTTTAATATTTTCTAAACCTAAATTATTACATATTAATACATATATCATGAACCACCTTTTGGTGCAACGGCAGCGATGGCGCCTTTCGCACCGATGGCATTCCTGGGTTCGAATCCCGGAAGGGGCAAATGTTTGTGGAATGAATACGAGCATTTGTGCCTAAGTCATGAGTTTTTATATATATATTTCTATAAATATTACATATCTATGTATCATATATGTATTTCTGGCCGTTACCCTAGTATCCATAACACTAGGCTAATTGGTGTGAATGTAAGAAATATTTTTTATTAATGGATATTTTATTTAATTTTGGTTTTATATAAGCATATGAATCATTTAATATAATTCAATTTACTAAAGATACTTCTTTACAAAAATGTCTTTAGATAAAACTATCAATCAATTTAGCTTTAGCTTAATATAAGTATCAAATGACATTATATTATTAGATATAATTATATTCACGATGATGAATATAATGCTGTACTCTAGCAGTGACGTCATCATTAGGTTGACGATGCCAATGTATGCTTTATACTTGTTAACGAGCTTCATGCTTGCTTGCATGCTGCAAGCTTATAAGACCGACAAAGCAACACAGACATACGAATTAAAACTATATGCAAGCTGGTTAAGTAAGGTCATAAAAAGATTAGGATTTAAATATTATATAGATGAATGTTATAAGTTTTAATACAAAAATACAAGAAATCGATAGGGCTCACAAGTTATCACAGAGATCTCATACATAACAAATTTTTTTTATACGTTTTCTAGTGTTTGTCTATAAAAAAATATCACACAAGCTAGCATCGAAAATGCAAAAATGTAAAAGTCAAGAATGTTATGTTAATTAATTGTTATACTAAAAGTATGATATGCACCGGAATTTAATTAAATGAGTATGATAACGTCTATAATAAATATATGGTGTTTTTATGGCTAACGATTTTATAACAATAATTCGTTATAAGTTATTAAATTAAAAGTATTGTAAATATAGTTTAATATATCTTTGATATATTAAACTATATTTACTGCATGATTATTATATTAATTAAACAAAATCGTGTTAAACGAAATTATATGTTGCAAATGTTAAAGATATTTGTTGTTATATTACATATCCACCCTCGTCCTGAATAAGTGATAGTAAAAATCTTGGATGACGATTATTTCAGGTGCTTTTGAATTAGGTTTATTGCTTATTTCATTATAGATATAAGCATACATTAGGGATCCTTTGACTGGACATAATCCAGCAATATTATTTTTGAGAAAATTAACTTAGATAAATATAGAAAAAAAGTGTTATTTAAACTACTTTCATCACTTTTACACAAGGATGATTTTCAATGCTTAGTTGTTATCATTTTTGTCTTAAAAGACTAATTTAAACACATGTAGAGTGTGACTGAACAACAAGAAGCACCGATTATTTAACTTAATTAAAAGCAACATACATATAAATTATAAAATTTATTCGTCAATATAAGACTTGATATATTGGTACAGGGCTACCATTTTGGTACAGTGGCGGGGCATTCGTGGAATCGCGACGCAGTAAACTAACTATAAAGAAGACCAACTAATAAAAACAGCTACCGGCAATGCATTCCTTGAGTTCCAGGCGACAAGACCACGAACAAAACAACAATTGTCGAACGCATCTGAGCAGATGCTATACCTATTTACAGACAACCTCTCAAGTAGTTCCTATATCGATAATAGCAATTCGACGGTCTGTCGATCTTCCGAGAACACTTTCAATCGATACACGTATACTCTATTACTTAAGTGCCGAAAAGTAATTGAATGTAATTTAACTACACGGACTTTTAAAATTGGATTAAATAAATACAGAGGACTTTGTTACGTATGGTGCCTCACTTTAGAACATTTTTAAGATTTCGCTAAAAACCCACTAAAATAACATAAAAAAAAATTAAGTGAGTCATTAATATGTGACAGTGATTAGATATGCCTTTATTTTGGAGCTAACTCTTTTTCTTCTGACAAGAAGCAATTGTTTTTTCGAGATTTCGAATTCGCGATTATAGATTTGATAATATAACGAATCGACTAAAACCTACAAAAAGTTTACACTTTTCTGAGTAAGTAGGTAACCTTTATTCAATGTTTTATCTATTCAAATAAAATTCAATAAGAATAACCAATTCATAATTTTTTTGCTTGTCTGTTTTTTCGGCTTATCTCCGTAACAGATAGACCGATTTTAACGGGACTTTCACTGGCAGATAAGTGATGTTATTAAGAATAACTTAGGCTACTTTTATTGTATGGTCAGAAAAAGAGCGTTGCAATGAACGCTGGGCAAAGCTTTTTCAATAATTGTATTGTAACTATAACATCAAATGCGTATGATGATGAATTCGTGATACGTTTCTAAAAATCGTAATGATTTGGAACGCCTTGGACGTTAGCGTGATTGGAAGTACAACCTTGTCTTAAATTCAAACTCAATAACCTATTTCTCTGATATAAATATGAATAATGAATTTATGGAAATTAATTTAGTCAAATATTCATTTCATGAATGAAGAAAGTTGCTTAAGAATTTCGACGAAATCGTCTTATCTTTTAACTTCAATTTTAAATAATTGGGTTTCGATTGTATAGATGCCTTAAAAATATGTTCTGCATTCCAAATTAGTCACAAGAACTGAATTCACTATTGCCTCACAGAAGATATGCACAAAATGTTTAAAAAAGCGGTTTAATAAATTGCTCGATTTCTAGGCAGAAAATGATGGTAATCTGAGAAAACATTAATTTTCTTCGTTCACTTCCCTGATCGCCACATTAAATAAGTGGTATAATTTAATTAAACAAAATTCTTCTTCGCTGGAAATAGCTAACATCATCAATCTATTAATATTTATTGCCGGGGCTCGGGTCTTAGAAAAGTCTACAGGAGATAATAGATAAAAATATAAATCGCAAAACACGGGCCCGTTCCGGATGGGTTGAGGTTAGGTATATCGATATTATTTTTCTGGTGTTTTCCAGTACAGTCGAACCTGGGTGAGCGAGAATCCAAGGGACCCGAATGTTATTCTCGCTTATAGAGGTTTCTCACTATAGCAGTCTGTCAGTTACAAAGGTTTGGGAGTAGTAACTCTCATTTATAGAGGTTAACAAAAGTCGAGAAACATGGTGCTAGAGCGTTAAGAAATACATAATAAGTACACATTTTGTTTTTAAATACATATTTTATTTATTCGAAGAAATCAGTTATTTTTTTCTGAGTGTCGTTCTTACAATTATGAATCTGTTTTTCAATTTCATAAAGTTTATCAAAAATTGAGGGATCAATTTTACAGTACTCAAAAAACTATGGAGTGTTTCTATTGCGCTTAAGGCGTCTTTTCTTGGAATAGGCAGTTTTTCTAAATCTATGTCCCGTTTGTGTGATTATCTTCGTCATCACCTTCATTTTTATCCGTGAATGTGCTCACACCACAATCCGCAACAATGTCGTCATCAGTATGCTCCCCAGCAACCGGCAAATCGTTATCGATTCCCACAAAGTCTTCAAAAGTTGGTCTATCCATGTTTGTTTCACAAGGAATAAGTTTGTTCCATTCCTCAACACTAGGCCCCTGAACATCATCATTTTCTTCTAAAACGACGGCATTTTGGCATTCGGAGATCGATCGAAACCCGGCTTTCTTGAAACAATTATTTATGGTGGTATCGCTTACTGTGTACCAGGCTTTTCGTGGAAATTTCATAGCTAAAAGCACGTTGATCTCAGGACTAATGTTTTTGTCAACACAAGTAAGAACATGGTTGACTACTTCTCTGCGATAAAATCGTTTAAAAGCGTGAATTATACCCTGATCCAAAGGTTGTAGTTTACTAGTGGTATTCACAGGTAAAAACATTAATTTCACGTTTGTAAGTGCCGGTAAGTCTGTGTGAGCAGAGCAGTTGTCAATAAAAAGGATGATTTTTCTTCCATTGTTCTTCATTTTCTTATCCAATTTCTTCAGCCATCCCTTAAAAATTATCCTAGTCATCCAAGCCTTCGTATTGCGATCGTAGTCAACGGGTAAAGTATTTACACCTTTGAAACATCTAGGTCTCTGATTTCACGATGATAAGAAGCGGCAGTTTATCGGCTCCTGGCATGTTTGTACATTGAAGAATTGTTAGTCGCTCTTTGCTTCGTTTTCCTCCATGACACTCTTGGCCCTTAAATGTAAAGGTTTTGTCCGGCAGACACTTGAAAAATAAAGCTGTTTCGTCTGCATTGTAAATGTCCTTTGGATGATATTCTGTTAAAAGATTTGGTAAATCTTCAGTCGGAAAATTCAATAACTTTCTTCCCCTTAATATTTCCATGTCCTTCTGCACATTGCAATTTTATAAATTCTTTATTTTTTATTATTTTATAAAAGGTAGATTCCGGCAAGTTAAAATCACTCATAATTGCGTTTCGCGACTGCCCGCCCTCGAATTGGTTTACAATTTTAAGTTTATCACTCAACGAAATTACTTTAATTTTTCGTTTTAACATTTTGAGGGAACAACGTCAAGCGAGTACTTTCTCTAATGATTGTTGTCAACTGGAACCAAATGTTGAAGATATCAGGTAGGGACAAGCGCATATGTGCGCTGCAGCATTTTGTCCATCGAAAACAATACGCTAACAATGACGTAAATAGAAAACAATGATGCTAAAAATGTTGTAAATAGAAAACAATGACGTAAATAGTGTCACTTACAGGTCAAAAGTAAAAAACTGTCACTTACAGAGGTCTAAATGTGAAAAATGACTCTCTCTAACAGAGGTTCCTACACTGTCACTTATAGAGGTATTCGAAATAAAAATGACGGGACCTGAACATAACTGTTGCGCCACCCCTCTCTAGAGGGGTGGTCGCCTCAGATGACGGCTTATGACCTTCTCCGGGTGCAAGCCAATCCCAGGTGGTGTTTAGTCAGTACGAGTCTGACATAACTATCGGGCCGGCCCGAAGTATCCATAGAGGATTCACCACCTCCCTCCCCCGTGTCCGGAGGGTGCATTTTGCATAAAAAAAAAACATAATTGTCGTTTATAGAGTTTTCTCACTTATCCAGTTTTCGCTTATCCAGGTTCGACTGTAATACCTTTAACCGATGAGCTTGTATGAAAAGGCTGATGAGATTTGAAGAAGCGAGAGATGTATGTCAGGATCGTGGTAAGTGGAAATGTGTGATCGATTTTATGTATGTATGTTTTCCAGTAAAAAAATCATTAAATTAACTAATCTACTTGACTCGAGCGAAATAATTTTCGATATTCTTAGAAAAGAATAGCACAAATCAGAAGACTACAAATTTGATGCAATTCTGATGCTTATTTCGGTATACAAAACAAATAATATATTTTCGATAGTAAAGTTGCTTTATTATATGGTGGAACGTGAAAAGATTAGTAATACAAAACTATTTGTAGGTGTTCCCGAAGTCCAAAACTAAGTTTGCAAACTACCAAGGAAATTAAATCTTACTTGGTTTAGTCTGGTAGGCTCACGCTTTCACTTAGATCTATCAATCCTTTGCAAAGATCTGGTGATGGATATATTAGCACATTTATGGCTATTTTATTCCAAGTTTATTTTGAAGTGGATTTTTTTGAATTATGTGTACCTATATGAAAATTTATTATAAAAATTAAATGGATCTTTGCATGGATTTTCGTGGGTTTCAAATAAATTTATATATAATTTATTTATTATGTAAGAATAAATAATAATTACTAAGTAATAAGTTAGCGATTTCATTATTTTTACTTTTATTTTTTCAGAGTATTTTAGGACGAATGTGTATCTGAAAATTATTTTTATAAATAAAATAGATTTTAACAATAAATTTAAGAGGGTTTAATGTGGTTTTCAAATGATTTTTTTTATATAATATTACTAGGTAAACCAAAAAATATTAAAAAGTCAAATAAATTAGTATTAACTTTCATATTTTGCCAAACGTAAACTTATCATACCAAATAACCTAACCTAAATAAACATAGTCTAGGCAATGTTTATAAACGAAAAATCATTCTATACATTGTCTTGCATACAATGTATTATAATACCAGGTATCAAATACAATAGGAGAGAAAACACGTATTTTATTCAACACAGAAATTATTGCATACAAAGTTCGATAGTGAAACAATAATGTAACAAAACTTAATAGGTTCCTTCCTCATTGAAGTGAGGTAGGTAGCGACCAACGACGGCCCTATAAATAATATCGTTTCTAACAATAAGTCATAAATCCAGGTCGCCACCGCGAGGCGACAGCTCCGCAAACAGGAAAACGAGGGAGGTTAGTGCAGCAAAGGTTAAATTGTTAAACATCCCAAATATAAAATGAAACTTGCCTCATCCTCTGAATGATTACTGTTTGATTAAAACTTACTTAATTACAAATAACAAAAAAATATTTTTTACAGGAAAAAGGGAAATAAGCTTAAGGATGTGTTTACAAAGAAATGGACACTATTCCTCTGATTGTAAAGTAATCTAACTGAATCATAAGTCCAAGAGTTGAATTATTGAGCGAAGCTCTCTTTTAGGCAACTCACAAATTTCGCTTGTCTCCCTCCTGCTTCTTAACGGTTCAACCGATTGGAACGAATTTTGGCATGAACATACATGATTATAACCTAACGGACATAGGCTATGTAAAAAAAATATAGACTTTACCATGGAGGAATAATCACCGAAAGAAAAATTCAAAAGCTGATCACAGCCAAACCGCTGATACTACATTGATGAAATTTGGCGCCAAAACTCACATCGTGGTCGTGACAAATGTACAAAAAAAGTTTTGAAATCGGACATACAATCGAAGAATAATCACCCTTCAAAAATCTAATTGCTTCGCTCAGTATTTGCAAACAGCAGCATGTATTGCAGACCTAGTATATGTATAATATAACATTCTAGTAGGTATTCAAGAGGGCTTGAATAGCTACTAAAATGTTAAATTATAAGCATAAAGGTCGTTGCAAAAAGCTGCTGTTTTTCTGCTGCCAGTTTCAGCCTCATATTAAAATAGCTAGTAATGAGTAGAGAAGTAAGTATATCAAGATCAAGGGATACCGAATTTAGGAACAGATTTTGTTCACCACATCATAAACAAAGATTAATTTTATGTAGGTATGTCTGTTACACTTTTGAATATTTTTGTAAATATTATTGACTTATAACCAACTTTAAACAAATTGGCAAATATTATATATTTGTTTACAGTGAATGATATTTTTTTATACAAACTTTTTAGCATGTACAGCTAAAAAAACTCCGTCACCTATCTAGGTATAAAAGCCACCTACATTAAATATGAATATAAATAACAATAAATATTATTTACAATAAAATTCAAGTTGTTTATAAACTTCTTATAGAATAAATCTTATGTAAATAAGTACGGTATTGCGTTGATTATTTTATTGGTTCATATTATAATAATATACATTCTTTTAATAAAAGAATTAAAATAAGAAATTTTTATTCAAAGTAAAACAAAGTTGATAACGCTTTTTATTATTACCACGTTTGACTTAACTTCACTTGTCTGTCTGTTGGTTTGTCGTCAAAATTTGAGATCCTTATTTCGACCTCTTCCTCTTATCCGATTTGGCTGAAATTTTGTATACAGGCTTGTTTCACCTAACAATTTCATATTTAATGCAATAGTAATGCTGTGGATGGCATTGAATAGTTTTTCAAGTATAATGCGCACCACGTTTTAATTTTTTGGAAATTTTTCAAATTTTGCGTATGAATGTTCAGAACAATACATAATATTCAATAAATTTTAGAATATTTGTATCGTAAATTTTCATTATTACCAAAAATTTATTTTTATCTTTTTAGTCAATTTGTAAAAATTTATTTTCTCCTTTTTAGGACATCTATAACCCGTAGTAAAGCGTAGTTTTTTAAAAGTTTTTTTTTTATAAAGTATTTATTACAGTAAAGCTTTTGGCCAAATACATGTCGTAGTAAAAAGTTGACATATTCATAAAAAGGAATATAAAAGCATGGCCTTAACTTGCTTTTATTTGCAAATGAGGGACATTTGTTACTAATTACCCGACTGCGCCAGAAGGAGGGTTATGTTTTTCAAGAGTGTATGTTTGTATAATTGTTTGGCACGCTCTGCGACCTGAACGGCTCGATGGATTTTAGCTTGAGAGGTATCGATAGATTCATATTTACTTTGAGACTGGGTATATCAAAATATAAAAAAACAAAATGGCGGATTTTTGGCTTCAAATTCAAATGTTTGGCACTCTCTGCAGCCTGAATGGCTCGACTTATTCAAGAATAAAACAAAAAAAAAAGATATAAATGCTAAATTAAAAAATGAAAAGCCCGACTCCGTTTCTTTGTAATTTGTAAATAAAAAAATCCTAAGCAAGAAGAAAAACTGTAGCAGTCAGGACCCATTCTAGAAATGGAGGCTTAGTGAATTGAGAGAACATACCTATACCTATTACATTGCAGATTACTCCAATCTACTGACTACATGGCTAGTTCGAGTGCTACAATTTTTCATATTGTTTAAGGGTTTTTTCATTTCCAAATTACACAGAAACGGAGTCGGGCTTTCAAGTTTTTTAAATTAACGTTTTTCGATTATTATTTTCAAATATGATTTTCCGTTTTTTTTATTTTTATAAAGGAGCACAAATAATAAGACATAAAAACTTGTTTTTGAGTTTTGATACAAGAAAACTGTTAGAATAGTTATGTAGGTACGCGGGTGGAGAGTAGTGAATCAATTTTACATCGCAATATAACCATTTGTCATAGATTACACTGATGACTGGAAGACACGAAATGTTCCTTTGGAACTAAATTGCGACAGTTAACTATTTGTCTTCTTTCGTATTTGCTGCTCACAAGGTCGAATGAAAATAAAAGACACGTTTCCCCTTACAAAAGTGCTATTATAGTGTTACGTTTCATTATAATGACATGTAAATACGAAATTATCTTTCTATAATAAAGTACGAGTATATAAAGAAATATTTTATTTGCAGTGTTCAAAATATTTTTATCATAATAATATGTTAAATATTGGTTCTCGTGCTGCTTTTTACAGCTTTACAGAATTACGTTACTTACATAAATAGAACTTTTACGACGACTTTTCGAATTTTTGTTTCTTCGATATTTTATATCATCTCCAGTTTTATTTAACTAGGTGCGTTTTCTCTATTCTATTTTCATAATTATGCTCTAATTCGTACGTTTCATCTTATTACATTTCATTGAAGCTCGATAGCTCTCTTTTTGGTGGAAAGATGAGAATAAACATATCGGTGGCGTATTCGTACTATGACGATAATAATCTATTCCTTATATTACATATTACCTTTTTGTTTTAAATTTAATTATCTTTATATAATATATTTCTTTAAAATTAGATTATCATATTATTAAGTACACATTTAAATAAGAATATATTAGAAAAACAAATAAAAGATCACACTTTTAATTAAGTTAGCTTTTAAGTTATTCGTTAAAGCCTTGGTCATATAAACATAAGACGAGTCGTCTTCGATAAAGTGTTATTTAGATGTAACGTGTTTCGAAATGGAAAGCCCTGCTTTTTATCATCTTCGAGTATTAAGTTAGCCAAATTAACAATTGTGTTGTATTATTGCCTTTGGTAACATGAGAGAGTCAGCAGCCATGGGACATGCTGTAGGTAGCTATTAAGTAATATGAAACATAGGATCCCAGATCTAAGCGAAGTAAAGAACGAAAATGGATTTGACAAAATAAGTAACTAGTTTAACATAATCGCGCTTGTTTTCCTTCGATGAGCGTTTGTATCGATACGATTAAGCGATGCACACGCAAGTCAGAGCCAGGTGTAAAGTTTAACCTATGTTCACCTGCATAAATTCAGACTCACGTTTGAATCTATACACGGGATACCTTACACGCGTTTTTATCGACACCGTCACACGTGCTTTTGGGCTTTTAAAGAGCATACAAACTGTTATGTGGATTAAAATGCGCTACCGATACGCGTTTCTAAAACGCGCGTCTACAGCGCGCATTAAAAACGAAGTAGGTATGTAGAGGCATTATTTACTAATTAGAATAAAACACATTTTTACGGATTTTTGCGCATGTTTTATTTTATATTTAATCCTGACGTTTCGACTCCTGTAAAGGAAAAAAGTGTTTTATTCTAATGTGTAATGTGCGCGGAAGTGTAAGAACTAAATACATTATTTACTAAATTTTTATTTCATCGTGATCGCCCTACAAAAACCGTTTATTGTTACTGCAGATAAGCGATTCTGCATTTCAATCTATCCGCGATATAGGTACGAGAATTTCAGAAATACTACACCAAACAGTAAAGGCTTAGTATAAGAATAAGTAATAAAAACGTCAGAAAAAACTCATATTATAACTATCATTATATAGAAGAAATAACAAGAAACATACAATCCCAAGATAAGTGGTACAGGTTCGGTATTTTCGACTGTCAGCTACGTCTTTAGAAATCTAGGGGCACGGCTTAATCCTAAGGTTAACGACACGCATTTGAACGGAAGTCTGCACCCACACCTTATTATTATTACACACCAAGATTCAATGTTGCAAACAATCACATATACTAAAATATTTAAATAAAAGCTTGTAGCATATTACTATTGCAATAAATAAAAGAGTATGAAAGATGTAGATTTTTACAGTTCTTTTGATAGAAGTCTATAAAAATAAGGGGAGTGGCTAATCAACAGCTCTATTGAGCATATAACGACAGATGTAAATTAAATTCTACAATAGCTACACGCTGTCGTCGCCATCATTATATGGTACCTAGTTTTATTTTTTTCACAACCTATGGGTGTGATTCAGGAGAAAATACATTTCATCTTAATACACATGTTGCATAACTGACAACTGAGAACTTTTTTTATAATTATTATAAGTTTCATTGTTACAAGTGATCTCTAATATGAGTAAAATGAGATACGGCATCTATTGTAAAGGATAAATTAAAAGGCACTAATGGCTATCCCAATAATCTATTCTCAGTTGTAGTACGCAGTGAAAAACAAAAAGAGCAAATCACACATCTTTGAATATTGCAGCTTAGGTTTTAATTTATGTGAATGACATGCACAGTGCAACAGAGAACAAAGATGTAACCCCTGTGAAACTCCAAAGGGATTTCAAAAGCCTTTCATCTTGACGATCTGTGCACATCAATCTGTTCATTGTTTTCCATTTAATTCACAACAAAATCAGAAAACTGCTTAAACATGGTTTGATGAGTTAGGTAATCTTGCATAATGAAAGGATAGGTATTGTCATAAAATCAACTTTTCTAGTGTTGCAATTATAAACATTTTTCATTTGTAAGATAAGACCAAAAACAATAAATGTTGAACATTTCTCTACTATTTTAACATATCTCTTAAATAAATAAATAACCAGTACTTCCTAAACTATGATTTAATAGCTTGTTAGATCAGTACCTAATCCACTTTCTGGGATTATAAATGTCTCCACTCAGCAGTGGGGTCATTTTTTAATAGTCAGCCTCTTTGTCAAAGATATATCAATATAGCAATAATGGGCCATAATCAACCACACAAGACCAAACACCTCCTAAAGTGAGGAGGAATTTGATTTATTGGTCAGCCGTCTGATGAGAGGGCCTTGTGTTAGTTGCTTAACTTCTGAAATCGTGGTCAAAGCACACAATTATGACATGAGTACAAACCGTGTAGGTACTCTTATAACTGAGTATTTTTGAAAATAGAAATTAAGGTGTTTATGAACCAGCAACCTACACAGGTATTATAAAATTATTTTTTTGTGAACTTGTTCATTGTTTATGTAGAATATCTGTCGACCAACCCTCTTAATGGGGCAGTTGAGTCCCAGTGATTATTAATATTAGGATTTTTAATTATTAAGTGAGACTAGTTCCATGTTGAGAGTTGTCAACAAAATACTAGAAAAATTACCAAATATGTAAATCTCAAACAGAACTTTTAAAAAAGTTTTAAATAAAAGAATGGACCACTTATTGGACCTTAACTTCTGAAGTAAACTCTAAATGTTAATAATTGCTCAATTATTGTAGGTACCATGATATGTTTATTTGGTATTAACTTTGCTGAACGACTTCTATTCGTAAAATGGTCCGTCGTTTACTTGTCGTAAATTAAATTATGGTTTGATTGATAGTTGTAGAGCTTATAGACTATTTATATTACCTCACTACGATATAAAAAAGAAAATGTGCAAACCTGTATGACCACCCCAGCGTGTTGCTCCCTCTGATACTATTAGCAATATTTCTTGGGTCTTGAATTCAAGTCTTTTCACAGGCAAATAATAATCAACCAAAAGAACAATTATTTAAAATAAAGAAAGATAGATTATAATAAGTGATATGTAAACAATAAATAAAATGAGTAATTTTTTATGTTTCATACATGACCGCAACGTAAACAAAAATCGAAATACGACAATACGATTTTCTGTTCCTTCCTTGGCTTGTCTACCACAGATTACTATTAGTCCGTTTAGTCCGCTCAACTCAGACTCTTTTTTTTTATAAGGGGTTTTGGCTTGGTTTCAACTCAGACTCACTATTCACAACTCAATAATAGTGTTGCTAGGAAATCAATTGTCTATTGATAATATTGTTCGATAATATCGGGAGAGGGAGTTACACATTCAGTATATCATCAGTTTGAACCATGAGTCTTGACTGGCTGACTAAGGAACGGTATTTTTTACTGTTTATTCATCTTTAAATGATCGCCTATCATTTATAGATCGGCATTTATGAAGAAAAAAATAACTTAAGACTAGGCTGTATGAGCTTTGTACCCTTTGCCTGCAATTATGGGAAAACAACTAAGACAAACGAAACAGATTGTTATCTATGGTATGTTATGGCTCAGAACAATAACTAAAGCTTAAACAAAAATATTGATATACATAGTCAAGTTTCGAGGAGCGGTTAGTATCTTTTTAAAAAGAATTGATTTTACTGATTTAAACTAATTTTAATTATAATAACTTATTCTAAATACAGAGACGTACGCCCAGAGTTGGATGCGCGTACCGTATGCGGTTATGAGTTACTTATCCGCTATTAACAAAATTGTTTAGTCTAGAAGGATGTGCTGAACTTGCAGCTTTCTAGTTATTCACCACCACACTACTCAGGGGCAGGGGATGCATAACTTCTCCCTCCTCAAGAGCGAAATTATCTGACGATTTGGAGTCTAGATGATTTCGCATCTTAGAGATAATCTTAAATTTCCATACAAGGAAAATAATACAAATTAAAATTACAATTAGATAGAGAAAAATGGTGGCTAAACTAACACTTCGCGTTTGAACAATTCCATTTTCACTTTCACTATTTTCACTGAATAAGGTTGCACCTTTTAGTACACTTGATAGGTGTTTCAAGTCGTCCAAATTCACTCCTTTTATGTTGAGTTTAGTTTGTTCAATAGATGGCACATTCTTCAGTTCAGGTAAACTGGCAACAGAACTGATTTTGAAGTGCAGGTCTGCAGCAGAAGATCGGTGTCTATCAATTTTTATGTTCTCTAGGTAGAGTTCACAGGTTTCACCAGCGGTTAAAAGGTAAGTTCCTCTTAATTCATGTTTGGTGACGTCATCGTGACATTTCTCTGTTAATACGCTGTTAACTCGGGTATATATTATCCAACTAACAGGGCCAATATGTTGGACTCTTATGTTTTCAGACTCTACGGGATATTTAATGCATAGAGTCAGATTGGACTGGAACTTCATCAGCTGCTCTACACAGGTAGGTTCAGGGTAAGTGATCATATGAGTTTCACTGCACAGGAACTGATCGGCTGCTACTTCGTCGAAAGGGCTGGCAGCAGGTAAGAACTTCGAATTTTTCACCAGAAGGTAAGGATAACGTGGGATGATTACCGAGGTAAGGTTTGACAATGGATTATAAATAGGAACGGAATATATTTTGTAGTAATTATAAACGTTATTATCTGTTAATGGTATTTCCATAATAAATGTAATCTGATTTTCCTTTACATATGCTTTCATTGACATAGACCTTTCTATTTTTACTAAATTATTCAAACTAACAGGGTATATTAACTTATTATATTTTTCTACTGATTCTAATATAACTAGAAGTTCAGTAGAGTTTATGATTGACTGATGTAATATCGAGACCTTACTTAGTGCTAATGCAGTTTCAACTTCACTGAGTGATATATAAAGAGTATAGAAATTATTAATGAATAAATTGAACATACTTAGTATATATGTAGCGTATATAAAGTTGTTTTCTTTCGTGGCTTTATTAGTTACTATTCTTTCTATGCGTTTGATACGTTCATCTAAGATTACAGTGTTATTATATAAGATCTCGGTATTATTTACCATTTTATTTAACATTTTAGTGACAATTGTTAACCTTTTGTCGTTGTTAATTTGACCATTTTTAACTTGGGAGATCAATCTATCATATTTCAGTGCGTCTTCGTGATCTAGGTTACCTGTAACTATTTTTAATAATGATCCGAGAGGATTTATAAGACCTCTTCTTACTCTAAGGGAAGGAACTAATTGCCTAAATTTTTCTATAGTCATATCACGCATGTTATGTGTCTGTACTCTGATATTCTGGAATTCATATATATATGGTTTATGTACATCAACTAATTTTTCAAATTCTTTATATTTTAAAATATTATAAAGCATGTACTCTTGCGTTGCACTTAAGTCTAGCACCTTAATAACTGTCCATTTATCTTCTTGTTTGTAAGCTTGCCCAAGTTTAACTGGTAAGAGACCAGGGTTATGATTAATGTCTCGAAGTTGAAGGCCCAGGCTCTCCTGGTATAGGATCAGGGTTAAGCACCACCTGTGGAGTACGCTTTATGTTTTTAATTGGTACTTTGGTTTCCCTTGTGCCTATTCTAACCGGAACTACATTTCTTTCTGGTTTTCCTATAACTATAGCTTTCTTATACCTAGCCTTATCTTTACTTTTTCTTAAATTAATATCCTTAGAATAAACTACGTCACCTATTTCTAATGGTGGTTCGCTTTCGCCACCTCTCTTGTCTTTTGCATTCTCTTTGCTCTCTATCATGTTCTTAGAAATATGTTGATAAAGATACTTTACGCGCTTTGCATGGTCTTTTGTAAGTTGCTGTACGTATGCTTTTTCGAAGTCAATATCAAAACCTTTACTGGCATCAGTATGCCCAAAAACTACTTCAAAAGGAGTAAGTCCGGTAGTGGAATGGATAGTATGGTTATAAGCCAATATCGAATATGTCATGATTGTAGCGGCATCTGTACATTTCTGCTCATATTTAGCTAATCGGTAAATTTCAATTAGTGTTGAATGAAACCTTTCTACTATACCTGTAGAGTTGGGATTATTCGGCGTAGTAATATGAAAATTAATTTTATACATATCCATAAGCTCTCTCATTAATTCGTTGTTAAATTCGGTACCGGGGTCAAATGAAACTTTTCTAGGTATACCGTAAAGCGAAAAATATTTAATTAAAGCTCTTACGACTTCTGGGGTTGAACGATTGGATATTTCAAATGCTTGACCAAGTTTACTGAATGCATCTACTATTGTAAGATGGTATTTTCCTTCGATGCTAAATAGATCTATAAATATTTCTTGAAAGGGGGCACATTGTGTTTGAGTTAGCTGTAAGAAAGGTTTTAAAGGTTTCCGTTCATACTTCATCTTTCTACAAGCTTCGCATCCATTTATAACTGCAGCTACCATATTTATCATATTATTCCAAAAGTAATTTCTACGTATCCTAAGCATAGTTTCTTTTTACCGCGATGGCATGTAGATCCTGTATGATATTTTAAAGTTATTGCTCTTTGTTCCCCTTCATCTTCTATATAAACTACTCTTTCAGTGCATTCTAAAAATTCTACTGTTCCCTTTTTAAATAACTCTATCACTACCTTAGAAAAATCTCTTCTGTGGTTAACGTTCTCAAAATAAATGAAATATTTGGTTTTTGGTTTAATGTACTCTTTAAGGAAGGTTTTAATTATTTCTTCATTATCGATTGGCAAGAACACTTCTAGCACTTTCTGCTTATCTCGGGATAAGTCTTGCACTTGCATTTCATTTTTAAACCATTGGTAGACTATAATTTGGTTGGGTTTGGTATCTATTGCTTCGTGAAGTATAGGGATGCCATATGATTCTAACTCTTGACCCGAATGAGCAGTTTCAGTAGAGCTAGAGTTTACAGAAGGAATAGGGTACTTTAGTTCGTTATTGTCCGAGTCTAAGGATATAGTTGTGGATGAGTCAGAGATCGTTATTATGTCAGTATTTTTAGCTAATTCTTCAATTTTATTATCTAATTCTTTCATGAAATTTTTAAGTTCGTGGTCTTTACTGTCAATATTTACTTTCATGGATTCGTTACCGTCATCGTCGTCATCAGAGTCTAATGCGTTTAGTTTTATTCTTGAAAGTGCATCGGCGTTTGTGTTTTGTTTGCCGTTTTTATATATAATTTCAAAGTCGTATTCCTGTAGTCGTAGTCTCCAACGAGTCAATTTACTGTTGGGCTCTTTCAAAGAATTCAACCAAGCTAAGGGTCTATGGTCTGTGTATATATGAAATTTGTTTCCATAGAGATATGGCCTAAAATGTTTTACAGCCCAGATGATAGCCAGTAATTCTCTTTCCATGGTGCTGTAACGGGACTCAGTGTCACTTAGTGTTCTGCTCGCATAAGCTATAGGTTTGTCTTGTCCAATAGGACCTTGTGATAAGACGGCACCTAAAGCTGATGCTGATGCATCTGTCGTTAATATATATGGTTTGCTAGGATCAGGATACTGGAGGAGTGGGGCACTAGTCAGGAGTTCTTTACATTTTTCGAATGAGTCAATATAATTTTGGTCTAATGTTATTTTACTCTTTTTCTTTAAACAAGCTGTAAGTGGTTTAGTTACGCGTGCAAAGTCTTTAATGAATCTACGATAATAACCAATGAGTCCGAGGAAACTTTTTATCTCTGTCGTAGTCTTGGGGAGAGGATAATTAAGTACAGCTGCTATTTTGTCATCATTCGGTCGGAGTCCGTCTTTTGTTATCGTGTGCCCTAAGTAAAGAATCAATTTCCTAAGAAATTCAGTCTTGTCAAGTTGAACTTTCAGATTAGTATGTGTCAGTCGGTCAAATACGTTTCGCAACTTCTGTAAATGTTCCTGAAGGCTACTAGAGAAGATAATTATGTCATCTAGGCAGTGAATACCTTGTAAGCCTCTTAGTATATTGTCCATAGTTCTTTGGAATGTCGCTGGAGCTGTCTTAAGTCCGAACGGCATTCTAAAGAACTCATAATGTCCGAACTGCGTACTAAAGGCAGTTTTCTGTCTGTCTGTCTCGTTAAGTTCAATTTGATGATAGCCACTTGCCAGGTCTATTGTAGTAAAGTATGTGCTCTTACCTAGTTTGTCAAATAAGTCAGTAATATTAGGTAGTGGGTATTTATCGTCAACTGTGATTTCATTTAGTCGTCTATAGTCTATAACCATTCTATACTTGGTTTCGCCTGAAGCATCTGCTTTCTTAGGTACAAGGTGTACTGGGGAACTCCAAGGAGAGAAGGATTCTTGTATGACATTATCTTGCAAAAGTTTAGAAACCTGTTTCTTAATCTCTTCAGCTTGAGCTGGGGGTTGTCTGTAGGGTTTAGTATATATAGGGTCTTCGCTTTTAGTTCTAATGAAATGTTTAACTTGGTTTGTAAATGTTAGAGGCAGTTGGTCACAGTAAAATATATCTTTATATTCTGTGCACAGTTTTAAAATTGCTTGTTTCTCTTCTATGTTCATATGGTCAAGGCGTAGTTTAGACAAGTTTTCTGTCAGTAATAAGTCAATGTCTCTATCTGTCCGGTCATGAATAAGGTTAATTTCTAAGTCATCTGCATTATATTCTGTAGTGTCAAAGGGACCAGTCACAGTCAAGTCCATGTCTTGGTCTAGGGTATTCTTTATAACAGTAGTAGCATAACCACTATTGCAACTAACAAGTGCATCTGGCATACGAATGCCTGGACAAAGCTCTTTAAAATTTATTTATTTATTTATTTGGACAACCAACAAGGACATACACCTTAACAGCTAAGAATTACAAAGACGATGGTTCACAAGTATGAGTGCTGCCTTAATTACAGGTTGCCACGGACAGCAAAAAATAACGGTAATTGGGAGCATAAGGCTTCCCTGTTCTTATAAATTAAATTAAATTAAAGACTTAAAAAAAAAACAACTTCAATAAAAACTAAGAGCTTAACTAATTCTTATGTATACTAAAACGGTTTTTACATGAGTGTATACTTAGCTTAGCGATAATAATATATTTTTTTTAAATATAGGTAAACTTAACCGAAATATATCGATTATCTCATTTTTGCTAATGGCATTATACTCTGTTTGTAACCTATTTATAGGAGAGAAGTGACCTAGGTTGCTTTTAGAACATTTTGGTGTGAACAATGAGTATCTGGATAGCCTTGGAAGCTTAAAGGTAACTTTTACATTAAGTTTTCCTAGTAGTTGAGGACAATTTATTTTACCATTGACTAATTTATGAACAAATAACAGGTTGACAATTTTACGCCGATTTTTAAGTGATGTTAGATTGAAATGAGTTAAACGGTCGAAATAACTAGTCATCTTCTTTGACAAATTAAATTTATAAGATAAGTGATACATGAACCTTTTCTGGACGCGTTCAATTTTATTGGAATGAATTTCATAATGTGGATGCCAAACTACGCAACAGTATTCAAGAAGAGATCTTACTAGGCTTTCGTACAACTTTATAATGGTATTCTTTCTTTTAAAGTTCTTGGTGTTTCTTATTATAAAACCGAGACCTTTGAGTGATTTTGAAACTATGAAATCGTAGTGTTCCTTGAAATTTAGTTTTTTATCAAGGATAACACCAAGGTCACGGACACAGTTAACTTCTTGAACACGTCGGTCAGATATAGTATAGACTCCCGACAGTTCGCTGCGGTTTCGAGTAAAGCGAATATAACAGCATTTGTCTACGTTTAATACCATCTTGTTGTCCTTACACCAACAAACCAATCTATTTAGATCCTCTTGTAGCAAAATTGTATCATGAGTGTCCCTGATCGGTTTCAACAACTTAAGATCATCTGCGTAAAGATAAGGTTTGCTACTTCTGAAGCATGACGTGACGTCATTCATAAATATATTAAAAAAAATTGGTCCCAAATGGGAGCCTTGGGGGACACCTGATAAATTTGGAAAAGGAACTGATTCGAACCCACTTACTACGACTTTTGATATGCGATCACGTAAGTATGACGCGCACCACTTAAAGAAGGGACCACCAAAACCAAACTGCAATAATTTTTGGAGTAAAATGCCATGAGAAACTTTATCAAAGGCTTTTGATAAATCCGTATAAATGACATCTACTGGAATGCGGTTATCGACAGAACAAGATATCTCATCGACAAAGTCTACTAGATTAGTGCAAGTGGATCGAGCACCAACGAAACCATGCTGGGAGTCTGCAAGTGCACTCTTAATGTGCCACGATATGTAGGGACATAACAAAGATTCCAGTAACTTGGCAAAAACAGACAATATAGTGATGGGTCTATAATTTTTGACATTGCTTTTGTCGCCAGATTTATAGATGGGCACAATAAGACCCATTTTCCAAAATGAGGGAAAGACACCCGAAGCAAGAGACGCATTAAAGATAAGAGTAAGCGGGAGTGATAGTTGCTGAGCACAGTTGACGGCAAAGACGGAGGGTATTCCATCTACACCAGCTCCTTTACCTCTATCAAGCGATTTAAGGCGCTGTAAGACTTGATCTTCAGATAAAGATACAGTACATAATGAATGGGAGACTTCACATTTATAACTAGTGTGATTATCAAACGAGCTAACACCGTCATCCACATTGTAAGTAGCCGCAAAGAAGGCTGCCAACATATTGCATATATCAGGACCCGTTGAAGCTGTAGTGTTGTCATACTTAATTGAAGACGGAAACGCAACACTGTTCGTATTTTTGTGCTTTATGTAAGTAAAGAAAAATTTTGGGTCGGATTTGATAGAATTTTCAATTATCTCTAAATAGTTATTGTAACACTTGACAATTAAAACGTCACATCTCGTCCTCAATGATTTAAAGCTTAAGTTGTCTAAAGGGTTTCTATATTTTTTAAAACGGACACGATACTTATTTTTTTCTTTGAGCAAAAGTTTTAATTCTTTGGAATACCAAACTGCTATTCCGTTAGGGGCAGCAGGTGAAATAGGTACAAATTTTTTTATCGCAGCATTTAGAATCAGGTAAAATCTATCAACCATTAAATCCACAGATGTACATGTGCTAAATTCGTGAGACCACTCAATCTTTGCTAGGTAATTACAGATGTTGTCGTAATTTGCCTTATGAAATTTTTTTTTGAAGGAATGCACATTAGTCTGCAGTTTATGTAACTCGTCAAAAACAGTATAAAATTCCAATGGCGGGTGATGAAGGTCTATTTTACTAAGGGGTACAGGTGGGGACATAAGGTCACAAATCGCTATCTTGGTAAGAATTAAGTCTAGAACTTTGTTATTTTGGTTAGGGATGAAATTAAATTGATGTAAGTTATTAAGATTCATAAACTCTAAAAGGTCCTGGGAAGTTGCGCAACTTGAATTTATATTAGGAGTGAGTGAAGATCCAGATGTGCCGATCCAATCAATATTACTATGATTAAAGTCCCCACAAATAAGGGTTCGGTTATATTTACTTAGAATAATATTTACATTATCACAAAAGTGCTCAAAATGTTGTTTTGAGACAGGAGGTGAAAAATAAACCGTACAAAGTAACAATTTTTCTACTTTTTTATCCACCAAGACATCAATTTCGATCCACAAATCCTCACAACCGCTCTGAAAATTTGTCAAAACACATGATTTAATTTTTTTAGATATAGCTACCAGAACACCACCCCCTCCTTTCTTGCGTTGCAAAGGGCTCGTTTCGCGGTCACGCCTATAAACATTATAATTACTTATAAACAACTCCGAATCCATGATACTACTGTTAAGCCATGTCTCATTAAGAATAATGATATCGTATTCACAACTAGCTGTGTTAATATAAAGATTATTTGTTTTTGTACGCAAACCTCTCACATTTTGAAAATAAAAATTTAATTTAGAAGAGAATGTTAATAATTTTTATAAATAAAGTCACATTTTCTTAGAAAAAATACTTATTTAAATTAACTTAAACAGTCATTTCAGTTTTTCAAGCATTTCTCCGTTACGTACAAATAATGCCTCAGACGTTTCCGTTTTCCGAAGATAAATTCTGCCGCCGCGGATCCAAACAAACTTATAGCCTTTTTCCTTGGCAAATTTGCGCGTCGCAGCGTGAAGATGTTTGTTTTCTGGCGACAAATTCTCTGTTACGTAGATAGGGCTTACTTTGGTAGATGATATTCCTAGATGTCCAGTATTAAGCTTGTTCTCAGGGTTTCTTTTGTTAAACTCAATGACAGCCGCGAGAATACAGTCTCGGGTTCGCGGTGAGTTAAACTTGAATAAGATTGAGCGAGGTCTAGGGTTGTCAGATTGTAGCTTCGCAGTGCGAGAACAGTAGACAATGTCCCTTATGTCAACATTAAAATTAATATTTTTTCCAAGTTCCTGCACTATATTTATTAAATTTTCAGCCTTACGTTCTGGAACGCACTGTAGTTCCAGATTGGACGAGCGGGAAAGCTGATCAAAAATATTGAAACGTTATCTTAATGCTTGTAAATCTGATTTCATGGTCTCATTTTCCTTTTTTAAAATCGTTACTTCTGTATTTAACACTGTTAGGTCTTTTTTGAAGCTGTCAAAACCCTCACTAATAAATTGTAAAGAATTTTTAAATTCATTTAACTCTTCCAATATTTCCGAAAACTGCGATTTTATAGCTTTTTTAAAATCTATCATACATTCGGCCATAAAATCTTTCATAACACTGCGCAGTTCTTCGCGAATAATTTCGCGTATATTAAGCTTGCCCGTATCGGCGGTAGACGACATGTGCAAGTTCGGGTCGCTGTCTGTCCGACTTTGCATCTTACGACGGGTACTCACAAAAGTCATATCAGCCATTCCCGTAGGCGTGGATGGCCGCACAGGTTTACTCGAGTTGTCACTTTTTGGTTGTTTAGTTTGACATATAGGACATAGCCAATTGCGTTTAAAATCTCGAGGGGCATTATCTAATTCGCTTTTTTTAATGTTAATGCAGAGAAGGTGAAATTTATTTGAACACCGATTGCATTCCATAAAACAGTTATCGTCGATCGCATCAGGACAAGCCGCACAACGACTCATTTTGGATGTATTATAGTTATATTTTGTTGCGCACACGCGATACGATCTCGGTGGATTAGAACGGGCAAGCAATTATTATTGCTATTTCTTACCGCAGCGGTGAGGCGGTCCCCGCGCTAGCTCCTATAGTCCGTGACCTTCAGAGCGAACACTGATAACACAAATTTATAGCAGAGACACTGCAGCCTGTCCTGTCCGCATTCACAGTGATATCTGGAAAAACCGGCGTGAAATATCGGCAATTTACCCACAATTTTATTGAATCTGATTTTCTCTCTAGTAGTCGTTGGTCCAAATACTGCTTCAGCTCTTTGGGGATGGAGCCAGAGCATGGAACTTCTGTTGTAGATGTGTTGAAAGTTAATAATTTTTCATGTCTGCACCAGATAGAAGATTGATTAGAGTCTTCTGGTGTTGCATGAACAGACTTTTCTTCTGAAGAACGTTGTCCTCTACGCCGATGTTCTAAACGAAACTCTTTGCTTGTTTTCATTGCAGCACGTGACTCGGCAATTGGAGAATTTCAATTTTTTTTTACGCCCGTTAATAAATCGCCCGTTTGAATGGGGTCTTACAAACATCTACTACCGAGGCGATTGCGAAGCGATGCATGAACAAAGTTTCAAAAAAATATCGAAATCGATATCCTGAAAAAATATCGAAAATCGATATATCAAAAACAAAAATATCGGCGATAAATATTGATTATTTTGTGAAGGAATATCGATATTTTGATTAATCGTTATTTTTAATTTAACCCAAACCTACAGTATTGTTCTGAGTTCGGACGTATACAATGGTCTGTGGGTGACATTAAAGATTATTTTGATTTGAACACTTTATTTTGAATCTTGTTTTTCTATTCTTCAGGCCGCTTTTTACAAAAACAAAAAGAAAAAACATACATTTAAATAATGACTATTTTAAATGTTATTCGTTTGTAAGACATGATTTATTCATAAAGTATATTGTTGTTACCTATTGTTACTTGTGAACAATTATATAAAAATTGTAGGTACTTACCTAATAGTAAAAAACTATAAATCTCTTTCAAATACAAAGGTAAATATGGATCACATAATGGAAGCAGACTCTACTACTTATGAGGATAACTTAAAAGGATTTTTAGCAGATGATGTTTTCCCTTTTTCTGCTGGTTCTGGGTAAGAAAAAGAATATCTAGACCTTCAACTAACTTATTTAGACACACAATTTCCATTCAAAACTATTATTGTTTATCATTTCAGAAATATGACACTTTATATGAACTTGACATGCAACACTACTGGTAAACATCTGGAAAGTCAAATTGCTGAAAAATTACAGGATTTTGGTCTTTTACCTAAGACTATTAAATGTCCTACTGGAAATCCAAATTGTCGTTTAAACTGGAAATCAGCAAGAGTTATTGATAGGTAAGATGTATAATAAATACAGTGTAGATCATTATTATAATGAAACAAAGTGGTTAATAAAAGTAGATATTGATAGAAATACAATACATACTTTTAAATACAGTTGTGACTCATTAAGAATTTTGATATAATTTAATTTTCAGAGTGCAATGGCTATGTGAAGGGTGTGGTAAAAGGCAGCCAATACGTTCAGGATCTTTCTTTTTTCGACTCCAGTGTTCCTTGCTACAGGCACTACAGATCATTTTTGCTTGGGCTGAAGATGCTGATTGTGCTGTGGTTGCTGAACACTTTGGTAATTATTCTGTGAAAACTTTGAGATCTATTGATTAATTTGGTGGTTTTCTTATTATGCTTGATAATAATTGTTTGAAAAGGTTTTCACTAATGATATGTAAATATTGTGTATTTTAATGATATTAATATTTTCATGCTACCAGTTGATAATAAAAAGGTAGTTGGGTAAGTTATTTTTTATAAAAAATATGAGGGGTGATCCAAAAGTAATGATAATCGGTTATTTCCAGTGCACATAAAAATCCAATATATATAGGTATATATTGCTACACTACCCACTAGTTCAGGTTACAAAAATCATATTAATAGGCCATGATTTCCGGGAGCTACATTCATTTGAATACAAGCTGTCGGAGAGAGAACATCAAATGGAGAAAAAAGAAATTAGAGCCACCAGAGCTGCCATTCAAGAAATGAGATTTGAATTGGTCGAACACCCTCCCTATTCGCCAGATCTAGCTCCCAGCGACTTCCTATCTCTTTCCTCGGCTCAAGGAACACCTCTGAGGCAAGAAATTTGAAGACAATAGCGAAGTAAAGGCCGCTGAAGTGGCTTTTTTGGAGAGTCAAGAAAAAGATTTATTTAAAAGGGAATTTTAGGTTTAGAAAAAAGATGGACTTAATGTATTAACTTGTTAGGAGACTATGTAGAAAAATAAAATAAAAAATTAACTATAATCATGTTGTTTAATATTCATTATCATTACTTTTGGATCACCCCTCATAATGATGTTCTTAAATTAATACTTCCACGTATTTTAAAATTACATCTCTCTATTATACAGAATACCAGAAGAAAGATATCTTTAATAATTATGTCATATATATTTAAAGAAACTATTACTAAAAAAAATTACTTGTATCAGGTTCCTTCTCTTAGGTGGCTGGACTAGTTGAATTTATTGTAATAATAATTTCTTAAAATATCTTTAATAATTTTTTCTTGATTTGATTTTCAGCCTTCCACTATAGAATATATTACTTCCTGATGTGGATGTTTTCACTTGCTTTATTATACTATTGCTTAATCCTACTGACCATGTTATTATACTGTTTATGTTCAAAATTGTAATATAACTATGATTTTCTCAATAATACTAGGTGAAGATGAAATCAAATATTTTATTTCGTTTTTGCAGGTGTGAAACCAAAAGTGGTATACCAGATTTATGATAAATTGGATGACTTGGCTGTCAAAGAA
Source organism: Calamotropha paludella (assembly GCA_927399485.1). Taxonomy (NCBI): domain Eukaryota; kingdom Metazoa; phylum Arthropoda; class Insecta; order Lepidoptera; family Crambidae; genus Calamotropha; species Calamotropha paludella. The sequence continues at coordinate 21,713,985 of OV656811.1, read as the reverse complement.
CACAACAAGACTAAACTTGGTGGTGAGAGCTGTGTGGTATTGGCTGAGATGTATCCTGATTGCTTGAATCGTCTATCTCCTGATACTACTGATCAGCCCCATGTGCATAGAATACTCATGCTAGCTGATACTAAAGTAAGAATTTATAGACTAGACTAGATAATAGACTCTTGAAAGATTCAGCTAATCTTTCTGATGCAACCATCAGCAAGATTAGCATGAAAAGTGAATGAAAAAAATATTAAAAATTATTAATATATACAAAGGCGCACCCATAATTGGTGCCCTAAAAAATCAAGTTGGCGGACCACACTTATTGGTTGTTAGGTATATCGACTGATGACCGCTCACCATGCTACACGCTAGATGGCGCCATGTCCCCATTAAACAGTATAAGTAGCTTTAAATCTTTTGTAATATGAAAATCAGAAAACTTGATATCATTATAGGCTAAGACAATGTAAGAAAAGTTTGGTCTGAGAAAAGAATTCTTTGAGTGAGTTACATCAACAGAAGAGTAGTTTTTATAAGGAAATTAGTCCAATGAATAATTAGTGTGATCTGCCTTAAATGTGAGCCAAATAAGAAATACAACTTGTTTTATAATATAACCAGAAAATCTATTGCTTGTGGAGTAATGGTGCTTAAGCATGAAAATTCTAAACAAATGATCAAAGTAAAAATAAAATACATAGTCAGCTTATATTCAGTCAGTAAATGTGCGCCCAATTATTATTATTTTATGCATCTTATGGTTTTATAGATATACAATGTGTTACACTTTGAAATGCAATAGCATTTTATAATAAAGTGCCATTTACCTTAAAATGACCCTCTGCTTTTTTTGTACTCTGGAGCATGAAAATATTTAATTATAAATCTTATCTCACAAATCAAGAGCTCTGTTTCCTATATGATCGCACATTCAGAAGTTTCTGAGTACTAACTTATGTTTGGGGTGATCTGATAAAAATAAAGTTGCTAACCCTCCATCTAAGTTGTTGGAATGAGAGGTCCATTAGTAACAAAGTGTGAATTTATATTTAGCGCACAATTATGCGGCCTTTATAATGCCGTGCTTGGATTAAAAGTTTTATATTATGGTTTTTTTTTTATTTTTCAGTATATTCCAACTGCATATAAACTACATGTGATCCAAGAAGATTTGAAGAAACATCAAAGTCAAGATAATCAGGTATATCAAGTGCACCTATTTTTTGAATTGTAACTTCTTGCAAAGTATAATTTATGAAAAATATTTGACTCAACGATTTCATATTTTTCAATTTTTTGTATGTCTGTCTGTTTATCTCTATATCCTTCTATAAGTCAAGAACGGGTTGACCGATTTCAATGAAATTTGATATATGGTAATCGCGCAAATGGTAGGCATTACCTATATCATATCGGCAAAAACCTTATAGTTCTAACTTATACTATAAATAAGAAAGTAAGTTTGCTAGAGGTATAGAAAAGTACCCTACCTTATATCCAGGAGTACTGTTTCCTAGGAATGAAACTGTAACTTTTAATCGGTTGTCTTCATTAACACGAGCGAAGCGGCGGGTAAAAGCTACTTTATACAAGGTGTTACAAAAATACCCGTAAGCGGAAACGGGGTTAAATAGTAAGGGACCATTTAGACCATTTACCATAAAGAGTCAATTTATAATATTTGAAAACCGCAGTATCGCTGTAAGACTAACCTCTGAAATTAATTAAAAAAACCGTTGTGTTATCTTAGGTAAGCGCGTAAGAAGTTATACTTATTAAGCGTAACTAACCAAAGATTGTGAAAAGAAAGCTAAATGTATAAATTATATAGTGATCAGTAAGAAGCATCAAAAGATTAATAGATTTTCTTTATATCTGTATACAGAATCAAGCAATATATCAAAAACCATTAAAAAAAAACTGTTTAACCAATAATAATGTAAATATAATAATAATTTATATAATAAACAAATAAAAAAATACATACCGACAGTTAACCTTGAATCAATAAACGCACTAACACACAAAGTTACTAAATAAAACCAATTTTAAATAAAATTGTTATAAAGTCATTATATAATATAAAACTGTTATTATAATATTATATAAACTATTGGTAACCACTATATATAATTTAAAATCACCCACATACACACGCACAAACACACACACGCGCGTTATTAGATTTATTAACTATAAAGTATGATAATAAGGTATTTTACATATGTTTTCTTGTTTAACTTAAAGAAAAGCATGTTTCGCTTGATAGTTAGTATAATTTTCTCGTGTGTAAATGACAAATTATTTTCAATAACAATCATATGATTTACCAAAGCAAAAACCAACCTTTAAGCAATCCAAACTCTGTTTTCACATATCCATTAATATCTCCAATTTTATCAATGTATGTTGTTTAAATAACCTTGCAATTTATTCCAATTAAGTTATTTTTGCAATTAAAAGCTTAATATCCTAGTTACCCTCCTTTAAATCTATTTTTATATAATTAAATCATAGTCTATTTGAAAGAAATTGTTAAATAGAGCCGAATTAATGACGTCAGAGAATATCATCCGATGTGACATCACTTGTTTGTCACCGCCTATAAAAGACTGTGCTCTGGTCCTACTCGGCTCTGCGCCGCCGCGGGTTCCCCCGAGGTGGTCGCTTCGATGAAGCCTATACAGCCTTCCTAGGCTATGGCACTTACTAGGTGGTGTTTAGTCAGTACGAGTCTGACATAACCTCTCGGCCGCCCGATGTATCCATGATGGATTCACCACCTCCCTCCTCCGGTTCCGGAGGGTGCCCAGTTGACCGGGGCGCAAAAAAGAAATCGTACTCGGCCCATTTGCTTCGCAGCAGCCACACCGAACGGACCTAAGCTAAGTATACGAATTATTCAGTACCTGTTAGGAAGAGATATGTACCGCTTGTGTATTTTTATATACAATATGATTTTTATTATCAAACCAAGAATTAAAAATTACTAAATTGTATACCTTGCTTTATTGTTTGATTATTCAAAATGTTCTAATGAGTTATTTTGGATAGTTCCATATTATGTTTATAAATTTTTAAATAAATGTTAGTCCATGACATTTTTATTTGCTTAAAATTATTTTATGATTATTTGTTAAAAGACATTAAAAACACTTTTTTTAGTATTCGGCCTTTTTGTTTTTCTTTCTTATTTTTCTTTTTTTAACTTAATCTCACACACGAACAGACACGCACGCACGCACGCATGCACGCACGCACATACACACACACACACACACACACACACACTGATAATTTATTACATTTTTTACGGGGCTTTTTGTAACACGTTGTATGTATTTCTATGAATATTATATATCATTGTATCATATGACTATCCATTGCCATAGTATCTATACGCCTTACAGTGGTGCTTACTTTGGGCTAGGCTAGGGACACAATATCAAAACCAAATGTATCGATACATTCTTGGTATTGGTATCAAAACAAAAGTATCAAATGAGTATAGTCGCAACTCTTTAGTTGAGTATCAGATGACTAAGTATCGGTTGATATATTTAGATGCCGGCCGCAAGTATATACATCAATAACTGTATAGAAAGAGTTTTTATAACAAAAATGGCATTGCCAAGTAGGACCTAGGGTAACCTTAAACATTCCACTCTTCAATCCTTCACTTCAGAAATCAAACTCCACGTATATTCATGACAATAAATGCAACAAAAATTTGCAATTGCATCAAATAATTCTGTCAATTTAATTAATAATGTACTACTCTGTTTCTTTGCTAGACGATAAAACAAATGAATATATGACAGATGATACACGAAGAGCGGGAAGAATTTATAATAAAACTCACAAAATAGCTATTGCTGATAGTAGTTAAGACGCGTCTAAGTATAGTCACTTGATTGAATGGATTCGATACTTGATTCAAAGTACTCAAATTAGTAATGAGTATCGAATTAAGGTATCGATATTTTAAATACTAGAATCGAAATCAAAAGTAGTAATATAAGTAAAGTGTCGGATTCGATATGGTGTCCCTAGGCTAGCTTAATTAGTTAAAGTGTGTACTGTTAGAAATATTATTATTAATATTGTCCTTTAAAATTCATAGGGTAGCCATGAGGCTTAGCGACCTGCGGACGTCAGTATAATAAATATTTAGTGACCTATCCGAAGATTCCTCTTGAGATAGTATCTTAACTTCCAAAGTTACAAGCCGCACGCAAAATTGTTTTTTTTTTTTGTTAGCAGTCTCTTCAGCTTGAGGTCCAAAAATTTGTGTCTAACGCAATCGAGCCGGAATCGATTTTGGTAATGGGGAGTGATGTACCGTTGCTTGAAGGCGCGGTGACCATACAGCATTTGACGCAGCACTGCGATGTCGAAATGCAGCACTTTTGTAAGTAATAGCTGAGTCTCTTAAAATATCTAGTTAAGTTAGTGACCATGTAATTATTATGAAACAGGATGTTTACCATGCGCCATCCTCACGGCAGTTTTTTAGGGCTAAGACTTAATGCAATAAAAGTTAATTCAACATTCAATCTAACAAAACGATAACAATTTTTTAAGAATTTACTTTAGCTAGCTACATATAAATTATAAAATACTAGATTTAAAAAATCTAAAAATCCCACGTTTTTCAATGTCCTAAAAAGAATAAAATAACCCTGCGGGGCAAAGCGAGGGGCCACTCAAAACGTGGGGGCGCATATTACTAAGAGGAGATTTTAAAGAGATGAATGACATGCATTGATGCCGATTATTGTAAAGATGCGCCCCCACGTTTTGAGTGGCCCCTCGCTTTGCCCCGCAGGGTTATTTTATTCTTTTTAGGACATTGAAAAACGTGGGATTTTTAGATTTTTTAAATCTAGTATAATTATTTTATTCTTTTTAATTATTAACTCAACGAAGTAACCATGTGTTACGCAACAATCGGATAAGCCCCATACAAAAGTGAAAGTTGCCGAAAGTGGACCTGAAAGTGCATCTGGAAAGTTGAAAGTTGCTTTAGAGTGCATTGTCATCGGGTTCTGAACTATCCTGAAAGTTTCAGCTTTCTAGCTTATCGGAAAGTGCCTCAAATTTAAGTTGCAAGATTTTGCCCGGACAGACAAACAAATAAGAAAAGTGAGATAAGAAAAACGTGGTAAAATACAATAGTAACTAATAAACATGACAATTTAATAATTTCTATCAAGAACGTTATGATTTTGGGTTTGACACCTTATGAAATCACTCAATAAAAAGGGAAATTGTTCCATGAAAACATTGGCATTCGGTAATGTATACCGTATTTACTTCACCCTACTCTGTAAAACTTACAAACGATAACAAATCAATTTCAGTGTGTACCTATCGTCGCAGCCCGCAAGAGAAACTAGAATCTTTTTAAGTCTACGCACTTAAAACTTAATAAATAATGAAAAAAAACATCATGTACCATATTGCAGACAAGCTATTTCTATTTCTTAATAGTAGTTTGGAAAGCTTCCAAATCAGATGCCTTAAGGTCTGGTGATTTAAAATGCTGGTCAATAGCTATCTCCCCTTTGATTTCAGATATTTTTTTGTTTTATTCAGAAAACAGACAAATGTTAACACAACATAATGTACAGATTATACTAAGCTAATTACAAGTTTTCTTTAACAATAGATTAAAGAGTAAGTGATATGGAGGTATTTTATTATGATAACAAGTGTGTGGCACATCTTTCAGTTTACTACACACATCATAGTTTGGTGACAATTTTTTCATTAAGCGTTAAACTTACATGACCGACTTTTTGACGATTATTACGCCAATTTTGTGCGGTCACACAATAATTGGACGATAAGTGTTCAAAACACAATCTATGTGAATGAGAAATGTTTTTCATTTCGCGTTTGCAACCCTAAGTATACACCGAAATTACAAGTCTTACAGATGAAAGAATAAATAGAATAGAATTTTCCTTTGACACAGGTTCAGGTTTAAAAAAATACCTTCGTTGACACAAATTGTCGATTTATTTGCCTTGTACATATTAAAGTCTATCATAAAAATATTAAATCAAAGTCGATAGTTACGTTTTCACGTTTAAAGCTTACAATTATGACTCAGGCTTTTCTTTTATCCGTCTTTTATATCATATTCGCCTTTTACATATCGAAAATCTTATAATAACCATATTACACATCAAATATGCGTTTTCACTGTGTAACATATTGAATGTTTGTGTTACATTTTCAAATTATAAGATTCGTATTGTTTTGTTATAAAATCACTTTTACGATGCGTTTTATTTTGTTTTAATATTTAATCCTGACGTTTCGACTTCTTTACAGGAGCCATGATGTTTTTTTTACCACATTTATATCTTAATTCGTTCTACAGTGACCTCAAGGATATGGCGGCAGGCGGTGACTCTGTGCAGCGCCTCTCGCGACTTGTGCTTGGGGAATTCCCCGCTACCGTGTGTCTCTGCGGTGCAGCGGTATCTAGACACTGCCCTTTACCGCTTGCGGTACGGCGACGGATTCTATGAACATATGCTGCGAATTGTTGCTGCACACTACACAGAAAATTGTTGACATTTGGTAAAACTGTCTTGAATGATAACTGTAATGAAAGGTATTTAAAGCCATTCTGAAAACAAATTGCTGAATCACCATATCCAGATACAGTTAAGAAATTAAAATTAAGCACGTATTTTAGAGTTCGGCGTTTTTTGGGACGTAAAGCGTTTAGCTGAGTATTGCGATACCGATTGGGTGATTTCGACGGCGAAGTGCCAATAACTCCTAAATGCTATTTTCAAAATAATACACAAGCTAGAAAAAACTTTTAATTTCTTGACAAGTTAATAATTAGTTAAAAATTGTTTATTTATTTTTTAACATGATGCGTTTGGAACTGAAAATACGCTTAGGAAATTTCATTAAAACATGCAAATAACAAATTTTAATTCGAAATGATAAAAAAGTAATTTCTAGAAGAAATTCAGTTAGGAGGTTGTTTTCGATAATAAATTTCATCCCCAAACACCGAAGTTAAGGCCTTGTAGTACCTTGACGACCGAGTTTCATTCGTTTTTTCGCAAAATAATGAACGGTATATAGCAAAGATGGCCTAGCAATTGAACCAAAGTAGTCTTATCTCTTAAAAAAGTTTCTTATGTAAAATTGCATTTTTAGAAGAAATACAACAACTATATGGCAAAATCTAAAAAACAAAATCTTGCTTAAGTGCAAAATTTTATCCATGTCTTTATGGAAATAATATACAATGACTTCAATTCGACCGAATGGGAGTTTGACCTTTGAAATCTTACAAACCGGGTTAAGTCCCAGAAGTTCAGATCTTTGTGTGTTGAATACGAGCATTTGTTCCTTTAGATATTTATATACATTTCTATAAATATTACTTATTTATGTATCGTTTATAGCCTTACATTGGGATAACCTGATCTGAATGTAAGAAATATTATTTTTATACAAGGATTACTTGTTTCAAATTTTCAGATTATGGATAAATCTTATACTTTATTGTCGTATAGTTTCATAGTTTTGCGTTGAATAAAAAGGTAGCTGTTTATTACTTTATATTTTTTAAGTTTATTGTGATTTGTTTAATTAAAAAACATGTGCCTTACATTAACTGAACTATGTTAGTGTCTTCCTCAGTGCCTTATAATATAAGTGATATATAGTTATTTAAATCGTAATTTTCTGTTAATTACCAAGAGAGTATTTTTAAATATTAAGTTTTGAGAAGTAGTTTATTCGGTGTGAATTATAATAATTTAACATAAGTGTATTAACTAGAAGTTGTAATAAACCTTCATACGTTTTATGTTATCCATTTTATAATTTTCTTACTGTTACTAGTTAAACTGGCTTGTTATCATTTATATTTTTTTTTTACATTATTACGAACTATATCCATATTTTTGAAATGACTCATTACGGATGCCGAAAACGAGTTTTTTTCATATTTTATTTAATCCTGAAGTTCCAAATTCTTCTTGTTCCTTCTTGCCTTACTTAACCACTTGTCAGTCCACGGTAGCAATTGTTACCGATAGCCAACACCCTTCGTCAGTCCCTGGTAGCAATTGCTACCATATTCAAATTTCCGCGTGGCTGTTTTTTTATTACAATTAATTTTTGAGTTACAGAGATCCAAATATTCTGTGGTGGATTCTTTATTTAATCAGCTTTACGGTAGTATTTTTTGTTTGGTCCTAGCTTCATTATTTAGCGAGAAAATGGCATTTTTATCTAAGAGTCCGACACTTTTTTTCACAATTCTCGCAGCATTGAGACTGTTGAGAGGGGTGGGGCGCGCGGTAACGGACAGACAAATGGTTAAGGAGTATTTTAGAAGGAGGAAATACTTTAGATTAATAATTACTTAACTTTAACTCTCCGAAATTAAAGTATTTAATTTCGGAAATAAATATATTTGGTTTTTGTTTTACACATCCTTATTTTTATTAGGTACATACAAAAATGAAACATAGTTGTTAAGCCGCTGAAATAATATACCGGTTTATATTATTATATGTGACAATTATCCAGCACAAAGATTGTCTTCCGTGTGACATTAAATGATATTAATTGATATTATAAATTGTTTTCATAATTGTTGATGAAGACGGTCAATTCAAGTATTCGTTATAGTAATATTTGTGTTTTGAGTTGTGTAGTATAAGACAATAAGGTGTAGTATTGAAATTGTTTTATTACATAGATATGTATATTGAAGTAATTAAATTCCTATGAGAAAAACGTTAAAAATGTTTCTTTTCATGACGTCGCTCAAGTTGATTGTCTTTATAAAACTGCGTTTTGTTTACTTTTTCTCATAATAAACGTTGGCCGTGTGCCGTTTGTGTGGGATATTTTGTTAGATTCCAATGTGACAATGGGTGGGTTTGCAATTGCTAACGTATTATTGCATTAAAAAAAATACCAATAAGGTTGCTTTTTAATAATTCCTAAGTTATATGATTTCCTTATTTATTCTGCAACATCATGTTAAAAATGTAAGGTCAGAACATTTTGTTATTAGTTTCTCATAATAACAATGCTCCATATAGGATCTCTCAGAGGTTATATTGACCTTTTCATTTTTTATTAACAGACAATACCTTGATAAAATGAACATGATAAATGAACTTTGTAGGTGATTTTTTGAAGTCTATGGAACATGTAATGTTGATGATGGATTATTGTTCAGATTTTTAGGAACAGATCTGCTCATATAATAGTTTTATATAATTTGTTAAGAAAGTAAGTATGTATGGAAAGTCGTAAGTATATTGGCCAACATTAAACATTGTTCTGAACCCAAGTTGAGTAGCTAAGGCATTTGTATTATAGAATTCAGAAACAAGGACGGTACCACAACACCCAGACCCGAGCCAATATTGATAGTTTTCTACATGGCATCGAACCCGAGACCTCGAAGTGGCATTATCATAAAACCGCTATACGAGTCACTCGACCATGGAGGTCGATAGCCGATGTAAATAGTTTGTGTGCAGCAGTTTAGAGATAAGAGTTAAATCCCATTCGTGCATTTTCTAACCTTTGCAGGTGTGATCGCTTTCCAGATGAGACTATACAACAGCAATAGTTTTACATTGGTTTGTTGATAGTTCAGGGCTTTTAAGTAATAAAAATGATAACAAATTGATAAACTTGTAAAAGTCATAACTTATTTAATAAATAATTTACAAACAATAAATTAAAATGGCATACAGACATGCGAATAAATTAACTAGACACGATTAAAGAGATCAGGAGTTACGCGGTGACGGGCACAACTTCGGGTTGTGCGACTTCTTTTTCAGGTTGCGGATTGGGGACGGAGCGGCCGCGGCATGTCAGGGTCACGGGGTCTCTCTCGCCGTCCGGCCCACACTGCTCCGTTGCCCCCAAAAGCTTCAGCTCCTCCGGTTCTGCAACAGGATCGGGGCCCTGTCGCCGTCTCCCGGCGATGACAACCTCAACAGCCCGGCCGTCTCCATCCGCGTATCGCCCGCTCGAACCGATCTCCACCTTGTAAGGCGTACTCGGCTCCACGAATGCCTCCATCACGTGCACGTCGGCTCTCTCTTGGATGTCGGATTCTGGTTTGTTGTTCTTGAGGAATCCGGCAAGGATGTCGGATGGGATACCCATTTTTTGCGGAAGGGCAACGAGTAAGACGACATTTTGCACGTCGGCACGCACGTTGAAGTCGCCGTCCTGGCGCTGATCGTAGGTGGCGGCAGGGGCTGCGTACGAGATGGCAGCGCAGGCGCAGAGCGCCAGGCAAAGGGTAAGCATGGTGCGTGTGTGCGCTAAGCCCTCGCAGTGGACACTGCGCACCGCGCCCGCCGCCGCCGCTTTTACTACGCACCCGCGAACCAGTCGCTTCGAATCGGGCACACTGTAACGGTTAACGACACGACCTCTCTCACTGCATACGGGATCTAATAACACTTGTTATCGTCTTAACTTTAATGATTATGGAAAACAGTTTAAAAGTATGACACCGCTTAAATTGATCGTTTTTGACCATTTATTGATAACGAGACATCATTCCGAAAGCGGCTGTTAGAGGGTACTGACACATAAAATTTAACTAGGTGTGATATATTGGACGAGTATTAATAGTGACTTGTATGTGGATATCCTATACCGAGCGACTTGTTTAGTACCTATGTATGTGTATGTTTACTTTCTTAGCTTTCTAACTTCTCTGTCAGTTACTGTAACTTTTCAAAGTGCTCGTGTTTTGTTTAAAATATCCTTATGAATTACTTGCTCTTTATTAACTAGGTACTTCTAAATATGATACCCAAAGGATAGAAATCTATGTTTATGATTCCGTGCCTAAAAAAGGATCGAAGATCATTTTAAGATCACTTTGTGTGTTTGCCTATGCGTCTCGATTTTATTTCTCAGGAACAAGTGGTAGAAAGGTATCAAATAATTAGGTCAACGCTACGATCCTTGGCGCTGTGAAAATAGAATCAATGGAAATTTTGAAAATCACTTGACCAATAAAATCTAAAGGTACTTAATTATTTCACTTTGGTGTAGAATTATATTTTTTTCTTGCAGATTTGACTAGAAGAAAAGTCTCACGATAGAAGTATAAATTATTAATTTGTAGTTGTATCATTAAAAATATGTTTACGATATGAAACTATTGAAGTTAAAGGAAAATATTTTTTCAGCCACAAAGTTAGTCTTTTTTCTAGTTTATGAACTTTTAGGGGTAATTTAATACGTACTTGTAATATACGGATTAAATATTTTATTTAATACGTATTCCCGTGATGGACTTGTCGTACAAGTTTGAAAGAGACACTGCGCAATTGTTCGATTGTTTAAACCGTTCAAAAGTATTTGATATAAAATTATATATATTTACTTGGTTTATTCGGTAACTATCTCCGAAACTTACTTATTTTATTTATTAAGCATATAATTAATGAATTAAATAGAGACTTTTAATAATTTGGAATGGATAAATATTTTCTTTTCATTCGTGTTTTTATCCAGTACGTATGAAGTATTAGATGCAAGTATATATACAGATTATTTTGCAATTAATCACATTGAAAGATTGTTGTATACCTATGTATTTATTTTAGATAGTCTTTGAAAGTCATGTTCGCTGAGTAAGTAAGGGATTTATATACCAGTTAATTAAAATGTAAAGGGGTTTGAAGGTTTTGGCTCTAACATCAGCCGCCATTTTGATTTTTTTTTTCAAAATTGCGGTGCACAATAAATGTAATATATTTGGATAGGGGACACTTATACAAGCATAAAATGTTATGTAACATAACATAATAAAGCGTCACGTTTCTGAGTTATTCAAAGATAAAAATGACAGTTGTTATAACGAATTTACTTATTTATTTTGTAGTTATTTCATGTTGTTTAAGTTTTTACTTTTAATATGAATCAGACAAATATTTGAATACTAATAATAGATTTTGTTCCTTAATAACTTTTTAATACAATTCAGTACCTATGGCAATCAGATATAAATGTGTTTAATTATAATGATTTGTTGTATTACCTATACCTTTATTTTGGTGAATAACTCTGAAACGTGACGCTTTAGGATATCATGTTATATAACATTTTTTGTTTGTATAAGTGTCCTCCATCTAAATATACAACTTTCGTAGTGCACCGCGATTTTGAAAAAAAAATGGCGGCCGACGTTTAGGGCCACCCTCCATACAAAAATCTTCAAACCCCTTTCGATCCATTTGTGTTTTAAAATAAAATAAAGTTTCATGTCATTTGAAAATTAATTCTCTAGCGGCATATTAAAGTAAATGTGATGTGACCTACAAGAACGGTTCTATGACTCTTGGCAGATAACCGAGTTTTGATTGTCTCAAGCTTCCCTTATTCTGCTAAATTAACTGGGTAAATATGCTTCCGTGGCCGAATTATAGCATATTTAATATAATAAGTATTTATAGTAGCGTAACTACCTACCTCTTTGCCATTCGTTCATTATTTCAATTCACACATTTTCAAGGACACTATTTTAGTCCCATGAGATATTTCAGTGTTTATAAATCATGATATCATTGTGAGCAGATTTTGTTTAAAGATAACTGCGCACAGGTTATATTTAATATAATTTATGTTTTTTAATATATTTTAAGTTTCTTCTCAAAAGAAATTTATTGAAAGGTAATATAGCAAACTTTATTACGAATACAAATATGAAATATACACTGGCCTATTTATTATTACTATTTATTATAGGTATAGTGAATGAGTTTACACAAAAATAAAAGAATTTTGGTACATTAAAGATGCAGTTCAATGGTTTCTAGCACTATTCTTAATTACAGCCTTACACCGGAGAGGCATTAACTCTATCAATTATCCTTATTTTGTGTGAAAAAACAAAGGTCCATGTAAAAAAAAACTTAGTAGATACAGTTCTCTTAAATGACCGCACTGTCTAATTCGATACTCTTTCGTTAACTTCACACTAAAGATGTTCAAATGGATTTAAATCCGTGCTGTTAATTGACCAATTTAGATTGTGAATCAAGGAATTCCGTTATTGTGTAGTACCTACACTTTGATCGTTGTCATGCTGGGATATCCAAATAACCGGAACGATGGCTTCGGCATAGGGTAAAATTGTTTTCTTCAATATCTGTAGGTACCGAAACTGATCAAGTTTTCCGACCTGAATTCGTGAAAAGTCAAGCCCGACTTCATGAAAAGTCAAGCCCGACTCCGTGAAAAGAAAAACATCCCCAGATTTTCACATTTCCACCTCCATGTTTTAATGTCACTTTGTGATTTTGGGACGAATGCTGTTTTCGAACGACGTCGTACGTATAGCTTTTCATCAGAAGACATCCTGTTTATTTTAGTTTATGGAAAAGACATTGTTCCAATGTCTGACTGTTAATCGACGATCAAATAAACAAAATTTGTTTCATAAAAGTCTGTCCAAAGAAATGAAGAAAATTTAATTTATGAGTCCCCTATTTTAATGTATTAAATTAAAAACATATTAGTCAGAAAATAAATACCTACTTTTTGTACTTTATCAATGCGTACGTATGGCCCACCAAATAAATGCACGTTCTATATCCTAATTAATATGTTTGATCCCTTAATATACGTGTCATCAAAATTGAGTGATATTTTGGGATAGGACTACATTTATTAGGTCAATGATCAGCTACTTTTGTTACAACTTGTCGCCTTTATAATTGGCAATATCTATTTCCACTAAAATTCACACTTCAGGTATACTTACTGCTCAATGTTTGAATAGTTTCAAATAAAAAATCCCAATAAATCCAAATATAAAAGAACGTTTTAATGTTGTTTTTTATTAGGTTTGCATACGTACCAGCTATACTTTAAACAGTTTTTGTATCTTGTGTCTTTTATAAAATGATATGTTATCGATTCAGCCCACTCGTGGGCATAATGTAGAATTGTAGACCTTAGTACTACAATGTATGATTATGAGCAGATAAGCTTTTAAATGTTCTGAACTACTTATACTACCATGTTTAAGTTACTAGGTAGATGTATTCGCTAAGCATAAAGCTTCGCTATCACCATATATTGGAGCGGAGCGTAATACTAAAAAATAATCAATAATGTTCAGTAAATTTTAAAATACCATAACAATGAAAACTTTCAAAAAGTGCGAGCTTTTTGTTTCAATGGAAAATCCCATAGAGTCAATGTTTTTTGTTATTACCTTTTTATTTTTGTGAATTTCAAAATTCGGGCTCCGTCATAATCTGGTCCTAAATGTGTTGTCGAGTCGAAAATTATTAAAAGGCAAAATTATTGAAGTCATGGCGTAACAGACATTGCTTCACTGAAGTTGATCCATGGGAGCTCCGCTCGCTTCGCTCCAATAATTTCATCATAAAACGATATTAGATGAGATAAGGTGATGAATACTTAAAACAACAATAGTTACAGAATGAAATTAAGTTGTGAATTCAAAATCTTGGTTCTTAGTTCTAATCTTGAAATGGTTCTATTGAGCGTCTTTCTTTGCTTTGTGAAATTGAACCTTATAAGCTGCTATAAAACTAGATAGGTGTGTCACGGAAACTAATTTCTTTACAGTACAAGACTTACGGAATTTGGCAGAAACCGTGAGTTCTAGTCCTTTTTTGAGTAGGTATGTGTTTTGCATTTTTTTGTCTTATTAAAAAGGCATTATGTTATGCTGTAAACAAAAGTTAAGTAAAGAAAGCGATGAAAGAGATAGAGTTATAAAGTATATAGGTATTCTACAACTGACATTATGAAAATTAAATAGACATTTAGGGATTTTTCAATAAAAATTACTCAATTTTATTTTCAACGAAACAATTTACAATCTTACACGAATAATTAATCTACAGTAAATAATAATAAATGCATATATCACTAGTGGTCCAACATTTTTTTCAACATACTGAACAAATAATACGTTTCATACGTTAAAAAGATATTGGGGATACAGTCAAAGATAGTTATAATTTAACTGTAAGAGCTTTTAGTTACAGAATTATATCATTTGGATCTAAATCTTAAAATACAAGGAATTCATTTCAGTCTGAACTTCTCCATGGTCTAGTGATGACGATTCCTCCTTAGAAGAGGAAGCAGGATATTTGCAAGGCGGTTCTTTAGCCTGCAAACAACACGACAATATTAGTATGATATTTATACATAAGTATTCTTATGTTTTCCTATAAACCTTTAATACATAAACAAATCAACGTGATAAACATTTATACCGATCAAATTCTCAATGTCATTTATGAGGGTTCTCAAGTGCCTTGAATTTTGAATCATTTACTTTTTTTTTTTACATTGGAATAGGTCTGTTTAGCGTTTGATGTAGAAATACTCCATATCCTGTATTTTTAATGAATGAATTACCTTTCGTTGACACGTATTTTGAAATGTAAATGATACGTCTATAAACATCCAAACACAGAGACTTTAACCCCCTTGTAACTTACTTCACATGTTATTTTACAAATTAAGTTTAGTTTGTTACAGTTAAACCAGATTAAACATCTGGTCTGATTTGCATTTTTTTAAATAATTTTAATTAACAAACCTGTGAGCTTTCTCATGTTTCCTAACGGAAGCATCTTTTTTCTGTCCTTTGAGATCAGAGCTAAGGCTGACATCGCTGAGCGGAGCTTCATCAGGTTTGGCTGCCTCCGGCTTCGAATCTTGCGGCTTCCCGTCCTCCGGCTTTGGTTCAATATGCGGTTTTAAAGGCTCGCTACTGGGCTTACTCGGCTTGGACGGCTGATTGAACTCCTCTAAGTCTAGTAAGTCGCTGATGTCGATATCTGAAGCGGCAGCCAACAAGGAGTCAGCTGGAGCAACGGCAATGACGACTCCGTCGATGTTGAGTCTGTAGTTCTCCGAACCGTTTTGTCTCTGATCGTAATGGCGGTCAGCGCAGTCCGTAGGGGCCGCTGCAGCCAGCGCCGCCACTACCAAAAACAACGCTACCTCACACACCACTCGCTTGTAATTGACCATCGTAGTACACGCCTGAAGCCGCACTAAGCCGTTATGCAGTCGCTCGTCTCTGCATCTTTTATTTATTCGCGGAGATAGCGGTACACACGCCGCAGCGCCTAACCGCACTCCCCGTGCCGGCTAAACTGGAATTAAGACAGTAGAGGCTTGAATTAAATACGACTATGCTCTAAGGTTCAATTATCGTGTACCTATTGACTAATTGACCAATATGATAAAAACTAAAGTTAATTCTTAAAAATTACCTTTTAACTTAAACTTTGACCTACGTTGAGGTTGCAGAAATTCATTAGTCCTTGTTTTTGGTCCTATAAAAGAATAAATTAATCCATGTAGCATTAACTTAATGCCGGTGTAGTTTCAGCGTATTGGTATCAGTGGTTTCAATGTAAGTTTTCAAATATGCAAACATTACTTACGCGTTTGAGTTAAGATTTGAAAAGTATTATAATTAAGCATTAACATATATACTAAAGTCTATTCATCCTAACTTGTCCCATTTGGTAAACAATCTTGGCACTCCTTTTTATTGAAAATGAAGCATTAAAAATCAACTGATACCTTGATTCAATAGGTTTCAGTCTATAATAACGGTTTATTGTAATAGATTATTGACTTTGTTATTATTTTATTTTTAAATGGGTGATTTTGGTAAAAAGTTGTGCCAAGATTATTTACAAAATAGGACAAGTTAGAATGAACAGACTCTACAAATAATAACTTAGGTATACACGATAGTAACGTTTGATCATTACTAAATTTACGTTCAGGTTTCTGAACTCTCGGAAGAGCAAATTGGACCTTATGCGCATACTGAACACCTGTTCAGGCGTTTTAAAGCCTGACACCTGAGTGTTAGTTCTTAAATGTGCAAATGTTACTTCACGTTTGAGTTAATATTTGTAGAGTTGAATTTGGTAGGGACCTTAACAATAAGAAAATAAGGTCTGAAGTAAAAATCTTAATTTTAACACGACAATAATGCTTGCATATTTGACTACTTAGACTCAACTCTGATAGCTGTACCTACTATATGTATTTTGACTACCGCTTGGTGCAACGGTAGCGATCCTGCCTTTCGCACCGACAATCCTGGGTTTGAATCCCAGAAAGGGTACATGCAGGGTTGGAAAGAGAACAAAACTTCATCTTATATATAAAATTCTCGTGTCACAGTTTTCGTTCCCATACTCCTCCGAAACGGCTTGACCGATTCTCATGAAATTTTGTGAGCGTATTGAGTAGGTCTGAGAATCGGCCAACATCTATTTTTCATCCCCCTAAATGTTAGGGGTAGTCCACCACTAAATTTTTTTTTTTATTTTTTAGACAAAATTTTTAGTTTCTATTTTTTTATGATACAACATACAAAAATACATACAACTCTAAATTTTCACCCCTCTACCATCAACCCCTATTTTTTATAAATTCATTAAAAACATTTCCTAGAAATAATATACATGGCAAAACAACGTTTGCCGGGTTAGCTAGTATTTAAATAAAAAAAACAAGTTAAAAATAAACTATTCATAAATGTTTCAATTGAAATGTTTTAAACATGGTTTTACATACTCTTAAAAATTGAATTCTTTTGTGATTTGGATAAGTAGAAGGTAGAAATTAAAACTTTTTTGGTGGTTTTTCCACAACAATAGATGCAGGCAGTTCTGTGAAGTACCTACTGCCAAAACGAATCCTTTGTTCGTCCTGTAGACATTCTTTCTTTTGGAGATCCAGTGTATTGCAGAGTGATTATAAATCAAACAATACTAAACAACACTAAATTATCTAACACTCATTGTCAATGAATAATCTAACAAAAAACATAAGAAAAAAAACAGTACAAGCGGAGCGAATTATCTTCAACCCTTTTCCATTTACCCACAATAAATATACCTTATTCGTTCACTTATTATAGTCTGCTGTGGTAATCCCCGCCAGCGCCACCCAGAGTTTCCGTCACAATTTACAACATACCTCAAAATCATAATGTTGCTATTAAAAAGTTTTAAAAAGTTCAAAAATAATTAATTACTTGTTTTAAACTAATGTTTTCAATATTACCAACCCTGCGTAGCTTGTGTGATGAATACGAGCCTTACAAGTCTTACAATGCTTACTTTGGTGTGAATGTAAGAAATATTACATATATATGTTACCGGCAATGTGTATAATTCAGGTATTGTATACAATCCCTAGGTAATGTATACAATCCCTGGGGCGTCCAGGCAATGTATGAAATATCACGAATATCATTGTCCATTTCATACTTTACCTAAGAATTGTATACAATTCCTAGGGATTGTATAGAATACCTGCTGGTTCACCGGTAATGTGTAAAATAAATAAATCTTAAGACTAAACTAATGTTAGGTAAGCCGGTTAATATCAATAAATCTTAACAGGCTTACTTATCAAATAGCGGACAAATAAAACATGTTGTATTTACTTGAAATAAACTTTATTATCAACTTTAGGTTAGGTTACCGCCGGCGGCGGACCGCGGCAGACGGAACACCGGGGGGTTTTAGTGGGTATGCCCGTCAGCCTTTTACTGACGGGTGAGTCCCACATAACCCCACCGTCTCCCCATCGGTGAGGTATGCGCAACGCATTTCCCCCCGTAAAAAAAAAAGGTTAGGTTAGGTTGCGTTTTTTTGCGTTCGAGTGTTACATTACCTGCTGCAAGTTTGGCATTGTATAGAATACCTAGGTAAAGTGTAAAATAAATTCTATTTCATACTTTACCTGCCCGTTTTAGGTATTCTATACATTGCCTAGGTATTGTATACAATACCGGATTATACACATTGCCGGTAACATATATACATATATATATATTCCCTGTCAGTGTTTGACCGCAATGAACTCCGAAACTACTATTATTTTTGTGAAAGTATGTATGTTTGAACAGAGATTTTTTAATAATATGCAAAAGTTATTAATAAATAGGTGTAGTTATAGCAATACACTTCTATAAACTACGTTACATGTCTTTTTGTCTGAGTAAAAGTTAGTAGTGGTTTTGCGATGTAGCCATGCGTGAGCAAGCTACGTAGCTGCCCGTGGGAAAAATAATATGATGTGCCCAAATGTATATATTTTTAAGGTTTGACCTTGTAATTTATTGACAGTCTTTTAATGGGAACTGCAGGCGCTGTTCCGCTGTGTAAAGCGTGCATTTTAGAAATACATATATTTTTTTTAGCAATAATGACTTACACATAAAAGATGGATTTTTTTTGTAGAGCTATTTAAAAGATACGGAACGGATCCAGATGGGAGATTTATTTCGACTTACATGACGCTTATTGTTATATTTTGGCCCATTTACCCATTTAGCTTTATAAATTATATGTTTTTTCGTTGTATGGATTTTATTAAGTTTCATTAAAATCCTGTCAGTAATTTTTGTGTGAAAGACTAACAAACAACCAAACATACAGCCATACAAAACTCTTGCGTTTATAATAATAGTGGGATTGTAAAGATAAATAACAATATTACTAAATTACATTATCGCAAGTGACTAGCACACGGATCCACGCTTTATTAAGCAACATGGAAAAGAAGAATCCATGGTTTAATTATGGCGTGGCATTTAAAACGTTAAGGTTTATCTTATTCCCATCAAAATTATTACTTAATAATAAAACCATTGTTGGTAAATAAATAAATCCGAAACGGTGGCGTGAAGAGAGCACGACACAGAAAAAAATCAAACATCAATGACCTTTAAAATATTCTACTAAACTTGTTTGATTTAATTAACGATGTCGTCAATCGACTATGTAAGTAGTCGTGAATAAAAATACAAAGTAGGTGACCTACTCTATAAAATGTATACCAGTTTGTATTTGACTGTATCTTAAGCGCGAGTAGATCCTTACCAATAAATGTAACTAGAAAAGTAGAATTAAAAAAGATCGTGATACAGTTTTAAAAGTACACTATATATTTTCTGATGTATGTCATGACCATAAGAGCACCTAAGTGATAAGTTATGAATATAAAATAAGTATTTCCTACATTCACAACCATTAGGCTTGCCCAAAGTAAGCACTATAAGGCTTGTGTTATGGATACTAGGGTAACGGATAGACTTACATATATGAATATATATATATGTAATATTCATAGAAATATATATAAACACCCATGACTCAGGTACAAATGCTCGTATTCCTCATAAAAACATCTGCTCCTACCGGGATTCGAACCCAGGACCGTCGATTCGTACAATTTACACATTGAATTCGACTCTATTCTTTTATCTTAAAAGCCCTTTCATTTAAACATTTAGTAAAATCTACTACGCTACTATATCTAAGTAAGACTTAGATATTCTGTAAAATAATAAATTATCTACACTAATATCAGAAAGAGGTAAAGTTTGTGGGTTTGTTTGTAGTAAGTAATCTCTAGAACTTCTGAAATAATTGTAAAAATACCTTCACCAGTGGTTAGCATTAGGTAGTTCTGATTTTAAAGGCTATATTTTATTGTGATTTAAAATGTTTAACGCCTAGCGAAGTGGACTTAGGTCAGCTAGTATAATATATAATTGGAGCGGGGCGAGCGAAGCTCCCATGGATCAGCTTCAATGGCGCAATGTCTGTTATGCCATAACTTCCCGAGTTCTTAACCGATTTTAATATTTTTTGTGTAGAATCGAATCAACAGGTTTAGGACCAGATGGTGACGGAGCACGAATTTTGAAAATTTCAAAAATTCCCATCGTAACAAAAATAAATTTTCTTTTTTAGATATTACGCTCCGCTCCAATATATGGTGTAGTGTAACTTTATGCTTAGCGACTGCAGCACAAAGTAATTACAGGTCGAAGAAATGTAAGTGATAAAAACAAGACTTCTATGTCTTGTAATGTCAATTAGTGCAGTTAAAGATAAATATTTTAGAATAAAGTATTAGCTTAACATAGTTGTATCAACTGCCGCAATCTGTAATGTGTAGGAAGGTTGGCACGGATTGCGAACTGCGCGATCAAAACAACCTGCGAGCTCAGCTTTCGCCTAACTGTATTGCTGTTGCACCGGTAAACGGTACCATTTACTTTTGGTCTTATTTGCCCTTAGTTACGGATTATGTGAACTTGCTCCAGATTTACAGGTACTGTAATTCGGTTGCGCGTCCTATTGAACAATTTGTATATTTGCAGTTAACCACAGATGTTAAATAAATTATGTTGCTTTCGTTTGTTATATTAAACTAAGTTAAGTACAATATTTACTAAGTACAAGATAAGTTATCAACTAAAAATAAGTTCACAACCAATAACGTATTATTTATTAGCACATAATACTGCAATGACGACCGTTTGGTGCAATGGTAGCGATCTTGCCTTTCGCACCGATGGTCCTGGTTTTGAATCCCGGAAGGGGAAGATGTTTGGGTGATAAATACGAGCACTTGTACCTGAGTCATGGCTATTTATATATATTTCTATAAATATTACTTATGTTTTAATTTTTTTTTTTTTTGCATTCACAATGCAATATTTCTAAAAGATATAAAATACGTGTGTAAAAAAACAACTACGCCTCCGAGCCCTCAGGTGGGATTCGAACCCACGACCTTTCGCAATCCGGGCGAGTGCTCTGACCGCTGAGCTACCGAGACGCTGGCAAACGTGTCGAATTTTACAAACGTATTTCAACTTCTACTATGAGCTAGTATCGTTCCACCAATGTTGAACGCTAACTACCTTCAACATCGAAAGTAATATTTTTACAAATATTAAACAATCGATTAAGATGGAACCAGCTATAATTATGTTTTAATTTATTTTTTATTTTTTTTGCACTCACAATGCAATATTTATATAAGATATAAAATACGTGTGTAAAAAACAACTACGCCTCCGAGCCCTCAGGTGGGATTCGAACCCACGACCTTTTGCAATCCGGGCGAGTGCTCTGACCGCTGAGCTACCGAGACGCTGGCAAACGTGTCGAATTTTACAAACGTATTTCAACTTCTACTATGAGCTAGTATCGTTCCACCAATGTTGAACGCTAACTACCTTCAACATCGAAAGTAATATTTTTACAAATATTAAACAATCGATTAAGATGGAACCAGCTATAATTATGTTTTAATTTTTTTTTTTTTTTTTTTGCATTCACAATGCAATATTTCTATAAGATATAAAATACGTGTGTAAAAAACAACTACGCCTCCGAGCCCTCAGGTGGGATTCGAACCCACGACCTTTCGCAATCCGGGCGAGTGCTCTGACCGCTGAGCTACCGAGACGCTGGCAAACGTGTCGAATTTTACAAACGTATTTCAACTTCTACTATGAGCTAGTATCGTTCCACCAATGTTGAACGCTAACTACCTTCAACATCGAAAGTAATATTTTTACAAATATTAAACAATCGATTAAGATGGAACCAGCTATAATTATGTTTTAATTTTTTTTTTTTTTTTTTGCATTCACAATGCAATATTTCTATAAGATATAAAATACGTGTGTAAAAAACAACTACGCCTCCGAGCCCTCAGGTGGGATTCGAACCCACGACCTTTCGCAATCCGGGCGAGTGCTCTGACCGCTGAGCTACCGAGACGCTGGCAAACGTGTCGAATTTTACAAACGTATTTCAACTTCTACTATGAGCTAGTATCGTTCCACCAATGTTGAACGCTAACTACCTTCAACATCGAAAGTAATATTTTTACAAATATTAAACAATCGATTAAGATGGAACCAGCTATAATTATGTTTTAATTTTTTTTTTTTTTTTTTGCATTCACTGCAATATTTCTATAAGATATAAAATACGTGTGTAAAAAACAACTACGCCTCCGAGCCCTCAGGTGGGATTCGAACCCACGACCTTTCGCAATCCGGGCGAGTGCTCTGACCGCTGAGCTACCGAGACGCTGGCAAACGTGTCGAATTTTACAAACGTATTTCAACTTCTACTATGAGCTAGTATCGTTCCACCAATGTTGAACGCTAACTACCTTCAACATCGAAAGTAATATTTTTACAAATATTAAACAATCGATTAAGATGGAACCAGCTATAATTATGTTTTAATTTTTTTTTTTTTTTTTTTGCATTCACTGCAATATTTCTATAAGATATAAAATACGTGTGTAAAAAACAACTACGCCTCCGAGCCCTCAGGTGGGATTCGAACCCACGACCTTTCGCAATCCGGGCGAGTGCTCTGACCGCTGAGCTACCGAGACGCTGGCAAACGTGTCGAATTTTACAAACGTATTTCAACTTCTACTATGAGCTAGTATCGTTCCACCAATGTTGAACGCTAACTACCTTCAACATCGAAAGTAATATTTTTACAAATATTAAACAATCGATTAAGATGGAACCAGCTATAATTATGTTTTAATTTATTTATTTTTTTTTTTGCACTCACAATGCAATATTTCTATAAGATATAAAATACGTGTGTAAAAAACAACTACGCCTCCGAGCCCTCAGGTGGGATTCGAACCCACGACCTTTCGCAATCCGGGCGAGTGCTCTGACCGCTGAGCTACCGAGACGCTGGCAAACGTGTCGAATTTTACAAACGTATTTCAACTTCTACTATGAGCTAGTATCGTTCCACCAATGTTGAACGCTAACTACCTTCAACATCGAAAGTAATATTTTTACAAATATTAAACAATCGATTAAGATGGAACCAGCTATAATTATGTTTTAATTTATTTTATTTTTTTTTTGCATTCACAATGCAATATTTCTATAAGATATAAAATACGTGTGTAAAAAACAACTACGCCTCCGAGCCCTCAGGTGGGATTCGAACCCACGACCTTTCGCAATCCGGGCGAGTGCTCTGACCGCTGAGCTACCGAGACGCTGGCAAACGTGTCGAATTTTACAAACGTATTTCAACTTCTACTATGAGCTAGTATCGTTCCACCAATGTTGAACGCTAACTACCTTCAACATCGAAAGTAATATTTTTACAAATATTAAACAATCGATTAAGATGGAACCAGCTATAATTATGTTTTAATTTATTTTATTTTTTTTTGCATTCACAATGCAATATTTCTATAAGATATAAAATACGTGTGTAATAAACAACTACGCCTCCGAGCCCTCAGGTGGGATTCGAACCCACGACCTTTCGCAATCCGGGCGAGTGCTCTGACCGCTGAGCTACCGAGACGCTGGCAAACGTGTCGAATTTTACAAACGTATTTCAACTTCTACTATGAGCTAGTATCGTTCCACCAATGTTGAACGCTAACTACCTTCAACATCGAAAGTAATATTTTTACAAATATTAAACAATCGATTAAGATGGAACCAGCTATAATTATGTTTTAATTTATTTTATTTTTTTTTTGCATTCACAATGCAATATTTCTATAAGATATAAAATACGTGTGTAAAAAACAACTACGCCTCCGAGCCCTCAGGTGGGATTCGAACCCACGACCTTTCGCAATCCGGGCGAGTGCTCTGACCGCTGAGCTACCGAGACGCTGGCAAACGTGTCGAATTTTACAAACGTATTTCAACTTCTACTATGAGCTAGTATCGTTCCACCAATGTTGAACGCTAACTACCTTCAACATCGAAAGTAATATTTTTACAAATATTAAACAATCGATTAAGATGGAACCAGCTATAATTATGTTTTAATTTTTTTTTTTTTTTTTTTGCACTCACAATGCAATATTTCTATAAGATATAAAATACGTGTGTAAAAAACAACTACGCCTCCGAGCCCTCAGGTGGGATTCGAACCCACGACATATATCTTATAGAAATATTGCATTGTGAATGCAAAAAAAAAAAAAAATAAATTAAAACATAATTATAGCTGGTTCCATCTTAATCGATTGTTTAATATTTGTAAAAATATTACTTTCGATGTTGAAGGTAGTTAGCGTTCAACATTGGTGGAACGATACTAGCTCATAGTAGAAGTTGAAATACGTTTGTAAAATTCGACACGTTTGCCAGCGTCTCGGTAGCTCAGCGGTCAGAGCACTCGCCCGGATTGCGAAAGGTCGTGGGTTCGAATCCCACCTGAGGGCTCGGAGGCGTAGTAGTTTTTTACACACGTATTTTATATCTTATAGAAATATTGCATTGTGAATGCAAAAAAAAATAAAATAAATTAAAACATAATTATAGCTGGTTCCATCTTAATCGATTGTTTAATATTTGTAAAAATATTACTTTCGATGTTGAAGGTAGTTAGCGTTCAACATTGGTGGAACGATACTAGCTCATAGTAGAAGTTGAAATACGTTTGTAAAATTCGACACGTTTGCCAGCGTCTCGGTAGCTCAGCGGTCAGAGCACTCGCCCGGATTGCGAAAGGTCGTGGGTTCGAATCCCACCTGAGGGCTCGGAGGCGTAGTTGTTTTTTACACACGTATTTTATATCTTATAGAAATATTGCATTGTGAATGCAAAAAAAAAATAAAATAAATTAAAACATAATTATAGCTGGTTCCATCTTAATCGATTGTTTAATATTTGTAAAAATATTACTTTCGATGTTGAAGGTAGTTAGCGTTCAACATTGGTGGAACGATACTAGCTCATAGTAGAAGTTGAAATACGTTTGTAAAATTCGACACGTTTGCCAGCGTCTCGGTAGCTCAGCGGTCAGAGCACTCGCCCGGATTGCGAAAGGTCGTGGGTTCGAATCCCACCTGAGGGCTCGGAGGCGTAGTTGTTTTTTACACACGTATTTTATATCTTATAGAAATATTGCATTGTGAATGCAAAAAAAAAAATAAAATAAATTAAAACATAATTATAGCTGGTTCCATCTTAATCGATTGTTTAATATTTGTAAAAATATTACTTTCGATGTTGAAGGTAGTTAGCGTTCAACATTGGTGGAACGATACTAGCTCATAGTAGAAGTTGAAATACGTTTGTAAAATTCGACACGTTTGCCAGCGTCTCGGTAGCTCAGCGGTCAGAGCACTCGCCCGGATTGCGAAAGGTCGTGGGTTCGAATCCCACCTGAGGGCTCGGAGGCGTAGTTGTTTTTTACACACGTATTTTATATCAAATATTACTTATTTATGTATGATATATGTATGTCTATCCGTTACCCTGGTATCCATAACACAAGTCTTTATATTGCTTACTTTGGGCTTGGCTAATTGGTGTGATTGTAAGAAACATTATAATAATAATTATTATTATTATTAATATTAACCTAACCTAAACAACAATAATACATTGCAATATTTAAAAAGCTTTTTTTATAAATACTTTTAAAAGACCTAGCTCCTAACTGCACAACTCGGTAAAATTAAAGCACCTTGTATAACTAGCCGGTGTAATGTTCAGTCCTCCCTGTGCTTATCAAATTATTATATATTTAATATACATTTTCCACCTACTTTGTGCTTGGATTTTAAATAATTTCATTCATTCATTTCATTCAGTCATTGTAATTTGTATATAATATAATATATAGGTACTTTTAATTTTAGGTGAAAGTTGTAGGTCAATTTAACTTAATATCGACTTTTGTGTACCAAAGTCGCGTGTCGGAAGCTCCCATTATTATTCCACAGAGCGATTATTTTGCTTGTTTAACGCATTTGTATCGATATAAATGCGCGTTAGCATAGTATCTGAACCGATTCAAAAGCAAGACTGAATTTATGCAGGTATTCAAATGTAATACTTTGAATACCTGCATAAATTACTACTACGATAATTTATAGTCAAGCTCCCTTTGACTCGCGTGAGTATCGCTTTTGTATTGATACAAGTGCGCGTCGACGGTGCGCTTAAAAATCGTGATGTGCAAAGGCTCTTAGAGCCTACCTCACTCTCGTGCTTGAATCGATATCTGTATCGATATTTTATTCAAAGAAACGCATTAGATGTGTAAAAAATTGTTCTGTGCAATAAAAGTCTGTGTCGACAGCGCGTTAAAAAATGCAGTGTGCAAAGGCCCTTAGGGTTCCTAAGTAAGCCTCTCCTTCTAAGCGCCGGATGATGTTTCTCATGTGCGACTTCGCCTATATTGAGTAGCGCACGCGCCGTTCTTCTCTAGAGGGCCTGTCATCATAAAACCTCATATAAACCTCCGGTATTCATGAGGATACACCACCTCCCTCCCCCGCCAATACACAATACAGGGTGTTCCAGAAGCCGACGTCATGCCGAAAAAAAAATATAAAAAATATCTGTCATATATTTAAAAAATCTAGCTTTAAAAATCGATAAAATTTACATCCTGTTACGGTTTTTTCACTCTTGTTGCTAGAAATCTTGACTTTCCTAAACATTTTCTTTTGTTTTGTAATCTTGAATAATGCTTCTGTATACTCTAATCTAAAATTTAAAGCCAGCTGCTCCAGGTTAGAAGAAGTTTTTCGCCATAGCTTTAACAAGCTGAGGTCATACCATGATCTCTTAGCGCGATGCAAGTTCGATTGTCAAAGTGAGACACCGTTATATGCAGTCTCAGTCTATAGTAGCGTCTCTTTTTAACAGCTAAATTTGAATCGCTTTTAGACGATGGTAGGGCCTCTGTACTGAAAAAAAAATGCGAGTTTGCCCAGTAACTGTAATAGTTGGCGCATATAATAAGGATTCCAAAATGGTATGATACTTGCTAGACCTTTTTTTTAACTGTGGACAATAATTTTTTTCCAAAAACAGGCTGTTTTAAACAAATTTTTGTTACGTACTTAAAAATTATTCTAGTGTACCCATGGTTTGCTTTAAGGCCGTAACTTTAGGTTTCTAGTTTGAGTGAGACCGGGAGAGTCATTTACGAAGTGTGAGAGAGACTGATAGTGAAATAAATTAAATACACAAAAATTGTTTAACATAATTTATTTAAATGTCAAGAATTACAATTAGTGTCCAAACTGTCTTCCTTCAGCCCTAATGCAGGCTTGACATCTTCTTAAAAAAGATCGGGTCAGGCGAGTCTTCCGTTGTTAACAAAATCATTTGCTTCTATTATTCTTTGCCGTAGCTTCATAGTTTCTTTTGGCTTTGCATAAACTTTTTCTTTCACCGCTCCCCAGTAAAAGAAATCTAATGGATTTAAATCTGGGGAACGGGCTGGCCACGAGATAGTACCAGATGGTCGTATCTGCCTGTTGGCATATACATTTGTAGTTTTTGAAGGGAAGAAAGTATTTTCGGAACCCAACGTGCGCTCACCTTTGTCATCCCATAATGATGATGTAGGATGTTCAAAATGGTTGTATCGGATACTCCAACCTTTCTGATTTCATGCTGTAGTCCAGCGTTGTTTCATCAATGAGAGGAAAATCATCTCGTATTCGGAAGAAACATTTTTACAAATGAAAGCGAATTCACTTGTGACCCGAGGCGATTTTTTCTAGTATTTTTCTATTATAATTATTTATCTTATAAGATAGCATTGAAAAATGCATAAAATATATAAAAATTATAAAACTAAATGGCTGTTTCATCTAAATCGATTGCCCAAACATTTGTAAAAATGTTTCATTCGAATACGAGAGGACGTTCCTCTCATTGATGAAACAACGCTGGCCTACAGCGTAAAATCAGAAAGGTACTAGAAAATTTCGACGAGTGTTCACAAGGCTCGTTCAATATTTGTTGACTCTATTTTAACTTTATTTCTTACTTATTATTATTATATCCACCATTACCTTTAAAAAATTATATCTTTCCTTTTTTTCCTCTCAATATGCGCACCCACTTCATCATTATCCTATTATATTTATTTATTTATTCTTTTCACCCAAGGTTGCCTGGAAGAGATTGCTGTTTAGCAATAAGGCTGCCTGTCTGTATACTTTTCTGTTTTTTTTTATTTTTCTTTAGGTATCCCATCTGTGTGTGCAATAAAGTGTAATTTATAATTATTATAAGGCTCGGTAGCTCAATTGGGAGAGCATTGGACCGGATTTCCAAATGTTGCGGGTTCGATTCCCGCCTGAGAATTCACTTGTGACCCAAGTTGGTTTTTTCTAGTATTTTTCCATTATAATATTTATCTTATAAGATAGCATTGTAAAATGCATAAAATATATAAAAATTATGACTTATAGCTTTCTTTAATTTCACAAATGACCAAAATAACTTCGACAGTTAAAAAAATATTTTACTTTGTAGCAATTTAGCTTGTATCTCATGTGTCGCCTAATATAGTGTTATTTTTTCTTTTCTTTTGCCTATCAAATTATATATTTTGCTGTGCTTTTGGTGTGCAATTAGCATTAATTTAATGCTCAATATAATAATTTCCCATGGCAACATAGGGGTATAATAATTATACTGCAAAGATACATTTTAATATTCGGAGATTTAAATACGTTATTGGCCATTTATGCTAATCACTTGAAGTCAAGTCGGACAAGCAGGAAGGCAACGGGACAGCGTCCACTCACCTTTCTAGCCGCCCGGACCAGTCTGTGCTTGCCCTAATTTGGTACGATTCTTCAAATTTATATCATATTTTATAACTTTTATAGTCGAATGACCGTTCGGTTGACAAACTGGTTCGACGCGCAGTTGAGCGTATTCTAATCGTTAGACTAATTGTGAATAACACAGATATTCCCTATAACAAGGTTATTACAGTTTCAAGTGAAAATTCTTATGCTAACGCGATCGACTTTTTTGGTCCGGTGGTCGGTTACTTGAATGGAGTTTATTTTTTACCGAAGTATCGATTCTAATATGATGTCGGTAATTAATAATAAAAATAATGTTAACTCAACTAAAAATTTCAAGTTTCAAGTGACAGAGACTAAAAATAAATAACAACAATTAATAACGCTAGATTCTTATCACCACCACCTTTATAGCCACTTCTCGCCGTTCAGAGACAGAATTCGGTCAGGGCCGGATATGGGCACAGGCGGGGCTACTGCTTTGGAGCCTCCTCAAGAGAGGGGCCCTCAATAAAGAGATATAAAACCTACAGTGATTTCTATTTGGTGTATTATAATTGGTGTATGTAGGTGGTTTTATAAAATATATAAATCATTTCATAACTTTTCAGGCAGATTATCATATTGCATGTTTGCAATCCATAAACCAGCTTACAGAGTTTTAATGTACTTGATGAAATTTTTAAAGGTCTGTGCCACACAGAACATACCCAAAGTTCAAATGCTACATGTGAATATTGTTATAGAACAAAATAATAAAATAAAGTCGATAATTCCGAAAACTAAAACAATGAAAGGCTAACATGACAAAAACCTTTACATGTTGCTGCTGCTAGGCTGCTCAGCTCAGTCGACGGTGTTTCATTTAATAACATCGGTTATGCGGACGATATGGTCTTGCTGGGACCCTCGATAAGTGCCCTCAGAAAACTGTTGCAATGTTGTGAACAATACGCGGTGATTCATGGTCTTAGGTACAATGTAAACAAAACGGAAATAATGGTATTTAAAGCGCGACTCAGAAACTTCTTGATATTCCACCAATCAAACTCAATGGAGCGTCACTGAACAGAGTTTCTCGTTTTAAGTACCTCGGCCCCTAGCTTACTGAAGACCTCTCAGATGACACAGATATGGAAAGGGAACGCCGGGCATTGGCAGTAAGATGCAATATGTTGTTCACGGCAAAAGAGGTAAAACAGTGTACAAATCTACGGTTCGGTACTGATTTTTTATTCATGTTAAGTTTTTTTATTATAAAACTTATCGTGTTTGTTTTTACAAGATAAATTTGAAGTTTTATACTTAAATATAATAAACTCTGGTTTGACACATTGGGTTTTTACTGTTATTACTTTTAAAAAGAGGAGAGGAAAAGCGACACTATATCCCAATTCGGGTTATGATAGGAACGTTACATCTGGTTAGGTTGGGAAGACGGTCACGTTCGGAACAAATATTATCAATTTTTTCAAGTCGCTAAGCGATTTTCAGGTCAGGTTCGGAATAATCGTAATAATTGGTGTACCATTGGCCAAAAATTTGTCTAGGTATGGCGTTCCAACATCTCTGATAAAATTCTAAAATAGAGGCACAAAAGGTCAATTGCTACATGTGGATATTGTTATTAAAATAAAATAAATGCGATAATTTCGAAACAGAAAACAGTGAAAAGATTGAACTAATAGGCATTTTTCCTTGATCTTAAAGTCTAATTTGTAGCGTAGCTAACTGAAAAAAAATGTTTTAAAAGTCTTTCAAAACAAAAACAAGGAATATCAGATAAACTTGATAAGCGTTAACACAACTATCAATTTATACGATTTGTGATATCAACTCAAGTTTTATCGGCAAAACCTCAATAGCAGTGCTATCTAAGTATACTATGATTATCGTCGTAGGTGTTCTATGATAATGCGTTATTGATTTGTCAAAGTGACTTTACATATTATTTATTATCCAATTAGGGCCTTTTAACACTGCACTTTTTTTATTCCACAGAGCAATTTTTGCATGTTTAATGCATTTGTATCGATACAGATCACGAGACTGAACTTATGCGGATATTCAAATATAGTTCTTTGAACACTTACATAAATTGTGGGTATACTTATTAAATATTATACATTTTTTTAAAACCGACAGTATGTAGATTTAAAAGCAATTATGATATTGTAGGTTCAATGATAAATTTTCAATGAAAAAAAAACTATTAGTAAGGCGAAAAATAAAGTTTTCCATCTTCATCGAGACCTTTGACAGTCACCGACGTCTCCCGATGCTTTACATTTGATGTTGTTTTGCAGCGTAGATATTTATAAATAAAATATATCAAAATCAGCTGCGGATATTTGCGGTCTATTGTGGTTTATAATGTTGAACTACTTTATTGATAAGTTTGCGTTATATTTGAATTTAATATTAGCTATTTATTGATAGTAGAGCGTTTTATCTACATTTTGCACTAATTTTGCGGTACAACTTCAATCAACAGAATGCACACTACCCTCATTTATCAAATAATATGTAAAGCGTGGATTCATTTTATATAGCTATTAAAAATTCGTTATAAAACTAAACAGTTGACTGTTGAGTATTTTCGCCGAATTTCAAAATGACTATTAATTTCAAGTATTCTAAGCGTGTATTATTCATACATTGAAGGAGAAAGAAAACTTATATTATAATGATTCTGAAGACAACTTGTGCTTTATCATCAGTGATATTCAAGAAATCTTAATCCTGGCTTTAATAGACGATGGGCAGAAGCGTCGAGGAATAAGGATACATTTTTAAAAAAGAACGACAATTGGTTGATTTCAGAGTATTTGGTAACTTTACCGGATTCGGAAGAAGTATAACCTGATTCCACGCCATCAACTTCTTCTGGGAAACGCGGAAGACCCTGTGTCGCTTATGGGGACTCATCAAAATCAACAAAAAAAAGAAAAAATACCGCTTTACTTAGTGAATATGGCTTTAAACACATCAACAATCTACATCTTATTCAGGGATTACGTTCAATAGGAGAAGGAGTAGAAGCAAATCTCGTGGAAACATTAAGGCTTGCTGATCGTGATACAAAAACCCTATATTTTCACTCTATGTTTTCACCAAATTCTGGTCACCCTTCTCTATCCCTCAGGGACATTGCCAATTCAACCGGATGCCATTCGGACTTAAGAATGCTTCTTCCACATTTTAGAAACTGATGAACATCTGTCTGTCGGGCCTTCAAGTAACCCGCTATTTCGTTTATTTAGATGACATTGTCGTATATAGTTATGACATTAAATCTCATATAAACAACTTGCGAGAGGTATTTGAAAGGCTTAGAACTTTCAATCTTAAATTACAGCTTGAAAAATACAAATTCCTCCGTAAGAAGGTCGTATATTTGGGTCATATATGAATCAAAAAGGGGTCAAACCAAACCCCGACAAAATTGAAGCTGTTACCAAAAGATATAAAATCTTTCCTTGGGCTGATGTCATATTATAGACGTTCATACCAAATTTCTCCAAAATAGCAAAATCTCTAACATCCCTCTTAAAAAAGGGCGTAACATTTAAATGGGGAAACGAGCAACAGCTCTCTTTGAATCCCCTTAAAGAAAAACTTGTCGCTGCCCCTGTATTGGCATACTTAGACTTCATTCAACCCTTCGCCCTGACATATAATGCATCCCAACACGCCATATCAGCCATTCTGTCCCAAGGTCCGATAGGGCAAGACCGTCCTATTGCAAACACGTCAAGGACACTGAATAAGGCTGAAAGCAATTACAGCGTGACGGAGAAGGAGTTTCTCGCTATAATTTTTGGAACAACAACTTTTCGCCCTTACTTCTATGGTTTCAAATTCCTTATAGTCACAGATCATAAACCTCTGCAATGGCTGTTCAATTGTAAAGACCCCGGTTCAATGTTTCAATTTGAATATGAAATCCGTTACAAAAAGGGTAAAGCCGATTCTAACGCTGACGCTTTTTCACGAATCCCGATTAACCAACCCGATTATACCAAAAGGAAGATCACCCGTTCCCCTATGCTCCTACCCAACCTTTTTGTTTTTTTTTTTTAGTTTTCGCAGTAAATGCGTAACGCATTCGCTCGTGCCGGGAAAGCACGAGACGATATGTGGGACTCTCCTCCATGCCCCTACCCGGCCGAGTGCCCGGTAAAGGCTTGGAGGCCTACCCCCTAAAACCCTGCGGCGTCCCGCAACACAGTGGTGGGGGTCGCATGGCCCCTTACGGCTTCTTCCCGCGACCCGAACCAGTGTGGGTCCGCGGTCGTGGACGGACCTCGCCTATGCTCCGTGAGGGACGGAGCAACGGGGTGAACCGTGACGCCCTGAACACCCCGCACGCCTGAGGGCCAAGTGCAATGCAGCTGCCGGTCTCCCGCTCCGACAACCGCTGGCCCTCTTTTGGTGGGGAGAAGAACCGCCGCATCACTCGACCGACCCTGGTGGCGGCCGAGGTGCGCAGTCAATTCCCCTCTCCACCTCAATCGGGACGTGCGTCCTCGGAAGTCCTCCGTCACTGTAATAATAAAGTCAGTAATAAATAAGTCAGTGAGTAATTATAATGGTGCTAATAAGTAACCATGACTCGGAATCAAAATGATTTATGCTTATATTTTATCACAATATGTCTCTAACAGGATCCAAATTACAAAGAAGAAATATATCATAGTAGTTATAACAGAAATCGGCACCATACCGACTTCTTTTCCAATTTCTTTTCTATTTACGCCGTCTGATTATGAAACTCGCTACCAGTGAAAATCAAAAAGGCTCAAGCTCTTAGATCATTCCTTCAATGCAAAGAAATTTTTCTTTCAATCCTCGTAGGTAGTTTATTATTATATATTTATTTTTATCTTATATTAGTATATATCCTCTATTAACTATAACAAATTAAATGTTTGCACGAGTGACAGCTGAGAGTCCAGATGGTGGGCCATACGTATAGTGCAAAGTACTATTAGGAAAAACTCGTAAACACATTTACTCTACAATATGGTAAATTATTGCACTTAGTTCACTAACTATAGCTATTGAATGCAAACAATGCACTGAATGCGCCATCGTATCGTAAGCGTGGTTTGGAATCCTCACAATGCTACATTGATGTCTTTCTTTATGAAAGTTTTTATTATATTTTTTGTATTTAAACTAATAACTGCTAGGTTTGTTTTTTATATAATCCAATTGCTATTAGAAAAATTTTCACATGTCTCAGGTGTCAAACTGGACATGAACCCATATCCCCTCGCTTTACGGCGAGTATTGTCCCCGGCAAATAAGTTGAACATGATTTTGAAATCACATGACATGCGCAGTAGTGAATAATGTACCTCAACTTGCTAATGCGCATGTCACATTGATTTCAAAATCATGTTCAACTTATTTGCCGGAGACTATAGGTGCTCTTCAAAATATTTTGGTAGCTCAATTGAAAGAGTACGCGCCGGGATAGCCAGAGGATACGTGCTCGGGTCCCACCCGACATTTTTCTAGTTATTATTTGAAAGAGTTGTTTGTTTTATAAATTCCTATTTTGTATTTATTATATTTTTTGTATTCAAAATGCCATATTTCTATAAAAAATAAAATACGCTTGTACAAAACAATCACGTCTCCGAGCCCTCAGGTACATTATTAAAGATATTAGATGAATGTTTAATATTTGTAAAAATATTACTTCCGATTTTAAGGTACTTAACATTCAATATTGGTGGAACAATACTAGCTCATAGTAGAAGTTAAAATACGTTTGTAATACTCGACACGTCTGCCAGCGTCTCGGCAATAATTTTTTTTTCTTGCGCTTTTATTTGTTGCGTGTGGTTCGAGGGAAACTAGAGTTTGTGTACCGTTTAACCATTACGAAGAACCCCCTGCTCTTCTCGCCCGTCTCGAAGACACTTTCAAATCGTGAAAAGAACTACTAAGTCACCACGTGAAGAAGTATAATCGCATCCTGAACTACAATCACTTCAACAACTCAAAGATCGCTAAAAAATGGAAAAACTGCGTTTCCCAAATTATATCGTAACCGTCCATCGTGCTATTTATTATCATAAAAGCTAAACCAGTTCAAGAATTTAATCAAGTTTGAATACACAGTGTCTTATTACGGCATAATGTATCCGGCTACCGTGCTTATCTCCATCGCCCTCGCGTGCTCACACTGTAAGAAGTCTCTAAGAGCAAAGCCACACGATGCGGTGCGGTACGGTGCGGCACCGCAACGTAATGAATTCGAGGTATAGGGTGCCACAGGGCGCCGCACCGCACCGCGGTGAACAGTGTTGCGCTGCGGGCGCATTACCCCTCCCCGCTTCGTCTCTCAAGTCCCAAGTCTGGCGCGCTGCGTTGCGATGCCGCACGGCGACCTAAGGCGTCGTCTGACATGGTATAGTGATTTGTATGTAGGATAACGCAGCGGCACCGCTCAGGCACCGCACCGCACCGTTAACGCATCATGTGGCCTCGCACTTAATGAATATCGATGTTTTGTTTAAATATTTTAATCTGTTCGCACTTGAGAGTATATAATTATTATTCTAATTTGAAAGTTTAAATGCCAAAAGGATTTGAGGAGGAGTAGGACAAATTATTCCTCAAGGATTCAAACCGCAAACTGACTGATATTTATATCCCAAATTCACCTCTTTGTTCCCCTCGCGAGAGAGAGTCACCGCCACGTTTCCGGTGTCAGTGAAAAGGAATTGAATACCTTATTCAAGTATATGCAATTCTATAACGTTAACCACAAACCTATTTATTCATTTATTGTAAACTGCAACAATGCTTATGAAGAATGCAAGGTAAGAAGCAAGTTTTTTCCCTATTCGGCTTATGTGATTGAAGCGAGTTCTCTTAACAACTGGACTTTTTCGGCTTTGCGGGATCGAGCTTCAATCCAGGCTTAATATGCCTCATGTTTTAACGCCACCGCATCACGACATTTGCCATCTTATCCCAATCTGCTGATTTGCAACGCCAAATTTCTCTGGAAGCCTTTTGGGTCGGGTGGAGAATACACTGACACCGATTCCACCACACAATGGTCAGAACTCCGGGTTTGTCGTCAACAGAAGGTCCAAACAATTAGCTGTGTGCCCGTCAGTGTCCTGTTTTATTCACATCACAGCCAATACGCGTTATGTGTGGAAACCTCCCTCTCAAAATTACTTACAGAAAACTCTTTCCATTACAAAAACCAAAGAATTATATAGCCGTACCGCGGCTTTGGAAGATTATGCCCTCCGTCATTTTCTGACGAGATTACACTCTCGTATAGTAAACATTGGGAGATAAAGGCCACCAAAAACCTTGAATGAAGCAATCACTCTAACCGTGTTAGAAAAACTTATTGATAATATATCAAGATTAGGATAGTTTCCATGGAGTACATACTGTCAATATAGTTATCGTTAAAAAGACTGTTTAGTCAGTAATCTACCTTTACAATTACCACTGTCTCTACGATTGTTATTTTTTTTAAACAAAAAAAAACACGTTTTGCTTTCAATATGAGCAGGGATACTGGAAATTATCCTTTTGAAATAAAAGACATTGAAGAACTTATTAATAAATGTAAGTACATATTTTAATTCGCTAACTAAAACCACTAATAAGTTTTTACACATATACTACAACTCGGTATCTTGCGACTGATTTGCAGCTTGCAAAAAAAATTAATAAAACAGATAAGTGATGTATTTATTTGATACTACAGTTACACATACATAGAGAAAGTGCCTAGAATTTGCGATAATTACTATCTAAAAGAAGAAATATGTACGCGTGTTGCAGCAGCGCAAAAAGGTCGCAACTCAGCGAGACATTTGCCCAAGTGCCCCGGAGCAAATCGCTGATTTTCAGCCACGACCACATGTGAGGGTCGCTGGGTGACATTTATTAATTATACTGTTAAATGAATTATTAAATTAAGTAAAAAATAAAATTCCGGCATTAAAATAATAAAACTATATGCATCATGAATTAATAAAAAAAAAATTGGAAGTAGTTAATTTTCAACATTATGCAACTCATAGTAGAAGTTGAAATATGTTTGTAAATTACGACGCGTCTGCCAACGTCTCGGTAGCTCAGCGGTCAGAGCACTCGCCCGGACAGCGAAAGGTCGTAGGTGCGAATCCCACCTGAAGGCTCGGAGGCGTGATGGTTTTTGAATGCAAAAAGTAAAATCATATACAAAAATATTAAACTTTTATTATATCGACCAACAAATAAATTATATTTACATATTGTTACGTGTTCGGGTTCAAAGGATTTGGAGAGAAAGACCTGCTGACTCTTTTGAAGACTTTATTCACTAGCGCTAGGTCCAACACAAAGCACTAGGTCCAAACACTAAGCACTAACGATGTCCTAGGTCGTAGCCAAGTCGTAGGTTTCACTGGTATCACTCTTGATCACTAGTTTTCACTTCCAAGTCGCCTCGAAGGTAGCTCAAACTGCGCCTCGAAGGTAGCTCAAACTGAACTGCCCTGGCTCGCCTCTACGGCTATTTATATGGGCCGAGACGAGTCCCAGACCATTCCAGAAAGTTCCTTTCTGGAACGTACCCGACTCGCGCAAACGTGATCGTCCGGTTTTCAAGACTTTACTTCTTTTGTGTGTTCGTAACAATATTATACGTTATCACTACCATCAATGAATTAAATTATTGATCAAAATAAAATAAAAAAATATCCACATTACGAATTTCTATCGTAACATTATTTATTAATATAACAAAAATATATAGCTTACTTCCGCAAAACTCAAGCAGTGTGCAAAGCCCGCCCGCCCGCAAATAAATGCAGAAACCGCAGACACCGGCACCTTTACCAACTACTTTATCATAATAAAGAAGTTAGATGCTGAAACCCACAGCGATTATAAAGAAACAAGCAAGTCGTTACGTGACTTACCATCGCTTTTTGAACTTATGAACTTATTAGAAAGCAAAATTAATGCATTGGAGCCTATAAGTAAAGGTCATATAGAGATTGTAACATCATCAAACAAACATTATTAACTGAAACCACCTAGCGACAAGCACTACAAACCTTATCTGCAACGTGTAGTCATCAGTACGGGAAATTTTCGAATTGAGAATATCAATCAATTGCGACATGTTCGTTGAACTGTTCTTTTCGCAACAACAACCACTATCTATACAAATGAAACAAATTCATTAAATGTACACCAGAAGAGTGATTAATGACCGTTAATAAACTCAACTATTGTCAGAATTGCCTTTACACACACTACGGCAATAAATGCATGTCGATAAAAAGATGCCAGGTCTGTCAAAAGAATCACAATACGATGTTACACAACGCACATGCAAATATAAACCTTATGCAACAACCAACGAGCCCGCCGATATCGTTTGGTCGTCACCCTTACATACGACTTCAATTACGCAGAGCTCAAATTTCAACGCGGCAAGATAGCAAACAACATAGCGTTAATCACGTCCCTACAGATAATGAAGAGATCTTATTGACTATTGTAGCAATCAAGATCAAGGCTGGTGTTGGCACTTATATCACCTTAAGAGCCCTTTTAGAAAAAAAGAAAGAATTGTTTCTGGAATTGGCAAGGATCGAATTATGGAAAGGGAGTCGTAACGCTGAATGGTTAATAGATTTACTACTTTCAGATTATGAATTTGCAACTAAAGCATTATTTATCAAACATGTCATAGACAATAAACTAACATGAAGGTCAATAAACAGTCGTGGCCACATTTACAACATATACAACTAGCTGATCCAGAGTATAACGTTTCTAGGCCTATTGATCTTCTGCTGGATGCAAGCACTAACTCCGAAATCATTATGGGTGGCCTTATCAAAGGCCCAAATCTGGTGCCTAACGCCCAACAGACTAGATTCGGCTGGATACTCTCGGGCAAAATTGAACTGTCATGTTGTTATTAATAACTAGTCTTAGGGTATCTCAAAAATTTAATGGAATGAGGTCCAAATCTTCAAAGGGACTTAGTGCATCTTATCTTAGTACGGCATTAACATAAATAAACTGTGTAATACGATATAGCGCTCAAAACGAGGGACTTTCTGGACACCACACCGGTCAGATGTGGGTCATAGGTCCTTACAGTCCTGCCTTGCCACAGTGTGTCTGCTTTTTAATTCCTTTAATTAACTGAATGGGATACAATTTTCATGGCCATAAAATGCACTAACAGCGAGAGGGCGGTAGAAGAGCTGTCTGTGGCGGACTAGAGAAATTATTTTACGGTTTCCCGTAAATTTGTTTTTGCGGCTTAAGATGCGATTCAGATGCATTGACAATCGTCAATGGTATATTTAAACCTCCCTACTCTATTGAGTTTAAATATTAAATATCTTTTTCATTAGCTATTCATATTTAGTAAGTAGGCCTGAAAATGCCTGAGGAGCGGGTATTACTTTTCAGCCCTAGGGAGAATCATTTCATATTTAACTGACAGTCGTCATGTTATAAAAATAACTTGTTTATTTTCAAATATCTATTCAAACATATCCTAACTTTCTATACTCAATTACAGCGCAATATAAAGTTGAAATAATATAAGGATGAGTATTAATTAAAGATAATATTTTTTACTATAATTTACTTTCAACATAGAGATTAGGGTATAACAATTCCCATGTTTTCATTGAGGAAAAATGTAAAATTTTGGCTGGATAACAGAAAAAAAAATAGGCGGGAAAGGGGCAATCCGATCTATATTTGTTTTTTCGAGTTGTAGACTTTTGTTCATACTTTCGTATAACAGAGATTTGTATTAACACGATGAGTTAATCAGACATACAAACCTTCAACATTATGGAGCGTGTATTCTATGTTAAAGACAGAATATTAAGCACTTAACATGATGTACATTTAATGGATCTCGAAAGACTAATATCGAAAGGCAATCTGATGGATTTCAATCTTAAAAATATGTAAACTTTTCACATCTAAAGAGATAGAAAGCATCTTAATCAAAGTGCCTGATGAAATATACCCAGCAATGAAGGTAAATAAATCCTTATTATAATATAAGAATAGAACAAAATTGTATCCAAATGGAGCTTTCTATTTACTTTTTAGGTAGTGTTAATATTGGCAATAAGTGGTGCTTGCAGAAGTATCGAACTTGAGAAACAAGGCGATATAATACTGGAGAAGATACCTGGCATTAAAACCAAAGTTGACGAACATTTGCTGTTAAAAAGAATTTGTAAATATAATAGAAAATTACCCAAAACTTCGACCGAGTGGTATGGAAACGAACTGTTTTTTTCATAAATTATCATAAGGGTAAGTGTCTGCGGCACGTAATTTGCAAAATCAAGATTTTGAGTATTCCTGAAAAGATAGCCACCCTACCCTTATTTGCCAAACTCAAATCTATTTATTTATTTATTAGGCTTACCAACATCTGTACACAATAATACTAGGTACAAAAAAAACATTCTTAACAAATTGACTAAATGTAACGGTTACCTACTTATAGGTTACCTCAACATGCACATCTGAAATTTTTTTTTGACAATCTTACAAATTTAAATACAGCAAACTCAAAAAGAAAAATTAGTTGAAATTAAATAAAATACAAATCAGTAACTTAAATAATCAATAACAGAAATTTAGATAAATTAAAACAGTTTTATAGAATTTGTTATATGAATAAATGTCAATTAGATCACTGCAAGAGTTTAAACATTTCGCAAGCCTGCACACTGGAGAGTTTACACCTAATACTGTTCTTCGTAAGGGAAGGCATAAGGGTGTTATGGGATCGCAAGGCATTCTAGAAGACGAAACTTAAAAAGACTTAATAAGCTTGCAGTATCTATACTCGGGTCACTGCTTTCGTAGCACATCGACAACTTTGCTTGCCGATTCTGGTGCCGATTGAACTGTCATTAAAAGTTACCGAGGCTGGAAGTCGAGTAAAGTAGCTGAAGACTACATAGAAGAGTCAGCGGAATATAAAACTAAGATATCACACAAAGTAACAGAAATGATAAATCTGTATGCCACGTCTGCACGTCAAAAGATTATACGGTCCAAAAATATTTCTGTAACAGCTGAAGAAAATAGACAAATATCGATATCCTCGACATTCACCCAAGAATCTCTGGATACTGTAGACACTCAAGTTTTTCAGAAAATATTCAAATATCAACATACCCGAAAAAAACCTTTCACTAGCCATAATTAATAGCTCTAATTTGTTGAATTATATTAAATAAATTTTTCTCATTTCTCCTTTAGCCTTTTGTGTTTTTATTTTTACTTTCCTTGTACATACACTGCATATATTCAGAACACAGAGTGATTGTCATATATTTCCTGTGGATACTATTTTATACTTAATTTTTCAGTCAATCAAACGGGTTTCGTGCGCATCGGTCCAAAGGGGTATTTTTTCCCAAAAGGAATAACGAAGCTAGCCCCAAAAATCTATAATATGGAGCTCAAACCTGATGACATTTGGATAGTTACGTTCCCAAAATCAGGTAATTTGCTTCCATCTTTGATTTTTTTATAGCATCACTGCACAATATCTATACAAAGATACAAATGTATCAAAATCAGTTCGGGATACGAGTCAAATTCGTAATAAAACTAAACAGACGTTTGACTGTTACGTATCATACATTATTTTTATTTATACTTGGTGAACTTCGGGATCCAAGATGAGTTCGTTCACTTTTAAAAGATCTAGGGTATCTTCATCAAGTGCCTTCACACTTTTGCTATATGTTTTTCTTAGGCTGGAAATGTACGGATCTGATATGTAGAGAAGAGTACGAAATACATCTTTATTTATTGCTGATAGAGAGCACTTTCTGGCATGATGTAGGCGAAATTTTTTATAATCTTTATTACGGGACTCCTGCGCATCTTCTGAAAGTTGACCAATAGGAAGCACAGCAAAATGCTTAATGATAAATTCGCCATGAATTAAAAATTTATGAACTGAAGATGGCATGTAGTATCATTCATAATTACTCACATAGATTCTAGCAGTTTCCATGGCATAATTGCCAAACTTTTCAGCATTTGTTATTACACCCGATGAAACAGCTTGTAAAATTATGTAAAACCGTTTTATCAAATATACATCCACTCCTGTGATTGCAGCAGAACAGTCTGCATTGTAAAAAAATCTTCTAGCACTATTACCGTCATTGGTATTACCACTTACCTGTCGTGGTTTGTCGATGATCAATCCTAGCTCCTCACGAAAACGTTTTTGTACTTGAGTTTTATTTTCTTCCTTTTGGCGTTTCTTTTCTTCGCTTGCGGCTGACCATGTTTGAAAAGAGAGGTTGTATGAAATATGTTAAATCATTTTCATACAACGAATCCAGCCATGCAATGAAGAAAGTCCGTATTGAAAAGAATTTTCATTTTCTGGCTTAGCAGCACTTTAGATCATTTATTTGCGCGGAGTAGCTCCGCTGAAGTTGTATCCGTTAGCTGAAGGTGTATCCGTAAATACCTATTTGTGCCACTTTGCCATCTATCATTGTTAGAAAGGGTTCATGCTTCACGTTCACTCCTTCGCCTTCTTTATAAATCGATGATGGTCCCAAGGAAAAGATCTGGTTCTTTTTTTCATCCACAACAGCTTTAGTTTTTTCAGGAGTTTCTTTGCAAAATTCTATTGATATAGGCCGACAAAATCGGATTGACGAAGGCACTGGATTTTGCCAGAAAATATAGCCTGTTAGCTCATTGATTAATTTGATAGGCACTAAAGATGTAATAAAAAAATTTGCATCAGAAACAAATTCAGACTCCTCTGGAAGTTTAAGTTTATACTGACTTTGACCAGATGAACCATCACATCCCCATTTACTGTATAAAACAAACTGGCTCATTCCATTCTTATAGACCAAATCTATAGCCAAAATCCTAGCTGCACCACACTGGTCCAATAAATCTTGAAGATTCAGTATTTTAGCATGTGTATTTGTAATTTCTATTGCTGAAGACGGTAGATAATATCTCTGTTTGATTTCTAGTATTTTATAAAATGATGGGAATATAAAACAGTTTCGTTCGTTAGTTAAATTCTAAATTTAAATCAATGAAAACACTTAATGCCTCTTGATCCACTAGCAATTTGCTCTGGCTTGCGTTATCTATGAGATTCAAATAAGGACTTTGTATCACGATCAGTAAGCCTTAATGTTTCCACGAGATTTACTTCTACTCCTTCTCCTATTGAACGTTATCCCTGAATAAAGGCATTGTAGATGTGTTCAAAGCCATATTCACTAAGTAAAGCGGTATATTTTTCTTTTTTTTTTGTTGATTCTGATGAGTCCCTATAAGGGACACAGTGTCTTCCGCGTTTCACAGAAGAAGTAGATGCCGTAAAATCAGGTTCTACTTCTTCCGAATCCGGTAAAGTTACCAAATAATCTGAATTCAACAAATTGTCGTTCTTTTTTAAGAATGCATCTTTATTCTTCGACGCTTCTGCCCATCGTCTATTTAAGCCAGGAATAAGATTCCTTTGAATATCACTGATGATAAAGCACACGTTGTCTTCAAAAACGTGATAGTATTCTATTAAAACTGTTGATACAAATTCAAGTTTTCATCCTCTTTCAATGTATGAAAGTAATAATACACACTTAGAACACTTGAAAGTAATAGTCATTTTGAAATTCGGCGAAAACAGTCAAACTTCTGTTTAGTTTTATTACGAATTTTTAATACTTAGCTATATTAAATGAATCTACGCTTTATATATTATTTTATAAATAAGGGTAGTGTGCATTCTGTTGATTAAAGTTGTAACGCAAAATTAGTGCAAAATGTAAATAAAACACTCTATTATCAATAAATAGCTAATATTAAATTCAAATATAACGCAAACTTATCAATAAAGTAGTTCAACATTAGAAACCACAATAAATAGAGGTTTTCCGTTTCCTGACTTGTATCATACTTTTCGCGAGAACTTCAGAAATCGCATGTATACGCAGCTGATTTTGATATATTTTATTTATGAATATCTACGCTACAAAACAACATCAAATATAAAGTATCGGGAGACGTCGATAACTGTCAAAGGTCTCGATGAAGATGGAAAACTTTATTTTTCGCCTCACTAATAGTATTTTCTTTTTATTGAAAATTTATCATAAAACCTACAATATTATAATTGTTTTTAAATTAAGATACTATGAGCTTTTAAAAAATGTATAATACTTAATAAGTATACCCACAAAATGTTTCAAGAAATTATTTAAAAGTTTTGAAGCGAACAGATCTGTAATAGACATTCTTAACTCTTAAACCCTACCCGGGAATCCAGTAAATCCCAGCGTTTGGTTTTTTTAATTTTTATATGCGGAAACGAACCGCACGGACACGTGATTCCAGC
The DNA here is from genome assembly GCA_927399485.1 of Calamotropha paludella. Classification (NCBI taxonomy): domain Eukaryota; kingdom Metazoa; phylum Arthropoda; class Insecta; order Lepidoptera; family Crambidae; genus Calamotropha; species Calamotropha paludella. The sequence goes on along the minus strand of OV656811.1, from coordinate 21,669,089 downwards.
TAATCCTCGATGATGCCGGTGGCCATCTTGTCATCAGTAGTGCGTTAGCGCTGGTGCACTGTAGACCTAATTATCGCTGTTTTTGGGTCCATCAGACCCCAGGGTAGGAATAAAGTAATATTTTTTCTTTTCTGGTGCTGTTTGTATTCAGAAGAACTTACTCTTTTGTCTGCCAAAGCCCAAACAAAAAAAAGTAGTTCCCATGTTGTGAACTATGCATGCAACAGCAGATCTTGATGCAAAGAATTGACTACCGGAGATAGTTCTAGGAGATTGACCAGTGTGTCTAGGAGAACAAAGAGATGGCCAATGGCAGTTTTTTTTGGCTTTATAAATATAGTGTGCGTTAACTCATATGTGCAACTAAAAATGGCCACAAAAGAAAACATAAAAAGACGTCTTTTCTTTAAAAAACTTGCCTTGGGTTTGATCAACCCTCAAATGGAGGAAAGATTAACATGGCCTTCTTTGCCCACAAATCTCCAAGACCTACTAAGAGGAATTTAAAAAAAGAGCATCCTATTGTCGACACACGTCCTGCTCCTATGGCAAAAAAAAGATGTGCTGTCTGCCCAAGGGGGAAGGACCGTAAAACGATGGTTTTCTGTGGCATGTGCCGTAAACCTCTCTGCGGTGAACATACTGCACCAAGATGTAAAGAATGTGTCACCCAAAATAAAAATATACTCATTTCTGATTCGATCGCGTAGGGAAACACCAAGCATAGCTCTCTCCATTGCCCGCTGGGCGACCTTGAGCCTTCTTACAAGACCCATAGTGAACGACCACGTTTCACTGCCATAAGTCATCACTGGCAACACACACTGGTTAAAGGCTTTCGTCTTAAGGCACTGAGGTATTTTGGACGCGAAAATGTATCGCAGCTTCCCGAACGCTGCCCACCCGAGTTGGATTCGACGAGAGATCTCTTTCTCGAAGTTGGACTTACCTAACTGTATTGTATGTCCTAGGTAAACATAGTGGTCAACAACTTCGAGTGTAACGTTCCCAACATTTACTGGAGCGGGTGTAACATGGGCGTTGGACATAATTTTCGTCTTGTCCATGTTCATCTTAAGACCCACTCGTTGGGATGCGTTACTGAGATCTTCGAGCATGGTGCTCAGGTCATCCAAGGTCTCAGCCATTAGGACCACATCATCGGCAAACCGAAGATGCGTCAGGTACTCGCCGTTGATGTTGATGCCAAGTCCATTCCAGTCCAGAAGCTTAAAAATATCCTCCAACGCAGCAGTAAATAGTTTCGGAGAGATAACGTCTCCCTGTCTCACTCCTCGCTGTAGTTGGATAGGATTAGAGCTCTGGCTCTGTACTCGGACCGACATAGTGGCGTTTTGGTATAGGCACCTTAACACTTCGATATACCTGTAGTCCACTTGGCACCTCTGGAGAGACTGCAGCACCGCCCAAGTCTCGATCGAATCGAAAGCCTTCTCATAGTCCACAAACGCCAAGCAAAGTGGCCGATTATACTCTTCGGTCTTCTGTATAACCTGCCGCAGCGTATGAATGTGGTCAATGGTGCTAAAGCCTTTTCGGAAACCGGCTTGTTCGGGAGGTTGGAAGTCGTCAAACCTGCGAGCAAGACGATTCGTGATGACCCTCGAAAACAGTTTGTAGACATGGCTCAGAAGCGAGATGGGTCTATAGTTCTTCAGTAGGGTTTTATCGCCCTTTTTGAAGAACAAAATCACCTCGCTTCTGCTCCATGCCTTCAGCGTTTTGCCCTGCACGATGACAGAATTGAAGAGCTTCTGGAGGACTTTAAGTACCGGCGTGCCGCCCGCTCTCAGAAGCTCTGTTGTAATTCCGTCATCTCCCGCCGCCTTTTTGTTCTTTAGCTGTTTGAGGGCCATTCTAATCTCGTACAGGCTGACGTCCGGGATATCTTCGGTATAGTGTCGGGTAAGCTTGGCTCTAGGATCTCGAGCTCTGCTTTGGCCTGGTGTGATACTGGAATACAGCTGCCTATAGAAACTCTCAATCTCTCTCAGGATTTCAGGAGTCGATAAATGATACTGCCGTTCTCAGTTTTCAGCCTCGTCAGTTGACTTTGCCCAATAGACAGATCTCTAGCGAACACTTTGGAGCCTTTGTTCCGCTCTATGGCCTCTTTGATACGCTCGGTATTAAATTGGCGAAGGTCGCTCGTCAGCGACTTCGAGATCTGTCTATTAAGCTGTCTATAACGTAGGGCATCCGCTGAGTCTTGCAGCCTCATTACATGTCTCTTATCCATGAGTTCGAGTGTATGTGCGGAGAGTTTCTTCAATTTGGGACGGTGGGTTTTGAAGTATTTTGACCCTACCGTACGGACAGCATCCACCACCAGGTCGTTCAGATCGTCCACATCTATGCTGTTATCAAGGGACTCGAAGCGGTTCTGGAGCTCGAGCTGAAAGCGCTCGGGGTTTTGAATCTGGGTCGGCATTGGTCGGAGCCTAGATTTTATCAGTCGCGATCTTTCAAGCTTTACATTGATATTCAATGTGCCTCTTACCAGTCGGTGATCACTCCCTGTTGATCACAGAGACGTCATTGAATATTTGCTTCCTCGTTGACATGATAAAATCGATCTCATTCTTGACCTTGCCGTCGGGACTTATCCAGGTCCATTTGCGAGTTACGGGCTTTCTGAAGAAGGAGTTCATCATATAGAGGTTCTCCCTCTCCATAAAGTCCGCCAGCATCTGGCCTCTGTCGTTACGTTCCCCAAATCCAAATTGCCCCACTCTCAACTCGTCACCGCAGCGCTTCCCCAACTTTGCATTGAAGTCCCCCATCACAACCGTGTAGTGGGATTTGTGACTATGTATGGCCCTAGAAATCTCCTCATACATAGCCTCCACTGCGTCATCGTCGTGTTTCGAGGTTGGAGCGTATACCTGGATGACCGTCAACGAATACCGAGATGATATTCTGAGTACCAGGTATGCCACTCTGCTGGAAACACTACCGATGGATAGCACGTTGTTGACGAGGGACTTGTGGAAAATAAACCCGACACCACCCACGGACAGTTGGTCGCCCTCCCGGAAGTACAGCAAGTTACCGGAGTCCAAAATTATCGTGTCCTCTCCCTCTCTTCGGACTTCAGACAACCCGATGACGTCCCAGTGTAACTTGCCGATAACTTCTTCCAACTCTGTAATTTTCGCGTCGGTCCTCAATGTGCGCGTGTTATAAGTTGCCAGGTCCAGTCGTCGGTGTTGGTAGCCGCAACCTACCCGGGGATTCTTCGCACCCTCTGCCGCACCGTTACCGTAGCCGCTACCGTAGCTAGGAATGGTTTGGCTGCCGGGGACTAGGGGCCGTTTTTTGGTGTGCCTATCCATAAAGGGGGGGTTTTGCCATAATCGTCACGCTTGGCAGGCGGGTTGGCGATCGCAGTATAACCCGTACGCATAAAGAGATGCTGCTGCCCATCTCCATAGGTGAGGTTTCCCTTAGTCGACTCTTACGACACCCACGGGATGAGAGGGGAGTAGTGCTATTCTAGGCCGGCACTACACGGCCGGTTTAATCAATTTAGTATGATTTAAATATTGGGGTCTATGAAACCCCTGGGAAGGAATAATGTTTCTCCTAGGATGGGTAGGGTTCGAGGGTTAAGAATGACACTTTTTGATAATCAACAAAAATGTATTGCGAATGAAATTCATGCAAAATTAACACATTATATGAAAGTTCCACTCCTATACTGAATAATAAACTATTAGAAGTGCTTCAGTTATGACATTAGTAAAAACGATTTTTGATATACCGTTGTTCTACCATCTTCCATAGTGTAACGTTTTAACGCTAAACGTAACCATGAGAGAATATATTGCTTTCTCTCATAAACAAAACTTACTGCCGCCTCCAGTCCTCTCCATCGCTGCTCAATCGTGCTCTTAGGCAGTTTTTAGTTGTCAATGTCCTCCTTATGTCCTCTTTTAGAAATAACTTAAACTATTAAGTATTATGCCTAGTTGTTACCACGGATCATATAATTACCTATAAACCATACATTGAAGTCTTTAACTCACTTGGTTACGAAAACTTTTTTATGAGGTACTTTATAGTCAATTTTTTGTGGCAAATAATTGCTCCATTACCCTATTAGCGCTTCCATTTAAGAAACAGAATGAAAGGGGAATGCCCACCCTCCATAGCGTCTTGGACCCAGGATGGACAACAAAAATTAGAATAATAATTGAGTGTTTTTAAATCTTGTGAATCAGATATCTAAATGAAATATTTAAAAGGACGCCATTGTTTCAGAAAGAGTAGTAATTTTTATGTAGGAAATTTTGCCTTCTGTGAGGCAAATTAAGAATTTCTCTAGGTTCTATGCTTGAGGTGGTGTGTAAAATATAACGAAACACATGTTCTCATTATATTTTATATAGTTGTAGTCATTGGGGTATTTAAAAAAATACTTTTTATACATTAAGTATCTTTATTTTCTTCATAGGAGGTAATATATTCGCCTCATATCTAGCCCAACTAATATACCAAAGTACAGTCATGCAGCAGTGATACTTGTTTCTACAGCCAATCATCATCATCATATCAGCCGTACGACGCCCACTGCACGACATAGGCCTCCCCCAAGGATCTCCACAACGATCGCTCCTGTGCTGCCCGCATCCAGCGTTTTCCCGCGACATTAACCAGATCGTCGGTCCACCTCGTAGCGGGCCTACCCACTGAGCGTCGTCCGGCACGCGGTCGCCATTCGAGAACCTTTCCGCCCCAACGGCCATCGGTTCTCCTTGCTATGTGTCCTGCCCATTGCCATTTCAGCTTCGCAATTCTTTGAGCTATGTCGGCGGTTTTTGTTCTCCTACGGATCTCCTCATTTCTGATTCGATCGCGTAGGGAAACACCAAGCATAGCTCTCTCCATTGCCCGCTGGGCGACCTTGAGCCTTCTTACAAGACCCATAGTGAACGACCACGTTTCACTGCCATAAGTCATCACTGGCAACACACACTGGTTAAAGGCTTTCGTCTTAAGGCACTGAGGTATTTTGGACGCGAAAATGTATCGCAGCTTCCCGAACGCTGCCAACCCGAGTTGGATTCGACGAGAGATCTCTTTCTCGAAGTTGGACTTACCGAACTGTATTGTATGTCCTAGGTAAACATAGTGGTCAACAACTTCGAGTGTAACGTTCCCAGCATTTACTGGAGCGGGTGTAACATGGGCGTTGGACATAATTTTCGTCTTGTCCATGTTTATCTTAAGACCCACTCATTGGGATGCGTTATTGAGATCTTCGAGCATGGTGCTCAGGTCTTCCAAGGTCTCAGCCATTAGGACCACATCATCGACAAATCGAAGATGCGTCAGGTACTCGCCGTTGATGTTGATGCCAAGTCCATTCCAGTCCAGAAGCTTAAAAATATCCTCCAACGCAGCAGTGAATAGTTTCGGAGAGATAACGTCTCCCTGTCTCACTCCTCGCTGTAGTTGGATAGGATTAGAGCTCTGGCTCTGTACTCGGACCGACATGGTGGCGTTCTGGTACAGGCACCTTAACACTTCGATATACCTGTAGTCCACTTGGCACCTCTGGAGAGACTGCAACACCGCCCAAGTCTCGATCGAATCAAAGGCCTTCTCATAGTCCACAAACGCCAAGCAAAGTGGCCGATTATACTCTTCGGTCTTCTGTATAACCTGCCGCAGCGTATGAATGTGGTCAATGGTGCTAAAGCCTTTTCGGAAACCGGCTTGTTCGGGGGGTTGGAAGTCGTCAAACCTGCGAGCAAGACGATTCGTAATGACCCTCGAAAACAGCTTGTAGTCATGGCTCAGAAGCGAGATGGTTCTGTAGTTCTTCAGTAGGGTTTTATCGCCCTTTTTAAAGAACAAAATCACCTTCCTTCTGCTCCATGCCTTCGGCGTTTTGCCCTGGACGATGACAGAATTGAAGAGCTTCTGGAGGACTTTAAGTACCGGCGTGCCGCCCGCTCTCAGAAGCTCTGTTGTAATTCCGTCATCTCCCGCCGCGTTGTTGTTCTTTAGCTGTTTGAGGGCTATTCTAATCTCGTACAGGCTGACGTCCGGGATATCTTCGGTATAGTGTCGGGTAAGCTTGGCTCTAGGATCTCGAGCTCTGCTTTGGCCTGGTGTGATACTGGAATACAGCTGCCTATAGAAACTCTCAATCTCTCTCAGGATTTCAAGAGTCGATGAAATGATACTGCCGTTCTCCTTTTTCAGCCTCGTCAGTTGACTTTGCCCAATACAGCAATACATCCACAGCCAAAGTCATCGTTAATAGTCAGCACAGAGTCCATAAAACAAAGCTAAAGTTGTCGTTAATAGTAACCACTGAGTCCGTAAAATAATGCCCAAATCGTCGGTAAAGATCAAAATTAAGTCTGTATAGGGAAGTCAGGTCGTAGTTAAAGAAATCGAAATTGCAATCGAAACACATCAGCTTGAGCGTAAGCAAAAGTACTCTTTGAGCATAAACAATAAATGACATGACAGCTGACAATTATTTTGAATTATTGGCATTTGATTGACAAACAAGTGTTGCCATTAAAGGATACCGAATATATATAAAAACACGAAATCGATTAATCGACTTATTTTATTACTTTCTTTGTTTTATAGAATTAAAACCTTAGCTTTATTTTCATTTATATTTTCTTTTTTTTGGTTTATGATTTACCTTGTTTATGTAAAACCTTAAGTTATTTATTCAGTCGAATGTATTTTCGTCACAATTGATGGACATTCCCCTTTCCACGTTTAGCATTGACATCTTTAACACTCTCAGCGCGGGGTAGACAAATATCGGCCCGCCGCGCCGCGGGGTGCGCATGGCAAAACGCTGGTGCGGAACGATTATCTTAGTTATTTGTAAGAGTTCGACAGAGGCAAATATATACTACTCTGTCAAGAAAATACCGGGAAAAGATCAATAATATACAAAATGTTTGTTATTCATCCAAATTTATTTTATCACCTATTTCAAAGTATGGTCCTTCAGAAACGATACACTTACTCTAACGAATAATCCAATAATCAAAACATTTTTCAAACGCTGTTTCCGGAATTGAGTTCAGTTCTCGCCGCGAATTCTCCTTTATGTCTTCTACCGATTGGAAACGGGTGCCACGAAGAGGTAATTTGTGTTTAGGAAAAAGAAAGAAGTCGGCTGGAGCCATGGTGAATATAGTGGTTGCTCGATGGTATTTGTTGAGTGTTCGGTCTAAAATTCGTTCAAAATGATGGCCTTGTGCGAAGGCGCATTATAGTGGAACAAAATCCAAGAATTTTCTTTCCACAAATCTGGCCTTTTTCGTCGAATTTGCTCTTTTAAATGTAGCATGCATCGTAGCAATGTTCGCTCAAATAATTCTTTATTTACCGTTTGACCTTCCGGCAAGAATTCAGAATGCACAACACTGCGACAGTCAAAGAAAACAGTCAACATGACTTTTGGTTGACTTTGGCGTGGTTTTTTCGGTTGTTTCGGTTCATTTGGAAGGCGCCACTCCAAAGCTTATTGACTAGTTTGCATGTCAAACTCGTAAACCCACGTCTCGTCACCAGTAACAATGCATTACAGTTGGGTCGGAATTGACTTGTTCTAGAATGTCCTTAGCGACTCTCATGCGATTGAGTTATACGAATGCTCGTATTCATCATAACAACATCTGCCCCTTCCAGAATTCAAACCCAGGACCATCAGTGCAAAATTCAGGATCGCTACCGTGCACCAAACGGTCGTCAAACACTGTGTTTTCGGAAAATTATAGCGCTTTAATCTTCCCTAGTGTTGGTGAGTCGAGAAAGACCTGCCACGCACTGGTGGAAAGTTCGTTAGGGGTGCATTTTGGCCCGCCGCACGGAGGGACACGCTCCATACAAGGGCGGTCATAAATAGTTAAAGTCCTGTTACTATCAATACATTGTATTATTTTAGTGACTTATAGTTGTAAAAGTGTTTTAGGAACATTAAAATGAAAGAAGTACATGTATTTACGGAATAAAAAACGTTTACTTCAGTAAAAAACAAATATAAACAATAACATACTTTTACCTAAATTTATTATGAACAAACACTTAAAAATTGGAATGTAAAACATATATTTTAAATAAAATAAGAGTCAAAACATTGATAACATTATTTAATTATAATAAAATAATAGAAATAAATAAATTAAAATTAATTAAATACAAAAAAAAAACAAAACAACTAACAAAATACAAATAAATTATTCTTATTCTAACAATATTAAACATGTAACAATTCTATTACACTTTGTGACAGAGTATTTTTCTTTTTAGGGGGAAGTTTCCGAAGACTTGTTATATAAGGATCTGAATGTAATAATAGTCGTTGTATTAAATCTTGATTGGTAACTTCACGTGACATTTTTCGAGTGTGACTTCGTCTATAAATTTTGATATACTTATTTGTCGCTTCAGCAGCTTCTTCGGAAAGTTCTCCTATAGATAACAATGCATAACTTATAATATCTGATCCATGTACGAGCACCTTGTGGACAGAAGCAGGAAGACTATACCACGGATATTCCTCGACCAGGCTGTATGCTGTTTGTAATGCATAGTCTTTAAACTTGCATTCATTAATTTTATGTCCAGAAGATAACGTTTGTAATATTACACAACAACGATCTATGAGATCCTTATTCAAACCTGTAATTTCAGCAGATACAGCTGATTCCAAAAAAAACTTCCTGGCCGTGTTTCCGTCGTTAGACGTCCCGCTTCCACCACTACGCGGCTTGTCAACTATTAAACCTAATCGTTCCCTAAACTGGGACTGTACATATTGTTTTTTATTTGATAACAATTGTTTATCACTATCTAGCCTAACTTGCCATTTTTTTATGTCTAATCTATATGAAAGATGAATAAAATATTCGAAGAAACGTATCCAAGAATGTAGTGGTGATAATCCAAATTGGTATCTACTCTCTATTACAGGTTTTTGTAAACATTCGTCTATTTTATTCATCTCTTTAGGGGTAGCATTACATATATAACATCTACTTGTAGATGTTTCACTTAAAGCACTACAAATTTTACCATCTACCATTGAAAGCTGCAACTTATGAGAAACGACCAATTCACGATTGTCGATCTGAATAAAAGTAGGTTGCAAACTTTCAATTTTATCCTTAAAATAAGCTTCCTCTTGCAAAGACACTGCTGTGCTTTCTTTCAAAAATTGAAATCGAATAGGACGGCAGTACCTAGTGGAAGAGGGTCGAGGATTTTTCCATAAAATTTTACAATTATCTTCAGCTAATTTTACAATAATTTGAAGGGGTACATAAGATGTTACAAACAAACTACTATCTTCTAAAGTTGAATCTGAAAAAAATTGTTTGTATTCACTATGTCCAGTGCTGCCATCGAATCCCCATTTCCCAAGTAAAGAGATATTAGACAAACAATCATCAGGAATCTGATCTAAGACCTCTTTTTGAGATTCAAGGATTCGAGAAGCTGTGTGATCAAAAAGACTTTGTAATTCAACTTCAGCTGAAGACTCGGAAACAGTTATATTAGAAGGGTAACATCTCTGTTTCGCTTGAGTAATTTGTTGGTAACATGGTAATACATTAGGAGAAATCTTACTATTAACAAAGTTTTTAATTAATAAATACTGATGTTTTGTCAACTGAGCATCAGTCACAAGTGACAAGTCATCATCAGTGCTAACTCTAGATATACACGAATCGAATGAACAGTCTGAAACATCAAGCAATGCACTCACAGTAGAATCATCAGACTTTGACAAATCAGCTACTCTCCGACGTTTAGTCCTTTTACTACATTGCATAAAAAGTTTTCGAGGACGACCACGTGAATGACACGGCGACGTTTCAGACGGAGTACATTGCTTATTGTTTTTCACAAGTTGAATTTTTTCAATAACATTAAACCAATCGGAATTCTTATATAAAAGCTTGGTTTTATCCCTATTACATTTTTTCCAGAATCGAGCAATAGCTTTACATAAATTATTAACAATTTTCTCTAAATAATGAATATCAATGTTCTCAGCATCGTTCAGAGTAGTCAACAAACTTTGTAGGACTTGACGACACTTTTCCGAGTCATTATCGGTATTGACAGTTAGCCATATTTCAAGAATATGCATTCTTGAAAACGAGCATATATATAAATTACCTAAAAAAAAAAACGGTTAAAATTCAGTCACAAAACCTACACAAAGCACTAAGACTAAATAAACTAATTTCGTAGCAAATGCTACGAGATAATCTGGCAACCGTAGCACCCTTGTCATCGCCAAAAGGGCAGATAATGGCAGCCAAGTTTTAATTTTCCTAAGATAAGAAAGTCTAAAGATTATGGTGCAATATACCTCCATAGTCAGAGCGAGTGGGAACATATTTAAAAGTTTATTCAAACTTTGAATATTAAAATATAATACTCCAAGAAAAGTCGCCTCGTAATCATAATCATAATCATTTATTGCCAAAATATGGTACATCAAGATGTTAAACAATAATAAATTATCCGCATATTTTACCATTGGAGGCATGCAATTCTTAATCAATAAATTAGTCATTAGTAAACTATACAAATCAATAAATTTAACTTTAATTACTTCACAAATATGTCACGAACTTCATAGAAATTTTTGTCCTTAAGCCATGTCAATAACTTTGATTTAAACAATTCACTAGGTAAGACTTTTATAGCATCAGGTATAGCATTAAAAATTTTTACACACATACAATGGCATTGTTTTAGGTACAAAGCTGATTTTGGCCTACTGTTATATATTAACTTATTACGGTTACGTAAACTTCTATCATTAAAATGACTTCGGGTTTTAAAAAGTTCTAAATTGTTTTTTACAAAATTTGCCACTTCATATATATATAAGCATGGAAGGGGCAATATGCCCAGAGATTTAAATAGAGGCTTGCAAGACTCACGGGGTGATAAGCCACATATTGCCCTTACACATTTCTTTTGAGTTCTAAACAACTTATCAGTATCTGTTGAGTTTCCCCAAATTAAAATTGCGTATCTCAGCATAGACGAAACGTAGCCATGATATGCAGCTAGTGTTGTTGAAATTGCACAAGTCTCTCTCAACCTATTTAATACGAACACATAGCGGTTTAATTTATTTCTTATAAGATTTATATGCTGTTTCCAATCACAATTGTCATCTAGTAATACACCCAAAAATTTTGTCTCACTTACTTCATTAATTGCCTCTTTTCCATGTTTAACATTAAGTTTTAGTTTAGTCTGTCTGTTTGTTCCAAATTGTATATAATTGGTCTTTTGAAGATTTACTGTCAAGTTATTGAATTTAAGCCATTTTATTATGTTGTCAATAGTGTTATTTAGATCATTTTCATAATATTCCTGACTATTTTTATATGGTATGATCACGGACACGTCATCTGCAAATAATACGCAGCTATGAGTGGTTACTTCAGGGAGGTCGTTAATATATAGCAAGAATAATAACGGTCCTAGTATACTGCCCTGAGGCACACCACATGTATTAACAATAAACTCTGATTTACATGATGAGACTAGTGAATTTTTATCCAAATGATCTATTTCTACTGCTTGTTTTCTGTTACTCAAGTAGGATTTTAGCCAGTCAAGGGCTACGCCTCTAATTCCAAGATTATTTAGCTTGCAGAGAAGTAACTCATGGGAAACAAAATCAAAAGCGCCAATTCGAAAATTTTTGACATTACTGGCACCAAAGTTATGGGTCGATAATTTTCCATTGCATTTCTCGCGCCTTTTTTAAACAATGGTTTAACAATTGACACTTTTAGAAGATCTGGAAAAATACCTGTCTCTAAGGAAAAATTAACTAAATGTGTAATAGGTCCTGCAAGTTCGTCAAAACAATATTTAATCACTTTAGTGCAGATTTCGTCAAATCCCGTGGCATTTGTATTTTTAAGTGATTTAATTATAGTACTTATTTCTGCGGTATTAAATGGCTCTACGAAAATACTATTTCCTAAAAATTTCTTATTAGTATCATAAAGCAAGTTATTTACACTTTTTGTCGGTTTTATCAAAAACTTATTGAATTCATTTGCAATGTCAATCGGATTATTAATATTTCTATCGTCAATTTTAATTTCATTAATAAATTTATTATTTTCAATACAATCTGTTTCATTTTTAATAATTTTCCACGTCATTTTACATTTATTTTTCGAATTAACTATAAGCTTATCATTATGTATTTTTTGTGAAACTTTTAAACATTTACGCAGTATTTTGGAATACGATCTATACTTTTCTTTTTTAATAGATGATTTTGAAAAGTAATATTGATATCTCAATTTCCTTTTTGTTTTACAACTTCGAATTATACCCTTTGTAATTCATTTAGGCTTTTAATAATTATTTGCTCGTTTAAGCTTTTTAACTGGGAAGCTTAATTTATATAATGTTGTTAAATTTCTATGGAATAATGACATGGCTGAATTCAAATCAGTCTCGTTAAGTACTTCTTCAAAAGATAAACATTGTAAATGGTTCTTAAACAATTGACAATTTTTTGCACTGTAATCCCTTATATAGACATAATAACTACGCGGCAAAAGTATTTCCTCTTTTATTGGAATGTACAACATTTGTGCAGTATTATGATCCGACAAATATGAGTGGTGTAGTTCACTGTGAGCTTTATCTAAATTGCTGATGATATGATCAATACAATTTCTTTTTCTGGTTGGTTCTTTAACGTGCAATTTTAAATTGTAATTGTCAACTATTTCCGTCAGGTAATTAGTACTACTTGACACTTCTAAGGTATTTATATTTAAATCTCCAGCCAGCACGATATGCGATTTAGGGTTTCTCATGTACTTATACAGCACCTCATCCAACTGTGAGAGAAACAGCGTCACATTTGAGTCAGGAGTTCGATATAGACAAATAACTAAAATATTATAATCAAGCAATTTTATGCCACAGCACTCAAATGTATAATCCTGAGCAAACGTTTTAATATCGCAAAGTTCCTGGAAACGTATACCTTTTTTCAATAATATACATACCCAACCCCTATTCTTACCATTTTTCCTACAATAAGTTGTTGCTAAGTCATAACCTGTCAACTTTAAACAGCATTCACTACCCAATCGAAGAAATGTTTCAGACAAGCAAATTATATCAGGCTTTTTACCTTCTTCCCTTAATTCTGAAATATTTACCTCTAAAATATCCCGCTTCGAAGTAAAACCCCCTATATTTTGATGGAAAATTATTAAATTATTTGATTGTAATGTGGTCACGAAAGGGATTATTTCCATTAATCTCATGATATGCCTGGCAGGCTACATCAAACGGCTCACTCAAACTATATGAATCCAATATGTCTGACATTAATTTATATACATCAGAGAAAACAATTCTACAGCCATAGTTATTTAAAAGCCCTTGTTTTCCACTAAACATTTTAGATGTATAATCTAAATTTATATTAGAGTCCAAAAGGTAAGCATACTTATATATAACATTATCGGAATATAACAGATTATTAAATATTTCTATTCGCATATTATATAAATCTACATAATTAGCACATCTATAGGTTGGTACACAAACAATAACATTAGTATGTTGTAGCTTGAGGAGCTTGGATCTGATACATGCCACAATATGGTGATAATCGTGAGTAGTTTTAAAGTCAATATCGCCAATAAAAATAACACAAAAATCATTTAGGTTAAAAGTCTTCAACTTATTCTCAATACCGTCCAGAAGTTCCCGTATACCAGCTCCAGGAATTTTATAGTGGCAGCATTCAGCAGAACAAAAGATATCGCCGGCAATTTGTTGTATTTTATTAGTATTATTATTACTGCTGATGCAAATTTTTCCAGGTTTATTCGAATGCCTCATTTTGATTCTAGCTCCATCTGGTTTTTTTTCAAGATTGGTCGTTCCTTTGTCTTGAATATTTGTCTTTAATTTACCGGTCCACTCCATTTGATTTGTTTCTAAAGCCTTACTATATTGACCAATTTCGTCTTTTTTTTATTCTTGTTTTTGTTTTCCAAGAGTTTTGTCTATAGCTTTACGATTCTTTTTTACTGCACTCTTTATAGGCGATGACGTGATCAGTGTGGTTGATTTACAAATGTTCTTGAGATTTAGGATTGTCATTTCATTTTTAACAATCTGTTTTTTTAGCGATGAGTTTTCCAATAATAGCTCTTCAATTTGTTGATCTGCACTTTCCAACTTATTTTTCAAAATAAAATATTTTTGTTTCATTTCTTCTAAATCATCTACACATGTCATAGTTCTTTCTGGACAGCTTCTATTTAATCTGTCAGCAGACGGTGAGTTAATTGAGTTGTCTTCATCTTCCATGGAATTAATGTTTTCTGAGAGTGTAGTAAAATACTCTATTTCACGGTCGTTTTCTGAAATATTCTGAGGTGGTGTTTGTTGCAGTTCTTCAAAAACAGTATTTACGAGGTCAGTCTTATTGGTCTTAGATTGATTTTTATTCTTGTACTTATTAATGCACTGGCTACACTGTGAATTTGTCTTTTTACTTTCACTCATTAATCCATATATTTTTTTAGAAATTCCAGCACAATCGAAATCATACCTCTTTTTACATGACTGACACAGTATAGTGTCTCTTTCATCAAAATTACTTTTACATTTATAACAATTAACGTAAATGGGGTTTTTATTACCATAGTTTCTTTTTGCTTTTCGGGTTATATTTCTTTCCATTTTTGAGAAAATTAATCAAAGAATATATATAAAGCGTCAAAAAGAAATGTTACTCCACAAAAAAAAGAAAAAACAATAAACAATCTCTAACACCTCCAGGATCGAACTCCGGCCCGCAGCGTATGCAGCGGCTTCTAACAAGTTCAACTACGGTGCTTGTAATAACAGACTTAAAATAAAGTATCTTATCGGAGTACCAATGACAAATGTATTGCCTACGGTAGTTACGTCTTTTATATTTGTGGGACACCTTCCTTTATCACACAAACACTTTAATCACTGATCTTTCAAAATTAATTACAAATACAATGAATCCTCGGCAATACTACAAATGATGCAAACAAAAAGATAATTATAATACAGTCGAACCTCTATAAGTCGAACATCAAGGGAGACGCCAAAAATTTCGAGTTATAGAGTTTTCAACTTATGGAGGATTTCGACTTAAGCGGATTTTGATTCGACATAAAGAGTTTGAGGTTTATTCTTATAAATTTTGAGTTAGAGAGGTAAAATAAATAAAAATTCAACTTGCAGAGGTGACAAACATACATATTTTTATTTATTATAAATCAACATTATTTCAAATCATTTTAAAATAAAAAATATGGCATTAAAAAAAGTCAGTAATTTTTTTTTGCTTTAGATAATTTGGTTGTTCTCTATCTATAGCATTGTCTAATCTATAAAGAGCAGAAAATTCTTCTTCTTCGGAGTTACTGGTCTGCTCTATAAAATTACGTAAGGTATTCAATGCAGTTCGCGCCTCTTTGATGGAAACCCATGGAGCGCATGTACTATTCACGTCTTCTATGTCATCTAAATCATTAGTATCGGTTTTCTGAGCTACTGAATCGATAATTTCGTCATCAGATAATGTCCCAGCAGTCATAACTCCATCATCGCACGAAACAAAGTCCTCAAAGGATATTCCTGATTCAGATACCACTGCGTTCCATTCTGCAGGAGGTGAAATAGAAATATCGGTTTCAGCTACTACTGTTGATGACGATGAAAAACCACAGTGTACATAACAGTTTTTTATTGTAGTCGCAGTAACATTTCGCCAAGCTTTATCAGCCATTCTCATGGCTTGCAATACATCTATAGTAGAATTCTTTTTTTCTTCCATATTATCCAACATGTTCCTGACAACTTCTTTTCGATACAATGACTTGAAGTTTTTAATGATACCTTGGTCCATAGGCTGTAATTTTGATGTGGTATTGGCAGGCAGGTAATGTATTTTAACATCTTTCATTTGTGGAATATCATTGTGAGCTGTACAATTATCAAGGAACAACAAGATTTTTCTTTTTTCTTTGGCCATTTTCTTATCAATGCTTATGAGCCAGTTTTTGAAAATTGCAGAAGTCATCCATGCTTTTGTATTCGCTTGATATTGCAGTGGTAGTGATTTACATCTTGAAAAACAACGAGGTTTTTTAGATTTGCCGATGACTAATGGTGAGAGTTTTTCTGTGCCCGACATGTTTGCTCCTAGCAGGATAGTCAAACGTTCCTTGCTATGCTTCCCACCATGGCATTTATCATTTTTAAAAGTTAGAGTCTTATCAGGAAGATATTTAAAAAACAGGCCTGTTTCGTCAGCATTGAAGATATTGTCAGGTTCGTAACCATGTAACAAATCTTGCAATTCACTTTTCCATTTGTTACAGGTTTCAATGTTGACACTTGCACTTTCCCCACAAACTTTTTTATAAACAAGATCCTGTCTTCTTTTGAATTTTTCTAACCATCCATTACTGGCTCTGAAATTAACGAGTCCCAATGATTTAGAGAATATTTGGGCTTTTTCTTGTAACAGTGGTCCACTAACACTGATATTTTGGCTGCGACACTGCTCAAACCATTTAAGTAAGCACTCCTCCAAGCCCGGATATTCTGCAATTCGTCTTCTTTTGCAGGACAAACTTTGACCGTTTTGTATTTTTTTCATGATGTCTGATTCATTTTTTATTATTGTTGAAAGAGTACTCATTGGCAGGCCAAATTGTTCAGCAACATCTTTTTTTTTTGACACCTCTTCACAGCTTCGAGCACTTCTAATTTTTCAGCAAGACTCAAAGTTTTTAGTTTACGTTTCACAGCACTCATGTTAACTGTTGTACTAATTGATGTGTATTGCAGTAGAACCAAACTACATCTGACAGTATTTAAGTCGAAAACAAATGACTTGCTTAGCTAAATTTCAAAGGAAATCAAAATTGAACACCTGACACCAAGCAAGCAAACACGTGTGCGTGAGTCATAAATTTATTATCGTATACTCCTAAAATGTTTTCAAGTGTACACAATAGTGTACACTCACATTGTCGGCAAGTTCTTAAAGTCGGTAACTTATTTTTGTTCGAACAATAGAGGTAATAAATTCCAAATGATCAAGTTGTAAAGGTTGTAAAATAAAACGTTGCTATGTTCGAGATACAGAGGTCAAATTTAATTTTTCGAGTTATAGAGTGAAAATATGTACCAAAATGGCTTGGAGGGACTCGGTGATTATTTCGACTAACAAAGGGTCAAGATTTCAAGTAATGGAGGTTTTGGTGTTTGAAGGGAAGGGAACAAAACATTTTTTCGAGATTTGGAGGTTTTTGACTTATCGAGGTTCGACTTAACGAGGTTCGACTGTATAAAGATAATTTATTGAAGCACTTTTAAAGTAATTTACTTCAGAAAATACACTTTGTTTGTTTTATAGTTTTAGATATTAATATCACGGATTTCATTGCTTAAATCAATATTAATCTTGAGAATAACAGTCACTATTACGATTCACGTTATTTAGTATGATATTTTTATGCAATCACAAACAATAATTAACACAAACTATTTTTAATCAAGTTAGAATCACAGAGACGATGTTTACGTTACTGTTTACGTCGGTTGCCCCGTCGGTTGTTGTCGTAGCAATGACATACTAAAGAAAATATATACTAAGATACAATTAAAATAAAAATATTAATTATTACATACCCTGTTCTTGGATATCCATTTCAGAAAAAACACACACAGCACTCACAGGTCCCGCAATGACAACAAATGACGTCACGCTTTTTAATGACTCACTGATAACAGTATTTACGATTGGCGATGCGCTCTCTTTGAATGCACAATAGATAATGAAGGCGCACTCTAATTACTGACCTATTTATAGTTTCAGAAGGTACCGCAACTATCCAATGTAACGACAAGGAATAAAATGTAAAACTAGAAAGCAGGTTTTTAAGATTTATGACCTATGGATGTCCCACAGTGCGCCGCTGCACCAGATGAAAGTTTATGATTTATTTGCTGTAGTCAAGGTGTCATATGCATAAAATAGATTTTAAACATAGTTATTACAATTACTTTAAGACATTATTGATACGAGTATGTAAATTATAAACTTTATTTCATCACTTAGCACTCACCGACGTGGTCATATTTTCTTTCTAAACAAAGTCTATATGAATGTACTATATATTTCATTTGATTGTCAATTTGCCATACAGATCTTTACCATAGAAACCCTTCAAATCTTGAAATTGACTTAAAATCAAAATCGCCAAATAAATTACGCGGTAAATGCTAAACCGGTGATCGACCCTACTGCATCCGTTATATAAAAATTTACATCGCTAATGATCTTAACGTACTCTTGTCAAGTAAGAGCACATGCGATAATAGATACTAAAATAAGTACCTATTGATTGTTTTACCCACAGGTACAACATGGACTCAGGAGTTGATATGGCTAGTTGCAAATGATTTTGACTACACCAGGGCCGCTGCGATTCCTCTTGTTGCAAGGTTTCCTTTTCTGGAGTAAGTTGTACATATAATTTCATAGCAACGTTAGACGTCAACCCTAATAAAAAAAATAGTTACAAAAAATTATACCTACTAGTCAACTAAAATAATAATATAAATTTTACATTTGAAAAGCAACCATATCTGCTCTTATATCTTAAAGTGATTGCTGTGCTTGCTGCATGTTATGCTTTCATATTTTTGCACATTGAAATTGCGATTTTGAAATTTTACACATTACAGGTTTTCAATGTTGGTTGAAGATATAAAAATCCAAGCTTCGTTATATAAGGCGACGAGGGGAATAAAATCAATGACCAATTCGTTCGAGACAACGTCGGAACAGCCATCGCCGCGGTTCATCAAATCGCATATGCCCCTATCACTGCTCCCGCCCGCCCTGCTGGACACCTGCCGCACCGTGTTCGTGGCGCGGGACCCCAGAGACGTCGCAGTCTCGTATTACCATCACTATAAACTCATTAACGACTATACTGGAGACTTCAAAGAGTATTGGAATTACTTCGTGAAAGACATGGGTAAGTAGAAATCGATTTACATTAAATAACAATCCATAAACTCACACAAGTGGGACGTTAGCCGAGTTAAATCTGAAGGATTGTTCATTTATTGTATTATAATATGGGGGACTGTTACATTATTATTAGGTATATTTGTTCTTAAAAAAAATTGGTTGTCTGTAAAGTAGGTTTGCGGACGGTAATTTTACGTGATAACGTCATAAAAAAAACATCGATAAAATTTTGAACACTTTTATGAATCGATTTTTTATTTTATTTTGAACGTATTCATTCTTGATCCCAATCAAGCCCGGGGGCCAAGACAGGATACACGATGGACGAGCTAACCCAGAAGGTGCCTATTCACCCTGGCCTTAAAACGGACGGGTTAAAAGTATAACTCGAAAATACAGACGCAGGGATGGAGTTCCACTCCTTTGCTGTGCGCATTATAAATGATGTTGAGAAGCGCTTCGTGCGACAGGTAGGAATAGCTACAAGAAAGGGTGGTAGCCCGCAGTGCATCTGGATGTCTGATGGAAGAAACGAGATGGCAGTATGAGCATATGCAGCTCCTGAGCACACTCTCCAAAATACAGTCTGTAGAAGACTTGACTGTCGACTGACAAGCAACTTTGCGGCGGTGAGCTAAGCTTGCTCTTCACCAATTTTTGAAATAGTATCACTGAATTATCATTATTTTGTATAATATAAAGAGGTAGTTAATTAAAAAATGAATTTTTTTCGTTAAATTAACATTTATTTGCACTCGTTGTTTCAATTTTTTTTTACTTAAATTTTACAGATTAATTACAAGTAACAATGTGCTAATAACAATTTATTTACAACTTATATGCCCAGTCCAGCCATAAGTCCTGTTACAAATATAAAATGCATTTTTTATGAAGTAATGTAATATTACTAAAACTTCTATGTACATATTTATCGAAGTCTTAGTAAAAACAGAGAACCTATTCGAAATGGCCAACTTAGGCTTTTTATACAGGCCTTTAATCGGTCTGGCTACGAATCTATGGATTTATGCACGGGAAAATTCGCCACTGTTTGCTCCAGAGATTTTTTAAGAGACTCGATGTCGCCGTGTCCTTTAGAGCAGGCCATGTCCTCTAAAACTGATCACAATTTGTAGTCTAAAGGGTTGAGGTCTGGGTTAGATGAGGGCCAGTCTTCAGCTCTTATAAAGTCCAGAACGTTGGTTTCAAGCCAGGCTTGGGTAGTTCGTGCTTTGTGACCAGGCGTAGAGTCCTGCTGCAAAGTCCACGGTACATTTTTGAAATTCATTTAAAAGTGTATTGCTGAGAGGTTTCACAAAACCATCCAAGACTATCTCTTGATACACTTTGGTTGAAGTTCTCACTCTTTTTAGGGTTCCGTACCTCAAAAGGACAAAACGGAACCCTTATAGGATCACTTTGTTGTCCGTCCGTCCGTTTGACTTAGAGTTTGACCACACACCAGTGCCAATTACATTACAACTAACCAGCTCATACATGTTTGAATGCTGTGGTGTTGAAATAAAAAGCCTTAATACTATACTGATATGTATATATAGAATACCAAAGGCAGACTTAAATATATTTTTTGAGAAGCTAACGCTTTCAACAATGGTCCTTCAAGTGCGACGCTAATGTCTGGTAAAGATAACATTGAATCTCTATTAGATGTAATTTTACAGGGCTAACGGATATGTCGGACTCAAAATTTTCAAACTCGAATGATTTCAGTGGTTTAGAACCGGATTATGACGATCAAAATGGGGGAAAGATAGAAGTGTATAAAAATTTGAATGGGATGTTGACGAAAATCATGAATCTGGAAATTCAAGCCAAGGGAACTGTTCTTGCAGATATATTTGCTTGAAATGAAACACATTATATACCCAATATATCAGGGCGACATCTCCAAAAAGTAGGCATGGAACCTGTAGGTATATGTTGATTTATGTAATAATATTTCTTTAAACACGGCAAACACAAAAAGACTCAAGTATTCAGGTCAACTGATCCAGACAATAGGATCTGACTTTATATATTTCACGTCGAGCTAAAACGTGAGATCAAACTCTGAGCTGACGTCGTCAGTAGGATGTGTTTCTAATACAGAAATGACATCAAGTCTTGTCCAGTCCTATAGCCAACAATACTTGCTCACTCTGACTTTGCTGTTGAGTTCATGTAGACAGAGACACAACCTTTATCAGTCACAGCACCGACATCATTTTTAAGCAAAGAACTTATTCATAATACATCACTATGTTATATGTCCGTAATACTTTAGGAAATCAAGATGACATCTCCAATTGCTGGCACGTCTTCTTATTATACACAAAGTGAATCGACTCCACAATATGAACCGAAAACACAAGCGCCGCTTAATTATAACCCCGAGCAATCAAATATAAGATTCTATTGAGATTTGATAGTACCGAGACCGTTTAAAAACGCTTTATTCTGGCCAGAAACGCCTAGCTGCAACACAAAAAAGAAAGTAAAATTACTTAGCGTTATAACATCTGACAGGAGGCATATTTTTTCACAGAAAAAGAAAGAAGCAAAGACAAGAAAAGAAAAAAATAAAATCAATATAAAAGATAAAAAACCTAAAAGTAGTAAACGCGAATATGGTAACAAAAATCTAAAAAGAAATTATTAGATACCAAAGCAGTAGAAATTGCAAATGAAAATTGGTATTGTTGTTTATGTCAAAGAAGCGAAAAATTAGACACGATACAATGTGTCACTTGTAAATCCTGGTATCACACGATTTGCGCAGGAGTTTTGCCGGACCAAATAATTTTGGTCGGATGAATATGTTGCACTATTTAATCAAAATTACTAGAACCGTGGTCTCTTAAGGCTAATTTAATATTCGAAAAGATTAATTGTTGTGTTTTCAGTTGTCTTTTTTGTTTATATGCAAAGTTATATTTTGACGTGACAACGTCTTATAAATTGGTTTGCCGGGTGACACTTCAAGAAACTGCGTTACGCTCCGCTCACGTTATGCGCTTACAATGAGAGCGAGTGAGAGGCACGCGTCCCTTCCACTCGGGCATGGTTAGCCCGCCTAAGAGCGAGAGAGACAGATATAAAAAGTTGAAGGGACGCGTGCCTATAAATTAATGTTTTAAATATAATTCTTTGTATAAATAAATGTTTTAAATTGTTACTATTATTTCATCCTTCTTCCTACTATACGAATGAATATTCACATTAAAATTATTTTACCACTCAAAGTCGTTGTCACGTAAAACTTTCGCCCGTATACCGACTACAGGCAACCAACCAGTTTTTTTTGGCATAAGCTGTTAATTGTCTGATAACGCCTTTTCTTTTTCTCGTTTATTTAACTATATAAGAAATATATTTCCTTCAAATGACTTCTTTTCTTAAAGAAAGTACCTGCATATTCCCTGTTCAAAGCACAGACACAAAAATAATATTTCTGTGAACTTTAATATCAAGCAACAGAGTTCTGCGATAAATAACACCGGATTCAAGGACAGTTTGACGCTTAGTACATACCTAACGGGTATTGCTACAACTCAGTCATTTTATTGTTTTATATATTTTTTAATATTTACTTATCCATAAATAGGAATTAAACTAATAATTTAAGAACTAGATTAAATTACTTATATGTTCATGTAAATTTAATTTTTGTAACTCTACATATTTGAACGTAGCAGACTTACAAAGACAGATGAATTCAAAAACTAACGGGTACTGGGGCGTTTACCTAAAGCACTTTTTCACAAAATTCAAAATACTAACGGTAACGTCTTTGTACATATTAGAAGCACGTAAACTAGTGAACAAAAATTTAAATAATATGTTTATAAATAGTGATAATAAAAATACTGGATCATTATAACTAAAGAAAAGAAATAAATTTGTGATACCTTAAACTAAAATGACATTAGTTGGATCAGAACCTCACTCGATGGCGATATAATTGTACAATAGTCTTCCTAAATATATTAGAGAAATGGACGACTACAACTTTGTGGCATGTCTGATTAATTACCTGATTGATAATTATTATAAACTAAATGAATACTATAAGTACATGCAATAAAATAACTTTATTAATATAATGGAATTGAAAACTAAACTCATATAATTATGGCTGCACAATAATATTATGATAATTTAATCAATAATAATAATAATTTGAGTAAAACAATAATCGGATTATATGTAGAATTATAATTTTTAAATGTTTTTAATGTTTAGTAGAAAAGAGAGATTTTGTTTTTTTTATTTATTTTATTAGTTTTAAGTACCTAATAATATTGTTATGTCCTTACAGGGCTCATGTTTATGTATGGCCTACCATCATCTTTTAGCGCGATTCAAGTTCAATTGTCAAAGTGAGACACCGCTATACGCGTTCTATAGAGGCGTCTCTTTTTAACAGCTAAACTTGAATCGCTATAAGACGTTATGGTAGGGCCTTTTTGTTACTACATGAAACGCAATAAATATTCAATTCTATTCTATCCTGTTATTTCATTTCATTATACTGTTATAATTTTAGTTGACTGGGCCCCGTTTTTCGACCATGTAAAAGAAGCATGGGAAAAGAGGAACCATCCCAACCTGCTTTTCTTTTTTTATGAAGACGCATTGAAGGTGAGTACTTAAGGCTTATTTGTATGTTGTTTCAATAAACAATCACGCTTTTTAGATTTTTTTATTACAACGTAGTTCGATTCAATTAGGATGGCGGTTGTGAATGTACGAGTAGCTGCGAGTGCCGCCGGTGCGTACAAGTTAGTGTCGATTTGAATGTCTATGTGAAAAGAAAGATAAATTTATAAATTATATTGTGATCAGTAAGAAGCATCAAACGATTAACAGATTTTCTATATATCTGTATACAGAATCAAGTAATATATCAAAAACCATCAAAATAAACTGTTTATCCAATAGTAATGTAAAAATAAAAATAATTTATATTATAAACAAATAAAAATAATACATACCTACAGTTATCCTCAAATCAATAAACGCACTTAAAAAAGTTTATAAAATAAAAACCACTTTGAAATAAAAATTTTATATTGTTATTATATAATATAACATTGTTATTATAATTTTATATAAATTATTGTACTACCATATATAATTTCAAACCATACACACACGCACGCATGCACGCACGCACGCACGCACGCACACACACACACACACACACACACACACACACACATTCACAACTAGCGGCCAACGTCATCCTGACATTTTATTCTATGTCGCTTTTGCGGCCAACTTCAACATGATAATTTTGTGTCACAGTAATGCGCGCGCATCTTAAAATTTCACTGTCATCATTTTTTCATAACGCGCCTGAAGAAGTATAACTTCAAAAAACAATAGCGATTTTAACTTGTCGACTGTACGTGGACAAAAACTTGTGCAGTCTGAATACAGCATTCACACTTCAGCTCCACCACCACGTGTCCAAGCGGCCCGAGGGCCACTGCGGGTCGCGATCTGCTAGCGGGCGAGGGAGCGTCGGCCTCCCGTCACTATAACGCCACGCTGACACTTCAAATTCGCTACTGCAACGTGACTTGTGACAAATTTCACGGACGTCATTCTATTTGAATCGGACTGAATTTGAATTAAACAGGTAAAACAATTATTCGCATTTCAAAGTGAGTTTAACTGCAACGGAATAGCCATTGCAAAATTTTAATGTTTTCAGATTTTATCAGTAATCAATTAACTAAAGATAATAAATAAATGTAAAAACACAAATTTCTTCATCATCATCTTAGCTAAAGCACGTCCTCTGATGGACGGAAGCCTCCCCAAAATATGGGATGGTTTGCCATAATCTTTACGTTGTGCAGATGAATTGGAGATCGCAGTAAAAAACCTCAATTCAGAAAACATTGCTGCTCCTTTGTGTTCATCACAAAGGAGCAGCAATCATCAGTAGCCTTTTACGACATTTTTTCTCTATTTCACGCTGCCCAAGACCACGCCTCGTTCTGATCTCATAATGAAATAAATCATTTGACTATTAATTAATTAATCGAAGTTCTCAATTCAATTCTTTCTTGTTCTATATTTATTCGTATACATTTTTTGTCATACATAATTTGCAAAGGCATAATTTTAATAAAGCTAACCTCTTATGGCCAGCTATATGTTTGTGTTATGAGTGAGTCTGCAAAATACTGACACGGAACATCACGTAGTAGCTGAAATATAAATCGAAAAGCTAGGGCTCCTTGAACTTCCCTAAACTTATGTCCCTTACTTTTTCTTTTTAAATAAGGACCTGCCGTCAATCGTGAAGCAAGTATGCAAGTTCCTTGGAAAAACAGTGACAGAGGAGCAGCTTAGTCGCGTCTGTGAACATCTCTCTTTCGACAACTTCAAGAAAAATAACTCTGTTAATCTGACAATTTTGACAGACAAAATTAAGGTTTCCGAGGATGCGCCATTTATAAGAAAAGGTGAGTGAGATATACCATTCCACTGAATCGGTTGCAATTATATATTTCTTAGTAAGAAATAATGTGGATGAAAAGAATTATGTAGTATAAACCTAATATGAAGAAAGAAACAATATTCCGGTCAACTCACCTCAATTATTTAGATTTAAACTAGAAGAAGCTTGTATTATGGAAACTGAATACCCTATAGAATACACAAATAAGAAGTTTAAGTCTATTACCTGTTATCATAGTGATAATGAGTAACATGACAACAATAATAATAATTTATTTTTTACATTTGACATAATCGTTATTGACAATTTATTTGAAGATTCTGACGCCCAAACTAGGCTAAATGCCTGTCTGTATCTTAGAAGTCAGTGGCCTCTCCACATTTTGTGCAATATGAGTGTCAAGATAGTTAATTTCAAATAGAAAAATTAACACAAAACTTTATATAGCCACTTGTCAGTCCGCTACCGCTGCGCCCCACCCCTCTCAGCAATTCCAATGCTGCGCGAATTGTAAAAAAAAAGTCGGACTCTTACGTAAAAATACTATTTTCTCGCTAAGTAATGAAGCTGGGACCAAACAAAAAATACTAAATAAAGCTGATGAAATAAAAAACCCAATCCAATATTTGAATCTTTATAACGCAAAAATTAATCGTGATTTAAAAAAAACAGCAGGTCACGCGATGAACATGGTAGCAATTGCTACCAGGGACTGACGAGGGGTGTTGGCTATCGGTAGCAATAGGGTATTTGACAGATTTTCGTAAAGTACTTCAAAATGTTCTAAAGTCGCTAAAGATACGCTTGACATATCTTTCTCTTATATTTAGAGCCATTTTAATAACAAAAAGATAGTTTTAATAATTACATTTTGTATTTCCCGCTGAAACGCTAGGTCACGTGACAAATCAATGGCGTGACGTCACGATGTAGTCTTTATGTAAACAATACGCGAGAGGTTAGTTTTTCGTTCATGATTCTTTAAAAAATGGCTTCAAAGACATTTTGTTTATTACATCGTGACGTCACGTGCTGTGATTGGTCGTTGAGACGTTTCGTGTAAATGATGCACAGATTCAAAAACTCTAATTTTTATTTACGAAAATAAAATATTTAATCATTCTTATTTGTAATTTAAGTAAAATATTATTAATTAGGACCTTAAATTCTATAGTGTTCAATACAATACTTATTTATTTGTTAACTATGTCAAATACCCTATTGCTACAGTGGACCGACAAGTGGATAGGTATCATGTATAATTTAATATAACTAAATACATATACATAAACAGTATAATAAGAATAGATATACATATTTAAAATATACATGTATATAAATGCATAATTAATACAAATTTTTGATTAAAAATAGAAAATAATGCCTTTCTTATATCATATCTATGGCATGAATTGCTTTGTAACCCGCTGGTTAAATAGATCTTCTGTTACTTCATAGTTTGAGAACAAAAGCTAAGTTTTTACGATTGATTTATATTCATGAAGTAAGAGGGAGAAGTTTAATTTTTTAATTATTTTGTTATTGAGGAAAACTGAGAGATATATATGCACGCAGTCGCCTTGCAAAGGTAACACGGAAACTTACTGGGGAGAGTACGTTCGGTTTAACACGTTTGTTACGGCATATCTCCGCGTTTGTAAGGGATATGGGCAAGTAGTTGGGTTATTAAATATAATAGCCCAACAATTTGCCCATAACAATACCCATAATTGGGTAAATTATAAAATAATAATAATAATAAATAATTAAATAATAATTTAAAGAATTAATTACCTAATACTCAGCAGGTTACACTGTTCATATAAAAGCTTAGTTGGGAATCTTATGGGTTTGAAAGTCCTTACTTTTAGTAGGGACCTTTGAGCTCTTTCTAGAAAGAGCTTGCAAGCTCTAGCTATCAAGCTCAAGCATGCTGCTAGCAGCATGAGATACATCTTGCAAGCTCCTCCCCACACACACACACACACACACACACACACACACATAGTACCCAATAAACTATGTGATTAATTTTGGAAATTGTTTTAAATATTTCCATGATACACCATAAGCACACTCCATTGATAATACTGGGAGATCTACTGTGTTATTAGTAAAAAATCATGTTAAAAAAAGCAAGTCAAAAAATTTCTAACCTCAATAAAATAGAACAGCATAGTTGAAAAGAATTTTATGATTTTCCTTAATTTTTTTTGAGAAAGTGGTGTGTGTGTGCCGCAATGTACAAATACGTCTATAAAAATCCAAACAAAGTGTTTTTTCTCTTTCAACGAATCCCAAAAGACGAAAGATGTGATTATAATTTGCTAAAAGAGACCCAAATAGCATTCTAAACCATAGAAATGATTTTATGTGTAAAATTTTCGATCGAGAATTTCAAAATTCGGGCGGATAAAATCTTCGTCACATTCTGGTCCTAAACCTATTGATTCGATTACACACAAAAAATATTAAAATCGGTTAAGAACTCTAGAAGTTATGGCGTAACAGACATTGCGCCATTGAAGTTGATCCATGGGAGCTTCACTCACTTCGTTCGCTCCGCTCCAATAATATGCATTGCATATTTTAAAAGCACAACACCGCGGTTTGTATGTAGAATTTCAAACATTATCTGCCAAGCTGTGCCAACTTATGTACTTGTATAAAAGACCAATTAAAAATTAACAGAAAAGGGCTTCAGAAATAGCTCACAGATGTAATTATAACTCAGAAAACTCGGAACCCGTACAACCAATAGTCGAAAGAATCGATGCTTACTCGCATGTGACTTCACCAGAGTTGCCGCCAATCACAGGACGTTCCCGTCACAAATATTTTTTTGTTTTAAATATTATTTTATTTCTAATATTTTGGAAAAAATATACATATTTTAGTATATATAAAGTGAAACATGTTGTTTTTAGGCAATAATCTGATAGGATTACCACAATTTGTAGTATATTTTCAATGTTGTCAAATAGCCTATTGTATGTACTAGGGCAAAATAAACAGGAGAAGTTCAATGGCTTGGCGCAATTATTTGTAAGTCCAGATTAATTTTTGCGTGCTTGCTGATACAAGTTCAATATGAGGAAACCAACACAGTTTATTATCCAGCATGATGCCAAACAGTCTCTCAGTCAGTCCACTGTTTCCACTTGACCACCGCCGGCAGGTTATAATTATAGTAAATTATTGCACTCACTTCATTTATTATAAGATTTAATGCAAATATTGCACTTAACGCGCCATGATGTTGATATTTGTCTTTTATTTATGAAATATTTTGTTTTTTAAGCATACCTATAACTACTCAGTTTTTAAATTTAAATAAATAATTACCAAAAAAGACACACTTGTCTCAAGTATCAAGCGGGAACTTAACACACCCATCCTTCGTTATCCGGGCATATATTTATCCAAGGTCTTGGTAGCTCGATTGGGAGAGCACTCGCCCGCATAGCGAAAGGATATAGGATGGAGTTCCTCCTCAGACCTCTTGTTAGTGTTTGCATAAGTTGGTTTATGTTTAATACATATCTTATTTATTAAAATTGTTTTTTTTTTTATTTATTCTTTGGTACTGTTTCTAATTTCGTGATTTTTGTTTGGTCAGGCAAGGCGGGCGGGTGGCGCGAGTTGTTCGACGAGGAGATGAAGCAGCAGGCAGAGCAATGGATGGCCGCCCAGCTGTGCGACACCGACCTGCGCTTCCCCTCTATGTCACAATGATACGACTTCTAATACACTTTTAATATCTTATATGCTCTTTTCGAAAGTAAATAATTAAAAATAAATACACAGAAAACTATCTTTCAGCATTTTCATTAAATCCATTGGTCACAGGCAATTCAAATTGTATAACTAGCATATATATTAGTAGGGGAGACAACCGATCAAAACTTACAAGCATTTTCTAAGCGCTGCTATTTTAATATAACGTTATACTGGTGAAGTAGAGAAATAGGCTGTCGTCAGTCACCCAGTTTCGCTAGCGTTTGGTGCGGGGCGGGGCGGCTTGGTTTTGTTAAAAAATACATATAGTGCTTCGCAACTACTTTCCAATAATTTAAAGTTAATTTACAGGCAGTATATTTATTAAAAGAAGATTCAACTTGTAACCGCGCGCGTCAGTCCACCATTTAAAAAAGCAGAACATCGTCTAAGTATTTTCTAAAACCGGAAATTTAGTATATTGGTGAAGAATATTATTACAAACACAAAAAATATATTCAGTAAGTATATTTCTGTAACAAGGTATATAGTTTTTTTTTTAAAACTCCTACCAGCACGAGCGAAACCAGATGACTGACGACAGACTTTTTCTCTAGTTCACCAATATAACGTTATATTAGAAAATTTAGCTTTAGAAAATGCCTGCAGGGTTTGGTCACACTCCTCTCGGAGTATATCACGAAGGATCCGCTTCTTTAGCATATTTTTTATTCCTAGTTTACTTAAATCAAAAGAAGTAAATAAATATCTATTGTAGGTTAGATTAGATAAGGTTAGATATTATTTTTTATTAATTATCAGTGAAAAACTAACTAGTCTGGCCATAAATACTGTTACATAAAATCTTTTATTTTTTTTCAACTTTTTAATTATTTTGAATTTGGAACGCTTTTTTATTTAAAAAAAAATTGTTTTGATTTCGAGCCATTTCACATATTCATTTACGTAAGAAAATATTTTTTCGTGTTCATTATTAAATTACAATATGGACATATACATATAACACCCCACGTTAAAGAAAACAGGATTGCAGTGATCGCCTTGCACAAAGTGGGTATGAAAGCATATTGGAGTCATATTCCAGACACTTTAAAAGCTTGTTATCAGCTATAGTTCGTATATCGTACTATCAACAGATACAACAACACTACCTCTATCGAAAACCATTAAAGATCGGGGCGGCCGCATGCTATTAGAACAACAAAGGCTGTTAATGATGTTAAAGCCAGAATTCGTCGAAACCACATTAGGAAGCAAAAAATTTTATCACGAGAAATGAAGATTCCCGCTTGGACTGTCGCGTATTATAAAGCAGGACCTGAAGCTTGGTGCTTATCGTCGATATATAGGACATTCCCTAAATCAATCTTTACAATTAAAGAGAGTGGATTGATCAAAATGCCTTCTTATAGTAATATGTTATTTACGGGATTGTTACCATGTACCTTGTTATTGAGTTTCCGATATTTTGGCACTGTTGCAAGTGCCATGATCACGGAGCGACTGAAGTAATAACAATCCCGTAAAGTTAACAATCCCGTAAATAACTCATATTACTATAATGTTAGTGACCATGAAAGTTTAAAACAATAAAATGCCTTCTGTCACGATACGCAGGTGAAAGGCACAGATATATTTTCTTTATCAATGAAAGAATTTTCACAATTGAAGAGCACTACAATAATGAAAATGATAAAGTGTACGCTCACAGTTTTAAAGAAGCTGCTTAAGTGGTCAGAAAGGTTCAACGTGGTCATCATCCTGCGTTAGTGATGAAATTGTGGAACGTGTCTTATCAAGGCGTCACAAAGCTACATTTTTGTGAAAAAGGAATAAAAACTTCAGCCAAAGTGTATCAAGAGACAATCTTGGATCGTGTTGTGAAGTCTCAGCTATACATTTTTTTAAATGTACCGTGGACTTTCCAGCAGGACTCTGCACCTGGTCACAAGGCACGAACTATCCAAGCCTGACTTGAAACCGAGGTCAGTCGAGGTTGCTCTTTTCGCTGACTGAAAACGTACGCGTAGCGCGTACTTAAAACAGAAAGCCTGCTTTAATGAACTTTATTAAGAATATTATTAAGAATATAAAAGTCTGCATTCAGTGAATAAATATCTAGAATCACCAAGAAATGAAAAGAAAGTATGTGAATATGATGAAGATGAAGTAATAGACTTTAAGAAACTGTATGCATGTCCCTCGACGTCATCTGGATCTGGATCTTGTCTTCAAGGCTTAGTAATTGATGAGTTGGAGGAGTACCTAAGTAAACACAAAGCCGCCAGCTCGGAAGACATTTTAGAGTGGTGGTCCTCCACCATCATGAGACAGAGTATCCGACTTTATCGAAGATGCCCCGGGATTCACAAACTCAATAAGAGTAATTAATGGCTACAAAAAACGTCAAGTCGAAAATAAACCTTTTGTTGTCAATTTCAAATGTTCTAGTCGATGTCTTACAATTATTTCGTGTTTTAACCACCATTATTTATAAAGTGAAAAAATGGGTATGTTTTCTAACTCTGAATATTACGATACGATGTTATGCGTAGGCCATGAAGATGGCAACTTAAATGCCACACAAGCTATATCCCGGCAAGCGAGGTTGTGCATTGAGCAAGGTGGAGCACACTTCGAGCCGTTTCCTTTAGTTATATGGAAATAGGGTTGGCACATAAATGAGATTCTTTTTTATTAACACGTTCACTGCGGTTCACCCACAATCGGCCTGATGCTGTGCCAAATCAATGTGCGCCCGGAAAAAACAGGTCTTTCTCTCTGGTGCGGAACGGGTTTTCTGGGCATTTTTACGAGTATGACGGTGACAAATATAGTTTTCGATTTCTGACTAAATATGTAGAAATATAGACAGTTTATTTACGCGGCAGGCCATTTTCGACCTCCGCCGCATAGGATTTAAAAAAAAAGTTATCTCAGTGCGGGAGCGGGCCTGTTTCGGTGGATGACCGGTAGCGACCTGTTGCCGCACTGTGCAGATGCGTACGCGTTGGGCCGCCAGTAGTGTTGTGCATGCATCGAAGAAGAATACGAAGAGCCTGAACCAAATAAATACAGCAAAATATTTTTAAAAGAAGAACCTAAGCCTACAAAATATAAACGCCAAAGTATTATCGACGATTGATTTACCTAAGTAATGAAAAAGTAATCATTAAAAGCGGATTTATTATATAAACGAAAGTTGATAATATCTCTCAAAAAGCAAATAAGCCATAGTACGATTAGATGTAATATTTACAATTCATGATGAGTAATAATGAATGGTATAGTATTAATGAGGTTACTAAGAGCATTTATTCCTTACCAAGTCCCTGCATTGTCTACAGATTTATCAGAAGCAAAATATGTTTGTTATTATGATGTTATGAACAGCTACCTATTTTATGCTATGTTTTGTGTCAATTTATAGTTTTCTTCCTGTTTGATTGCATACAGATAAAATTTCCACATAATTTTTGAGAAAAAACTGATTCTTTACTACCCTGTCTTGTTCTGAGCTACCCTGCCCTGCCCTTACCCTGACATGCTTGTATTATGTGGAGTATTAATACGGTTATCATTTAACAACTAATTTGCTAAGTCACTAATATCTTCTGCTTTGGTCAGAATGGGGCCCGTATTTAAGCACAATCTTATAAAACTTTTCGTGATAGATAATACCGGCAAAATAAAAACCTCTGGACACGTTCTTAAAAAGGGTGCAAAAAGAAAAAAAATGTGCACAGTGTCACAATAAGCTCAGAATGACTTTTTCAGAAGCAAAAAAGAAAGTTAAAAAAATTAAAACAGTCTGTGTCAAATGTAATCAGTCTCTTTGAGTAACATGTTACAAAGATAGGCATATATATATTTTAAATATTTTTATATATTTTTTAACTTGTTTTGATACTTTCGCAGTTTTCATAATTCATAATTCCCAGAATTAGTTAACTATCATTATTTAATGGGTTCTTACCACGATTTTTTTTATTAACTTAAATTGTAGGTTTTTGTATTTCCGATATTTCGATGCTGTTACAAGCACCATGATCACGGATAGACTTTGTAACGTGTCTAGACTCGGTTAACAATAATATCGTGGTAAGAACCCATTAATTAATTAAAGTTATGTGTATAGAAAAAATGTCTAATTTTGGTTTTGTTTTTTTTTTAATTACTATGTTTGGTAGCACTTATAAGCACTAAGCTTATTAGATTTTAATATAATTTTTAACTCGATATTTTATTTTCTTTCACTATCCTATCACTACAAAAATTACACTTTGATGCGGTAGCAGGCCTTGTCGATGTGACATTTTCAATTGCTAATTTCTCATTTTCGGTGTGGAGAATCCTGGGGCTGAGTCAATGTATATACAAGTGATTCATGACAATTTGAAAACTATACAAATAAATTCCTATACGGGTTGGCCAAGATAGAAAAGCTTTAATACCACTCGGAGGCAGCGGGTCGAAAAGGCCTGCTACGCACAATAAGAAAGTCAAGTGGAGGCATTTTTGGATTGCCACCGCACCAGCTGAAAGTCACCGATTTTTTTTACGCAGTGAACGTATTAATTTTGGCGGTAAGCCATACTGCGATACTACAGTTTTCAAATATTGTAAATTGACTCTTTATAAGGGACCATTTAACCCCGTTTCCGCTTTACGGGTAATTTTGGAACATGTTGAACAACAACCAATGCATTTAATACGGGAAGGATACTGAAGGATAGCTTACCATTTATTTATTTATAATTATTTACTTTCAAGGACAGCATATAGGTTAATATATGTGTTATATACATAAATTTAAAAACTGTGTTTAAAGTCGTATTAGTGTGATATAGTGGGAAAGCGTATGTCGGTGTCGCACAGCTGAGCGGCCATCCACTGCTACAAATAAAAGCGTAAAAAGCAAAAAAGGAGTTGTCGAGGCGCTGGCAGACGTGTCGATATTAACAAACGTATTTTAACTTCTACTATGAGCTAGTATTGTTCCACCAATATTGAATGTTAACTACCTCACAAATTAAAGTAATATTTTTGCAAATATTAAACATTGAACTAAGATATCTATAATAATGTACCAGAGGGCTCGGAGACGTGATTGTTTATATCTTATAGAAATATAGCATAATGCATACAAAAAATATAATAAATACCAAATAGGAATTAATGAATTATGAATTATATTATATTTATGAATTTATACAAGTGTCGGGCGGGACCCGAGCACGTATCCTCTTGCTATCCGGGCGCGTACTTTTTCAATTGGGCTACCAAGATATTTGAAAGAGCACCTACTCGCCGGAAAGCGAGGGGCTATGGGTTAGTGTCCCTTCTGACAAGTGAAAATTTTTCATTCCTTTCTTCGGGGTTCAACTCCTCGTTATCGCCCTCATCTTCCGAGCTACAGTACCTACTCCTGACGAGTCGGTTTCTTTCGGGGGGGTTGATTTCATTACGATCCCCTTACTTTCTCGCGCAGATGTAATGGGCGAGCGATGCCTCTTCGCTTCACTACCACCCTCCACCGAGGATACACTTGATTCCTCAGCACTGTTTTGCCCCGGACCCTGTGCGCTGTCTTTCTTCCGTCGTCAGCTAGAAACTGGTTTCGAACCACGTCTTGGTTTGCTTTTTTTATTTCAGTACATTATGTCATAATACCACGAGTTTCAGAGAAAACAAAGTTCAGCCGGGCAGAGACTTCGATGCCCGGGTAACCCTACTTACCCTTGAGGGGTCGGGAGGTACCCCAGGGCGACCGCTAGTTGGCTGACCGCGCTCCGCCAGCCACCCTCTCAGGCGACCCGACACCACGAATCCCAGAGCCGGAACTTTGAGGTTTTTTATATTGGTTGTCTCCACGCGGCCCCCACCGAAGTAGCAGCCCCTGCTCCCGCACCACGTATGAGTTTACGGCTGGGCTGGAACCGATCCTCGGATTGGAACACGCCCCCGGATTACTCACAATGGCGAGCTGGGCCCGAACCCCCTCCCCTCATTGATTTTAACAGAGGTTTTTTTCCTCGCAGCCCACTTTCCAAAGGATGACAGCCCTTGGCCCATCACCATGTACCGGGTTACGGTCTGCCCCTCATCCCTGCTAGTTTTGATCCGCGCCGGCAAGCCGGTAGCCCCCATATCAGGGAGCCATTCCCCATTCCGCCACCCGGGGGACGCGTCCGATGGCACACGGATTGTTTACAAAACCTAGCAAAAAGTGGAAGTGAATAAATTATTCGCGAAAAACGTGCTTAGGTAAAAATAATAGGAGTAGTACATGAAAGAAGGAGATAGACGGTAAATTTGTTGAATGACTGAATAAATTAGTGGACTAAATTAGAGGAGGCAGTTGGCGACCCGACCTATACAAATAAGGAGCCAAACTGGACGTGGCATAAAACCTTCATCAAGTACATGATGCTAACTGGTCAGGCGTCGACAATTTAGAAGAAATGACAGGTCATGCTTCCACGAGCCATGTACCACCAGCTGTGACCGCCACTATGTTGTTATAGTAAAATTGTACATTGTAAATTTGCGTTTATACTATCTTAATTATGTAATTCCTCCGGCCTATATCGCCGAATCACCTAAAATTTAAAAACAAAAATAAAATCAAAGATAAACCAACCCAAAAGATAATGATATTTTATATCCAAGCCAACAGTTATCGGCAATGCATAAATAGTAGTTTATGATACTGTTGCATAATAAGGGTTCTTATAACATGAGTGTGTTTTAAAAAAACGAGCCGTAGGCGAGTTTTTTTATAGTATCACACGAGTGTTATAAGACCAAGTTATGTACAGTGTCTTACACTACTTTATCTACTCTCATACTATAATACAAAACCAAACTTTGTTTAAATATTGAAAAGATTTTTTAATTGTCAAATGTTGGCGCCAAGGTGCAAACATCGATTGCGCATGCGTGTTGCGTCGTCGAGTAGAGGTTCAACCTCCTTGGTCCAGCTGGAGGTTGTATAGGTGTATCGTTATGATTAAAAAGTTATATTATGTTACAGGTGTCCATACAAGACCTGTATCGTAATTAAACTTTCTTTTTATTATTTTTGGCCTGTACGTAATGTTTGTCATAAGCATTTTGTTTTCAGTTTTAGAATCTTTGTATTATAGTATCAGAGTAGATAATAGTAGTTTATGATACTGTTGCATAATAAGGGTTCTTATAACATGAGTGTGTTTTAAAAAAACGAGCCGTAGGCGAGTTTTTTTATAGTATCACACGAGTGTTATAAGACCAAGTTATGTACAGTGTCATACACTACTTTATCTACTCTCATACTATATTACGTAAAACAATGTTGCAAACAAAACCAAACTTTGTTTAAATATTGAAAAGATTTTTTAAATGTCAAATGTTGGCGCCAAGCTGCAAACATCGATTGTGAATGCGTGTTGCGTCGTCGCGGACTCGTTCATTGAAACCTTTTTAAAGTAGAGGTTCAACCTCCTTGGTCCAGCTGGAGGTTGTATAGGTGTATCGTTATGATTAAAAAGTTATATTATGATACAGGTGTCCATACAAGACCTGTATCGTAATTAAACTTTTTTTTTTATTATTTTTGGCCTGTACGTAATGTTTGTCATAAGCATTTTGTTTTCAGTTTTAGAATCTTTGTATTATAGTATCAGAGTAGATAATAGTAGTTTATGATACTGTTGCATAATAAGGGTTCTTATAACATGAGTGTGTTTTAAAAAAACGAGCCGTAGGCGAGTTTTTTTATAGCATCACACGAGTGTTATAAGACCAAGTTATGTACAGTGTCATACACTACTTTATCTACTCTCATACTATAATATGTAAAACAATATTGCAAATAAAACGCTGAATATAACAACAAATTTATTTAAATGTCAAATGTTGGCGCCAAGGTGCAAACATCAATTGCGCATGCGTGTTGCGTCGGTCGTCGAGGACTCGTTCATTGAAACCTTTTTAAAGTAAAGGGTTCAACCTCCTTGGTCCAGCTGGAGGTTGTATAGGTGTATCGTTATGATAAAAAAGTTATATTATGTTACAGGTGTCCATACAAGACCTGTATCGTAATGAAACTTTTTTTGACGTGACAACGTCTTAAATTAGGTTGCGGCTGGGAGTCACTTATGAAAAAGTGTAACGCTCGGTAACGTTACGATGAGTCACCGAACGAGAGAGAGGCCCGCCGAATGCCTTGCGTCTCTCTCCCACTCAACTATGATCGGTCTGCCGCGCGCATTGTGCAATTTAATTATATTCATATCAATAAATATTCTACCGAGAAAAAGACGTTGTCACGTAAAATCTTCGCCCGTAAAACCGACTTTACAGGCAAAAAAAAAAAAAAAAAAAAAAAAAAAAAAAAAAAAAAAAAAAAAAAAACCATTTTTTTATTATTTTTGGCCTGTACGTAATGTTTGTCATAAGCATTTTGTTTTCAGTTTTAGAATCTTTGTATTATAGTATTAGAGTAGATAAAAATATTTACAACACCTTTGCTCGTAAAGCTGATGTAATTCCACCGGTTTTAAATATGTAAAGCGGGTCATAACAAACGCGTGTGTTATCAAAGCAAATAGTTAAGTTATAGTCCATACAAATTCCATAACAGCATTATTTGCCATTTCGCTCGCTGTTGCTATTCAAATTTCGAACTAATCCCCGCTCGTTAAAATCGCGGGAAAGCAACAGTGTACATTCACAGATTGAGTTTATTTAATAATAATAACATAATTAAAAAATTTGGACGACCGTTTGGTGCAACGTTAGCGATCCTGCCTTTCGCACCGACGGTCCTGGGTTCGAATCCCGGAAGGGGCAGATGTTTGTATGATGAATACGAGCATTTGTATCTAAGTCATGGGTGTTAACATATATTTCTATGAATATTACATATCTATGTATCATATAATTGTATGTCTATCCTTTAGCCTAGTATTCATAACACAAGCCCTACTGTGCTACTTTGGGCTAGGCTTATTGGTGTGAATGTAAGAAATATTTATTTATTTTGTAAAAAAAAAAAAAAAAGGATCATTTTAATAATTGTAATTTCATTAAATGTTGCAATAATTAAAAATATAAAATGTTTTTTTTCTGTTTCCTCGCAAATGTGTTTTAAAACGTCGTACGATATACGTGCGTATTGGTTATAACATGCTCGGCTCAATAACGCCCTCGCCTTCGGCTCGGGCTGAAATTCCGCCTCGCATGTTATAACCATCATAACGCACTAATATCGTAATGTACTATTATAAAATGTGCAATTACAAGTTTGTTCAAAACGATATCGCAAGTTAGGAAACTTAACTTATAAATAAAAATACGTCTCATCTCTTATCAGAGATTGTTTTTACCTTAAAACCTTACCGATATAAGTCATAGGTACCTAGATTTCTAAATTAGTATAACAGCGAGCCTCATGTCCTCTTTCAGTCAGAGGAATCACTAAAACGTAGTGATTACATACTCTTTGGGAATCACTTCAACCGACACTTACGTACCATATTTAAAATATACACTTACACTTGATATTCTTTACATAATGTGTGAATTAAAAACGTCATCACTTTAATGTAATTTACTGTGGTTTTCTTTATAAGATTATGTGCCATAAGTTACTTTAACTAACTTTTAACGTTTACATTCTGAATTCAGTAATTTATCATTAGGTTATGTTTTTTATCTGAGGTGGTAAGATTTTTTAAAATCGTGATTTTACGTAACATTCACAACATTCTGATAAGTGATTAAAATTATACTTGTTTAGAACTAAAAAGATTTTGCATTAATAAACGAAGAACATAATCGTGTTTACAGCTTATTTTATAATAGTGATATTTCTCAGTGTAGCTTTGAGGACTAAGTAAAATTAAAAACTTTACAACTTCCTTACAAAACATACAAAAAAATATATTTGTGATGTTTCGTAAATTTAAATTATAAAAAATGTACATGTGAATAAATATTTCATATTA
Organism: Calamotropha paludella; assembly: GCA_927399485.1. Lineage (NCBI taxonomy): Eukaryota > Metazoa > Arthropoda > Insecta > Lepidoptera > Crambidae > Calamotropha > Calamotropha paludella. The sequence goes on along the minus strand of OV656811.1, from coordinate 21,629,761 downwards.
ATTTTACAGGTGAGATATATGTATATATATCTCACCACTGTATTAGATATATTTGTGGTTAACGATGACGGTTTTATTCGACACTAAAAAAGATTGTTATTACTTAACTACCTTTTTTAATAGAGAAATGGGTACATTATCCCGTTTGTTTATAAGACGTATTGATGTTAATAATAAACTATCAATAAAAATTAAAAGTAGTTATGCTGAAATTGAAGTTAATGAATCGATAGGTATATATGATATATGATCAATAGATCCAAAAAACTTTGATATTCGCTGACGAAATCACTGCGTTGCACGAACTGAGAGTAGAGAGACCCGAGACAGACCGGCAAGCTTGTTGTCTTGGTATAATGGATCCCGGTGTTTGGTCCCTTGTTGATTATTGCAGTGAAAACTCATTCATTCATTCATTCATTGATGCTGATTGATTTTGATATGGAATCGACACCAGATAGCTCGTCAATGTGACAAAACTAGTGATCAAAATTTTCCCTGCGCTTCTTGATCGTTTTATTTTAGTAGGCGTTGGCTCCTTTTGAACAAACTGTCGTCTGATGCTTTATTTTTGGATTATATTTATAAATTTAAAATGATTGCTCTCAATTCAAAATGGTTTCAGGATGATAACAATTTTGGAGCAACCTAACTATCTACCTTTATTGCGTATTCATATATAAGTATACGATAATAAATTATTTACTATACCGAGAGCGCACAATCATTAAGTATACAATAATCTTTAGAAGCAAATTGGAAGCAAAAATGAAAGAGAGAAAGGTGTTTACCAATGTTACCTAGGGTTTTATATAAAGAATATGACGAATAAAATATGAAGAATATTGAAGAAACCAAGGCTAAGATAGAAAAAGTAATTACTCATGTGAAACAAATTCTTATGAGTCGGTACATTGAAGATTCGGTATAGAAAATGCATGTTAACCAGAAATATGTTTAAACAGTTTAAGTAAATATATTTCACATATATACATATATACATTTAAAGTCTGACCATGAGTAAAAAGTATTCATCTATCGAATAGTAGCAAATTTTTGATGCTCTTCTCAATGAAAGTAGGAGTATTAATAGATCCCAAAAAGGGGTGATTTGAAGAGCCTTTGCACACCACATTTTTAAGCGTTTTTACCAACGCGATACTTACGCCAATCAAACGCAGCTTGACTATGAATTTGTGGAAGTGTTCAAAGTTCTATCTTTGAATATCCGCATAAATTCCGTCTCGTGATTTAATCGGTATCTGTAGCGATACAAATGCATAAAATTGCTCTGTGGAATAAAATTAAAAGTTTTTTAAAGCGCTGTCGACGCGAATTTAAAAAACGCAGTGTAAAAAGGCCCTAATTGGTATATTATGATGATGATAAATATATATAAAGTCATTATAACAAATCAATATTGCCTTATCATAGAATACCTAGAGTTCAGTGACATACACACTCACAGAAGAATTATATATATAAAGATAATTATTTAAAGTCTGACCATGAGTAAAAAGTATTCATCTATCGAATAGTAGCAAATTTTTGATGCTCTTCTCAATATAAGTAGGAGTATTAATAGATCCCAAAAAGGGGTGATTTGAAGAGCCTTTGCACACCACATTTTTAAGCGTTTTACCAACGCGATACTTACGCCAATCAAACGCAGCTTGACTATGAATTTGTGGAAGTGTTCAAAGTTCTATCTTTGAATATCCGCATAAATTCCGTCTCGTGATTTAATCGGTATCTGTAGCGATACAAATGCATAAAATTGCTCTGTGGAATAAAATTAAAAGTTTTTTAAAGCGCTGTCGACGCGAATTTAAAAAACGCAGTGTAAAAAGGCCCTAATTGGTATATTATGATGATGATAAATATATATAAAGTCATTATAACAAATCAATATTGCCTTATCATAGAATACCTAGAGTTCAGTGACATACACACTCACAGAAGAATTATATATATAAAGATAATTATTTAAAGTCTGACCATGAGTAAAAAGTATTCATCTATCGAATAGTAGCAAATTTTTGATGCTCTTCTCAATGAAAGTAGGAGTATTAATAGATCCCAAAAAGAGGTGATTTGAAGAGCCTTTGCACACCACATTTTTAAGCGTTTTTACCAACGCGATACTTACGCCAATCAAACGCAGCTTGACTATGAATTTGTGGAAGTGTTCAAAGTTCTATCTTTGAATATCCGCATAAATTCCGTCTCGTGATTTAATCGGTATCTGTAGCGATACAAATGCATAAAATTGCTCTGTGGAATAAAATTAAAAGTTTTTTAAAGCGCTGTCGACGCGAATTTAAAAAACGCAGTGTAAAAAGGCCCTAATTGGTATATTATGATGATGATAAATATATATAAAGTCATTATAACAAATCAATATTGCCTTATCATAGAATACCTAGAGTTCAGTGACATACACACTCACAGAAGAATTATATATATAAAGATAATTATTTAAAGTCTGACCATGAGTAAAAAGTATTCATCTATCGAATAGTGGCAAATTTTTAATGCTCTTCTCAATGAAAGTAGGAGTTTTAATAGATCCCAAAAAGGGGTGATTTGAAGAGCCTTTGCACACCACATTTTTTAAACGTTTTTACCAACGCAATACTTACGCTAATCAAACGCAGTTTGACTATGAATTTGTGTAAGTGTTCAAAGTTCTATCTTTAAATATCCGCATAAATTCCGTCTCGTGATTTAATCGGTATCTATATCGATACAAATGCATAAAATCGCGCTGTCGACGCGAGTTTAAAAAACGCAGTGTAAGAAGGCCCTAATTGGTATATTATGATGATGATAAATATATATAAAGTCATTATGACAAATCAATATTGCCTTATCATAGAATACCTACGCCGACAATCTTAATATACTGAGATAAGTATTGCTATTTAGGTTTTGGGATATAACTTGATTTGTAGAAATTGGCCTTTTGGGCCTATATTTTAGAATTTTATCAGGGATCTTGGAACGCTAGACTTATTATTGCTTGCAAAAATTCAATATGTCGGTCTGAAAAATTTATGAAATTATTTAATTAATATTATAGTACACCAATTATTACGATTATTCCGAACATGATCCGAAATCCTAACACGGTAGCGGATTAGCTAAGGAACAGCAGCTTATAATATTTGTTTCGAATGTAATCCTCTTCCTAACCTAACCCGATGTAATGTTCCTATCATAGCCCGAATTGCAATATAGGTAGGCTTTCCCTCTTCTCTTTTTAAAAGTAAAAACTCTATGTACCAAACCAGACTGTAATATTTTAAAATACTTAATATGACACTAACAATAATTAGAAAAATTATAACTATTTAAAAGAATAATAACATTTCTAATACTTATTAAGCAGTGTCTCCTGACACAGGCTATAATATATATAGCTTAAAAGGAGGTACTGATTACTAGTTGAAAAATGTGTATATTTTTGTTGAAGCCAATAAAAACTCTTTATTGTTATTTCTTTATTAAACTTAAAATTTATCTTATAAAAACAAACACGATAGTAAAAAATAAAAACCATTACCAATTACCACCGCAGATTAAAAACATAAACCAAAGATAAATAAATAACTGAATTCAGAAGGTAAACGTTAAAAGTTAGTTAAAGTAACTTATGGGACAGAATCTCATATAAAAAACACAACACAGTAAATTACATTAAAGTCATGACGTTTTTAATTCGCACATTATGTAAAGAATATCAAGTTTAAGTGTATATTTTTCCAAATATGGTACGTAAGTGTCGGTCGAGGTGATTCCTCTGACTGAAAGAGGACATGAGGCTCGCTGTTATACTAATTTAGAAATCTAGGTACCTATGACTTATATCGGTAAGGTTTTAAGGTAAAAACAAACTCTGATAAGAGATGAGACGTACTTTTATTTATAAGTTATGTTTCCTAACTTACGATATCGTTTTAAACAAACTTGTAGTTGCACCTTTTATAAATATTTTTAATGCATTGCCGATAATTGTTGGCTTGGTTACAAAATATCAGTATCTCTTGTGTTGGTTTATCTTTGATTTTATTTTTGTTTTTAAATTTTAGGTGATTCAGCGATATAGGCCGGAGGAATTACATAATTAAGATAGTGTAAACGCAAATTCACAATGTACAATTTTACTATAACAGCATAGTGGCGGTCACAGCTGGTGATACATGGCTCGTTGAAGCATGACCTGTCATTCCTTCTAGATTGTCGACGCCTGACCAGTTAGCATCATGTACTTGATGACGGTTTATGCCACGTCCAGTATGGCTCCTTATTTGTATAGGTCGGGTCGCCAACTGCCTCCTCTAATTTAGTCCACTAATTTATTCAGTCATCCAACAAATTTACCGTCTATCTCCTTGTTTCATGTACTACTCCTATTATTTTATACCTAAACACGTTTTTCGCGAATAATTTATTCACTTCCACTTTTTGCTAGGTTTTGTAAACAATCCGTGTGCCATCGGACGCGTCCCCCGGGTGGCGGAATGGGGAAGCCCCTATATCAGGGAGCTATCCCTGAAATGGGGGCTACCAGCTTGCCGGCGCGTTCAAAACTAGCAGGGAAGGGGGCAGACCGTAACCCGGTACATGGTAAGGGACCGGGGGCTGTCATCCTTTGGGAAGTGGGCCGCTTCGCGTGGGGGGGGGCTTCGGGCCCAGCTCGCCATTGCGAGCAATCCGGGGGCGTGTTTCGATCCGAGGATCGGTTCCGGCCCAGCCGTAACCTCATACGTGGTGCGGGAGCAGGGGCTGCTACTTCGCTGGGGGCAGCGTGGAGACAACCAATATAAAAAATCTCAAAGTTCCGGCACTGGGATGCGTGGTGTCCCGATCCACCTATCCTATTTCCATATAACAAAGGAAACGGCTTATACATTATATACAAACATTAAATATATACTGAAATATACACATCATTTAAATTATCTACAAGAGAGCAAGCAAATCCCGCAAGAAAATGTCAGCTAATACGCTTTTCGTGTGGAAACCTTCCTCTCAAAATTACTTACAGAAATCTCTTTCCGTTACAAAAACCAAAGAATTATCTGGCCGTACCGCGGCTATGGAAGATTATGCCCTCCATCATTTTCTCACGAGATTACACCCTTGTAGATAAAATGAACCTTCAGTGGGTGATGAATGTCACCAAAAACCTTGAATGAAGCAATCAATCTAGCAGTGTCACAAAAACGTATACAACTGCCCATAGGGCGAACAAAAATCAAATGATTACTGATAATATATCAAGATTAAGATAATTTCCAACGAGTACATACTGTCATTGCAGTTATCGTTAAAAATACTGTTTAGTCAGTAATCGACTATCACAATTACCACTGTCTCTGTGATTGTTATTTTGTAAAACAAATAAAAACAAGTTTTACTTTCAATATGAGTAGCGATACTGGAAATTATCCTTTTCAAATAAAAGACATTGCTGCGGAGGAAAATGAGGAACTTTTTAGTAAATGTAAGTACATAATTTATTTCGCTAACTAAAACCACTAAAAAGTTTTTACACATATACTACAATAAAATTAAATAAAACAGATAAGTAATGTATTTATTTGATACTACAGATGTGCCTATAATTTAAAATAATTACTACCTAAAAGAACAAATATGTACGCATGCTGCAGCAGCGCAAAAAGGCCTCATCTTAGCCCTGATTTGATCTAATTCGATCGCTGATTTTCAGCCACGACTTCATGGGAGGATTGCTGGGTGACATTTACTAATGATCATATTAATATTAATTTTTAATTTATTTAATAATGATTATATAAAAAATAAAATTACGCTTTTTAATAATAAAATCAAATGCATTATGAATTATTTTCAAAAAATTGAAGGTAGAAGTTGAAATACGTTTGTTAATTTCGACGCTTCTGCCAGCGTCTCGGTAGCTCAGCGGTCAGATCATTCGCCCGAACAGCGAAAGGTCGTAGGTTCGAATCCCACGTCAGGGCTCAAAAATATAAAAAAAATTCAACTTTTATTATATTAACCAACTAATGAATTATATTTCCGCACTATACATGATTACTACCATCAATTAATCAAATTAAATAAAGTAAAAAAATATCCATATAATAAATTTCAATCGTAACATTATTTAACACTAGCTGCATGCACCTTTTCTTTTTTGCTGATCATTTTTGCTGACATATAAACCTTCCCTGGCTTATATACGAGTACATTAACTTACAAAGTTTCATTACATCATTGATTTTTATTTATATAGATTATTTATAAATGTAACACGCGTTCCTAAGTTACTGACTTATTCAAATAAGTGATGTGCATCTGCACCGAGTGTTCTTTTTTTCAACTTTTAGTAAAAGAAGAGAGATTTATAGGAAATATAGTAAACAATAGTAAAAACTTATAGCATGGGGTCACAAATTTCTAAAACTTGAGTTAAATTTGTTATGACCAAAAAACTGGAACACTCCATCCAGACATGTCAATAAATTTGCATATTCTAAATCTCAGAAAGTACTAACTCTGTGATAACAACTATTATTTTAGAATTTAATAAAGAATTTCTTAAATCTTTTAAGAAATTGCCAATTCGCTAGGATGTCATATTTTGCAGATTAATGGCGGTTTAAACGGATCACTCAATTCATTACTTGTCTGAACGGAGTGGTCTACAAAATGTGCGTATGATCGAAGAATTACTTAAATATAACATTTTTATCTTATAGTTTGACTCTTTCGCGATTTCGTAAAATAGAAATAACGGCTCAAAAAGCTTAACCTTGAAAAATAAACGAAAGGAGATTTTTTTGAAACGTTTGAACTGAGTGTTCCTTATATGCGGCTTTACAGATTGATATAAACCTTTTCCTTTGAAGCAATTTAGATCAATGTTTTTTACATTTTTTTTATTGAAACATGAAATATCGTCCGTTGCTATAAACTATATACTTTAAGGGAATATCCATTTAGATTTTTTTAAAGGACGTAATGTTGTAGGGTGACCAGAATTTATCATGTTTAATAAAAGACCGTTATTTAAATTAGATTAGATATTTGAACATGTTTTATTAAATACTATCTGCAGTGCAGTTTTCACAAAACAATGTTTAAACGAATTGTGCACGTCAACTAAGATTTCTAGAGAGTTGATATTTCTGTCAGTTAATATGGATATGATCAAAATATTCGATATTTCCAGTTTAGAAGACGCAATTTGTATTAATGATGAAAAAAAAATTTGTGTCTCTTGCAATTCTAATCAGGAAGTCATTAGTTACGAGCTTTCTATGCTCGTCTCATTCGATCTAAATGGGACAGCAGATCTTAATTTAAGGGATTTACCCGCAACAATTAATTTAAAAAACAAATGTTACAAGTTGTTAGGTGTCACTGAATTTGTTCCAATTTGTTCTATTGTTTACTATATTTCTTATAAATCTCTCTTCTTTTACTAAAAGTTGAAAAAAAGAACACTCGGTGCAGATGCACATAAATAAGTGTTATATGCAGAGGTCGGAATCAGGTAGAGTTATTTATGTACTTGCATCGAAATGTTAATATCAATATTGATCTTCCCGGGATTTCTAATGGACAATCCCGTGTGACCAATAATATTACAGATACATTATAATAAAAACTTCAGAGATAGATAAGACAAATAAATTATAGATAATTAACATACATTTTTTTATGTATTTACATTAATTCACAATAAAAATTATTAATAGTCTTTTAAGCAAATTCTCATACTTATACTTCGCTTTTCTTATAAATACCAGCAAATAATTTCGCTTCTCGACTAGACTCGTGAGATTTTGCTTATTCGAATAGCCCATCAGAACAATTTTCCTTGTCCGATTGATTAACATTAAGATCTGAAGTGTTCGCTTCCGACATGTGTTACTTTTATGAGAATTGAAGTATATAACCATTAGCTTAGTCTAAAATCTATTTGTACATTGAAAAAAATTGCTCTTAGTCAACTGAGTTGAAGTTAGCTTTATAAACTTCCTCCTCTTCGTCATTTATGCATGAAGATTTCTATCCATAACTTTTTCCATATTATCTTTTAAGGTCTCGTAATTTGCCCATCTCAAAGATAATCTCACTGAATCAAATATTTCAAATGAAGATTGGGTTTCCGAAGTGCCGATGCCGTTGAAGCTGGTGGTATTATTGCAAAATTTTCGTAAACTACGAGACAAATCATCCTTTATGTTGTCATTATTATTAAAAATGTTTAAAACATTCTCTTTTCCTTTTGCCTCTTGACTATTCAGCAAAGACAATACAGACCTAATTTCATCGAAATGCCTAGCCTAATAGAATGCTGCATCAAGCCAATTACCCCATATAGGAAAGATAAATCCGGTATTTGATAGCAGATTCTGGTAACGATTTAACTGTCATGTCAAAGGTATGGAGGTTGGAAGTCGAGTAAAGTAGCTGAAGACTACATAGAAGAGCCAGCTGAATATAAAACTAAGATATCACACAAAGTAACAGAAATGATAAATCTGCATTCCACTATACACAATTATTCCACAGCCGAGCAGAAGAGATTATGCAGTGCAAAAATATTTCTGTAACAGCCGAAAAAATAGACATATATCGATATCCCTAACAATCACCCAAGAATCCCTGGATACTGTAGAATCTCAAATTTCTCAGAAAATATCAACATACCCAGGAAAAACCTTTCACTAACCACATTCAATAGTTCTAATTTTGTCATACACTTTTATAAATAAGTCACCTAAATTGTTGATTTATATTAAATAAAATTTTCTAATTTTTCTTTAACCTTTTATGTTTTTATTTTTACTTTCCTTGTACTTGTAATCATAGACATAGTGTTTACATCAGGGTGAAAGACTTATTTCATCTCTCGAACTACTGGCGTTCAAGCGTAGCAAGCCGGACTAAATGAGCTACTTTCAGACCAAGGATAACAATGTATTATATTGAACAGAATATTCAAAACACAGAGTGATTCTCATATATTTACTATGGATACTATTTTATACTTAATTTTTCAGTCAATCAATTGGGATACGTGCGCATCGGTCCAAAGGGATATTTTTTCACAAAAGGAATAAGGAAGCTAGCCCCAAAAATCTATAATATGGAGCTCAAACCTGATGACATTTGGATAGTTACGTACCCAAAATCAGGTAATTTGCTTTTATCTTTGGTTCTTTAAAGAATCGTTGCACAAAACCTATAGGTACTAAAAGTTTTTCTTTATGACATATATGACAGGGCTTAGAGATAGCATCGTGCTTTATATATTACCACAGAGGCGGTATAATTGCAAAAATAAATCAATAAGTAAAGTTAAATGTTTGGAATTACTTTATTTTTTATACTCTGTTTCTCGTGTATATAAATAGTCTTTGAAATATGCAATTACAGTTTTATACTCACATTTACTGACGACACGGCCATTTTCTTTAGCGACATCTGGGAAAATGCGTACACCAGTGCGCATCATGTTTCATTTGTCATGGAATAAAAAATAGAACAAAAATAATTAAAGAAAAATAAATAGATTCTTTTTTCGTGTATTTTTTAATTATTGGCTTTTTGAGAAAAACCAAATTTGAGGGGCAATTTGTCGAAAAAAAATGCCATATTTCACACCATTAAAGGCTCCAACACTGGTGACGGGACACATTGTATATTTGTATATAGCTAAAGTAGTAGATTTGTGCTTCTGGAATCCGCGTTGACTATCGTGTAATATTTTTGTTTGTGTTAATATTGTTTGCCATAGCCAAATTTTTTGCAAAAGTGTGGACAGTAAGGCTATGGGTCGATAATTAACGGGGTTTGTCTTGTCACCCTTCTTATGGATTGGTTTAACTAATGTTAATTTTAGGGAAGCTACCTTCTCTAAAAGATTGGTTTATTAGTTGGGTCAAAGGTACGTTTAACTCTTCAATGCATGATTTAATCAGGCTTGTAGGAACTTCTTCTATGCCATAACTAATTAAATTTTGAGTTTTTTTATAATTTTACTTAATTCGTTGGTATCAACAAGTAGAGTGAGCTAGGAGAAGAGTTTGGTGCACTAACGTTAACGCAGGTTTCATTGCATGTATTTATTTATTTATGAAACGGATCACCAACAAGGTTGCACTAATACAATCACAAAACAAATACAAACATAATAACTACTTTATCAAGTAAAACCTTAATAAGAGGCGACAACGGCATGCGATATACAAAATAAAAGCAATTGCATTACAATTACACGGATTCACATGGTTACAGGTTATAAACTGGTAAGAATTCTATAATTATATAAACCAATTTATTAAAGTACATTCTTTAGTATAAACTTCATTAAATTATGTAGGTTTGCTGAGACATGTAGATTTTAATGTATTCAAAGAATCGGAGTATATATCGAGACTAGTCGATTTTGACAGTTGTATTGGGAGAACATTCTATTTAAAGGAGAAAACAAGCTTAAGTTTGATTTAGAATTTTTGGTTACAAATAAGCTGTATCTAGATTTTCTTGGCATTTTAGTGGGGACGTTTATATTAACTTATTATTTATTTCTGTAAAAAAAGTATTGAATGTAGTTGCTATTTGTTATGTATTATTGTTTTGTTTTATTTTAACACTACATTTTGTTTGAGGTTGGGACGCTTTTGATAAGTTTCTTTTTTAATTATGTACCACATAGTATGGCTTTTGTATTTCGAATTAATAAATAGTTTAATGTTATTTAATTTCTTCGACATAATGAAAGATTTTTTTTAAAGTTTTACTGTAAATTTTGTAGTGGTTGTCTATAGTTCATCTATAGTCTGCATTTTTAATAATTCTAATATACGTTTATTTTTACTTGATATTTTTAATCCGACAGTAATGTGTTTTCTGTTACAAAATGGTTACAGTTTGACCAAATTTCAAGGTTTTTCTTAAATGCGTATAATTTTCAAACTGCATGGGATAGATTTTTTTCTGATTTTTCTCATGATGGTTACAATATTTATTGCTATAAACAGGATTGCCTGTCACCCCGTTTCGGCTTGACGTTGAGTTCTGGGACACCCTGTATACTTATTGTTATGAAAATTGTTTAATGAATAAATATATTTATATAAGTTTTAAAAATATAAAATATATAAGTATTAAAAATGTATACTTATATTATACATATATTTAGGTGAAGTTCGCCCTTAATATACTTTGAGTACATAATTGTAATAAGACACCGCCATCGCTTCAATCGAAATAGCACACAAACCACTTGTCGTCTCCTTCTCTACGTACTGACGCATGGACGAGAAATATGTCGATAATATCGGTTAAAATGTCGACAAAACAGTATTGCTATGTTAGAGTTTGTTGTCAAAAATTCGCAGCTAAGTAAAACTACTCTTTTGACATAAGAAGTCGGCTTCTAAGCGCCACCATGTTAGAGACGATTGACGACAAATTACTAAAACACCAGAAACGGGTCGACAAAATTTTATCGTGTTGCGTACCTATGCTAGGCGGGCAGGGGCGAAACCAACCGGCACCAAATGAAAGTTTATAAGGGTGAATATCCCAACAGCATTTTTTGACAGTCCTAGGTGAGAACGCTAGTGTAATGTTCATAATTAATTTTAAAAAATAAATTGTAAAAAAATAACTTACTCAGCGATTTGGTTTAATATTTGAAATTAAGAAAACATGCTAATTAGTTAATTAATAATAAAAAATAATAATATTTAAGCACCAGGTGGCGTGTCCACAACTAACATCTTATAAAACAAGCACTTGCTATGTATTATGTTTAGGGTTCTATGTAAATAAGACAGTTAATAAATAATAAATATTGTCATAGCTTCTTAATACTGACATAATTTTATTATTTTACTTATTTGAATATATCAGATTTGCGGATCAAAGTTTGTCCAGGTTAATTCCTAAGTTTCGGTGACAAAATCAAATCAACACGTTGTAACTGATCAGTAAACCGCGCGGGAGTTATCATGTTGCTATACTACGCTTAGTTTAGTCTCGTACTTGCACTTACAAAGAGCACAGGTGTGACTGTGTGCAGCATTTTACCGATATAACGTGAGTAACTTAAATATAGTTATTACAATTACTTTAAGACATTACTGATACGAGTATATAAACTTTATTTAATCACTTGGCACTCACCGACGTAGTCGCAATTTTTTTCTAAACAAATATGAAATTCAATGTACTATATATTTCCATTTGATTGTCAATTTATCATACAGATCTTTACCATAGAAACTCTTCAAATCTTGAATTTGAATAAAAAACAAAATCGCCAAAAAAATTACGCGGAAAATGCTAAACCAGTGATCGACCTTCGCATAATATCCGTTATATAAAAAGTTACATTGCTAATGATCTCAACGTACTCTTGTCAAGTAAGAGCGTATGCGATAATAGATACTAAAATAAGTGCCATTTGATTATTTTACCCACAGGTACAACATGGATGTCGGAGTTGATATGGCTAGTTGGAAACGATTTCGACTACACCAGGGCGGCTGCGATTCCACTTTTTGAAAGGTTTCCTTTTCTAGAGTAAGTTGTACATATAATTTCATAGCAAAGTAAGATGTCAACCCTAATAAAAATTATACCTACTACTACTATATTTGCAAAAAAATATACCAACCAACTCGTCAATTGAAATAATAATATTATAAATTTTACATTTGAAAAGCAACCACATCTGCTCTTATATCTTAAAGTGAATATTGTTGTGTTATAAGTTGAAAATCTTAAGTTAGAATTTTGTGTAGGCATCTTTCAGCATTAAGCATCTTCTTGCTGTAAGAGGCTAGTAATGCTTGCAACTACGGCGTAGTTGTTGCCTATGTGAACCCGAATTTCCGTCATAAGTATTTTTAAGGAGATGCCGTTTTGCTGTGCTTGCTGCTTGTTATGCTTTCATATATTTGGCACATTGAAATTGCTGTTTTTAAAACATTACAGGTTTTCAATGATTGTAGAAGATATAAAAATCCAATCTCCGTTGTATACAGCGACGAGGGGAATGAAAGTAATGACCAATTCGTTCGAAACAACGTCGGAACAGCCATCGCCGCGGTTCATCAAATCGCATATGCCCCTATCACTGCTGCCGCCCGCCCTGCTGGACACCTGCCGCACCGTGTACGTGGCGCGTGACCCCAGAGACGTCGCCGTCTCGTTTTACCATCACTATAAACTCATTAACGACTATACTGAAGACTTCAAACAGTATTGGAATTACTTCGTGAAAAACAAGAGTAAGTAGAAATCGATTTATCTTAAATAACAATTCATAAACTCACACAAGTGGGACGTTAGCCGAGTTAAATCTGAAGGACTGCTCATTTATTGTATTATAATATGGGGGACTGTTACATTATTATTAGGTATTCATTGTTCTTAAAAAGAAATTGCTTTACTTTTATGAATTGATTTTTATTTTACTTTGAATTGGTTCACTCTTGATCCCAATCAAGCCCAAAAGCCAAGACAGGATCCACGATGGAACGAGCTAACCAAGAAGGTGCCTATTCACCCTGGCTTTAAAAACGGACTGGTTATAAGTACTCGAAAATACAGTCTGTAGAACACTTGTCTGTCGATAGACAGGCAACTTTGCGGTGGTGAGCTAAGTTGTGAAGCTTGCTCTTCACCAAGTTAGATTGAATTATTATCACTGAATTATCATTTTTTGTATAATATAAAGAAGGAGTTAATTGAAAAATATAGATGCTTCGATAAATAAACATTAATTTGCACTCGTTCATTCAAATATATTTTTACTTAAATTATACAGGTTAATTACAATGAACACTGTGCTATTAAGAAATTATTTACATCTTATAAATGTATTCCGATCATAAGTTTTGTTACAAAAGAAAATACATTTTTTATGAAGTAATGTAATATTACTCAAACTTATATGTACATATTTATTAAAGTCTCTGAAAAAAATATAATCAAAATGGCCACCTTCGGTTTTTACACAGGCCTTTAATCTGTCTGGCCACGAATCTATGGATTTACGCACTATTTTCATGGGAAATTTCGCCACTGCTTGTTCCAGAGATATCTTAAGAGACTCGATGTCGCCGTGTCGTTTAGAGCAGGCCATGTCCTCTAAAACTGACCATAGTTTGTATTCTAAAGAGTTGAGCTCTGGGTTAGATGAAGGCCATCTTCAGCTCTTATAAAGTCCGGAACGTTGGTTTCAAGCCAGGCTTGGGTCGTTCGTGCCTTGTGACCAGGTGCAAGGTCTTGCTGGAAAGTCCACGGTACATTTTTAAAAAGTGTATTGCTGACAGGTTTCACAACACGATCCAAAACTGTCTCTGAATACACTTTAGCTGAAGTTTTCACTTCTTTTCCACAATTATATAACCTATACTAGCTGACCCAGCGAACTTCGTACCGCCTTAGCGTAGCTTTCAATTGAATGACGTTGACATTTGTCAGCGCGGTTATCGATGTGGTGTCACAGATTACCACAGATTTTTGTTTTAAATTGAATGACGTTGACATTCGTTACGTTATATTTTTCAATCTTTCTGAGAGATTTCCTTTATATTTTTTTCCGTAAGAACCTTGTACAGAGTATTAGAAAACTACAAAAAAAAAATCAGCCAAATCGGTCAAGCCGTTTTCATGTTATGTCGTGACAACGGAAAACGGGTTTCATTTTTATATATATAGATTTCCAAGTCTTTTTGCTTTTTTTATTCCCTGCGCGATGGGCCAATGATTTTAAGCAACCTTCAACACGTTGCTTAAAATTATTTTAGTACCTAAAATTTTTAAAAAAATTTACAAGTACATAGTATTATTTGTCACTGTAATTTTACATTGTCTTTTACCACAAATATCTTGCACACACATTACCATTATTATTATGTTTCGTCTCAAAACATTTATGAAAATATTTTGTACGCACGAAAACATTATAACACTTAAAAAAGAGTGATATTTATACAATTAATACTTAAAACGAAAATAAACTTACTGTTCCAGGTATTAGAAGCTTAAGTTAAAAAGAGGCTCATTTTGGGTACAGGTTTGACTTTCGCTCGAAGCTCGAAATAAACTGATAGAATTATCATTTGGGAGTTTAAAAAGTGGTAAAAAATGCGCTTATGGACAAATGCGCCGAGTATTAACTCCACGCACTTGTACAACAAGGTTATTAAGCCTTGTTTCTGTTTATTTATTTTCTTTTAAAATGAGAAATGATAATTATACAAAATCCGTTCATTGTAATAGTAAATTTTTCCTGTATGTTTTAGTAGTACAAGAAAAGTTGGCTTAAATGTTGTATAACTATGTTATGAATGTAACACAGAAGAAAAGAGAGAAAAAAGCAGCACTTGTCGAGTTTCTTGGGGCTTCTATTCGGTACAAGGGGTCCGTAGGACTTACGAGGTCATGGTGTAGATTTGACGTTTAATACACGCATTGTAAATACTCATATTGAACAAAAAATATTTTATCTGTTACATAGTCGAAGGGTTAGGGTATGCAAAAAATAACATAAAATTAAATAAAGTGGCACATGTATAAAGGTCATGATAGCCGCTTAGACTAAGACATATTTAAATACAAGGTTTTCTTACTAAAGAGCTCTGTTATTTCATTCCATTGTACTTTTGTTATAATTTTAGTTGACTGGACCCCGTTTTTCGACCATGTAAAAGAAGCATGGGAAAAGAGGAACCACCCCAACCTGCTTTTCTTTTTTTATGAAGACGCATTGAAGGTGAGTACTAAGGGCTTATTTGTATGATGTTTCAATAAACGATTACTCTTTTTAGATTTTTTTATTACAACGTAATTCGATTCAATTAGGATGGCGGTTGTGAATGTAGCTGCGAGTGCCGGTGCGTACAAGTTAGTGTCGATTTCAACGTTTTGTTGAAGGTGAAATGTAATATTGTATAAATGCAAAAAAATACAAAATGGCAAAGTAGGAAAGTTCTAACTATTTATTTTATCATCTGCGTAAAGATTTATTCCTCAAAAAAATAACTTAGAAAAAATAAAATATTGTTTCTATGATATCGAGAGAAAATTAAAAATATTTAATATGAACTATAAAATCTTTTTAATTTATTTTACGTAAATGTACTTTTACATTTAAATGTAAATAAAAGTGTACAACAGGCATACGCCTCCCACCAGAATCAGATTCCTTCTCAGAATTGCTGTCAGATGATGATTTATTTTCACTCACATGAATGACCATTGCGTACGTTCATATGTTGATTACTACGTCGCTTTTGCTGTATTTTTATTCTACACAATTTTGTGCAGAATACCTGTCACTCATTTTCTATCTCCCATTCGATCCACTTTTTCTCTTACTAATTCCATGACGGTATTTGTATTCCATTTTACTTTTTTTGCGCTACGTATTTTTTTAATGTAGCCCATGCATCTCGACGGGGTTTAAATCGGGGTGGTAGGGAGGTAGACGTAGTACCGAGTGGATATTTTATTCAAAAAGTTGGTCATGTCAAATTTTTTATACCGATTTTTATTTAAGCTCAATATGTTGTAAAGTGGAGGATTCAAAATTATGTTTTTTTGTTGTAATTTGTTGTTGATTTGCTGGTAGATTTGGCAGAGTTGTGTACGAATCCATTTCTCATAATTTTGGTGACTCATATTGTCATGAAAATCACCGCTTATTGTGCCATCGAAAGCGCATTGATTAAAAAACTAGCTTCAGAACCCACATGCACATATATAATTCGCTGATCCTTTTAAATTTTATTCTTCAGTCCCATTTGAGACCTGTCGCTCCACGAGTTTGATGTGTTGTGGGAAGAGTCGACATAATATTGACTTATAGTATAGATGATAGGCCTGCCTTCTGTGCGGTACTTATTAATATTTTCGAAATATTTTATTCGCTGTTAGCGAACATTGGATTATTCAATCAAAACTTTTCTTTTGATCTTTGTTATTTTCTATCGAATCCAAAACTATCAAAATTCTCTCTCTCAAGTTTAAGCTAGTGATTAAACCTTTAAAGTTTATGTCAGCTTGTAACTTCCTGTGCATTTGTGTAACCCTTTAACCGCTTCCGTCGGATTAATCCGACACACACTTTCGTGTCCATTTCGCCAGGGTCGTATATTTACGACCGAATACCCCGTCTCATATAATCTGCTTTTCATTTAGTTACACTGTATTTTGTTAAAGGGATATTTATTTTCGTTAAATAGTTAATTAAGTAAACATTTATAATTAACACTATTAATTACGCTTAATTAGAAGACCTAAACTTTTCGTATGTGTGCCTAAGTTCAGATGGCTTATGAAGATTTGCGCGTACTGTACTATTGAGTTGTAAAACAAGACCTTTCGTTTTACTTACAAAAATGCATGTTAATTTCGAAGGGTAAGAAGTAATTTGGTAGTTGTTAGTTAAACACGCTTTCAAAAGCAAATATCCTTATTAAAACAAAATATCGACCTTGAAAATGTTAAGTACACATCCTTCTTCCTTAAAAGTATTTATTTTTCGATTCACAGTGCCGGGCGCTGAGGGCATGGCAACTCATATAAAGTCGGGCGGTTAAAAAGTCAAGGATAGGCGTTTAATTCGTGATCAGTTATATGAAGGTTGTAAAGGCATCTTGTAATTACACCTTGATCAAAGCCTTATCCAATCGAATGCCTGTTACTCTTTTTTTTCCAATACCTTTTTTGGGTGTACGAAACTAGGCGTTGTGGCTATCTTTTGCACTGTTCTTAATGATACTCCTGTCATTATCGCTGCCTGTTTTTGCACTTTCTTTAAAGGAATTTTAATTCCTCCTGCAGCTTCTCCTTCTTCTTCTACGTTTACGATTCAGTTTTACGTTACGTAAAACGTCCGCGAACCATTTTTAAGATTTTAACAAAAAAACACAATAACGATTTTAACATGTCGACTGTACGTGGACAGAAACGTGTGCAGTGTCTGAACACAGCATTCACACTCCACCAGCACGTGTCCGGGCGGCCCGAGGGGCACCGCGGGTCGCGGTCTTCGAACGGGCGAGTGAGCGTTGGCCTCCCGTCACTGTAATGCCATGCCGACACTTCAAATTCGCTACTGCAGCGTGACTTGTGACAAATTTCACGGACGCCATTCTATTTGAATCGGACCGACTTTGAATTGAACAGGCGAAACAATTTTTCGCATTTCAAAGTGAGGTTAACTGCAACTGAATAGCCATTGCAAAATTTTAATGTTTTCAGATTTTTTCAGTTATCAATTAACTAAAGATAATAAATAAATGTAAAAATATAAATTTCTTCATCATCATCTTAGCTATAGCACGTCCTCTGCTGGACGGAAGCCTCCCCAAAATATAGGATGGTTTGCCATAATCTTTACGTTGTGCAGATGAATTGGAGATAGCAGTAAAAAACCTCAATTCAGAAAACATTGCTGCCCATTTGTGTTCTACGGGAGGTGTACGGTGATTACCTCCACTATCATTAGTAGCCTTTTATGACACATTTACTCTATTTTACGCTGCCGAAGTTCTTATCTCTTAATAAAATAAATCATTTGACTATTAATTAATTAATCGAAGTTCTCAATAGAATAGCATTCATATTTTTTTACTTTCCTGAAGGTACTTTATTAATTTGTATAAATTTAGTTGTCATACATAATATGTAAAGGCATAATTTTAATAATGTTAACCTCTTATGGGCATATGTTTGAGTGAATGAGTGAATCTGCAAAATACTGACGCAGAACATCGCATAGAGAGGTTTAAAGCTGATATCTCAATCGATGAACTACGGCTCCTTAAACTCCTTAAGCTCCTTACTTGTTATTACATCTTTTATTTTTTTTCCAAATAAGGATCTGCCTTCAGTCGTTAAGAAAGTATCAAAGTTTCTCGGAAAAACAGTGACGGAGGAGCAGCTCAGTCGCGTCTGTGAACATCTCTCTTTCGACAACTTCAAGAAAAATAAGTCTGTTAATGCGGAACCTTTGATAGACCTACTTAAGGCTCCCGAGGATGCGGCATTTGTAAGAAAAGGTAAGTGAGATATTTCATTCCACTTAATTGGTTGCAATTATGTATTGCTTAGCGAGAAATAATGTTAATGAAAAGAATTATGTAGTATATACCTAATATGAAAAAAGAAACAATATTCCGGTCAACTCACCTCAATTATTTAAATTAAAACTAGTAGAAGCTTGAATTATGGAAACTGAATTCCGTATAGAATACAAAAATAAGAAGTTTTAGTTTATTAGCTATTATCATAGTGATAATGAGTAACATGACAACAATAATAATAATTAATTTTTGCATTTGACATAATCGTTATTGACAATTTATCTGTAGATACTAATCTCGCCTCTATGATTTCTAACATATCCAAAAATGTCGATGCAGGTAGACAAGTTTACGCGATATATACAGATTTAAGCAGTGCATTGGACATGGTTAATCATGCAATACTCTCGTCAAAATTAAAGAACTGTGGGATATCCAGATCTCTGCTCTTGTGGTTTAACTCTTACCTAGCAAAAAGACCTCAAGTAGTTTCTGTAGCTGGATACGAATCAAAAGTTTACTATACTCATTCCGGTGTTCCACAGGGCTCCCATCTTGGTCCGATCTTGTTTTTGGTTTTTATCAATGATATTACCACATGTGTTCAACATAGTGTAACATCACTTTTTGCAGACGATCTTAAAATTAACATGATCGTTGCTGACCTGTCCGATGCTAAACGTTTGCAAGCTGATCTTGATAACATCAAAAATTGGTGTAAAAATAATGACATGACTATAAACTTAGACAAATGCTTTCATATAAGCTTTACAAAAAAATCTAACAGTATAAATACAATTTACCAGCTTGATGGTAATATCTTGTCAAAGATCGATAGAGTGAGGGATCTGGGAGTTATTGTTGATAATAAATTAAAATTCAGTTTTCACATTGACGATGTTGTTAAAAAGTCTGCCAAAATGTTAGGTTTTTTGAAACGTGGTCTTCTAGGTTTCAAGAATATTAATACAAGAATTATACTTTACAAAAGTCTAATCCGAAGCAGACTTGAGTTTGCATCTGTTACGCCAATTCATCTCAAAGGGTGGAAAGTATACAGAGAGCCTTCACAAGACATCTGGCTTATATTTCACCATACAATATGCGTCTGTCTTTTTTCGACATGATATCACTGAAAAACCGTCGTTCCGTCTTGTATATGCTATTCCTCTACAAGGTTCTTAATAATAAAATATCATGCCCTGACCTGTTGTCTTCCATCGACATAACTGTCCCTCGAAAATATCCTAGAAAACCTATTTCAAAAACGTTTACGTTGCCCTCACACCGAACTACTCTTGGACTACATTATCCCCTAGCTAGAATCTGTAACACCTACAACGGCCTTAAACGGCTAAAAATTGCTTGATGCTACCTAATGTCATTTAATTTGTCCCACTTAACTGTTTATATATATATATAAATATATATATATATACTCGTATATATATCCGTTTACTTCCATATTGTGCAGTTTATTAGTAACATGTCTTAGTAACATAAATTTTGTTTAAGAATGCTGTGTATACTTGTAAGGGCTTACATATATGTCCATTATTAATAAGTGTTATTTGTTAAAAATGTTTTGTATGTCTAGCTGTAAGTATGCCTATGAATAAATAAATAAATAAGATTCTGACGCCCAAACTAGGCTTAATGCCTGTATGTATCTTAGAAGTCAGTGGCCTCTCCACATTTTGTGCAATATGAGTGTCAAGATAGTTAATTTCAAATAGAAAAATTAACAAAGAACTTTATATAGTCACTTGTCAGTCCGCTACCGCACGCCCCACCCTTCTCAACAGTCCCAATGCACTGTTCCAAAGAATCTCAAAAGACGAAAGATGTGGTTTTAATTCGCTAGAAGAGACCCAAATAGCATTTTAAACCATTTGAAATGTTTTTATTTGTGAAGGTCACTTTAACAAAAGTTTACCTGCATTATAACACTAGATACTTAGTAGATAAAAATATTGCATATTTAAAAGGCATAAACACCGCGATTTTTATGTAGAATTTCAATCATTATCTGCCAAGCTGTGCCAACTTATGTATTTGTGTAGAAGATCAATTAAAGATTAACAAAAAAGGACTTCAGAAATAGCTCACAGATATAATTATAACTCAGAAAACGTAGAACGCGTACAACCAATAGTCGAAAGCATCGATGATTACTCGCATGTGACCACACCAGAGTTGCCGCCAATCACAGGACGTTGCCGTCACAATTTTTTTTTCTGTTTTACGTATTATTTTATTTCTAATATTTTGGCAAAAATAAACATATAATATATATAAAGTGGAATATGTTGTTTTTAGGCAATAAGCTGATAGGATAACCACAATTTGAAGTATGTTTTGAATGTTGTCAAATGGCCTATTGTACTAGGAGAAAGGAAACAGGAGAAGTTCAGTGGTTTAGAGCATTTTTTTGTAAATCCAGATTAATTTTCGCGTCCTTGCTGTTACAAATTTAATATGAGAAAACCAACACAGTTTATTGTCCGGTATGATGCCAAGGTATTTAATAGTCTCTCAGTCAGTTCACTGTTACCACTTGACCACCGTGGGCAGGTTCTAATTATTTTGGTATATAATTGCGCTCACTCCATTTATTATAAGATTGATTGCAAATATTGCACTGAACGCGTCATGATGTTAATATTTGTCTATTATTTATAAAACATTTTGTTTTCTAAGCATACCTATAACTACTCGGTTTTTAAAGAAATTATTACCAAAAAAGATGCACTTGTCTCAAGTGTCAGGCGGGAACCGAACACACATCCCTTCGTTATCAAGGCAAATATTTTTCCAATTGTTCCAATTCTACGGGTCTAAAGGTTTTGGTAGCTCGATTGGGAGAGCACTCGCCCGCATAGCGAGGGGATATAGGTTGGAGTTCCTTCTCACACCTGAAACATGTTAAATTTTTCCTAGTCAATGTTTGCATAAATTGGTTTATGTTTAATAAATACCATTTTTTTATATATTTTTATTCGTTGGTACTGTTTCTAATTTCGTGATATTTGTTTGGTCAGGCAAGGCGGGCGGGTGGCGCGAGTTGTTCGACGAGGAGATGAAGCAGCAGGCAGAACAATGGATGGCCGCCCAGCTGTGCGACACTGACCTGCGCTTCCCCACTATATCACAATGAGACTGCTTTTAATACACTTTTAAAATTTATGCAATTAATACTTATATTAACCCAAATGCTGTTTTCGAAAGTAAATAATTATAAATAAATCCAAAGAAAACTATCTTTCAGCATTTTTATTAAATCCATTGGTCACAGGAAATTCGAATTGTGTAACTAGCGTATACATTAGTAGGGGAGACAACCGAACAAAACTTACAAGCATTTTCTAAGCGCTGCAATTTTAATATAACGTTATACTGGTGAAGTAGAGAAATAGGCTGTCGTCAGTCACCCAGTTTCGCTAGCCATTGGTGCGGGGGCGACTTTGGTTTTGTAAAAAAAACACACTATATGCTTCGCAATTAATTTCCAAAATCTTTAAGTTAATTTGCAAGCAGTATATTCATTAAAAATAAGATTCAACTTGTAACCGGGCGCGTCAGTCAAGCATTTAAAAAAGCAGTACATCGTCTAAGTATTTTCTAAAACCGGAAAGGACAATGCACACGTAGTATGGTATCGCTTAGTATGATTATGTTCCATGATGATTTTTACCGTATTTTTAGGTTGCTAAGTGTTGATTCATTACAGTTTAACCGTAGTTCGACGGATAAAATGAAAAAAATATATAACTAAACTCATCAAATTCACATTTTTCCCCTTCTTCATTTGTGTTTTTATTTACATTTGACAGTTTTATCTATCAACATAATAGTTGGATGTGAGCTGAATGCAAGTATTTTAATGCTTTAGTTTGCATAATACTAATTTAGATATAATATTTTAGACTATTAACGTTTTCATCACAACACTCAATTGACTGTTTCAATTTGACAGTTCCATCCCGCCCGATTGTCCCAGTATTGCCAGTCTTCTAAATTATTAACAATTATGTGTCGATTATGATTACCAAATGCAAGTTTATATGAATAACTTAAATACCTGTGCGTTGATGTTATGTAATATTAAATATAGGGTAAAAGCCGGATAGTTGCCTCAGACGGATACATGCCTCAGTTTTGAATACGCTATGTTAGGTATGTTGGTGGTATTAGCGGTTGATTATGATTGGAAGTGTCCTCCCTGCTGACCTAGGTTTCATATAAGCCGTTAAAGTAGGCGCACGTGTTTTGTCCGTGTAAGCAAAAATCTTCCGCGGTGAAACTTTGACAGGCGTCGAATTTATATTGGTAAGTCTTTACTATTCAATATTTTTGTTATTTATTGTAGTTACAGTCAACTGTTTGTTTTTTTACATGCATTAGAGTTTAAATAACACTGCTCATTAGGTTTTATTGTTAAATAGATTTTATTTATTTGTCAAATAGAAAGGGCAAGTATCCGTATCAAAAAGGATAGTTGCCCCGCTTACTTTTGCGGATAGTTGCCCTAGAGGCAACTATCCGTAACTATAAATTCTTTAACGAGCAGAAATTTTTTTTTTCTTTTGGTGCTCTTTTTAACTTATAGTGACTTGCTTGAAATAAAATAAGAACCGAACAAAAACCAATCAAAGGAAAAAAAGGCAAAAAATCGATCAGAGTCGCTGAAAAGATATTAAAAGTTAAAAACGCTAATTGAGAAATATTGCGCAGAATGTTTTGATTTACGATTTTACTAAATCTAAATCAGATTGGATTTAATTTAAGATGTGTCAAATGTGGTTGCATGAAACTTGTTCCACATTTAAAAACCATTGCATGAGATGTGGAAAGTTAAAAACCCTGGCTTCTGGTGATAATTATTGCTAATGTCAAAGTTGAATACCATATTTTTCTATCTTTAAATTAAATAATAATATTTCATTATTACCTAATCCAATTTAAAATTTCGAGACAATTTTTTTGTAATTTTATAGTTCAATACTTGAGGACAGAGCACTGTTTTAGAATGTAATCAATATTGTGGTAAATACTTAATAAAGAATCACAGTAAATAATAAAGGCTAACTGTAACTTAAATAGTTAAAATTACTTGAAACTTATCTAAAAGAAACATAGAGAGGCGTCTATCCTTACGCGAGGCAAGTATCCCCCGAAGCATTTTTAACGTTAGCCTACTATCCGCTATAGTAGGCAACTATCCCCTTTTTGAGAGGTCAAATCAAACAGGATTTACTCGAAACATATATTAACTATGTTTACAAAAATAGGCTGTTATGAAAGATTAAAGACCTATGTGTTAATATAAACGTCGATTTGTTCTTGATAAACATATATTTTTTAATTATAGAGCTTTTTTGAAAAGTAGGGCAACTATCCGGCTTTTACCCTATATTAGTTTTCAGAGTATTAAAATAGCAGATATACCTACTAACTTCTTTATAAGAGCCCTAATACACTAGCTATGATCATAAAAGAATCACATTGCACGTATAACGAATAATCTGACGTCATAATGTTTGGTGAATCTGTGATCTCTAGAGGTCAATGCAGCACTCACATACGTGCTTTGCGTGCTGTTTTGCATACAAGATCGTTTATTTTATTGATAGATATGAATGACATGCAAACAATATGCTGGCAATTGGTTGACGAATCCCTTTATTTTTCATCATGCAAGCTATAAATGACGGGCATGCATGCGTATGTACGTATTGTTTACACATCTGCGTGTCATGCACGTTGAGGTAACTGCATGTCAGCGGCATTACCGTTTAGGGCCGTACTTTGATTGATTACTTGTTTTTAATGTGATATATTCCATAATAAAGCATATTGAACTGTATAAGCCCACTGTTGGTGGTTTAAGTAATTTAATTATAAGGGTTCACATTACAAAAACTGTAATAAAAGTTAAAAGCACGACGCAACAAAATTAATTAAAAAAGAGCGCAGTTAAAACCATAGAAAGATGAAATCGTCTTCTCGTAACAAATTACTTTCAAATCATGTCTTATACTTAATATGGTAGAATTTGAGCTGCCAATTCGATATTTTAATTGAATAACTAGGCGATGCAATCGCTTAGGATAAAGCTCCGCTAGCACCATATATTGGAGCGGAGCCTAATACCTAAAAAAATAAAAAAATATTTTTTTGTTTTGATGGCAATTTTTACGAATTTCATAATTCGGGTTTTATGAAAAAAAGTTTTAAACAAAAGTTGTAGCTAATTTTGTGACAAACAACTTTCTCATTAACATTATTGCAAAAAAAAATGTTATTTCATAATGAAAATAGCAATAAAACACTTTTTTATAACTTTAGCGCCACGTAGCTTTTGCATTTCAAGTCGGATGACGTCACTTCAATGAAAGAAAATGTAGTCCTCAGTGTCCTCTTTAATTTAAAAAAAACGGGTCGCTAGCACTTATACTAACTTAGATAAATGCATTTCAATTTTTTTTGGATTTTCTCAAAAACAGCAGGAGGGAGGACTTCGGAAATCTGACATTAAGTTTATTACTTGCCCCCCTAACGATTCGCATCGTCAAATCCCGGTTTGTCATTTTTCGGAGCAAAAATTGCAAATTGACTGTATTAATATGTATATTCTTTCCTTCTAATGTCCCCACAAGTACTGTTGACTGGGATATGATATTGTCCTTATCAAAAAATTAATCGGTTATTCTTAGTGATATCAATGGCCATCATTCAAGCTGGTCCCGCAAAACTGATCATAGAGGTGAGCAGGTAATGAGGGTTTTATTAGAAAGTTGCTACGATTTACTTAATAATGATACTCCGACCAGGGTCAAGTTGGTTAATGGGGTTTTACAGCAATATTCTCCTGACTTAATTTTAGCGACCACCGACATAGCTTTAGGACTTAATTACAAAGTCTTAGGCAGTGATCACTCTATGTTAAAACTAACAACAGCACTCAATATATGCGCTCAATTTGTGAAAAAAAGAAATTTAAAAAAAGCAGATTGGCTAAAATAGAAAGAAAGCCTATCCATTTGGATAAGAATAATAATGAAGCGATTTCGCTTGAGAACTTTAATCACACCAATGACATGCAAAGGGACTATGATACTTTTATAGAACATATAAATTCAGCCGCAGAGCTATCTATTCCCTATATGAAATATAGCACCAATCTCAACGAGAAGTTCGTCCCCAAAAAGGATTGGAATGCTTCACTGTCAAAATTGCTGTATTTCGACACAATCCAACACCACGTTCAGATTTACTAAAAGAAAAGATCATCCAATCTAGAAATCTATTATATAAAGCTAGAGATAATAATTTTCATGAATTTTGTTCATCCTGTGATCAGTCGATTTCACCTAGGTACCCATGGCATAAAATGAAATGGCTGAAAGGCTATAGTAATTCAGGTACTTATGTGGATAATGATAAAGCCTATAATCTCCTCAAGAGTCTAACCCCTGATTCCGCTGCACCGAATAGTCCCACATTCTTTTCTACTCTAGAATCAAGCATATTCATCACAGAACTGAATAAAAGTATTGCAAAAAAAAATACGGCTCCTGGCTGTGACGGTATCTCTCATTTGATGATATATAACTTACCTAAAAATGCTAAATTGATATTGATATATCTATTCAATATGATTTTCTCTACTGCTCTCGTACCAAGACAATGGCGAGATATTTGTGTGTTGCCAATTCCCAAAGGGGGTCAGCAGTAAAGTAATAATTCATTAAGGCCAATGTCTCTTTATGTCCTGTTTTTGTCAACTTTTTCATAGCATAATTAAGAAAAGGTTAGAGTGGTATTGCGAGAAAAATAAACATTTTTCTTCCAATATCACAGGCTTCAGAAAAGCAAGTTCTTGTCTTGACAGCTTAAGCAGTCTTGTATCTCGTATACTTAAAGGGTTCACACAAAACAGGCCTTATCGCTTGCTTTGTCGATGTATCGGGACTGTGCTAGATCGTATCGGGACTGGCACAAAAATGTGTAACTATTTCTTTAATTTTCTTAAAGATAGAAATCTTAAAATTAATATTGATGATACAGAAATTGAGAAAAAAACTAGTATTGGCTTGGCTCAAGGAGACCCACTGTCTCCTCTTTTATTTAACATAGCTACAATGGATATCTGCTCAAAGCTTAAAGGCGTATGTATGTCTCAATATACTGAGGATATAGTCTTTTATGCCTCATATATATGAAAGTCTTAATGATAGCACAAGGAAACTTCAATTGGCGTTACATGCTTCAGAAAAATGTCTAGAACTCGTTGGGCTGGAAATTTCTTCATCCAAATCAAAAGTATGTATATATGTATAGAATGTATATTTCAAAGAGGTTTTAAAAAAGATTCAGTTTCGCTGAGGTAAAACAATCATAATTTGGCTTTAACGGACTCGGTGAAATATTGGGGTTTGTGGCTTGACAGATCTCTAAGGTGGACGAAACACATTAACGATTTAGTAGAACGAGTAACTAAATTATTAAATGTAGTGAAAATATTGCGTGGTCCTGGTCGGGGTGTTCATCCTATACACCTAAGGAGGATTTATATCAGTTTAATACGTAGTAGACTTGATTATGGAAGTTTTCTATATGGCAATAGAAGCAAAACTCACTTATCCAAACTGGACAAACTACAAAATCGATGTTTAAGACTGGTGGGAAACTTCGTTAAATCTACTCCAATCCATGTAATGGAAAATGAACTTGCCATTCCTCCACTTCATATTAGGAGACTATATTTAGCTAGTAAGTTTTGGTTGAAATGCAGATCATTTGATAAAAAATAAAATATTAGCTTACTAAATGACCTCCAGTCCTTAAAGGGAAGACCCTATTGGCTTAAAAAAAATACCTGAACTTTTACAAGAACTTCAGTTTAATAACTGATATAGATAGGGTCGATAAACCAAAAAATAAGTTTACAAAAGAAAATCTGAAACTCTTATGTAAGCCTTCCATATTAGACAAATATTCTAAATTCTATAAAATTTATACTGATGCGTCTAAGGATCTATGTAATATTGGAGTTGCATTTGTAGAGATGTGCAAAATAGGTTATAAAATGTATTTAAATGCAACATGAAAATACTTTTTGTATTTATTTATTTTATAACAAAATACAGCATAGCTTTTCATTTTATATTTAAAATACTAAATTCAGAATACGTATCTACAAAATGTTTTATTAAAATAAAATACTTTTCGTTTCAAACTGTTTCAGCCAGCTAATAGGCTGGTAAATTTACTTTGATAACTTACTTAAATTAAATTTACTAAACTGATTTTAATAAAATAAATTTCTCAAATACATTGTCGTTCAACTTTCTCCTGAGTGGTCGCATAAACATGCCGCCATAAGAAAAAAGCCTTTCTACCAGCGCAGAGCTATGCAAGCAGGTATTCTATTTCAAGGATAAGGGGCTGTCCATTAATCACGTGAGGCTCGAAAGGGGGGGGAGAGGTCTATAAAAAAATCACGAAATATCACAAGGGGGGAGGGGGGGTGTAGTAATATATCACGTGTATTTATTTTTTCAGCAAACTCGCGATACTGAACCGAAAAGCGGCATGACGTGTATTTATTTTTTCGCCAAAAGCGTACAAAACGAAAGCGGCTTACTACTTCTGTAGTTCGATGTTGGCGCCGAAGTTGAGAGCTGACGACAACTCTATTCCATAAAGCTCAAGGCTGTCGGTAACAGGTAGAGATGTACCTCGGAAAGTAGGAGTGAGGTTGAAGGAACTCCTTTTTGCAGTGAAAATATACGCTTGCGTTTTGGAGGCGTTGAAATAGACGAGGTTACTGTCACCCCACTGGGAAACGTGGCTCAACCTCTGATTCATTCGCTCAACCATGGCCTCTCTCATTAGACAGGTATCTCTCTACGACAGTACTGTCGTCTGCATACCCAACAATTCCAGGTATCAACAGGTCATTGATGTGCAGCAGGAGAAGTGTCGCAGAGAGAACAGACCACTGAGGAACTCCGGCGTCAATAGCCACTAAGTCAGAGGAGCAGCCATCGATAACTACTCTGATCGACTGTTCTGTCAGGAAATCTGCTATCCCATTACAAAAGTCAGCGCAGCAGACTAGCGTGCCAAACCCTGTCAAAAGCCTTCGAGATGTCAAATGACTCGGCAAGTGCTTCGTCGTGCATCTCGAGGGCCTCGCCCCAGCAGTGCGTCACATAAACTAGAAGAAAATCCCCAGTTGAAAGCCCACGGCGAAATCCATATTGACCGTCACTGAGGAGATCATTGTTTTCTAGGTACGAGAGCAACTTACTGTTCAGCACTTTTTCCATTATTTTACATAGTATGGAAGTGATGGCGATCGGTCGGTAATTGCATGGGTCGGCACGACAACCCTTTTTG
Organism: Calamotropha paludella; assembly: GCA_927399485.1. Lineage (NCBI taxonomy): Eukaryota > Metazoa > Arthropoda > Insecta > Lepidoptera > Crambidae > Calamotropha > Calamotropha paludella. Next base: position 21,600,242 of record OV656811.1, on the reverse strand, counting down.
GTTACTGGCTGCACATTGGCAAGCTTCCAGGATTTTGGTACGGTTCTTATTTTGAGAGAGGGGCGATACAAGCGTGTTAGCACAGGAGACAACTCGGGTACACAATACCTCAGTACTCTTGCTGTTATACCATCAGGACCACTGGCCTTTCACGTCCAGACCAAGTAAGACTCTACGAACCTGCTTATTGTGAATTGTGATCTCCGACATTGAAGAATCACATCGAGGTATGTTTGGTGGTTGTTGAGAGCCGGTGTCTAGACGGGAACTGCTTGCAAACAGAGAGGCAAGTAAACTTGCTTTTTCAGTTGCAGAATGAGCCAGTGACCCGTCAGGTTTCTGCAAAGGTGGTAACATCGGACGGCAGAAATTCACTTCGACTGACTTCGAAAGGGACCAGAATTGTTTACTTCCATTCGGGTAGGATGACAGTTTCGTCCCTATTCGGCTGATGTGGTCGAATCTTGCTTGAAGAATGACCCTTTTGCATGACTTGACGGCCGAATTAGGCTCTCTTCTGTGATCGGATTCTCCGTGCGCGGACCTTGCGATCGCGGATATGCACCCAAGCCTGGTAAGCAGACTGTTTTCGGGCCTCAGCACGAGCACAGGCCGCATTATACCAAGGCCGGGACTTGTAACCGAGCGGGATGTCGGAGAATGGAATAAAATACTCCATTCCCTGCCGAATCACGTCTGCAATCGCATCAGCGGTGCACGATGGGTCGCTCGAAGAGAAGCAAGTTTGCCGCCAGGGATAAGATGCAAAAAAAATTCGCATCTCGTCGCAATTTGCTGACTCGTAACGCCATACCCGCCTCATGCCCCTGGGGCTATCATGCGAAGGAGAGCAGATCGATATGGATTTCACCCCACAATGGTCGGACGACCCCAGTAGAGCTAAGACCGATACCGAATGTCTGTGGATCAGTTGTCAGCAGTAAGTCAAGACAATTGGGTGTGTGGTCAGCAATATCTGGAATTCGCCTCGCTTGGTCCACCAGCTGAGTAAGATTTAGCGCTAGGGCACGCGTCTCTCCCAGCATGGTCAGTTTTCTGGTATGGGAACAGCCACTTTTTATGGTGAGCGTTGAAGTCCCCCAGAAAAACAAGCTCCGCCGCTGGATATCGCACAGTTGCCAAGTCTGCCGTCTCTGTGAGGTAATCTTTGAGCCGAGTCGTCTCCCGGTCACCGCTGTGCGATCGGCAAACACAGATGTACAACCCGGTTATAATATCTGTGGACCTAATGACGTTACGTCAGCGCTTAGGTACGGTGCACAAAACAAGCATCATGGGGATAGTATTGTAAACAATAATAATTATGAACTATAAATAAAATATATTATACTTTTACTCTTTTATTTTTTTATTCTTTTTCAAGAGAACGGGGAGGGGGCTTGACATTCCAGCGAGGTCCACAGATATTGTAACCGAGTTGTAGAGCTTCTTCTCTACCCCTGTGTCCACCAGAGGCCAAATAACGGAAAACTCGGACTTTTTAAAACATCGGAGACGCTTACAGCAAATGTCATTACGGACGAACACACAGACCCCTGCACTCATCTTGAACTTATGCTCAAGCGTGTAAACAGGGTAGTTGAAGTACGCCTCATCCGACGGGGTTGCTATCTGAGTGTCCGTTCTTAGGTGCGGCTTCTCGGTCTCCAGATGATGATGGGCCGGATCGAGATTTGAGTGCAGTCCTCTGATGTTCGCGAAGTGCACTTTTTATGGGAGGAAGTGCAGCTTGTGCTTCTGGATCATAGTGGTTAATGTTGGGATCCTCCCGAAATGGCCACCGGGTTCTCCCATCAACTGGCAAGGTAGAGCATTTCGGGATTTTTCGCAAGTTGGCGGAGCAACGGGGTGAACCGTGACGCCCTGAACACCCCGCACGCCTCAGGCAGAATGAGTTACCTGGTACAGCATCGCCAAGATACCAAGACCGGTCTTAAGTTGCGCAACTGACTTATTACCAACCCCCATTGGCACTGGTACTCCCATCCTTCAACGGAACGCAGCAGAGCTGCTTGGCGACGGATTTCGGCAGGATGGTGGTCACAAGCCAGGCGGCCCCTAACGGAGCCTACCACCGCAGCCGTCACCACGGGCCGAGTTGGTCGGTGATGCCGTTGCCCGGGGTGGACCGCTAGGAGGTAGATCCCACCCACCCCAAAACCTGCAACCTCTCTATCTACCTCTAAACGTTATTGTTGTAGTCTTTAATTTTCTTACAATTGTTGTATTCTTAAAAAAACATCACGTGATTAATGGACGGCCCCTAACATCTTTGCTGTAGGATAATTATTGAATGATTGCATGCTGACATCATTATCCTTGAAATATTGCAATGATTCCAGGTCAATAGTGGTGTTGGCATTTGCACTATCACTAGCTAGTGAGGAATCCGAATCATTATAGAACATGTAGTAGGATTCATTTTTTTCTTTTTGTGTGATGATTGAGGTGTATTATTTGCATCTTTATGATCATTCTCAATCTCAAGTTTTCTCGTTTCTGCAAGGAATAATCCCTTTATATGTTCTCTATTTCATTTCGTTTCATCACATTAATTATTAATTCTTTGATGTTAACAAAACTTAGCAAAAAGTATTTTGCATTTTGCAAATACAAAATATGTCCTAAAAGGTATTTCAAATAAAATATAAAATGCTTTTCTAAAAAAGGTATTTATATACAAAATGGAAATAGGTATTTTGCATTTCAAATACTTTTATTTTTAAAATGTCACATCTCTGCATTTGTAGACCCACAAACTAACAGTTATTGCAGGTTAAAGATAGATTCCAGAATATCTATCATGCACGCGGAGCTAATAGCAATTTTTGAAGCGATATCTTATATTAATGTAACATTGCTATTCTGACAGACTCCAAAAACGCCATGCAACATTTGGCTCGATGTACCTCGAATTTTCGAGGGACACCGATTGCCTACTCAATTTTGCAATCTATCTTGAATCTAGCTCAAAAACAAAAATACGTTACTTTGCAGTGGATCCCTGCTCACGAACAGGCGGATTCGCTAGCGAAAGAAGCAACAACCATCGGAGTTTTGAATAGGTGTTACCGGTATTTACGGATCTTTTGAGATTAGCTAAATTAAACTGTCTGGATAGTTGGAGAGAATACTACGATGAGAGATCACTTTCAAAAGGTATCTGATGTAAGACAAATCAACCAAATTTAAATGGAATCCCTTGGTTTGATGATGCTGGCACGACTAGGGAAGATACTGTTACAGCGCCCAGGCTACGTTTCGGTCACATTCCATTAAACAGTTTCGCATACCTAATGAAAAAAACAGAATCCCCTAATTGCAGTAAGTGTGGAATCATTGAAGATGCTTTCCATAATATGATGGAATGTGAGCGAAACGTGGCGGAGAGATCACAGCTCTTTTCCTACACCTAATTTAAAGGGCAGATAGGTTTTTGTAATAGCATTTTGGCAACCCCGCTATCAAACACGGCCAAGATTCTATATTTTACTGTGCAGTGTGGCCAAAAGCGTAGAGAAGTTTAATGAATTCCTTTCGTGTTACCTATGAGGGTGGCATTTCCTAAGAAAAAACCCTCGATAATATTAATTATAGAAAAACAAAAAAAAGCTCAAGTCCGATCTTGCATGGAATATTGCAGCCACCTTTGGGGCGGCTCAGCAAAATACCAACTTGCTGCACCACAGACGCGATTCAGCGCAGAGCTGAGAGCTGACAGCAATTAATTTTACTAATTTTTCTTTTTAAAACTCTTCATATAGTAAGATTTTTATTGTTGTTGATTTTGCATGTAAGAGTTTTTTTTATATTGTAATAATTAAGCTGTTAACGTAATTTCATTTCTAAACGAAGACTGATTATTTAGCTATTTAAACAAAAATAAAATAATAGTGACAGAAAAGAGAATAAACACGTGTTGAATAATTATGGTAAATTGAAGATTTATTTTTATCTGTCTACTGGTTCCTGTTATTTTTAATACAATTTCTTACGTAAAAATAGATAATCTTATTCACTTAAAACTTAACTGGATCGCTCGTAACTATATTTTGTACTTAAAAAATATCGAAATAACACCGGAATGTCGGGAATACCGGGATCCCGGTTTTGGAAATTTTCATACGGTAAAAATACCGGTATTGTTAAGATTGCCAATACCGCCATGCACTATATGTAAATAAAGACATATTTTTTGAAAATAACGTGTTTTATTTCACTAAAGGGCTTCTTATGCATAATAGTATATTACTATTTATCTAACAATTTAATTCGGATTGCATTATTTTGCATTAATGCGGCATACCACAACTAGCAAAATGGTTATATAATACAGTAATTATATGACTTCCAGTCCTTTAAATGTTTTATAGTCGTTTTACCATTACTTATAAGTCGTATAGAAGTTGGAGATTTTACATAATAGTTGTATACCGAATTAGTCGTATTGGTACGTCCATTAAACGTTTCACCAACTTTCTTATACGACGATTATATAATGGTCTAATAGAAAATGTTGACCTAACATCAATTTAGTCCTATAAACGTTTTCATTAGATAAAAGTCATATAAAAGACAAAATCGTTTCATGGAAAACATTTATATAACGGCAATATAACAATTATATAATGTGGATAACCCTGACTATTAAAAAACATTTCAGCGTTTACAAAACTTTAATATAACTCTTTTCCGACATTCAGTCATATAAATTTAACTCCAATGTTGGTCAAGAAAGGTCACTGAAAGTTCAAAAGGTTCCGTACAAACACTTTTTGGTAAAGATACACCAGATCTCGAAAGTAAATGTAAAATTACAATTTTGTAGCTTGCATTTATATTGGTGGGTTAAAAGTTAGTAAATGTGGTGATTTTTTTTATTACGTTATACTTACCCACGAAAGAAAAATCTTATTTTTTTTCCTTGCAAACAATTTTACAATTTTATGGTTGCGCAGTTGCACATGTATAAACTTGCTAGTTTTTACTAAAAGATTTTGAAAGATTATTCTTACGTATCAACAATCTGTCCTAGCAGATACATATATCATACATACTATACAAGATTTCGGTATTATAAATCTACTCTGCCACGGGGTTCACTTATTCACCTCGAGAACCCTAGCGATAAAACATGGAGCTTATCAATAGTCACACCAAAACGTGTACATGACTATTTTGTTGTTAAGTAGTTGTATAGCAGTCTATATATAACTAAAACAAAAATAGCTACTCTTAAAGATTAATTTTATATGAAATTAGTATTCTCATACATCAGAAAAATCACGAATATCGAGAGGACTTATGGAAAATAGTAGATATCGTCACATACATTACCTTAAAGTTCCCATGAGAAACTAGTCCCAAACTTAATAATAAACCTTAATAATTACCTAATTGGAGCACAATACAAACTGACAGTTAGGATGGAGGAAAAATGTTTTATAAATGTTATAGCTTAATATGAATAAACCATTTTAATCATAATGAAGTCTTATAACTACCTTTAATAAAACGTTTTAGTCGGCCTCACGACTTTTACTGGACTACTACATGACTATTTCGTTTTATAAAATGGGCCCTTTTGACGTTTTATAAACGTTAACTTGATGTCTATATGACCGTCACATCATCACTTAAAGTCGCATAAGAAACATTAACTTAACGTTTATATAACATTATTTTGCTAGTTGGGACATTATCGGCTGTAGGCTCCTTCTGGTTTGTTCTGTATTCTGTGTATTACAAACACAAAAAATATATTCAGTAAATATATTTCTGTAACAAGGTACCTATATAGTTTTTTTTACAAAACTCCCACCAGCACTAGCGAAACCAGATGACTGACGACAGGCTTTTTCTCTAGTTCACCAGTATAACGTAATGTAAAAAAAATCAGCCTTTAGAAAATGCCTGCAAGTTTTGGTCACTCTCCTCTCGGAGTATATCACGAGGGATCCTCTTCTTTAGCATATTTTTTTTCCTAGTTTACTTAAATCAAAAGGCGTAAATAAATATCCATTGCAGGTTAGATTAGGTTAGGTTAGACATTATTTTTTATTAATTAACAGTCAAAAACTAACTAGTCTGGCCATAAATACTGTAACATGAAAGCTTTTATTTTTTCAACTTTTTAATTATTTTGCATTTCGAATGCGTTTATTATTTTAAAAACTTCTTTCGATTTTGAGCCACTTTACATAAATTTTTCGTGTATTTTATTAAATTATAATATGGAATGGGATGTTAAAGAAAATAGAATTGCAGTGATCGCCTTGCACAAAGTGGGTATGGAGCCATATTGGAGTTATATTCCAGAAACTTCAAAAGCCTGGTGTCAGCCGTATGTTTGTATATCATACTATAAAAAGATACAACAACACTACCTCTATCCTTCCTTCTCCTTCCTCTATCATTAAATTGCAGTTTCCTCTGACTTTTTTAATGATCCGATTGTGACACACTTCAAGACAATCTGATGTCCTGTGTCTTTCCTCGCTTACACGCCAGACATCAATTACCTTCTCACCTTTTACCCTTGCCTATAAGCAATAACCTATAAGCAATGAATGACTTTAATTTTTCATCAGAGTTAATCATGACATCAAAAATTTAACTTCGCGGCAATAGAGGTAAAACAAAGGTGTACAAATCTACGGTTGGGTACTGAGTTTTTATTAATTTTAAGTTATTCTATTATTTAACTTACCGTGTTTGTTTTCACAAGTTAGAAAAGACTACCTTTGTCACACCAGATGGGCAATTTGAATTTTTACGTATGCTTTTTGGCCTCTGTAATGCATCTTCAGTCTATCAAAGGGCCATAAATGCAGCCTTGAAGCAGTTTGTTGATGTGTTTGTCTTAATATATATCGACGATGTAATTATTCATTCCGAATCAGTAGAACAAGGTCTTAAGTATTAAGACAAAGTTTTAGACGCTTTGCAAAAAACTGGGTTTTCTTTAAATATTAAAAAAAAAAAAAATTCTTGCAAACAGAGATTGAATATTTAGGTAGGATTGTCTCCAACGGTCAACTGAGGCCTAGTCCAGGTAAAGTCCATGCACTTCTTAACTCCCCTGTCCCCACAAATGTCAAGCAGGTTTGACAATATTGCGGTTTGGCTGGATACTTTCAAAAATTTATTCCGAATTTCTCCCTTATCATGATACCTTTATACAATTTGACGCGTAATAATTCCAAATGGAATTGGAGTTCTGAGCATGATTCTGTTAGAAGTAAGATTCTTAATCATTTAGCTTCAGAACCGATTCTTACTTTGTTCGATGCATCAAAATTTTGTGAACTACATACTGATGCCAGTTATGCAGGGTTAGGAGCTGTTCTTTTTCAAAGACACGAGCAAGCACTTAAGGTGATAGAATATTTTAGCAAGCGTACAATAGAAACTAAAAGTCGTTACCACTCTTACGAGTTGGAAACGTTAGCTGTGGTGCGGGCTATCAAACATTTTAGACACTATCTTCTTGGTAGGCAATTTAGAGTCATTACTGACTGTAATTCGTTGAAAGCGTCACACAATAAAAAAAGAATTACTTCCCCGTGTGCACAGTTGGTGGGCTTATTTACAGTCCTTTGATTTTGAGATCGAGTATAGAAAAGGTGAGCGTATCCCTTACCCCGAATTTGTTAGCCGTAACCCTACAACTCTTAACATAAATAACATTGAAAACTATAACGACTGGCTAGAAGTGAAACAAAACAACGATTCTGAAACCAAAAATATAATTGAATCAATTAAAAATAACACTACAGATAAAGATTTAGCCTCTAGTTATGTCCTCCTGAATAACTTGTTGTATCGCATTTTTTCTACTAAATATAACAAAGAAAAAAAATGTCTGTTTGTTCCAAAATCTTATCGTTGGCACCTTATTCAATTATATTATGATTCACTTCGGCATTTCGGCTGGGAAAAAACCTCAAAAAAAATTTCGGGAACAATTTTGGTTTCCGAATATGTCTAAGTGTGTCCGCAAATATGTAGATAATTGTATCACGTGTGAAATTAATAACAGACAATCTGGATCTAGGCAAATTTCTCTTCATCCAATTGATAAACACAACGTTCCCTTCCATACTGTACACATGGACACGACAGGAAAGTTAAATGGTAATTAAACCCACTAAACAATATGCTGTCGTCTTTATCGGTGGTTTTTCTGAATTTTGTTTTATGAAACCTGTAAACAACCTCACGGCTATAGCTACTGTAAATTGCCTAAAGGACTTTATTTACGTTTTTAGAACTGCAAAGCGAATTGTCTGTGATCAGGCGGCTCCCTATACATGTTTACAGCTTTTTGTGATCATTGGGGTATAGAGTTGCATTTTATAGCTAGTGGTGTGAGTCGAGCAAATGGACGGGTGGAGCGTGTGATGAGGGTTCTGACAAACTGCTTGACTATCGTTGAGAACACGACCAAGAGAGGTTGCAATCAGTCACCTCAAGCACCTTGAGACTTGTCGTAATGAAGCTAAAAGAAATATAAATGAAAGGGCTTTAGCTCTAAAACAACAATTTGACAAGACAAAAGCTAAAATAGTTCCATTTAAAGCTGGTGATGTGGTTTTAGTGAAACCGAACCACCGAGTAATAAACAAATTGGATAGCAAATTTCGAGGTCCATGCGTCATGACGCAAGTTCATGATAACGATCGATACATTATAAAAGTACATGATACTGGTAGTGAATTGTATGTTTCTCATGAAAATCTACGACTAATGTCCCCCGACATGGGAAATGAACTTTTTGAGTCCTTAGAGGTAGAGCGAATAACTGCCCAGTAGTAAATGTATTGTAAAAATTTGATTTTCTTGATTGTCTTAAATGCTAAGAGGCGCCTGGCCAGCGCATACTGGTATTTTGGATAATTAAGAAAATATAGCCATGTGACTTGGCTGGTGAGTATATAGGTCATGTGACTTGACCTCAACCATGTGATTTGGTTGTTACCATAACCATGTGATTTGGTTTGCTTTAGGATGCCATGTGATTTGGCTTGAACTATGTGATTTGGTTTGCTTTAAGATGCCATGTGATTTGGCTTGAACCATGTGATTTGGTTTGCTTTGAGATGCCATGTGATTTGGCTTGGACCATGTGATTTGGTTTGCTTTAAGATGCCATGTGATTTGGCTTGAACCATGTGATTTGGTTTGCTTTAAGATGCCATGTGATTTGGCTTGAACCATGTGATTTGGTTTGCTTTAGGATGCCATGTGATTTGGCTTGAACCATGTGATTTGGTTTGCTTTAAGATGCCATGTGATTTGGCCTAACATTTGAATTGGTTTGTTGAATTTGAACCGCCATGTGATTTGGCTTGAATCATGTGATTTGGTTTATTTTAAGATGCTATGTGATTTGGCGTAAGTTATTTGTATTGGTATAGGTACCGTAGTTTAAACTAATATGTGATTTCGTTTGTTTCAATTAAAAAGCCATGTGATTTGGTTAATTTTATTTGATAAGCCATGTGATTTGGTTTGTTTTAATGAAAGTTGTTGTAAAATTACATTCTGATCATTTATGACTTTGGATGTTGAAGTAAATGATAATTTTATGTATAAGTTCTTTAGTTTTGGTTTCGCGAGCTTTGGTATGCTGCTCGTCAGAATGGCCGTGTGGGAGATCGATTACTTTTTGGTTTACTATTTCCAGTTGAAAGAATTAATAAGTTACTCAAATGACTTATTTTTACTGACAATCGCTCCCACTAGCGCCATCTTGCGACTTGTTCAACCGGAAGTAGGTGGAGATGACGGATGCGAATGCTATAAAAGCACGCGGTTAGTTTTTCGGTAGATCAGAAGTTGTTCGACGGTGAACACGGTACGTTGGTGCTCTGAACTGCCTTGACGTCAGGTAATATCGCTTTTAGTACATAGTTTATGTATAATCATTATGTAATTGGTTCTTAATATTCACTAATAACGTAAAAACGTGTATTATTATACTTAATCTTGCTTTTAGTGGTTTTGTGGTCATTATGCTTAAAATTAATAAAATGATTGTCATATTATTAAATTATTATTGTTGAATCAAATTGATATGAGTTAAATTCCTATTTTCTCCCACATACTAACGTGGGCACACAGTCAGCTTCATATTATAATAAACAGCTTTCTCTCTGCTTCCAAGTTGCTTCTAAATAATATTGTATACTCTAAAGATTGTGCGCCCTCGCTATAGCAAATAATTTGTTATCATAGATAATCTGGATTATAAATTGTTTTTTTTTTGTGATAATCACAGCGTCTAAAACTAAAGTTATTATTTGACGTAAACATCGTGCATAATACAAAAGAGTACCTAAATAAATAATACGATCATACTTATATATGAATGCGCAATATAGGTAGATACCTAGGTTGCTCAAAAAACTAGATACTAGATATAATACCATTTTACCACGTTTTTCTTATCTCACTTTTCTTATTTATTTGTCTGTCCGGGCAAAATTTTGCAACTTAAATTTGAGGCACTTTCCGATAAGCTAGAAAGCTGAAACTTTCAGGATAGTTCAGAACCCGATGACAATGCACTCTAAAGCAACTTTCAACTTTCCAGATGCACTTTCAGGTCCACTTTCGGCAACTTTCACTTTTGTATGGGGCTTATCCGATTGTTGCGTAACACATGGTTACTTCGTTGAGTTAATAATTAAAAAGAATAAAATAATTATACTAGATTTAAAAAATCTAAAAATCCCACGTTTTTCAATGTCGTAAAAAGAATAAAATAACCCTGCGGGGCAAAGCGAGGGGCCACTCAAAACGTGGGGGCGCATCTTTACAATAATCGGCATCAATGCATGTCATTCATCTCTTTAAAATCTCCTCTTAGTAATATGCGCCCCCACGTTTTGAGTGGCCCCTCGCTTTGCCCCGCAGGGTTATTTTATTCTTTTTAGGACATTGAAAAACGTGGGATTTTTAGATTTTTTAAATCTAGTATAATTATTTGTGAAACCATTTTGAATTGAGGGCATATATTTGTTGGAAAGAAGTTAGTACTTTAACTTTGCGAGAACTTAAAACACTTTGTAAGCGGGCATTTTCTCGCCAAATCCCTCTGGTCCCATAATCAATTGTATCGACAGGTAGACGCATAGGGTACCGCTGACAATAGAAAATGCGTAGTCCGTCACCCGTTTGGCGCCCTTGATTACAAGTTTTCCGCGCGCCCCACCGCTTTGCGAAACAAAACTAGTTAACTCGTTTCCCGCGCATTGGTATAAAAAGCGATATGACGAGATAACTCGGGACCCGCAAACAATGTGTTAATTCTATCTCATTCCAGCGATCGACTGATTCACCCTCAGAACAATAACTAGCTTGTTCTGAGGATTCAATAGCCTGAAAATTCATTCATTCATTCTGAAAATTCAGTTCGTCAATATGATTGCTTTTTAAAAAATGGTTTTATTATTATAACAGGAATATATTGATTATTTAGAGCTATCCACTACAAACATAATATGATTTCTCACAGAGTTGTTTGATAATGGTGCCTTGTTCGGAACGTTAAGGGAGTATATAGGTAGATTACGTCCGGCGGTACCTAAATATAATATCACATGGGATACGTCCACAGTTTTATATGTGCTTAGTACTTGGTATCCAAATTCGAAACTAACTTTACAAGGTGTTACTAAAACAGTAATAACTATTTATTTATTTATCTTAAGGACAACCAACAAAATATACACCGTTACAATATTCATAAACATTCTCCAGTACGAATTAGGTGATATTTTAATGATAGGTCGCTACCGCATGCATTTCTTAAATAGGCTTGCAAAATATAATTATATAAAATATTAAAATTAACTTAAAATAATATATATATAACAATAAAAATAGACAATTGAATTAGACAACAAAAACTATTACATTTTAATTAGAGTGGAATTAAAAATATAAACCTATAACAATTAATTAATTTAATTTATATTCTCCATGAATTAATAAATTCTTTTTGAAAGACAAAGAACTACAGCCATATATGTCAATACTATCATCTAACTTAACCAGATTATTATAGGATTTACACTTTCGGTTCAGTGAACAATTCGAACCCAAATTGCTTCTGTAACACTTTGTGTTCCTAACAGAGTTCCCAAACAAGTCCACTAATTTATTCAATCATCCAATAAAATTGCCGTCTGTCTCCTTCTTTCATGTGATACTCCTATTATTTTAAACCTACACACGTTTTTCGCGAACAATTTATTCACTTCCACTTTTTGCTAGGTTTTGTAAACAATCTGTGGGCAGTTGCTAGTCTGCCATCGGACCCGTCCCCCGGGTGGCGGATAGGGGAATGGCTTGCCGGCGCGGACCATAACTAGCATGGGTGGGGGGACAGACTGTAACCCCGTACATGGTGAGGAGCTGGGGGCTGTCATCCTTTGAGAAACGAGCTAGGAAGAAAACGTTTCTAAAAATCAGTGAGGGGCCCTAGGGGCCCAGCTCGAAATTGCGGACAAGCCGGTCATTATTAGTCAAATGATTATTGTTTGTGGTTTCTATGTAAAGTTTAATTATTAAATCATTTGGGGACATCCCAAATGATATGAAGAAGTCCCCGGAGATGCACGGGCAGTAAAGGATTGCAATACCAGAATCCTCTCGGATAGCAAGTCGGCTCTACAAGTTTCGTGTAGCTACCGAGGCACCTTTTAAATTTAGTTATCCCCGACTGCCCTTAAAGCAGGGAATGCATGGTACTGGGAAAAACAGCCGCCCGTCTTAATGTAATGTGAAGGAGTGGCCCACTTTCGGCCGAAAAATCTCGGGTCGCTGGCAGGGTAGTCTCCGGGAAGTTTGCACCAAAATGATGGCGCTTTTTTAAGTGCGTTCATTGATTTGAGGTTAACTGTCGGTACACACAACGGTTTTTTTATATACTGAATGTCAAACAAAAAGTATTCGATACCTGAGTAACTCGATACTTTTGATGCAAGTACGATACCGGTATCGATTACCTTTCTTGCTATTGTACTCATGAGTATAGTATACTTTGGTTTCGGTACCATATCCCTACCTCACACAAACGCTGCCCCTTCTTAGACTCGAACCCAGGACCATCGATGCGAAACGCAGGATCGCTACCGTTGCTTTAAGCGGTTGTCAAAGATGGGAGCGAGTATAGCAAATATGTATATCAAGATTATGTTACATTCCGTTGATAACGCCGTCAAGCTTTATCATCAAATCTATTGTTTAGTCAGTAATCGATTCTCGCAACTAACCACTGCCTCTACGATTATTATTTTAAAAAAAACAAGCATCACTTCCAATATGAGCAGTAATACAGGAAATTTTCCTTTTCAAATAAAAGACATTGCTTCGGATGAAACTGAGGAACTTGTCAATCAAAGTAAGTACATGTTTTACTTCGCTTTAGGTACTAAAACCGCAAAAAAAAGTTAACACGTTAACGTAGGGCAGTTAACCAACTACTGCTTGGTATCATGTGAAGAATAATATTTATTTATTTTCTTAACACATTGTATGGTAAAAACAAGTGTAAAAACGATATTAAAGAATGTGGGAAGCTAGCATCCATGCTAGCTAAGACCTGTATTGAGGACTGCCAGGTCTCCCACCCATTTAAGTTGGCATGTAACGAAATAACAAACAGAAATCAAGTAAGTATTTAACTAATACCTATTTCTAAGATTTTTATGTAAATATCAACGGATATGTATTAGCATGTACGAGAGTATTCGTATTAGAATGTTCGTATGTGTGGATGAGTTTTGGTGTTAAAGTTTGTACATAAACTGTGTGTCAGTTAGTCAAACTATGTTCAACAATTATTTAGTGCCATCATAATCCAAACAAAGGAGCCAATTGGTCACATGCTACTTTGTTGAGTGCATAAATGGAAACATCGTAATTCAGTATATTATATAAGAATGATCCTATAAAGCCAAAGAATCTCTGAGCAATTTGAACTTAAACTGACATGTGACATTTAATGTTATATCCTTGACAAATTCACCACAGTCTCTTACTATTTTCAGTAGCATTATTTATTTCTTCTGGAATGGTTGGCAGCTTACAAATAATTTAAATAAAACTATAATTACGTTAAGTTACGCCGTTTGTCCCGGTTCATCTGCAGTGGTTGTTTATCTTCCATTCTTTCGAGCAGAAGTGCCCCAGCAATATAGACATTAATAAAAAAATGTGTAAATAGGAAACTTAATGCCATTAAGCATTCTTTTCAAAAATCTTGATTTCACAGTGTTCAACGCGTTCGGCTTGCATTTGCGCAGTTTTTTAACAAAAGCCAGTTATTAGATAGGTGATCAAAATTTGTCATGTTCGACGCGTTTATGACATTGTAATATGTGACGAATTCGGAATTTATAAATTTAATCCAGAAACAAAGCATCAGATGACAGTTTGGATATTCCAAAACAAAAAAACGCTTAAAAAATTTTGTTCGTTAGTTTTGTTTTGTTTGTATTCTATTTCAAAATCCAGCAGCATCAATGTCTGCCCGAAGTTTTTACTGAAATGATCAACAAGCGAACAAACACTAGGATCCGGTTCAACAAGACAACGCCCACGCCGGTCATTCTCGGGTCTCTCTACTTACAGTCCGTACGACATAGTGAGATTTCTTTATTTCCTTAAATGAAAAAAAACTGAATAGGATACAGTTTTTTGTCCGTTAGATCCGATAAAAGCTTTCGAGAGGGCTGTAGAAAGTTGTCGGTGGCAGACTGTAAACTTCCTATCGAGACAGGTGAAAAGTTCTATAAAACATTTAATATATCAACTTACCATACCTTGGTTATTCGCTTTATCTGAACTTTCTAAGTGGCACACGTTTAAGAGTGTTGAACCACATATAAAAAATATTTGTGGTACTATATATGCTGGCTATACGGCAAATACTTAATTTTTCAGCCAATCAAACAGAGTACGTGCGCGTCGGCCCAAAGGGCTATTTCTTCGCAAAAGGAATAAAGACGCTTGCCCCGAAGATCTACAATATGGAGCTCAAACCCGATGACACTTGGATAGTTACGTTTCCAAAATCAGGTAATTTTCTTTAATCTTTGGTTTATATTAACATTACTGCACACTACTGCAACTAACGCTATGTATTTTTTTATTACAACGAAAAGCTTGGCCTTTTTATCATACCATGTTAACTAATGATAACTATGTTCCGGAATACTCAACCACAGCAAGTATGGCTAACTCACCATAAACTCCCAGAAAACAACAATGTTTTAATTCGTATTATGGCGGTAACTTAGTCAAAATTTAACAATAAAAGCACAGTTAAGTATATGTTAAATATCTTATATAATACATATTTATAATTATTTTTATTTATTTTTTATTATTAAATTAAAATTTTCAAGAAAATAGGAAGTTATTATTTTAAAATTGTATGTATGCAAAAAGTATGTTTATCATACGTAATAGTAGTATGACATACATGTAATTTGAGAGTTCGTGATATGCGTGATACTAAAAATGATTTAGTTTCTTGAAAGCAATTGGTCCTCTTCAATAAATTCCTGGTTTCATATCCAGTTTTTAATGTCTAGGCGCTATTTTTAATATTTGTTCTGGTTCATTCTCCAGAATCTATTGTTTTTGTTCACACTTCTATTATTCTTCTGCTATTGGAGTGCTGACATTAAAACAAGAATTTAAGTGTTTATTTGGTTTACTCTTTATAAGTCTCTCAAATTGCTCAATTTTTTCGATAGTAGCTATTTTTTTAATGAGTTCGCTCTTGATCACAATCGATCTCGGGGGACATGACAGAAGCCACGATAGAACGAGCTAACCCAGAAGGTGCATATTCACCCTGGCTTTAAAAATGGACGGGTGACAAGTACTGGGAAATACAGACGCAGGGAGAGAGTTCAATTCCTTTGCTGTGCGCATTATAAAAGAAGTTGAGAAGCGCTTGGTGCGACAGGTAGGAATAGCAACTAAGAAAGGGTGATAGCCCACAGTGCGTCTGGATGTCCGATGGAAGAAAGGTGATGGCGGTATGAGCATATTCAGCTCATGAGCACACTCTCAAAAATGCAATCTGTAGAAGACCGACAGACAGGCAACTTTGCGGCGGTGAGCTAAGGTGTGAAGCTTGCTCTTCACCAATTTGCTGTCACCAATAAGCCTCTCAGCTCTGCATTGAATCGTGTCCAGTGCAGCAAAGCAAGTTGGTATTTTGCTGAGCCGTCCCAGAGGTGTACAAATTAGTACCTACGACAGAACAACCTACACAAATATCTTCCGAGATGAGATCTGGTTCCTCAGCTGCCCTTTTAAATCGGAAATCAACAACATTCAAGTTATTTTAGCTACAGCTCAAATCGTAGTCAAAGCCAAAAATTAGAACAACGACATTTTTCGAGCACTAATTTATCAAGGCTCTCAGGCGTCCTTTATCTCGGAAGCTGCATCTCAAATGTTAAACTTAGACCGCACAACTGTTCTAGACAAAATTACTGGTATTTCAAATTCATCAGTGGTGACTACAAAATCTATGGTGACACTCACAATCCACTACTCAAAAGATGTTGCGTCCTTAATCGAAGTTAATGCCTGTGTTTTGAGAAAACTAACTTCCTTATTACCTTCCCTACAAATATCATGAGATTCTTGGCCTCTTTCTATGCAACTGGATCTCGCTAATCCTGATTTCCACACACCAGGGTCTATTAATCTTCTACTAGGTGCCGATGTGTATGCTTAAATTATGATGGATGGATTATACAAACACAAGTCTCTCATCGCGCTTTAATCTTGTCTAGGATGGTTGATATCGGAAAAAATTACACAGCCTGATGCACCAAAGCACAATGATATTGTTACACACTCAAAATTAGAGATTGATCAATTACTAAGACAGTTTTGGGAAGTTGAAGAATACTTACCTCACAAGAGACTTATGACCGAGTTAGAAACAAAATGCGAAGAACATTTTAAAGCTACTCACACCCGGAATAAAGAAGGTGGTTACATTGTCCGTTTACCTTTTAACCTACAAGTCTTGGAAACTCTCGATCACTAGCATTAAATAGTTTATATTATATGAAGCAACGTTTCACTAATAAACCTGAGTTTCGAGATAAATATAATAAGTTCATGAAAGAATATGAATATCAAAGTCATATGAACATGGTACATGAAAGAGAAATGAATAATACACAAAACAAATATTACTTACCTCACCATGCTGTGCAGCGGCCGACAAGCCTGAGTACAAAACTAAGAGTAGTTTTCGATGGAAGTGCCGTTCCTGAAAAGGGAATGTCGTTAAATGATGAAATGTTACCCTTTACAACAAGATATTAGAGATCTTTTCACAAGATAGAGACAACACAAATTCTATGTAGTTGCCGATATTAAGAAGATGTACAGGCAAATTCTAATAGCCGACGAAGACGTAGACTATCAGAAAATCTTGTGGCGTGAATCTACTACACAATTATTAAAAAAATACACACTAATTACCGTTGTCTATAGTACATCGTGTGCTCCATTTTTAGCAATACGGATACTACACTAACTGGCTGAAGATGGGCGCAAGGATTTCCCTATGGAATCTAAAATATTAAAGTCTGACTTGTATATGGATGACCTGTAAACTGGAGCGAAGAAACTTTACTACTGCAAAAGCGACTGACCGAGTTACTGGCTCGAGGTGGTTTCCCTCTACACGAGTGGTCTTCTAACAGACAAGCTGTGTTGTGTCAAATTGCTGAAAATGATAAAGAGTCGGTTAGTTCAGTTAATATTCAACTCGAAGATACGGTAAAACATTTACATGGAACTCACATTCTGATAATTTTATATTAAAATTTAATTTAACTTTTGATTATAAATCTTTAACGAAACGAAATGTATTTTCCACGATTGCTAAAATATTCGACCCTTTGGGTTAGCTAGCTCCTGCCATTATTGTACTTAAAATTTTCATACAAAAACTGGCTAGCCGGCTTAGAGTGGGATGAAGAATTGACTGATTGTTTAAAAAATGAATGAATCGCTTACCTTGATAATTTTGCGCACACTGAAGACATTCACCTCGCTCGATGGTATGGTGTTTCACGATTTACAAATAAAGCAGAACAGCATGGTTTCAGTGAAGCTTCTTGTGCAGCTTATGGTTGTGTGATGGTACTCAGGGTTTGGGATGGTGATGATATTAAAGTCCGGTTGATAACGGAAAAATCTAAAGTTGCTCCCATTAAAAAAGTCTCACTACCTCGTCTCGAATGATATTAAATGATGTTAAACAATGTTTAAACACTCCAAATGATAAGGTCTTTGCGTGGACGGATTCTACTATAGTTTTGGCGTGGTTGCACAAGACACCCAGCGCGTGGACTACCTTTGTTGCTAATCGAACATCCGAAATCTTGTCAGTAACTAATTGTCGTCAGTGGCATAATGAGAAGTCATTTAACAATCCAGCAGATGTGGTTTCACGTGGCTTGGGTCCAGCTGAATTGCAATTGTCAGAACTGTCAAACAAAGAAGGTCCGCTTTTTCTAATAGATTGCAAAAATATATTGCCTCATAATTCCGTACTTCCAGATACTGTTTTGTAGGTAAAACTTTAAATCATAACTAATGTTCATTATAGTGATGAGGATTATGTAATTGCACTCTTAAATAAATTTTCTAATTTATGGAAGTTGAAACGTGTTACAGCTTATTGTATGAGGTTTGTAAATAAATGTAAAGCTAGAATTGCAAAACAAACAGTTACAGCAAATGTTATACCTACTCATTTAACTTCAAATGAACTTAAACTCCCCTTAAATATTTGAATACGTTTAGCGCAATCAATTCGTTTTAACACTGAACTACAATTTTTGTTACATGGTAAATGTATTCACAAGACAAGTAAAATTTATGTTTTAAACCCTTACATTGATGATAACCATATTATTCGTGTTGTATAGTTGTATGAAGTCGCCAGTACTTTTGAGTTATGATAGTTCATTATCTAAACTATTGGTTTCTGATGCACACTTAAAAGCATTGCATGGCGGTCACGAACTCACTTTAAATTATATTAGACAAAAATTTTGGATTGTTCGAGTTAAAAGTGTTGTAAAAACTGTAATCAAAAACTGTATTATTTGTTTTAAGCCCAGAGCTGTAACTCTTACGCCGTTCATGGAAAACTAACCCAATTTTCGAGTCAAACCTACGCGTCCAGTTTTAACTAGTGGTGTAGATTTTGGGAACCTTTCACGCTAAAATTATATGCTGGTTGTATGTACCGTCACAAAAGCCATTCATCTGTACGTGGTCACTGTAAAGATTTATGGAGTGATTGCGGGACAAATGTAGATGCATCCTGTGAATTAGAGGAAGCTTTTAAAAATCTAAAAACTCGGAACAGTGTCTGAAATATCTAAGCTATTAGCAAATGATCAAACTAACTGGCATCCTCCACAACCTCCAGGTACCCAACATTTTGTGGGCATGTAGTAGTGTATGTATAATCTGTAAAAGACCACCTTGAATATGTTTTTGGAGAAAGCAACTTCACTTTTGAAGATTTTCGACTCTCTTAACGCAATTCGAAGCAGGTGTTAACAATCGTCCACTTGCCTTGATTAGTTCTTTTCCTGATGAACCTCCACTTACACCCGGACACTTTCTGGTTGGAGAAAGAGATACTTGCAGTTCCCGAAAAATTATATTAGTTTTATTTTGGATAACTTTAAAGCCTCAACTTTATATTTTAGCACTGGGTGATAATAAAAGAAAAAATACATGTTTCGTTATTTTCTTCGAAGAATATAATATATAAATTTGGATGGTTTTATAATGTTTCCCTGTATAGTTATTACACAATACTTGAATACATTACTGATATACAAATTTTACTGCACCACTTTTGTGGGTATGCAAACCACCGACGTGGCCACAATTATTTTAAATTAAATTCTACTTCGACATACTATGGAACTTAATGTGCAATAATTATGTCATTATAGGTATGTTTTTTAAGTATTTTACTGCTAGACTTCCATATCCAAAAAAATATTACAAGAAAATAGTCAACTTGGCGGGACTCTAACCCACGTCACTAGTCGGGCAAATGCTCTTCCACTTAAGCTACTCACGAAGCCTCGATCTTGACAGACCCGTTTAATTTTTCTAAGTATTTCTTTGGCCGACGCTTAGACCGTCTGTGTTTGTTCAACTATATGTCAATTTGATTTTCTATTGTCAGATGATAATACAATCACATACATCAACAGCAGAGAACATAAAAATTTTACTCGCTCACTTATGATGATCTCAGCATACTCTTTACAACTAAAATAGCATACGATAATGATTGTTATACCTACAGGTACAACGTGGATGCAGGAGTTGATATGGCTAGTAGCAAACAATTTCGACTACGCTAGAGCTGCTGCTCCTATTTTGGAAAGGTTCCCTTTTTTAGAGTAAGTTGTGCTTTCATATTATTAAAGCGAAAATTGGATGTAAATTGGAAATATAGTTGCATTATTATAACTGTTAGACAACTGAATTAAAAAAATATCACGTTTGAGAATTCAACTGCAAGTATAAGTATAACATATGCGCCTACTTCTTAAGGTGACATTACACATATGCTCGAATTATCTTACGTTAGGATTTTTCTGTAAGCATCTTTCAGCATTTGGCTGTTAGAGGCTAGTATGCTTACATTACAACTACGACGTATATGTTGTCTATTTTCACCCCAATTTCCGTCATAAGTTTTACTGGCACTAATATTTTTAATGTTCCTTTAATGTTTTATATTTTGGACACATCGAAATAACTGATTTAACATCATTACAGGATTTCAATGTCACTAGAAAGTTTGAAAATCGAATCTCGGTTATATGCAATAACAAAAGATGTGGATTCGTTCAAAACCACGTCAGAACAACCATCGCCGCGGTTCATCAAGTCTCATCTGCCCCTGTCGCTGCTGCCGCCCTCCCTGCTGGACACCTGTCGCACCGTATACGTAGCGCGCGACCCCAGAGACGTCACCGTCTCGTATTACCTACATAATAAAATCTTTACGGAATTTACTGGGGACTTCAAACAGTTTTGGAATTACTTCTTGAAAGATATGGGTAAGTAGAAATAGATTTGCGTTAAATAAAAATCCATAAACTTACAATATCCAAGCTATATCTAAAGTTGTGTTCAATTATTGTATTATTATATGACGAGGGGCACTGTTTAATAAAATTATGACTTATATAAGATAACTAGCTGTTTCCCGCGACTTCCTTCGCGTGAAAATTTAGATGTTTGTTTATATGAGAAAGTTGCCCACCCGATCTTACGAGAATCGTACGTTGTATCAGTATAACCTACCTATATGCCGAATCCTTATTAAGTTACAAATATGATAATAATTTTTGTTATATAGGCACCCGGACATTTTATTCTTCTAAACAATTGCTTGCTGCTTTTTCTTATAATTCACAATTGCCTGACTATGACCCCAGGATAATGGGCATATTTTTCAGTAGCTGCCCGATTGACCTTGGGATGATTATGGGAATATTTTTAAAGAGCTGCCCGATTCACTTCGGGATGAGTTTTGGTATTTAAGCTTCGGTTTTTATTTGTTTCCTACGAATATTGTCTGTGAACCTCTTTCTGCGTTTTTTCCTTTCTTGCCGGAACCACTAATGCTAGATTCTTCATAACTAACCGTATTAACTTGCGACTCAATCACATTAAAAGATAAATTTATTTCAGTATCTTTCAGGGTATACAACCCTACCCATATCGGCTATATAAAGGCGTTTCCTAACATGTTTAACAAATAAATCTTTGCCAATTGTAAGTCTCGTATACTACTATATTGGCTCGAACTTGAAAAGCCATTAAACCAATAAGGCAAAGACTAAAATAAACATGCTCCATCGCCAGGTATTTCTATCACTCTGCATCGGATTTGTAATCCTTTTCCGTCCACTTTTCAAATAAACTTAAATTTAATTAATGAACATAAATGAAACTTAAAAATCGAAATGAAACTTTGAAAAAAAACATTACTAACTAAATGAATAATTAGATATTTTTATATTTGTTTTGTTGTCAGAACTTCTAACAAAAAAATTAAATAAATATTTAAATGCACAGAAATAAGCGCAGAAAAATTCGTACATTCCATATAGTGGAGTGTCTGGGGCTTTTGACCTCAGACTTTTGTTACAGTGAATGAATTGAAACGGTCAAGGGGGGTTTTCTTTTTTATACTATGAAGAGTAAAGTTTACCCAATTTTTTTTGTGCTTTTGGTTTTTTTTTTTAAACAAAAACTGTCAAAAATCATTACTTGAGCATGTAATTTTATTTGAAAATTTTTTTTTTCGTATCTATACGTTGAATAATACCTAAATAGACATAAAATAATATTTTTCTAAAATGTTGAAGCGTTTTAACGGTCATAACGACCTAGGACATGTAGTAGAACGTGGAGAGGGGAGAACGGCGTTCTGCGCATGTTGTATATATTACAGAGTAAAAGTTGTGTGTGTTTGTTTATTACTGACAAAAGTTTTACTGAAGACGTTTTTTTTTCTATTAAATTTTTATGTAAGATTTTTTATTTGTTCATTTGGTAAGTAATCTCATTAAAAATTTGCAGTTTATTATATGATCATGATGGTTATAATATGACCATAATGATTATTAGATAATAAATTAAATAATAAGTACATAGATAATTAAAGATTAAGTCAAGTAAAAGAAATAAAATGTAATAAATAAATTATTTAATGTATTCAATTCTTTTCAATCGCAGTTTTCTAACAATGGGTGAATCAACGGCCAGTATTAATACTAATGAGCACAGCTGCATTATCTGTGAAAAATTGCGTTCATCTTCCGAAACCAATTCAGATGTAGGTGTTATTAAAAAAATTAATAAAAAATAAAAACGTTACGAGCTGCTTCAAGCGAAGTGACTCTATTGTAAACTTTATAGCTGTACAGAAAAATGAATATAATCGAGAAATTCATAAACGAATTTCTGGTATAGCAGATTTACAAACACTCCAAGCAAATATCATGCTGATTGTTATAATTCTCTTAAGAATTCCATTCATCTGAGCTCTGCTAAGAAGAAAGTTGGTTTTAGGATTTCGATGATAGATGCAGCAATGGAGCAAATATACAAGTATATAGAGGAGAATGACGACTGCCAATTTTCTATGCAAGAGTTAAAAAATACCATCACCTCACTGCATACTCCGGATAAAAAAACTATTAGAAAACGACTAATAGACCGCTATTGTTGTATCAAGTAAATTTGGAGCGAATACTATTATATGTTTTAAAAAAACTAATCATAGTGTATTGAAAGAAAGTTGGAACAAACCACAAAATAATAGTCAAGCAGAACAGCAGTTACATATATTGAAAGCAGCTAGTGAGATTATTAGGAGGGATATAAGAGGTCAACTTTGAAAATTGGGTCTGGAATTATTTTAATAAAATGTTTATCCCAGTAACAATGAATCAATCACCAGCTCCAGATAATTTATTACAAATGTTGTTTTGTAGCTGCAAAAAGTGTTGTCTAATTTCGAAAGAGTGGCTTATACTGCAGTGTAGCATGTCCACAGTGCAGCGAAAATACTTGTTTTAATACTTCACCAATCATTGAAATAAGTTAAGTTGAAGAAAATACTTAAATAGACAAATATGTAAATTGTTTAAATAAACAAATGAATTGTTGACAATTTTTTTTTCTTATATGTTCCTTCATTTACTTTTTTCTAATTACCATCTCCGTATGCATATATAAATTAACTTAATTTTGGTGTAAAAATAATGTTCTACAGCCTAATATTATGAGGTGTTGTATCATTTAAACTATCAAATTTATAATTATTTAATTTTTTTTTTTTAAATCGAGATCACAATTTTTTAATAGGTAAACTTTTTTGTATATATTATAAGCTAAACATTCCACTTTAAATTATAAAATTTCATTCACTGTAACGGAAATCCGAGGTTTTCATGTTTTTATCGCCCCAGGCACTCCACTAATAGGTGCCACTACGATGACTGTAGTCGGGTTCGGGTAGATCTTTCCAGTTCTTAAAAAAGATAGCATTTGTGATTATAATAGATAATAAAGATTTTATATTGGGTTTTTGAAAATTTTATCCATAGTTTTACAGAAAACGATGTTGAATTTAATATAAAAATAATTCCTATTAAAACTTTTGACAAATCAACCGACTTCAATACTGATCTTTGTACCTCTTTCAATGGTAGAGACGTTATGTTATGTAATTTGATTGCGTAAACAATGCATACTTATGCAAAAGCAGCAATGTTTGTCTCCGAAACTTGTCATCTGATCTAATTGAAATATATGAATTCGGAATAATCCCCTTTCAAACTCCCCCCCCCCCCCCCCCTTTGAATCCGTCTATATACAGAGCTATGCCCGAATATACATAAATAATAAACATCCGAATTGATAATCTCCTCCTTTTTACTACATTTTATTTTCTTGAAATAAAAAGAAATTAATGGAAATTCCTATATTTTCTAAGCTCCGAGAAAATATAACTGGAAGGACAGTAGAACATTTGTTGTATATTGACATTACACATGTCATGATGAGGGTCTGAGGTGTCGCAAGTTAAGCAACGTGTGGAAACCGCCATACAATCAGTAGTTTTGGACATTACCTTTCACATAAAGACAGACGAAAATTTCTTCGTCGGGTCTCTATTTTTATCGTTCACACAATTATTTTGATAAATTTACACAGTACAGCAGCACATCAAAGTATCCAAGACTGTCAAATTTCTCCATTCGATTTTCAAGTTAAAGTGCAAAACAGAGTTCAGTAACAATTGTGAGAATTTTTGAAATATTGTTTTTTTACTGGACAGCCCTGTAATTTCAATGAAATTAAATCCATATTTTTGTTATAATTTTAGTTGACTGGACCCCGTTTTTCGAACATGTAAAAGAAGCATGGGAAAAGAGAAACCACCCCAACCTGCTTTTCTTTTTTTACGAAGACGCTTTGAAGGTGAGAACTAAAGGCTTATTTTTATAATGTTCCAACAAACGCTTACGTTTTGTAGCCTATTTAGTAGAACTTTGAAAGTTAAGTTACCAGCAATTGAATACCCTTTGACAATTTCTAATGATTTCAGATTTTATAACTTACCAATTCACTAAAAATATTAAATAAATAACACAAAATTAAACATATAGGATTCATGATCATCATCTCCCGAAGGAAGTCCATTGCTGAATGGAAGCCTCTCCCAAAATATAGGAGTGCCTACCATAATCTCTACGCTGTACATGTGGATTGGAATTGCAGTAAAATAGCTTAATTCAATAAACACTGCTGCCCATTTGTAGTCTACGGGAGGTGTACCGAGATTACCTCCAGTATTATTAGTAGCCTTTCACGATACTTTTACACTACCAGACACCACAGATCTATTAATGAAATAAATTATATTTCTTATAATTAATCAATTGAAGTTCTCGATCGTACACTGTAATGATGTTAAGTTGTTTGCCATAATGTGGAAATGTATAATATTTTATATTAATGAATAAATAGATCAATTGCCGACCGGGGCAGTTTACCCATTTTGCAGCTATAATGCTTGTGTTATAAGTGAGTCAGCGAAATACCAACGCAGAACATCACAATGTGAGATATAACCTGAAATCTCCCCTTAACTTACTCTTTATTAAATCTTTTATTTTTTCCAAATTAAGGATCTGCCTTCAGTCGTAAAGAAAGTATCAAAGTTCCTCGGAAAAACAGTGACGGAGGAGCAGCTCAGTCGCGTCTGTGAACATCTCTCTTTCGACAACTTCAAGAAAAATAAGGCTGTTAATATGGAAACTGTAACTAGCCTATTTGATGCTCCCGAAAAATCGCCATTTATAAGAAAGGGTACGTTAAAGTATAAATATTTCGTTCCACTGAATCGATTGCAATTATATTTTGCTAAGTGAGAAATATTTTTTTTTCTTTTTTTTTTATTTATTTAGGTAACAAACAGTCATATAGTGATTCTTAAAATTTAACATTGAAAACAAACAGACCTTAAAGTACCATAAATTATAACTAGCAATAACATTATTGTGCGAAATTGTTTCAGATGCATCGATACATTTTACAATATACCGAAAACAATCAAAACTAAAAAAAAAAAGAAACAATGCAGTAAAACAAAAAAAAATATATAAATATATATATAAGCCTCAATTAATACCTACTTGTTAACAATTGAACAACTTTTATTTGTATATATCAACTTTTACATATTAACTTATCCTTAAACATTTAAAATAAAGGCATACCAACTTTTTTCTTAAACAATTTTAACGAGTTTGAAAAGATATCCACCGCATTCAACTGCTTGTTGTAATGATCACAAGAATGTCTGAAAAAGGCATTTTTAGCATAATTAGAATGACAAGAGGATACATTAAAGGATTGTTTAGAACGTGAGAATATACGAGGTACTCTGAATCGAACTTTTTGTAAAAGATCAGCTGAATCTATATGATTGTTAATAATCTTATGTAAAAATATGCTATCTAGATATTGACGTCTGGAGGTCAGCGACTGTAGATTGTGTCTTTTAGCACATTCGTCGTAGTCTCTAAATTGAGCACCAGTACGATAATCAAGAGATTTTAAGAATTTCTTTTGTACTCGTTCTAATCGGTCTTTGTGAACTACGTACTGGGGATTCCATACAACACTTCCGAACTACAAAATACTGCGAACGAAAGCGTTATATAATATTATAAGAGTGCGGCCCTTAGTAAAAGGAATACCTAAACGAAGGATCAGACCCAACTGCTTAAACGCTTTAGACACTATTTTGTCAATATGTAAATTAAAATTTAATTTTGAATCCATCGTGACTCCCAAATCACGAATAGAATTCACACGACTAACACTACGGCCCGATATGCTGTAGTCAAACTTAAAAAGACTATTTCTACGATTAAAACTGATAACGTAGCATTTATCTAGATTTAGTGGCAGACAATTATCCTTGCAGTAACATTCAAAGCTACGTAAATCTTGCTGCAACATCTCACAATCATCATAACTCTGAATAATCCGATAGATTTTTGTATCATCTGCGTAAAGTAGATGATGTGATTTAGCGAAGAATGTACCGATATCATTTATATATAAAGAGAAAAGAAAAGGTCCCAAATGTGACCCCTGAGGCACGCCTGATGGAATGGATGGAAATTCAAAAATCTAGATCGGTATCCCTTAAGTGCGACTGCTTGACAACGATTACTTACGTAAGACGTCACCCATCTTAAAAGATCACCGTGTATACCAACTCTCGAAAGCTTTTTAATGAGTAGAAAATGATTAATTTTATCAAACGCCTTCGAGAAATCAGTATACACCGAGTCCACCTGACATCCATCGTCTAAAGCATTCAAAAGATAGTCTGTATAAGTTACCAAATTGGTATTTACACTCCGACCCCTGAAAAACCCATGCTGCTCAGCTGCAATGATATGACGAAATTGATGTGTTAAAGAAGATGTGACGATTTTTTCCATTACTTTAGCAAATATACACAGCTTAGAGATTGGCCTATATTGCTTCACATTATGTTTGTCACCACCTTTAGATACAGGGGTCACCAGCGCCTTCTTCCACATAGTCGGAAAGTGACCTTCACTAATAGATTTCGATTAATAGATAGATTAATAGATAATGTTACCAAAAAGAATTATATATATAGAAAGAAACAATATTCCGGAAAACTTACCTCAATTATTTAGATTGAAACGCTTTTATTTTGGATACTTAATACTGGATATTAACATTTAAATAAGAAGTATATTCAGTATTTTTTAATTCAGATGTTACAATTTCTTAGTGTTCCATCACATTTTTAATCATCAAACTGACACGTAGCATTTGTTTAAGAACATGAATTAAAGATTTCAATTATAAAACTTATAATTACGATAATTACATTAGATAGATGGCGAGTAGGTGCTCTTCCCATTTTCTTGGTAGCTCAATTGGAAGAGTACGCGCCCGGATAGCGAGGGGATGTGGGTTCGTATCCCGGCTGATAGAGACAAGTTGATTTTATTCTACTTATGTTTTTCATGAGTTGTATATTATGTTTGATATTGTCCCCGGCAAATAAGTTGAACATGATTTTTTTAAACACAATTTCAAAATCATGTTCAACTTATTTGCAGGAGACTATACATACCTACTTTATTGTTTTTTTTTTTTGTTTCTATTATTTATTCGTAGGTAGTCTTTCTTATTTCGTTATTTTATTGCATCAGGCAAGGCGGGCGGATGGCGCGAGTGGTTCGACGAGGAGATGACGCAGCAGGCGGAGCAATGGATGGCCGCCCAGCTGAGCGACACCGACCTGCGCTTCCCCACAATGTCACAATAAGACGTCTTTTTAATACACTTTTAAAACCTATACAAAAAATACTTACATTAACCTAAATTGCTGTTCTTAAAACTAAATAAATGGTTAACTATCTCTCGGTATCCTTCCATTATTAAATTAATTGGTTACAAATCGCTTTCTTTCTCAAAATGTTCGATTCCCAATTTACTTTGGCATTAAATTAAAAAAGCGTAAATTGATATAAATTGCAGGTTAGGTTAGGTAATATATTTATTATTGACTACCAGGCAGCAAATTATAACAATTTATGTCTTTTAAAAGGTCTTTAACAAAATTCTGCCAAAAAAAATATGCCAAAACAACCATATTTACACCTTTTTTCTTGTTATAATAGCTTATGATGTATTTGAAAATACTATTTATATAGATATGTGCCTGTTAGTCGCTCGGCCTACCTGTTTTATACAAGTATATAATCACGCTGCCAACACTATTTAAGGGTTGTACTTGCTTATAAAAAAACACACGACTCTTAGTATAATGAATTTGCGATAAATATTTGGTTTTTGCTTAATTAATAAAGATTCATAATGATTTAGCCACAATAACTTTTTCCTTTGTCTTCAGTTTATCATGCTGAGAAAATGCTGCGCGAAAAAAGAGAGGTTGGTTGTTAATCCACCATGAATTCGTCTCCAAGCGAATTGCCGTGATTAGGAAAACAGGCGTTCCAAAGTCGTTCCGATCGAAATCTAGCAAACATGTCGAGCATAACACATTTAAGTATTCTTGAAAATCAACCGCAAATAGGTTAAAAAAGGGGTAATCATTTATATAATAACATTATTACTTTTTGGATTCCAAATCTCAAAATGTATATTTTACTGTCGCCGATAGTCAAAAATAACACGATACATTTAACTTGCAGCGAAGAAAAAGTAAAAAAAAAAAACAATTTCTACGGTAGTGCTGGGCGGTAATTCACTTGGACTTTCTTATTCAATTTCCGATTCCCTAGAGGCAACGGATAACAAACAAACCTACCCTTTTAGATGAAAAATAAAATATGTTAATAAAATCCACATGGTTAAATCACTTTGTTAATTTGTTTGTAATAAAATTATTTTGTCTTCTAATCGAAGTTAGTGTAGTTTGTTTTTTCCCTTTTTTATTTTTTTTTATCAGTTATGTAAAAGTTACAATTAGAGTCGTGTAACACGGAGTATTCTGATAAGGTCAAAAGTAACGTAAAATATTACAACAAAAATATTTATACAACCCTGTTATTTAAGATTTCGATACACAATTAATAAATACGCGCATCAGCTTTTCTTGGAAAATGTAATTTTAAAACGGGGTATTAGTGTACTAAAGTTTTCAATCTTTACTATTCACTTATTAACGTCCAGTCCAAGCCCGGAACTAGAAAGCTTAGAATGAGTTTAGAGCAAAGTAAGAGATATGTAGACAAAGTTTAAAAAGTGATTTTAGGAAACGAGTTTTAAAGGAGGACATTTTTTTGAGCCAACAATTTTGAACTTGGATTTTGTAATTTTTCTACAAATAAATTATATATAATAAATGTTTGTTTTACCTACTTTTTATCCTTTTTTTACGAGAAGAAATCGTTTACGCATACCCCATCGTTGAATCGGCGATTGGGTTAATATATGGTCAGCCTTTTACTGACGGGCATACCCACTAAAATCCCCTGTTGTAACTTCGTGCTATCCTTCAGCTTTTTGAGCCTCGATTTGAAATCACCACTTTAGCCGGATAGCCAGCCCGCTACGACACAGATTTGAATGACAAACAGGTAGATAAGATAATAGTGGATTTTAATTTATACCGAGGGATCAACAAAATCAACTCAACTCGAGCGTAACTGCAGTCAACAGGTATACTTATATATTCTATGATAAATTATTTCAGAAATTAGAATATTAGGAAAAAAACGACTCGGCTCATAAGTAAATTCTCAGGCGGGAAACGAACCCTTTGGATGTCCGGTCTTATGCTCTCCCAATTGAGCTACCGAGCCTTACAGAGCCTTGTGAACACACGTTGAAATTTTCTAGTAGGGAGGGCGGGGTTGAAAGTGCCGGGGGTAAGTAGTGCCAATGCAAATATCTAAAAAACAGATAGAGATAGCTGTAAGTTCGTATTGCATCCGACGCCCTGGCAATCTATCGCATGCGCGGCGATTATTTTAATTGCGCCTGAGACGCGTACCTAGTGGCTGTGTGTGTTATGATCCCCCAGCACCACGTGAGTAAATATTTTTTCCTTCATACTTTTTGGTCTCGAGTTAATGTTTTTGGTGTTATGGGTTTGCCATTATTGCTTATATTTTTGTAATTTATCGAACATTATAAATCAATGCAATTTAAACACTTTGTAAAACTCTTTTTTTTGTGTGTGATAAAATGTTAATATTATTGAAACGGGGTAAAAAGTGCCGTACGATCGGGGTCATTTGTGCCGCGGCACAATCAGCCCCCAATTATGCTTTACTGAGTTTTATTGATTTGTTTAACAGGATGAGAATATACAAGAGAAAAACACGTCATACAACGCTACAGCAGTAGAACGCTAAAATGAATAGAATGTAGCATATGCAAGAATTGGGATCATTTGCAATGTATAGATGATGAAGAAAGCGTAATATTTGTTTGTCCTAATTGTTATTCCGATTAGACGTCTGACGAGTAAGTTTTGTTTTTGATTTTTTATTATTTATATTTTTTTAATGATAAACTTACTGATTTCACCTAGTTGAAGTCTGAGTTATATAAGGTATTGGGAGTATTTGAGTAATCCCAGTACTTATAGTTTGTAAACAATCTTATTTTTTATAACCCTCTCTTATAGATCTCATTTATATTTAAACTAAGTAGAAATACTAATGTAGACGATACTTTCGTATCTGATAGACAGAAGAGTCATTTTTAGTTGTTTTTTTTACTGATTTTTAGTATAAAACTACTAAAGTTTATAAAAAATGTTTTTTAATTTATTTTAAAATAAAAATAAATCTCTAAAAATATGGTTTTTTATTCTTTAATTCATTATAATTCATGTTAAAGGCCAAGTATTATGAACGGCACAACTGACCTCAGCTGAGGCACAACTTGCCCCAGCGAGGGGTCAGTAGTGCCTTACGACCACTGCTTAAAAATATGATTCTCTAGATAAAATTATTCGAAAACCACTTAAACTTGCTATAAATTAAAAATCTAGATTAAATTTCACCTAAGATAGACTAGAGCTATTAACCACATAATTCATTTTACTCGATTTATCTAGGGATTTGTCAAAGCGTTGTCTCTTCAATCTGAGGAACATCCTCTCATATTGCAAAGAAACACTTTTACAAATGTTAAACAATCGATTAAGATGAAACAGCCATTAAGTTTTATGATTTTATATATGTTTTCATTTTTCAATGCTAGTTTATATAATAAATTATTTTTAACAGAAACTCCCTTTTAGAAATTTACTTTTGAGCCGAGTCGATTTTCACTAATATTCTTCTATTAAAAATAATTCATAAAGTTAAAAAAATAATAATATTATAAAATTATATATATTCTATGTTAAGAAATAGGTATATATCGATCAGCCCGCCGAGCATACACGACAAAATTTTGTCGACCCGTTTTCTCGTGTTTTAGTCTTTTGTCGTAAATCGTACCTAACATGGTTGCGCTTAGAAATCGACTCCTTATGACAAAAAAGTAGTTTTACTGAGCCGCGGATTTTTGTCTACAAACTCTAACACAGCAATAGCGTTTATCGATATTTTCGACATATTTCTCGTCCTTACGCTAGTACGTAGAGAAGGAGACGACAAGTGTTTTGTCTGCTATTTTGATTGAAGCGATGGCAGTGCCTTATTACAACTATGTATTCAAAGTAGGTATATTAAGGGCGAACGACATATATATATATATATATATATATATATATATGTTACTTATATTTATATAAATATATTTCTATAAATATAAATATATTCCTATAATTAAGTCGGACCAGCGAGCACCAACATACTCTAGGGCAAGCGTAGGAACTGCTGGCTACCCAGTTTCTCGACTTATTAACGATCTACCTACTGAATTAGACGTCAAAGTTAAACCTAATAATATCAAAACTGTAACTTTATATAACAATCGGATTAGTAATAGTATGAATACTAATTATGTTTTATAAATATATTTTACTTTGTGTAGTAACATTTATCAATCTTTTTGTAGTTGACTCATTAGCATTCTTTACAAATGTTAGCAAACCTCGGGTTTTTTTACGATATATTGGCACAAATTTTTATATTGTACCTTATTACTTCAAATCGTAAAACAGGTGTAACTAAATATATATATAAACATATATTTACTGCGAGATTCGTTATTTCGTTTTTTCCCCGTCTGGTTTTCCAGTATTACTTTCAAGTGATTTATTTAATTCTCTTTATTTGGTTTGAAGTAGCAGCGGTTTCAAAGAAACAAACACCATACAGAGAAACGATCAACCACAGATCATGTAAGTCGTCAGACAACGTCAAAATTGATGTTTCCAAAAAGTAAATAAAAGGGTAAAACACACAACACTACTTAAATAAACGATAACGATATGGCTATGTTAGATAATAAAATAAGTAGTTTATAATCATATATCAAAAGGCAAAAACAGTTTTTCTAAACTGCTCTTCTATCGTGGGCGATATATCTCAAGTAGCACATGCTAGGCTGGCTGATTGTGCTTATCTGGCTGTAAGTGAGAAGACTTACATCAATTATTATACTCATAATTAACATAAATGGTTCTCTCCGTCGTCGCGGCAAAGTTGTATTCATCAGCTCGACGTGAATCTGAGGTGGTGATCAGATGTCTGTTTGTCTCAAGTCCTATTACAAAGTAGTCCGTAGAACCCACCAAGAACCAAAAGAGATTGGTTCTATCTCACGCCACTTATTTAAATTTAAACTTTTTTATTTTAAAGCATTGGTAATAATTGATTAGCTCGAATAGCAACAATCTTAAGGAAAATGTGTCAGAGTTCTTTATTAGAATATAAATAATTATCTTTAATATTTAACGTCCCATACTGAGGAAATTAGTTCGTTCACCCTGAATTTATCCCCAATATCTAAGGGACGTTCCATCCACTTGGCAAAGTTTGTCTACCCTGTATTATGCCCAGATCGGTTAAAATGGCTACAAAACGCTATTGCTATGTTAGATTTTTTAGAAAAAATCCGCGGTTAAATAAAACTACTCTATTGACATAAAAATCGACTTCTCAACGCAACCATGTTTGAGACGATTGACGACAAATGGTTAAAACACGAGAAAACGGGTCGACAAAATTTTGTCGTGTTGTGTATGCTAGGCAGAATCTTTTCTATTTGTAAATCAATTTTCATTTATATTTTATTTTTCGAGATGGCGGAGGTAACGGTAAGCTCATTTAGGTTGCATATCTAAACTTTATATACGGTACTTTCCTCGCGTGGATTTTGATATCAGAATATTTATTTGTACTTATTACATACCGTGTCGCGAAACTATACCGCAGTTAAAGTTTGAAATCTCATTTAATAAACGGCCTTTTTGGTAGGTAGCTTCAAAAAATTACAAAAAACTAAAAAGCATGAAATTAGGGGGTTATCCTAAAATAATGACAATGAATATTAAACACGGTTATTATAGTTAAAAATACTTTATTAAAAAAAACTTTTAAAAAACCACGTTTTACTACGGGTTATAGATGTACTAAAAAGGAGAAAATATTTTTTTACAAATGGACTAAAATATAAAAATAAATTTTTGGTAATAATGAAAATTTACGATACAAATATTCTAAAATTTATTTATTTATTTATTATATATTATGTATTGTTCTGAACATTCATACGCAGAATTTGAAAAATTTCCAAAAAATTAAAACGTGGTGCGTAATTTAGATCAACAGCGTTATTGATATTATATTAATATTTTCATTATCTTTCCTAAATCCCTTCCTAACTAAACCAATGCAATAGTAATGCTGTGGATGGCATTGAATAGTTTTTCAAGTATAATGCGCACCACGTTTTAATTTTTTGAAAATTTTTCAAATTCTTCGTATGAATGTTCAGAACAATACATAATATATAATAAATAAATAAATAAATTTTAGAATATTTGTATCGTAAATTTTCATTATTACCAAAAATTTATTTTTATCTTTTTAGTCCATTTGTAAAAAAATATTTTCTCCTTTTTAGTACATCTATAACCCGTAGTAAAACGTGTTTTTTTAAAAGTTTTTTTTTTATAAAGTATTTATTTAACTCTTTTTAGTTTTAAATTATCTGAATTGTGCCTACTTAGTTCTTCAATATATACATGTAATATATATCAAATATCCAGACACACCACGTGGAGGTTAATTTAATTAATGCCTAATTAAGTGGTTTTAGAATGTAAAACTGATTAAATATGAAATTGTTAGGTGAAACAAGCCTGTATACAAAATTTCAGCTAAATCGGATAAGAGGAAGAGGTCGAAATAAGGATCTCAAATTTTGACGACAAACCAACAGACAGACAAGTGAAGTTAAGTAAAACGTGGTAATTAAAGCCTAATTAAGGGGTTTTAGGATGTAAAACTGATTAAATATGAAATTGTTAGGTGAAACAAGCCTGTATACAAAATTTCAGCCAAATCGGATAAGAGGAAGAGGTCGAAATAAGGATCTCAAATTTTGACGACAAACCAACAGACAGACAAGTGAAGTTAAGTAAAACGTGTTAAAAAAGCAGAGAACAGAGAGACTTCTAACTAGTCCTACATTTAGTTTATCGTTTTTCTGAAACAATAATTCACTTAAAAACACTTCGCTATGGCCTTTAAATTTCTCGCTTCGGAGGTATTTCTTATACCGAGGAAAAAATAGAAATCACTGGGAGCTAGATTAGGCGAATAGAACCGATTGATATTTTTTAACGATTGTGGGCGCCTGCTTCGGTAGCTAATTTTTATCTTACTTGTTCTTTTTGGGATGATCAATGATGCATACATACAATGTCAAGAAATATGTAGCATAGCAAAAGCCGTATCTACCAAGATGGAGATAGGCAGAGAGAGAGGGTATTTTTATCCCTGCTACATTACGTTAAAAATATTTAAAAAAATGCAAAGGCGTCATGGTTTATGTTGCCAAAAACAGTAACAAAACAACCTAAGTAAATGAAAATAACAACAACAATAAATTAATAAGGGAAAATATATTTTTTGCTTTTATAATAAAAATACTTGTTACATTCTCATCAATTAAGCACTGAAAAGTGTCTTATGGATAGATAAATAAATAAGTAATATTCATAGAAATAGATATAAATACCCATGTATCAGGTGCAAACGCCCGTATTCAACACAGAAACGTCTGCCACTTCCGGGACTCGAACCTGGAACCGTTTGACTTAGAATGTAAGTTCACTCATGGTCGACCAAACTAGTAAAAAAATTATCGTTTTACTGCAAAATTTAAATACTATATTTACTAAGAGTATTTTTACAAAGAGCTATAAAAGTTTAAACAAAATTTGACAAACGTGTAGGAAGCGATAATATTTAAAATCAATTAAAAAAACTTTTGTCAAATGAATAAATATAACGCTATAACTGTCACTGCTTCCTTTCTTATCAACAAAACATAGCCCTGAGCATTGACCGTCGAATGGATCAAGTTTGATTGAGAATGGCCGCATTCAATTCACAGTTGTACTATAAACCCGTTACTTGGCGCGCGTACGCTTTCTCTGCTAGCAGCAGCGCAGTTTTAACATCATTCTACATATAAAGTTATCCAAAATGGAAACCAAACAAAACAACAATTTCCCTCATAAAATGGAGGATGTACCGCAGGAGGAGGCCGAACATCTCATGAAATATTTTACTGGTATGTTAATATTTGTACTAATTTAAAATCGAGCATCATTTTGGTAAGACAAACATGGATCAATGTTTGCTAATTGCCCATATTTCATCGTTGAAACTTCTTTAATCTCAGTAACGGATATATTTATACATATAAATGTGTTTCAAATTAATAACATTTTTTTTTTAATTTTCTTAATGAAATTATTTTACAATATTTAAAAACACGTACCTATACAATTAGTACCGTAAACTGCTGTTTTTTTCGGTAACTATAAACTTGTTAAATTATGATTAGGGAAAGAAACTTTACCCACCAAACAATGAATTTGACTGCATAACAAAACAATGTTGATATGAAGTTTGCAACTGAATATTTTAATTAACTACTATTATTAATCTGTATTAACAAAAGACAATATCATTAAGAGTAAATGTATAATTCTCGCATTCGACCCCCGAAGGGGCAAATATTTGTGAGATGAATTAGAGCATTTGTACCTGGGTCATGGAAATTCATGTATATATTTTCATAAATATTGTATGTAATATGTACATATAAAAAACTTTTAGTTGTATGATTATTACTAATTTTCTATGTATCAT
Organism: Calamotropha paludella; assembly: GCA_927399485.1. NCBI lineage: Eukaryota > Metazoa > Arthropoda > Insecta > Lepidoptera > Crambidae > Calamotropha > Calamotropha paludella. The sequence continues at coordinate 21,563,223 of OV656811.1, read as the reverse complement.
ATTATGTCTATTTCTATTCGTTAACCTAGTACTTATTTGGTTTCCTGTAGTCTACAGTTTGTAGGATGTACGAACAACATCATTTAAAAACAAACAAAATCTATCAAAGGATGTTATTTTAGACTATATTTTAGTTTATTTTATGTACTTTAGATACATGTATACGAAAGTGAAAAGAAAAATTCTACGTTCAAGTGCGTTTAGTATCTTCACAAACGCATTAACAAAGTAAAGAGTAATGAGAGCTGGTTAAGGTTTTAGATGAGCGTTTTATTTAGGTTTTAGCAAAGCTGTGGAGTTTTACTGAAACGCCTCGTGGACTTCTTAGGAGGGCATTAAAAGCACCTTCCGTTATTTTCTTTGACTTACACACCCTTCCTTACGCCATTGTATTATTGACGTTTAATTTGTAGATTGTTAGTTAATTGTTAAGCACTAGTCTGTGAACAGTGTAATATATTTACTAAACGCGCTCCCTGTGGCTTATCCAGAGTTTGACGTCTTTGTGGACAATCCTAGATCCTATTTAAAAAAATGGATACAAGAGTATGAATAATGTAACAATGCCATTCATAATTATGTAAGTGGGTTAACCCCGTTTAATTATGTTAAATAAAATAAAAATAAATATTGTCAAAATTATTCAGGAGATTAGAAATGTCGATGACTACTGATTTCGAGGGTATCTTTTATTAATTTAACATCATATTCAACTCATTAATTCAACATCTTATTAATTTAAAGATATTTGAATTTCAAACTGTAAAATATTTTCAGAAGCAGAACATAACAGTAGCATAGAGCAATCAAAATATTCATTATAGTTTTAAATAAGTAGGGAGTTCGTAGATATATACGTTCAGACTAAGGATAAGGATTAAGGACAATAGGTGAATGACTTTTACAAAAATCTTTAGCCAGGCAAACGACAGATAAGCTTACACTGGTTGATAAAAGTCTCATTGACATGAATACAACTTTTTTGATCAGTTATCTGTTTATCCAAGAAAAGGTTATAATTTTTCAGACCTTTAAATCTCAGTAGAAAGATGCCAATGAGTCTACGGTAAAAATAATAACAAAAAAATTAGTTTATATCTTATTATGAATCCATCGTGGATCTGACGGCTAAGTGTAATTTGCAAATATATAATTGTTAGGTACTACACAAATCTCTGTAAGATGACTTATCATGCAATTGTTATTTCAAGTGCACAGGTATAGAGTTAACTTTACATAAACTTATTGGTATTATTGCTAGTTCACACAGTGGAAAGTCGTTATCGAATGCGTTATAGATTTCTATAAAAATCGTATTTCCTGTAAGTTAGGTGCATTTTAACAACAAAAAAACATACAATATTTTACACAGACGATATCAAGTATCGCCGCCTAAACCCGTGCTAGTATTCGCAAAACCTCAAGTGAAACCTGTGGTTTCGCAATTCGGTAGGGCCTAAGAGAAGCCTGCATTATTTTCGTTGAATCGATATTTTATATCGTAACTCAGATAATTGCAATCTTCTGATCACACGATTAGTTCTGGGTAAAAATTGCATCCTGTTGAATCGACGAAGAAATCGATAGATCGTATTGTCGTATATCGATCTTCTTTAGATAGATTCAGATCGGACATCTCTAATAGGGTCGTGTATTCTCCTCAAGCTTTCTTTGCGTATCCAAATAATACTTTGACATTGCGAATTAAAATAAATTTAAAAAAGAATTTAAAGCGTATCGCTCGCTACCTGCATCATTTTAAATAATACTAAGGCAAAACTACTTAATTTATCTATTGCAATTTGAAAAAAGATTTAAAAAATTAAAGAAAGTCTCCTTTATTTAATTTTATCACAGAGGCTTTCTATACTCAAAATAGACTTCTTCCATTTAATTTAAACTTGCGACTTTGCGGTGTATGTAGGCATTAAACACACGACTCAGATATGGTGTTGTAAGTCTTTGAAATTATCTTAAAATGATTTAGTTTTTCCACCACTATTCCAAATCTTTAGATTTACAATGGTCGATTGCCGATTTAATAACCGAACCACTGTAACAAGTCACGTATACCAGTTACCCTTGAAATGCCCTCTCGCCCGCCGTTCAAATTAACAGTGCATTCAAAATGAATAACAATTAACTAACTACCTATTTATAGGTGCAATTTTCTGTATTAGGTATGTAGGAGGAAATAATTCTTAACTTACTTATTTCACAATGATAAAAAAGGCAATTACATATTAGTTCTCTCCTTTCGTATTAATTATGTTCTTTTCAAGAGTTTTGTACACAGAGTAACTTTTGGTAATAGGAAAAAGCTACTTAACACAAAAAGGGGTAAAAATGTTCATCACGTCAAATATCGTATGATTTTTGTCAATTTCATTGGAATTATGATTTTAGTTTGAAAGAAAAATCCGAGACACTCTCTAACTATAAAAGGTTATTTAGGAATTTGAGTTTTTTATAAATAAACGTGAAAAAAAACGCTAATAGTGATTCATTTAAAATTGTTTAATTTCAAATACAGTTACATAATTTAATGTTTTTTTAAATAATAAAATAATGGCGTTTCTATTTCTTTTTTAATGTGATGTGTAACAATGCTTAACCAAAGCCCTCAATATATGTGTGTAAAAATATATAATAAATTACCAATAGATATAAAAATGTAAAAAAAATTACCTCCTTCCGAAAAAATTAAATATATACTTGACTGATGAATGTTTCTATACTATCAATGAATTTTTCACATCCAAAAACATGACGATATTTTTTTTTTAATAGGACGATTTAATTATTAATAATGTAGAATAATTTTAAGATTAAGATTACATTGTAATACCCTTATAGGGTTCATGTAAGGTACCTAAAACTAATTGTTATCACCATGTTAACCACATGCGTGCAATAAATTATTTGATTTGATTTGTGTGTTTGTAAAGAAATCATCACAGTTGATAATGTTGATTACCTTGTATTGCATGTTTATTTTTAATAAAATAACAAATTGGAATTGTTCCAATGATAAACACACATTAGTACCTACTTCACAACATACAAGCAATCTGTGGGGAAAGTGTAAACTTTCAAATATACGAATGTATGTGACGGTAGCAATCCTACCTTCTGAGCCAAAGGTCCAGAATTCCGGATGTGTTAAGTTTGTGATGAATATAACCATTTGTTCCCGAATCATGGGCGTTTATATACTTATCTGTATATTCTTTACATTATTAAGTACAAGCTTAGCTTAGTTTAGGACTAAAAACTTATAGTGAGTTGTCCGGAATTTATTAATTATTATTTCTAATTATTATTATACTGTTATTGCACTAACATTTTAATAGTGTGCTATTAAAATGCTAATGTATAGGTAATGGTGGACTTAACTCTACGAGAGATCTCTTCCAGCCAACCAAAGATTTGTGTGTAGATAACTAAAGTAAGCAGGTGGCACAAAATATAATGTGATAATGATGGAAAAGAAAACATGGACGTGGACACAAGTACGCGGAATATGCTTAGATTTGTGCGAGAATGTAATACTTAAGTTAGAACTTGAAGGAAAGAATGATATATGTCCAAGGGAAGTGGGCCTGAAGAAGCCTGGGCTGAAAAGGAATGGTAGAACCGAGAAGTAGCTGTTCAGCAGTTGCTATGTGCGCTTCTTATTATTTCATGTTGTATGGCACATTAGTTATGGTTTTTTTACTTAATCTCATGTGTATTTTTTATTTTTCTATAAGTAAGGGACTTTTTATACCCATTACATATTAATTAGGGTAACCCTTCGATAGTTGGATTTCAATTTAGCGAGATCTCATGCTGTCTGAGGAAGACAAAATTGAGGATCATTATACTGTTTTAATCTTATATCTATTTATTCTGAAAGTCAAAAGGTTAAATCTTTAACAATAGAATATCTAGAGATCGAAAGAGTTCAACTTGCTCAGTTTCGTTTACAATTTTGTAATTGCAACCTTGTTTGTTGGTATGTACTCTAATCATTGCTCAATAAAATAACAAAAGAACTTTTTGGACTAAGGTCGTATGTTGATTACAACCAACCTAACATTTTAAACCCAGTATTTAGCAGTACCTATTTGGGTGGTCAATTTTTAAATTAAATTTCATTTTTAGGTTGGTAGGTTTAAATAAAATAGAGATTTATTTAACGATAGTTAATAGGTAGGGTCATATAAAAAATTACGCAAAGATAAAGTAAAAAAATGTGGTAGAACTTTTTCACATGTATGTGTACCTATACATTATAACTAGATTACTGACCTTCATTCATTTTCTATAATTGATTACTTTTTATGTGCATAACAGAACTCATTATCGAAAACTATTTAGTAATGTTCCAAACACGATCACATATACCTATAAGTCAAAAAGTGTACAATTTTTAAATTGTACACCAGGAACGATTTGGACAAGAATGCGATCACCAGAAGAGGCTGCCGAAGAGTATAGGTATACAAAATATACGGATTTTTTATTTTTGTGAAAAATCGGATACATTGGGAAACAAAAACAAAGTTTAATCTATAATTTTTTTAATTATTCATAAAAATTTAGTGCAACCACATATATAAGTAAAACTTAAAAAACCAAGAATAGACGGTGGTTATAAAATTGGTTGAAATGGAAGGAGATTGCCACTTTTCATAAAGTCGTGGGTTCGGATCTTGCTTGAAAATTAAGAGAATTCGGATTTTTAATAGAAATAAACATCACAGGAGACCGAAGAGCTAGCAGCTACCTCGCACAAAGAATTAGTCTAGCTACTCATTCAAAGGGGGAAAGCTGCCAGTATCTTCGGAACCTTGCTTAAAGGGACTCCTTTTTTATTATATTGTATATGTTTTGTTAGGTTTTTAGTTTTAGGTTAATTTAAGATAAATTTAAATATTATTTTATAATTAGTTAATTAATAAATAGAAATCCAAAATAGCATAGCAAGATTTTATTATTTATTTTTGTACTAATTACCCTATTAATGGCAAAGGCATTGTAATTCCAGTAAAAAAAAATCTGAGTTATATCGTGGAAAGAAGGACAGACAGAGAAATTTTGCGAGACTTGTTATTTACTACGGAACCCATAACATATAATAATATAAACAACTTTTCCAAAGAAAAAGCTTTCGGAACAAATAAATTTTAATAAAATTAAATTTTATAATAGAACCAGTAAATCATGATTTTTATAGATGACTGGTATCAATGTTATTTCTTGTTTACAGGTGAATTAACTGGCTTCGTGCGTGTCGGACCGAAAGGGTACTACCTACCTCACAAATACAAACAGGAAGCAGCTAATATATACAACATGCCTCTCAGATCTTCAGACATATTCGTCACTAGTTATCCACGATCGGGTAATCATTTAGATTTTTTATTTTATGTATAAATGTGTATGTTAGCCTGATGGTGCCCGGCAGAGGAGAATAGCACCAACTCTGAATATTAACCTCTCGTATTTGTAGACCAAAAAGTGAGCAGCAATTTTTCCCGAAGTACTTCTATAGTGCGAGCTCCAACCCAAGCGTGGAGATTGGAAAAACCCTTCCGTTTTAGGCGTTTAATCCTAGTAGCGGCTCTACGTTTGTATCATGATAACAAGCACTCGTTTCCGAGCCATGGGTGTTTTTATAATTATTTTTGTTATATTCCTTACTTACGAGTAGTATCCAATGTATAGCTTTTGCTTAGATTATAGCTATAGGTATAGGTAATTGGTCTTGTATAGTTATATAGCCCATGGTAGGTATTATAAGAATAAAAAAAACCACGAGTAAGAAAAAGATGAAGGTAATTTCAGACATTCATTGATCGGGATGTCAGCTTTAACCGAAACAAGTTCGATTCTTGCCAAATAATACATAAGGGAGGACGCACTAAGTAGTAATATAGCTTCTTACGAGTGGTTACCGGGAATATCTCATTGTTAATGTTAGTTAAAAAAAAGGGTTTCAGCCTGAATAGGCGAACAATAGACTTTGCGTGTGGCGTTAGCCACTGAAACCGTATCATTATTGAATCGATGATAACTCCTTCAAATCAAGTTTTAGGGAAATCAACCCAGAATAAAACTATCTTCATTTTTCACGTAAATCAAGCTCGTAGCCTTCGTTTTTGTAATTGTATGTAGCAACGAATCAGTTAATTACACAAGCGTCAAATAATAATTACATCCCTATGAAAATGCAATATTTGTTATATGCCTGCTAATCTTGTGGCGACCATACAAAGTTGCAATTGTCAATTCAGCAAATTCCAAGACGTCCGTAGTAGTGGCTCAAAATCCCATTAACAAGGTTGCTAAAATTATATAAAAAAATTCTAGGTACAACATGGACACAGGAATTGGTGTGGATGGTAGCAAATGACCTAGATTATGCCAAATCAAACGAGATACCACTTGCTGAACGCTATCCGTTTTTAGAGTAAGTGTAATTTTATCACTACCTGGTACAAACATATATTTTTTGATACGATGAGTGATGAGTGTGACCTAATTTACTCGAGTTTTTAATTCAGATTTTCAGTATGCGTCCACCCAATAATGAAAGAACGTTTTACGGCAGAGAACAGCGATAGCAAAAGAAAATTAGAACTTCTAGAATTAGTGACGCAACCTGGGACTGAGCAGCTGGCGGCTATGCCTTCTCCGAGGTTCGTCAAGACCCATCTTCCCTTGTCTCTCCTGCCACCCAACTTGTTGGACACTGGCCGAGTCGTGTATGTAGCAAGAGATCCAAGAGATGTGGTTGTATCATTCTATCATCTAAACCAGCTCATGAGAACACAGGGCTACATAGGAGATCTTAAAACTTATTGGAATTTCTTTATCAAAGACTTACGTAAGTTCTCCAAATCAACTAAAACCAACTCACTAAAGCCGTCAAAGATATCAGCACCAAGGAAGAGCTTATTAGTATAAAAATCGATTCAAGTGTTATTTTCTTACAATCATCATTTCTTAGAATCAATCAAATGCTTTTTATTATTTACATCGCCACTTTGACACTCACTCCAACCAATTTTATAGGGTAGCTATAAGTACTGATTATAAACAGCTTGGAATTACCTATCCCGGCATAGTTTATTTCATTTTTATGCTGAACTTATATTCTTTTAAACAATGTATCAGGTTTTTCAGAATACCGTACCTAAAATAAATATTATGCAATGTCACAAAATATTTGTTCTGAATCCAATTTTAGTAGGCAAAAGGAACTGTGTTATAGTCATTAGAAACAAAGATGGTTTCACAACACCCAGACCCGAAACAATATAGAAAAGTCCGTTTTCTATATTACCCTGGCCGGGAATCGAACCCGAAACCACGGAGTAGCGATACCATGAAAGCCAGTCACGGAAGTCATAAAGGTGGTTAAAGCTTCTGAAGAAGTCAGCATATTGACAAAACCAAGGAATTAACCTGGCAGTTGTGGCGTGTGAACCAATTATGTGGAAAATATTTTTCACCTATATGGAAAATCCAACCGAAAGTAAATTATAAAATATATTTTTTAGATCATTGGACGCCTTACTTTGAACATCTGAAAGAAGCTTGGGAGAAAAGGCACCACCCTAGAATGTTATTCTTGTTCTATGAAGAACTGGCTAAGGTAATATTTCCAAAGGAGCCTTTGACTTAACGCAGCTTATTTAGTGATGAGGAATTGGGCCCCAATTTTTTTTTTTTTAAACATAATATATTGTATTTATTTAGAAGTAAGGGCTGCGAAGTTAAAGTAACCAATAAATCGCTTTAGTTGTTGTAAATTGCTTATTACAACAACGATCGACTACAAAAATAGTGATAATGCATCGTTATCCTCTTTATTCATTCTACATTTCTCATTTTCAGAAAGTAAGGGTTCAATTTCAAGGAAATATATTTACTTACAGGACTTACCGGCAGCAGTACGTCGCGTCACAAAATTCCTCGATAAAGATTTCAGTGACGAAGAAGTGGCTCAACTGTGTAATCATCTCAGTATAGAAAATTTCAAGTACAACAAGTCTGTGAACCAAGATGATATGAAGGAGCTTGGCATATCTGTCAGTGGAGAACTTTCTTTCATCAGAAAAGGTATCATTACAAATTTTATTAGTACATAAAAATATCAGATTCCGGTAAAACCAGAATAATAAAACATCCGTTACTTAGCATAGACATTCTCGCACACAGCCAATTTTTTGTAAAACGTATTTACGGTTTCACCGACTTTTATCCGCCGATTTTGTGACCGACTCAACGGCCGAGTCCAACTCTATATACAGAAATGAAGATGTTATGAATTTATAGTGTTTCGCTATATTTGTGGACGAATTACTCCACTTTGCCCCATGGTCTACTCAATCCCTGATGACGCATTTATCAAACATAAGTGATAAGGTCGAACATATACGAGGGTGGATTGAAAAGTTCTCGGCCTAATATAGATACATTCAATTCTGAAAATCAAATCTACCTACATTATTTAGTGCGATAACTAGTTTTGATTTTATTAACTTATTAACATAGCAATCGGACGTAATTTCCGCGAATGGAGCAAATCGAGCAGCGTGCCGTCATTAAGTACTGGTACCATCAGACTTCTTTCTGTTCCCCAACCTAAAAAAGCACTTAGGAGGTCAACGATTTTCGACAAACGATGAGGTCAAAGCAGCAGTAGACGCATATTTTGACTCTAAGGAAGAATCATTTTTTTTCAATGGTCAAAATGCTTGGAAGGGCAGGTAGCCTAAGTGCATTGAACTTGATGGTTATTATGCAGAAAAATAAAAATATAATAGATTTTGTATGTTTGTTTTCTTGGTTAGGCCGAGTACTTTTCAATCCGCCGTCGTAGAAAAAGTGACGTTTGATGACTAGATTTAGATTTTTTGTGGAATTATAATGAAGAACATAAAAATACGGGTTTCATCCATTTACATCTCCTATATTTTCTATGCCAATAATACATTTTTTTTAATTACATTTTTGTCTATTTAAAAGTGATCATCTTAAAGTTGATAAATATATGTGTCTTATATAAAACCATTATTGAATATTTCTCAGGAAAAGCCGGTGGATGGCGTGATCACTTCGACGAAGAAATGAAGCAGCAAGCCGAACAGTGGATAGCGAAAAATCTACGCGACACGGACCTTCGTTTCCCGCACATGGACATTTGAAAGAATGGATCGACAGTAAAAAAAAAAGAATGGAAAGGGTGTGATAACCATTTATTTGAATAAAATGCTATATTTTAGTATTTCTTTGTAACACCATGATATTTAAGTTTACATAAACAATAAGCTAATAAGAATTAAGTAAACAATTTTTTTCAACGTTTCATTGTGACAAAAATAATAATAATTTCGAACATTTTGTAAATAAAACAATACCTCAGTCCTTCTTCACATTTTTTATTAAATAATACGGTTATACAATGAAAATAAATTAGAAGCCAGATTTAAAATCAATCATTCGTTGGTAATATAAAATTCTAAAACAGACTTATAATCAGGATAATGGATAATAACCATATAGAAGCGGCGCGCCGAGCCCCGGCCGCGGCCCACGCTCGGCGCGTCGGCCCATGTAACGAACCGGCAACGTACAAGTCTATAAAAAGCGACTCTATAATATAAAACTGGGAGGAGACTCCCGCACCTAACGACTCACCGCCACGAGCGGCATTAAAACTATCATACACTTATAGAAAATCACAAAATTCAAGCGGAAATAATAGGAATCGTGTTGGCGGCGCCTACGCGATAACATCAGGCAGCAGCGCGTTGTCCGCGGCGGGCGGCGACGGCGGCGGCTTGCTCAGCTCCGCGTCTGCTCCGTTCGTGAGCCCGTTTTGGTCCACTTGCTTGCTCGCCGCCTCTGTCTTCTTCGGCACCTTCACTGGAACACTCTTTGTGCCTGGAGCTGTCTGTTAGAAATAAAGAAAACATTAAAATCTCTTATTGAGTAGAAACACAACAAGGTGCTGGAGTTGGAGTGTTAATTACAATTGAAGCGGGCTTGCGAAACATATTCAAGAGGTAGCGCACGACGAATGATTTCGCGGAACACCTAATCTGATATAGGTGCTAAAAATTTAGCAATGTATTCCATTTTGTATAAATAACTCAATAAGTTAAGCAAATAAACTAGTTCATTGATAAAAATCATAACACACTGAGAGCCTATGTGTGCGATTTTTTACGTTAAAAGCGTTGTAATTATTTAATGTTTAAACCTGAACTACACGTTTCCACTCAGTTTTCTACTGGTCTATACATTGAAGTCTATTTGTAATAACAAAACTATTTGTAATAGTAAAAACAGCTTTTTACTAAATGCCCTGAACGAAATCATTTTTTTTGTCAGCTTTTTTTGCTTTTTGTAATCTAAAACACAGCCTAAACTTATTTTGGCGAGATAAGTTTATGCCGTTTGACTTTAACTAGCAAATAGCTGATGTTATAAGGAAAAAGTTAAGCTACTTTTATTTTGAAAACAGAACGCAACAAATTAAAACCCATAAATAATATAAAATTTGATATGCAAATTATATGCATGCCAGAGGTTTATACATGGTCGTCGTATGAGCGTTGCAAAGCATGATGGGCATGGTTATCTATACTCCTATATAAATATGTAGTTTGTCTGTACATTTATTTTCTTGGACAAATGTTATGATACATATTCGTTTTATGACTCACTGATACAAATTCTTTAATTTTTAAAATTGATGTCTGTCTGTTTGACTGTATGTCCATCTATAAGTCAAGAACGGGTTAACCGATTTCGGTGAGAATTGTTTAATGGTAAGAACATGTGATTGCAAAGGGGTACAGAAAAGTACATAGGGTGCATTTTATCCAAAAACAGTGCTGTTCCAGAGAGATAGAAATATAACTTTTTATGGGTAGTCTACATTAAAGAGAGCGACACCGCGGATAAAAGTTAGTTATTACATATTATTTAAAAGTGAATGTAAGTTCATAGAGATAATTATTTCTATAAGTAAAATAAAGTGATCTACTTTAACAAATCCAAGCTGATCAGCGAATAACATGACAATCACAACAATGCCAAAACTGCCATTTTCACATTAATAAAATTCAGTTCAGCCTATTTATAACAAAAATAAATTTTAACATATTTTGTCTCTTGAGACCAGTTAATTATAATTTCCACGTTTATCCGCACATGAGTATTCAATAATTTATGGTTTTAACTAGTTTAAAAACAGTTCTTTACAACTGTGAGGGCAAGCAAACTTTGTAGAACTGCATAGTGGCAACCCTTAAAGAAGATAGTGTATTGTAGTAATATAAGTTATTTACAGGATTTATTTTTACTATGTACCTTGTTATTGAGTTTCCGATATTTCGGCACTGTTACAAGTGCCATGATCACGGAGCGACTGAAGTAATTGCGGGTAGGCTGTTATTGGCAGAAATATCGGTCTACCCTCCGACGAAGTCTTTTATTGCGTTCGTTACCCGTACCACTGTACATGGTACATGGTAAAAATCTCGTAAATAACTTATATTACTATAATGTTAGTGACCATGAAAGTTTAAAACAATATATAAGATAGTGTTTTGTTTTTAATGATTAATGGAACGGAATATAAAAAACAAAAGTCTATGAACGTCTTGTTTTGTCATTTTACCGTTTTCCAAACAAGTTTTAGCCATTTTTTCAGGTTTTATACTAACTTTACGGTGTTCTATGCACGGTAATGCTATATCTATCATTTTCGGGATTAGTCAGGAACTACAAAACCACCTGTTTATAGTTATCAAGTATTCTCTACCACGATTTTAGTAATAATTTAAAATTCTTTGTTGAGATCATACCTTGGTCGCAGCAGTCCTAGGAGGTGCCGCCTTGGCTGTGATGCGCTTGTTAGCGAGATCTTTTGTTTGCTTGTCCAGGGGGCGCGCCGCCCCCGGTCCTGCCGCTGAGCGAGGCGCCGGCTTCGGGGCCGCAGTCCTTCAAAATAAACAAACATATTACATACCCCAATCTTGCTTAACCCCTTAAAACCCGAGAGCATTATATCATGCGCACGACAACGATACCTACGATCCGCGAGCATTATATAATGCTCTATAGCATTTTGGTAATTGTTCTTTTTGATTGAATGATATTTTTTGCCCGATAAAGGGGGAAATAACGCATTTAACACAAAGCTGGGCTCTTAACTCAACTATCTATTTGATTTGGGCTATTAACTCTTAACTCGCTATCATATTATGCCGTCGCTCCACAACCTGAATGAGAAAACAAATCTCGGAAAGCGACACAAACGACACAATAAGTATACTACTGACCGGACAACATTGAATCAAAGCAGATTAGAAAAAAGTTGTCAAATAAAGTAAGGAATTAACACTTGTTCAACATTTTAAGTTATCAATAAAGTAAATAAAAAGCAACAAAAACATTCCTTACCTCTAAGATTTGGATAAATAAATAGTCAGTATTTATCTAATTATACAATTTTACACTAAAGAGTCGGACCGGCATAGTTATGTGTACGTTGTGTATATAATTATGAAAAATTTATGTGTCCATGCTAGTGGCAATACTCGTGTCATATTTATTTAACATTATAAAAAAATATGTACGGATCCTCAGTTTATTTTTCAAATAAAGTTAAATGTATGGTATAGTCTAAATGTTCTAATGAAGGTGAAAGCAAGACGCTGTATTACTGTTAAATTATGCGAACCGGAACTTACTTAGTGGGCGCAGACGCAGGTACTGAAGGGGGCGCGGGTGCGGGGGCGCGAGGTGTGGGTCGCGGCGCAGGGCGCGCGGCAGGCCGGGCGGCGCCCGCGGGCCGAGGGCCGGCGGGTTTCGCCTCCTGAACGCACCGTGAAGTATTTCATTAGCGACATGTGATGAATGAAAACATATACTTATCTATTTATTATTTTTATATAGAAATTTATATAGAAAAAATTCAACTAGTCTCAGGTTCCAAAGCCGTCTTTCTTGGCGATTACTCTTCCCATAGACCTGTAGAATTATCTCAAGTGTTTCTCATGGCGACTAATAGATTTATTTCATATACAAATAATTTTTTTATTTACGAATTATAACCCTTTTTTTCATGCCTACCTTAATATCTCCATTCGCGAGCGGCTTCTTTTCGGCCACTTTCGGCTTGGCGTCCGCCGGTCTAGGGCGAGCAAGCGTGGGGCGCGGTGCGGGCGCGGTGGCGGGCCGGGCAGCGGGCGGGCGCGCAGCCGGCGCCGGTTTGGCTGTCGCCTTAGGCGCGGCGGAGGCGGGGCGTGGCGCGGCGGCCTTCGGCGCAGGGCGCGGGGCGGGTGCTTTTGTGGTGGCGGGCGCGGCGCGGGCCGTAACGGCTTCCTTTGCGGGCGCTGGGGCCTTAGACGCCGGTGCCTTGGCGGCGGCAAGTGCAGCGCGAGCCGTAGCGGCGGGTGCTGAGGCCTTGGGCGCAGGGCGTGGGGCGGGCGCTTTGGCGGCGGCGGGCGCTGGGGCCTTGGGCGAGGGGCGCGGGCTCATTGCGGCCGTCTTTGTCGCGGAAGACGATTTGAGCGCGGCCGGTTTCGTGGTCGATGCGGGCGTTCGTGGGCTCGCGGCTACGCTCGTCCGCGCCTGGGTCTTCGGGGCAGGCTTCGCCGTGGGCGTTGTAGGAGACTTCTTAGTGATAGTTTTCTTGGCGGCACCGGCGGACGCTGCCGCGGCAGCAGCCACGGTGGCCGCGACGGCAGCGGTGGCCAGAGCCGGCGCCGCATCAGCGGCGATTGGCGTTTCGCTGACGGGCGGGATATCGACGACAGGCGCAGTGGTAGCGGGCGTGGGCGGTGGCGTGGCACCGTCTTCATGTCGGATCTCACTAGTGACAGGCATGCAGATCTCCTGCGCTCTCGACTCGGGTATGCCAATATCTATATCGGTAACAAGATCTGAGCGCGGCACGTCAGGTACTATGTCGGGGGCGGGGCCGGCGCTGACTTCGTCCGCAAAGGCCTCTTGAGCGAGCTCTGGGGAAAGTCTCTCCTGTAGCGCCGCTTCGACGTCCGCCGGGGCGGGACAAGAAGCGGGTGAGGTTGCCGCTTGCTCGACGTCTAGAGGGGATAGAGCATCCAGCCGAACTGTGGATTCGATAGAATCTTCGGTCATAGGGGGCGCCTCCCTCTGTATCGATGACTCGACGGGGAGGGAGCACTGGATCGGAGCGGGAGATTGCGCGATCGGAGGTGGGGATTGCGCGATCGGAGGTGGGGATTGTGCGGGGGTGATGGGAGCTGGGGATTCTCTGGGTAACGGCACGTCGGCGGGGAGGGGCGACTCAACAGGCAGAGGCGACGGCACGAAAGTTTGACCAGGGGAGGGTGAGCGTCGTTGCTCTTCTATGACAAACGGTGACTGCGATGGTGCAGGAGAGGAAGCAGGTTCGACAACTTCCGAAGGGGGTTCGACAATAAGTTCCGGCTCAGGCGATTGGGCGTGTTGTACTGGTTCTGGGGAAGCTGCTAATTGAGATGTGGTAGATTCTAGTGAATGAGAGGACTCGGTCGGCAATACCGACGATGCTGGCGCCGGGGACTCCGCCGGCAAAGGCGATTGCGCAGGAATCGGTGACTCCGCAGGCACTGGCGATTTAGCAATATCTTCAGATAACAGTGGCGATTTTACAGGAATTGGAGACTCAGCAACAGATACCGAATCGACGGAAGCTATCGACTGGACAGGAAGCTGTGTATCACTAGGCAAGGGCGAATGAGATGGAAGCGGAGACTCTGTTGGCAGTGGTGACTCACTTGGCAGACTACAAACTTTGTTTACTTCCGCATCTGTAACAATATCTTCAGATTCAATTTTTATATTTGGTGTGTCTTGAATTACATCTTGCTGAGGAATGTCTTCTTCGTCGTCAAATTCTAGTTTTTGCTCAGAACTTTGGTGAACATCTACTTCCACACTATTTTCAATGTTATGTGTCACCTCAGGAGATATAACCTCTGCGAGTCTATCCTCCACAGGCAGTGGTGACGATGGCAATCGATAAGAACAAGAATCTCCAATGTTATCTTCTAATAATTCTGACTCTGGAACTATATCATCGTCTTTGTTATCTCCTAAGACTTCAGAGTTTTGGTCTTCTTCCGCTTTGGACAAGAAGTGAGATTGTTCTTCTATGCATGGCGAGTCGCCATTTCTGGTCTCCATATCAATGTCTTGTGAAATTTCTTCTTGTGGTGTAAGAATTCTTGCATCCTTTTCGCTTTCCGTTTGATCTAACAAATCCTCTGTAGTAAAACCTAACTCTGAGCTTTTCCCATCTGGTATTTCAGGTATTTGCTCAAATAATAATTTGTGAGATTCAGGTGTATCTGTGTGAACCACAGCACCCTGTGGTACATTACTAGGCTCAAATTCAATATTGGAGTACCCTTGCATATTACTACTGCTGACATTATAATCCATGAAATTGTCACCTTGTCCAAAGTTTAATGTGGCATTATTTGTTAAGATATCTTTCCTTTCCTCAAACCTCATTATATCATTGTTAGGCTCTGGTGCATAATTTTCCATTCCTAATAGATCTGAATGTTGTTCGGGGCTGATATTTTCTTTATCGTTTTCTGTCTCATTTTCACAGACACCATTTGGTTGAATTTCCTCATCTTCACTGTCAGGTAGTGGCTGCACAGCATTGAGGTCCACATGGGATTCTTTATTTGAAAGTCTTTCACATGTGTCATCATCCTTCTCTTGATAAAAACTCATACTCATGGGATCTCTTTCTTTATTTTTTAGCCTTTCAAGAAGTTCATCATTATCTTCCGTAACAAAAGGATTTGTTTCAGTATGTGCCGGAAATACCTATAAAACAAAAATAACGATTTTTTCATGAATCTACTTCAGTAAAACACAATATAGATTTTTTTCATATTAAAATAATTTGTTCAAAAAAATGCTTTATAGCCAAATTTAGCCTATTAGGTTATTTAATTTCTCACATATTGTTACAGAGTGCAAATTTTAACAATATTTAAAAATAATTTGTCACTTTTAGTAAATTACATTATACACTGCTCTTACTTTATCATTTTACTCATGATTAATCAATATTAGTAATCAATCTCAATATTGCACCATGAAACCCAAAACTAATTTTTATTTTTGTAGTCTTGTTGTGCTTTTACTATTGTTTGCATATAACCTATGTCTTTATCTATGAATACTGTGAAAATTAGCTCAGAAGAGGCAATAAAAATTAATATTTTAAATTAACAGAAGGAAAAAGATTTAATTAAATACCTGTATATTACAAAAGTCTGTAGTATCTTTCTGTATTCTTTCAAAGTCTTGTATTAAACCAGTTTCCTTTTCAGGCTCCATGCCGACACTGAATCCAAAGTCCAAGCTATCCATATTGTACTTATTGTTACCATTTAACTGTTCTTTCACTTCTTCTAGTGATACATTCTGTAAAGTAGCAAATAATTTAATACATACAATTTATTTAATAAACTAACTGCATGAATGAAAAGCAATATTTACAAAAATAATATTAGTACAAATATATAACTGCTACAAAACATATTTTTCATTTTATTTACTGATTACATTTTATGAATAAACATGTCATTTGGCTTCCCACTACATTAAAATATATTTTAAAATATTTATTTTTTTTAACTACCAAACTTCTGGTCTATATCTCCTGATCATTAAATTTAAAGCTTACTTCTACATTATTATCTAATATTTAATTTAAAACTGTAATTTAAAAATTTAACTTAAAACTTTACACAGGTGGGAATTGATAGTTCCAAGAACAAATGAAAGAACTTTTCATGGCATCAGCCAGTCTGTGAAATAGAAAGAATCCGTTATTTATTGAATATCCATTCTAAATTAAGAACCAACAAAGACTAGATAAGTTAAAATAATTTCAAATAAGTAAACAATCAAATTATTTTAAAATACAGAGAGTTATAAAATGTCTTTTTGACATTATTATTAGTATTTAACACTGGCAAGTCTTCATTTTTTAAATAAATATCACATAACTTCAGTAATTGCAATCAGCTGTTTATTAGTTAAAAATATCCTTGAAAAATTAGATGTACTATTAATATTTACTTATTGAAATTATAACAAAAAAATACAGTCCCCATTTACTTATTTTCTCATCGAATCAAGAGAGTGGAGTCTGTAAGTAGTGTGAATTTCAATTTTTGTTATATTGGCCTTGTAGGTATCTATTACACCTTTTGTGATAACATGATTTTTTAATTATTTTGATTTTGTTAATAAACAGAAGTTAGTTATTGAAATAGAGCCATTAAACTTACATGATGGCCATTCAGATGATCACAGTTATCCAAATCTAGTAATTCTGCTGGTCTCACAACTGCTCCAGTTTCAAATTGTGCCACATCGGGAAGTTCAATGTCGTCCATAGGCAAGGGTTTGCGTGGTGACTGTGCCAGCAACACATCACTTCCTGCTACAGAGCCCGGTACAAAAACAGGGGCGTCTGGGTTCAGTGGTGAACTATTCATGTCTACTGAGCTGGTTTCCCAAGCCGACTGTAATAATAAACAATTGACATTTTAATATCAAACTAAATGTCCTCATTTGATCATTATTTTAGATGAGAAGTTATAGTTGTGTGAAGTTTTTGAATTGCTCAAGTATATTCTTTACTTTATGTCCAAAGCAGACACAGTGTTCAAAATAAATTGATTGTTATACATTTAGTGTTAACAAACTATTAACTGCACATTTCAAGTATTTACAAGTTGCTTCAAATGAAATAACTAATGTATCCGTAAATAAAAAAAACACATGATGTGATATTATAGGCAATTAAAGCATTTAATTTTCTAGCAAACAGGACAAAATTTGGGTAGTCACAAGAAATAGTGTGGCACATTTACTAAAAAAGATGTTATTTATCTTAGCAGAATTGTTTTAATTCTAATACTTACTAGTTTAAAAGAAGTTAATATACAGTTATCAGCATATGGATTTGATTTTCAAATTATTATCTCCTCTTAAAGTCTGTCATTTAAGAATGTGTGTTAAGATCCAAGTTGAATAAGGGGTTATTTTATTAGCATTCACCAATGCACTTAACTATTGTTTCTCCCTATGGTTTTGTCATACAAAGGTATGACCTATACTGCAATAATGAGGCCTACTTAAACAGGTGATGATTTAATATACAAAGTGGTGCAATCAAATTCAATATAGTTATGTGTTTGAAACACTTAGTGTGTTTGTATTTATGAGTTCAACATAAAATTAATGAAATGATAAACAATAATATCTACAAAAATATGTTTAACATAATGCTAAAAATCTAGGATGTGTATTTATCGTTACAGATGCTGGTTTATGCAAATCACATAACTACAAAGACTGGTAAGAAAATGAAATGGCCTTCCCAGATGGTCTGTCATTTGTCTGTATGAATCATTGAAATGTGAAGGTCAGAGAGCAAAAATATTAGCAATAATTTTGTAACCATATTACCATACTCTTTTAAAACAATTTTAGAGGTATGTTTAGACTTACATTGTCCTGGCAAGGTGATCCGGAGCGTGGCGGTTCGTCGGGTCCTTCACTGGGATTTTGCTCTTCTCGGTCGCCTTCGCCTTTATAATAATTCCACTCGTCTTCTGATTCCTCGCCACTCTCAGCTACATTATCCAACAAAGCACCATCGACGTGGCCCTCCTCCACTACACAACACAATAAACTTTGGTTACACTGTTGCCTCGATAAATTATCCCAGCATGTACACCTGGCTATCACGCAACCTCCTCCCCGACTCTCGAAAGCTTATATCAACAGGTGACACACCCTAATACGACACAGAGCGAGCTTCGCAAGCAATAAAAACTTGAGTTTTGGTGTTGATTTTGAGCACAATACATGTATCATTAGGTGACGGCGTGTGTCAACGATAATATTACCGGTCGCGAATTCAAATCCGCTGGATATTTGTGGTGGACGCCATTTCGAGAAAACGGGCTAACAAGGCACGCCCGATTAAGGTACTTTTTATAAGGCAGATGATATTCGAGCATTGTGGACGAAACCTGCGATATTTCCAACATGAGGGATGCGCTTTCAGACGAACCAATCTATTTCCAGAACACCGCTCCGCATGAATCAACACAAAAATAACCTTTCAGAAACTATTAGGAATGTGAAAATAATAGACTATATTGGCTGAGAATCACGTACCGTAAATAGTAATTTCACTGTACTAACTAATATCTTCACCGATAACGTATTACACGATTCGTAAATATGTAGACAAAAGACCCGGTTACAATAGTTCAACGTTAGCAAAGGCAGTACAGACCAAATGAACGTTCGATGAGCGACTGCTGCGGGCGAGAGAGGGACGAGGCAACATGATCGGAGCGGGCCGCAGGGAGCGCCATCCGACCCGCCCGCTCCGTTTGTTATAGGGATGTCATAGTTAAAAAAAATTTAATTTTAGGTAGGTATAACATTTTGTTATGAAGGCATAGATTTTTTTGCATAAGCACAGGGCCATAATATTAATCTTAAGAGTAGGTAATATAAATTGCTTGCTTCACCAGAATCGAACGATCGAATTACCTATTTTATTTTAATTAAAGTGTAAATATTTTTGGCTTTTTCTTTCATGACCTATTTTTTTTAACTGAATTATTTATATTCAGATCAAAAGGATATTAGCATATATGATCGCATCACACAGTAGGTACAGTTACAGTATTACAATCTGTGTAATACAGCGTCCGTTTCATACACCTGCGTACTCAAAACAAAACCACACCGTAAACTGTAAGTATTTCTACAAAACAATACGCCAGTTATAAATTGATTATAAATATTGTTTTTTTTATTTAAGTATTAACTGCCAGATTTTATATCCAAAGAAATTATTTATTAGAAGAAAAAAAAAACTATTGCCTCAGGTAATGGGCGGGACTGGAACTATCGAACCCGGGCAAGTGCTCTCCCAATTGAGCTCCCGAGATCTTGACAGACCCATAAAATTTTTCCAAGTACTTTCAAAATGAGTTGAATAATTAATAAATAAAATAGCATACTTTGAAAATGCATTTATAATCCCGAGTGGTAAAGATAAGGTAGATTACTATAGCCAAACATGACGTGATGATTATCTTTACGTAATTATAATGATAACACTTCTTTTATACTTTAAACTGCAATATTAATGAAGAATTTTGAATAATTGTTAAAATTAAACAATGAATAAACTAGAATAGTTATCTATTGCCATACTGTGTACAGTTTGCAGATTGAAATACGGTAGTTTTACCTAAATTTAATAAACATAACATTATATATAGAAAAACTCATTGAAAAGCCTAGAACCTAGCATATCTATCATGTAGAATATCATTAGTTTTTATTTTAATGTCAAACATAACGACAAACCTTGGATTAGATATAGTAAACGAATAACAATATAAAAGTAACAAAAGACAGTGGTAGCACTTCCTCCGGGGAATTTTGACCATGGCATTGATAGTGTACATACCGGCGTCAGCGGGCGGCGTTGGTGGCGCCGGATCGCGGGGCCGCGCGTCCGCATCGAGGTCGTCAGCATCGACAGCCGTCTCCGGGCCGAGGTCCTCGCTGTCGCTGTCGGAATGGTCGACACCGTTATCGGGATCGGCTTCTGCGCACTCTGCTTCTGCTTCGACGTTGCTTGCAGTGTTCAGCTGACGTTTACACGCCTCCGCCTCCATGCCGAAGGGCGGCGTGTTCGCCAACGCGTTATCCAGCCTATTTAATATAGATAGCAAGAATTAAACGTAGCTTAATCAACTGCCTACGTGACCAAAATACTTTTGATATGTGCAAAATGCCCACAAAATATATATCAACTAAGGAAAAAAAATACTAATTTCATTGATTGATGAAATGTTTTGAAACGTGCACGGTACAGTTAGTTTTACTACTTGAAATTTTAATGTCTAAATTCTTTATTGAACATACCGTATGTTTTACATTATCTTTTTACGCCACTATTTATTAATAAGCATGTATATTACATTTTTATTAGTAATACAATTATGACTCTTGTGAAGCTTGCTCCCGAGAACTACCGCCTCCAAAAATAGGGTGAAAACCCGGCAGTGAGGCGAGATGTGTCCAGTTTCAGTAACGCAATTATACCCTGTACTTCCGGTTTAACAATTAAGTTGCTTGCTAGTAAAATAATGAAAATTTGCACTAGCGAGATATAAGTATAACCAACTTCTTTTCACTGAAAAGTTTCAGGGCTATGAATAAAAGTGTTTGAATTTATTATGAAGATAATATTGAATTCATTTGACTTTAAATTATGTTTATTTACGTGTTTTGAAAACGAATCACGAAACTACTATTTAAAAAATAAGTTTAATAAGTGCATGTGGGTGTGTACGTGTCCACATGCACGCGGGTGAGTACTCTTATAAGTTTTAACTTTATACTATGTTTTTATACAGAAAATAGTACACTGATAAAATTTCCATTAAATACCAGGAGTTAATGACTGCCAGTACCTAAATGAGGTCAGTACTACGAATCGAGATTTGTTGTTTTGGAAACTGGAGCATACCTCAGAACGGGGGACGGACTTTGTGGCCAGCCACAAAGTGGTACCAGTACAATACAGGTATATTTTCTGTAATCCTTATGTCGTTTAATATTGGCACATTCAATATGTAAATACATATGCCACACAAGATAAAGCCCAAGGTCAATAGGACAAGATATGTATTTCGGGCGATGACGGTATTCATCATTGGCCGTTACGTAGGTTAGCTACCTATTCATAAGATAATCCTAGTTTCAAAAACACAAGGTCCAAAATCCCAAGTTCTGAACGAATAAATATTAATAGCTGATAGCTATTGTCATTTGACTAACCCTTAGTCAAATAGTTTCTTTCTTTTTTATTCCTTCCTATGACCTGTCGCTAAGTATTTCTAAATTCTTTCTCTCTTTCTGTACTTGCGTTCTAGGCGAGAGGTATCTTTAGCCTCGACCCTTTGATGCAATTACTCATAACACTAAACTCCATGTGAGAAACTTTAAACGAAAACTTAATCAGTTACCCTTAACTTTACAAATAAGAACAAAAAAAGCCTTAGTCGAATGCCAAAAATCAAGGTGTCAAAATTGGTCTTTAGCCATGAATTAATCCCGATAACTTATTATATAAAGAGAAGATCGATGGCGCAATGGTTTATGCATTCGGTTTTAGATTGCAGTGGTCAAGCAACATTCACAGCAGATGATTTTCGTATGGATGACCAAAAATTACTATAGAATAGAAAACTCTTTATTGTGCATCACATTCGACAAAATAAAGACAAGGAGAGACAAACATACAAGACAGGCATAGTACAAATGACGGCCCTATCGCTAAAAAGTAATATCTTATAGGTTACCTTTGGATGGACAGGAAAGAAAGCAATAAAATAATTCATCTGACGGTGGTGCTTAATACAAATAAATATACTATGAATAGACGAATACATACCTAGGTGTTAATAAAATACATACAATATATACCTATTTATACGTAAACACTTAATATAATACATTCTTACATATACCTATATATACATTTCCTACGTGCTTCAGAAAGCACGTTAGACCTTTACCCGGCTGCGTCTTTAGCACTGACCAATCCGCATTTACTAGAATGGTAGGTGTTGTTGTGTATATAGCACATTCTCCCTACGGTGTTTTCATCCGTTGGAAAGATCTGTGCCCCGGGAGTTAGCACATCAGTAGGTGATGTTGAATAAATCACATCTGAAATATTCAGTACGAGAGTTATTTAACTCGTCATTTTCCTTACAGAATATGTTTTTAATCCACAGTTACAAAATATAGAGGAAAATTGTTTCCGCTCCTGTTGTTGACTCCACAATCCAGTCTTTATTTTAATATAAAGTTCTAAGAAAAAGAATCTTTTTAGGAAGGGAAAACTTGTAAGTAATTATTAGTATTCCCCCTTACCAATAATAGCATTTCAGCATCTAAATATACCGCCTAATGTATTTTTTTCACAGTCACAAACCGCATTCTAATAACCTAATTTTGTTTATTATTTGAAGAGATATGGACAGATCGAAAAAAAGGTTTAACTGACTCATGCAGAGGAGTCGTCTTTCACCACCACCATTTTTCAAATCTCAATAGCTCAACCTCGTATTTAAAGCATCTTTTATATGTCTCGAAAATTTTTCCTGTATTCGAAATAAAAGTGTTAAATTCTGTACAAAGTATGAAAAGAAAATAATCTTCTAACTAGCTATATGTTTATGTTATGTAATCATATGATTACATAACCATTATTACGTTAACAAATATTTGACTTTTTTTTTATAACAATTGTTAACAAATATATGTTAACATTTGTAATGGTTGATTAAAGACTAAATTATTTTCATGTAAGAATTTTGAGAAACTAAACGATATTAATTTGTAAGAAAATCAGTCTGGTTCAATTATCTCAGTGGTGTAATTTCCCTAGCGTGCTTGAAAAAAAATATTTTATTTCTGGGATATAATAAAAAAAATGTGTTAATTAAAATTATTGTTTATTTCAAAAGTATACCACATGGCCTTATCACTAAAATAAAGATGTTAACTTTTTTACTTCATAAAAACGACTCGAGAAAAGGAAATTGACATGTAGCTCAGTTGTAGGAACTTCATTTTTTATAATAGAGCCCTATTTTGTCAAATCGCTTAAGTTGATTAAGAGGTTCTTAAGTTTCTTCAAGTTAAGTTCTCTGTGGCGACGTGTGTTTTGCACTGCGCTCACAGTTGACTGACAGATACATAGGACGATTGAAGAGAGTAGCAAGGTCACACACACACACACATTAATAGTTTTTGTAATTATCAAAAAAAAATAGCTCTGATTCATTTGACTCCAATCTACCCTAACCATTAATTAATCGCCAAGGCCTGTATGAGTCAGCGCTGGCGAGAGGCAGCAGCATCTCTAGTACAAGGGTAGGTAGGTAAGTTAAAAATCTAACTAATAATAAAAGTCAACATTTTACCTTAAAACTAATTAGAAACAATAAACTTAAATAATTACCACAAATAAATAACATAAAAACAAACAAAATGATGTCCATAAGTATTTCGACAGAATGCTAGCATAGTTACAATCTGTTGTATATTTAATAGATATTTCTTCAATAAAAGCTACAATACACAAGGTAGAATCATTAATTCGTTGGTTTCTGCAATATATTCGAAAAGAAAGCATGATACGGTACGATTAATCGTACCGAACCTATGCACTTACGGGATGACATTTTTGCTTCTCAACATCAAACCACAGAGAATGATGATGAATTTACTATGGGACTTGGGATTTCATTGTGTCTTTATATACAAATCAATGGGAAGTGATAGAAAATTAGCTTTAGATTATGTTGGAATTGTTGATACATAGAAATCTGATCTTTAAGAAAAAAAATAGAAATCTGACTTTTGAGACATTCAAGTTAATGTCAACCTTATTTATTACAACAATAGACTTACCCAAAATCCATGGGCGGGCGGCTGTCTGCGGCAATGTCGCGCGGTTCCTTCAGAAACACCACGATTATGGATATATTGTCTGTGGATCCCTGCCGCTTCGCCTGCGCGATCAGACGCTTCGTTACCGCCTTCAAGTCATCTGTACAACAAAGAAATACATGCGTTAGACATACAATTTAATAATTTTTATTTGAGAATTTGGAAGAGCTTGCTTTAACAAGCATATATAATAAGTAAATGTGAGGGAGAACTAAATATTTGACATTTTCCATTCACTTTTCTAATGATGATAAAGATGAAATTGTAAAGAAACATTCAGGTAAAAAAAAAAGCTGGTTTCTTTATTTGACGTTTATCAGATGCAATTAAAACCATACTCAGATCTTGAAACCACTGACAGTATTTCTCAACGCTATTATTATCCTTAAAATATCAGTGTGCCATCTAGCACAGTTGAAGTGTTGCGAAGTCTATTATGTCTGTAATTTGTTGCGGCACAATGGTGAATAGGCGCTGACGGATATGGAGTAACGATGTTTATGTTTCGATCTGCCATACAGTGCCTCTAGGCTGCAAGGGTGGCCTTGTTTCGACTCGACAAGACATGACTCATCCGACGCTGCGTTTCTAACATACACATAGGCACGCATATTACATGTTCATGATACACTGAAACTCCCTACAGAATTCTATAAATATGCTTTTTTTATTTCGCCAAAAAATGCTGAAGGTTAATTAGAAGCGGTATAACATCATTAGAGGAAAATATTTTAATTTGGCATGAATTTTTGCGTTACAATTACGACAGTGAAACTAGGATATTGTTTTAATATATTGGATGAAATTGAACTATTTAGACTTTCATTACGACCATCGAAGTGCAGACACACCTCGTTGGGTGTGGCGAAGTCTAGCATGTCAGGCGATATTTGAAGGACAGGCCAGAACTGGTAAGGATGCGTGTATATGGACACTTTAGTAGTAACCGCTTAGGCGGGTTCCATGCCAAGTTGGGTACACGCCTTGACTTTGCCTGCTATTTTGGGGCACGGCTGCCGCCTCCCGCCCTTGCTTTTTACCCTGTTTGGTCTGGCTGCGAGCCAAGATTGCCCCGACCACTCTTATTTTGACGGCTTACCAACAAATCCATCTGTATCCTCGTAGGGTGGTTTAATATGATTAATTTTACTCAAATATGTCAGGTAAGAAAACAAAGCTTTGAATATTCTTACAACTAATATTCTAGTTATATTTAAATAAGTCTATTATTTATTTTAGACAGTAAAGAAAAATAACGGTGCTCTAATTGCAAAACAGTAAAAAGCAAGATTAGCTACTATCGTGATTAACGATCGGCTAAATTAGAGAATGCTCAGAGTATTGACCAATAAAAGACACAAACATTGGTGAAATTGTTTTGGTGATTGAATAACAAATTAAAATTTTAACTGTAAATTCATCAATATCGTCGTCACTGTTAATTTAGGTGATGGTTTGATTTCAGTAATAAAATGATATTTGCACATTATTTTATTACTAAAATCAAATGTATGCATGTTCAATACCAGGGTGCAGATATTGTGAGTAATATTTTTTCAAACATCAAATAACAAATATGCTGTTGCTACTTCAGTGTCCATTTGTTGCATTACCTGGCTAACCACAAATTAGGAAGTAAAGAACGATAGAAAGTCCGTTGAAATATCTCAGTAAGATGGCGGTAGGCTGTTTATTGGTCTTCATTAATATCAGTGTAATCGATCTAATAGCGTGTATTGTAGACGTCTCGGGCGAAGCGGTATACGGTGGCATTGACAGCAATCGCTCGATAGAGGCGATTACTCCATCATATCGGCTAACGGTGAGTGAGGAATGCGCGCAGGCCATTGTTCCCGGCTGTCCGGTCAAATGGACCAGGCCTGCCGATGCATACTAACGTTGCCGCACGCGCACCTGCTACTGTCCCTCACCATAAATCTATGCGCGTAGCTTAAATAGAACACAAAAAAATATTACAAGAGTTTTTGCCGTGCGTAATGATGAAGAAAGATCTTGTGTTTAAGACTAAGCTTACGTTAGTACCATACCTATATATCTTTATAGTTGGATAATACGATATAAGTTAATTATAAGAGACGGATATCTTGGAATAGTTAAAGCATTATTTTACATTAACTCTATATTTATAGGAACTCTCATACCAATATGTAAGCCACAGCCATTATGTACACTAAAAGGCAAAAACGAGAAAGCACCTTTTTGCTCCAATAAATATGACAGCTAGTCTATGTAAAGTAGGAAGTCTAGAATAGGATGCGGCAGAAATGCAACGGTGGATCAACAGCAATTTCCCTGAGAGCACGTCCGCCCGTCCTTTTTTTCTATACTTTTAAGAAAGAACCATGTTTATTAACTCCAGATAGAATAGTTGCAGTTTTTGTACCTTTTGACTTTGAGTAGAATAAACTTTACTTGGTTACAAAGCAAATCCTCCATCAGTCTCACGGCTTATTTAATTTTCACTCATTTTGTACAGCAAATTTTTTCAGCTTATAAACATTGTACCATGGTATAGAAATGTGTTCTTTATAAGAGTAGTTTTACTGTTTTATGATAATTGGAATAACCAATAGTTATTTATTCAATAGTAAAATAACATATTATGTGTATACAGGGCTACAGGTTAAGTAGACCTGAATCTTTAAGGGGTTGTAGTTTCCACCATTCCGTGATTGATTTACTATGGAATGCGTGATTTGACTGACTATGAAACATCACTCCCCAAACTAAACCGTTTTCAAGATATAAAACTTTTTTTTTTTTTTGTAAATTTATTAAACATTTTGTGTCTGTATTTTTTACACATTTTATAAAGTAGATAAGTTGTTTCATTGTTCTCAAAACCTGAATTGCAGTTAACTGAGCAAACAGGGTCAACGATAGTTGAAAAAAAAAATTGGTTAATTGTTACCAATAAGTGCATTGGAAGAGGTAAGAAAAAAATACTTAAAAGTCCTATATTTTGAAAATGGTCAAGTTTATGGTATGCTGTTTAATAGTCGAAACAGTCAGGAATTATGGAAACTACACCCCTTGACGGATCTAGGAAGATTAAACTGTAAGCCTGTATAAACAAATAATCAAATACGTTATTCGCAGAACATCAAGTATAATTATGCACCCGAGCGTGGTTAAGAATAACGAAGCGAAAACTATGTATAATATTTAGGCTACAAAACGGCAATGATAGGATCATAATGAAATAACAAAATGTATAATACATTATATAAAATACATGTATAAGTTGTATTAAATATATACAAAGTATGCCGAGAACGTCGACAGCGCAACACATAAGCCATCCGAGTCGTGGCACCTATGGGGGGTAAACCTCCCCTTTCACCATACAATTTAGCCTACCTAAAGCGCTCGCTGCCGTCACGTCTGCTCTCTGAGCTTAACTTTGTGAAACGGCTGTAGGGAGACTGGCTGTTACAAAGAAACTCAATAACAGCCTACTTGTGTTAAATACAGAATTTCAAACATTTTATAGTAAGCAACAGGAACGTTACAACATAATTATAATATTCTAGACAATAAAAAAAGTGTTTTTTATTAATAAATAACAAAGTATCGGGCCTTTTTACTTAATCTTATCGATGAGTACTAAATTCTTTTGCGATATTGTTACAATCTACCTTGTGTATTTAGTTCTTGACATCACATCAGCCTATTCATGTCCCCATTGCTGGGGCCCAAAAACTGATCGGTGGGTGCTAACGCTCTTGCGAATGTTGCAATCCTAGGCCGAAAACGTTCCGTTATCAATCTCCTCTTTATATAGTAGGGTATCGGTTTATTCATCATTCATAGATCATTTTGACCTCTAAATATTTAACTAGTCAAATGACAATAACTGTTATGTATTTTCGATAATTTGGTAAAACTTGGCATTGCACTTAACTCTTAGCACATGGCTTAGCGAATTAGGATCGATACAGAAAGATCCATCTTGCTTGTTGGCGTGTATGTTAAACTGAAATTGCGGAACATCAATAACCTCAATAATGAATCATACGCGTGTTGTGCGCACGGAATGTGCGTCCATGAGTAAGCGGGAATCGAACCTGACATTGGCAGCACCGCTGCGGTCTAACAGTACCGCAATACCGATACAATTGTTACATCACATCAACGTCGACTAACGTGTATTCTAGAAAACATTAAATGCCGTTAAGGCTGCTTAAAATAAAATCTTAAGAGGTCGATCTATTAGCTCTACCTTCATAAATAACAAAACAGAATAACAATGCCAGGAAAAAACAGGAATAGCTCCAGAGTTAGTTAACGCGTTACTACAACATATTTTTTGGAAGTTATGAATAAATTGGTAGTGCAGGTCTGTGTGTTGTGATTGAACAAATATTGACATAATTTGCTTTATTATCCCAAATGAATCCCTAGAAAATCAGTTAAATACTCATTACAACGAAAGAGTTATCCATGACTACCATTCCAAATGATTATGCACAGATCCAACATGAGTGTACAGTCTAGTGTGAAGTGTTAATTACGCAAATACTTAGGCATGACGAGCGTGAAAGCTCCGAAGGGCGACTGATATTTACAGAAGCATTATCGGTAGGAAAACAAATCTGATGCCGGCAGCTACTTAGAGCCCACTTTCGACTGATCGACACGACGACGCATCGCCGCCCGTCGCGACTGACGACAAACACTGTCTTTACGAATAAGAGTTAAAAGCTCCCATTAAGATTACAGCAGTGAGCTATTCCCATTATGTTAATGTTGGCCTTCTTCATTTTTAGCGCGGAGCGGTTTTTTATATGGTTTGTGTGATTGATATATACGTAGGAATATTTATCTGTTCAAAATGTAAAATCGTAGATAATACATCAGCTAATGATATCTACTTCTTGCTATTCTTTCACAATTTTTAAAATCGTTTGAACTAAAACAACAAAGGCAACGGCTTTATTTGGAGTCAGGTTTCGATGTATTGTTATAAGCTTAAAATAGGTATGTGACATACAAAATTTATGTAATTGTTGACTTAAAAGCCGGCAATATGGGGGATATTTAGCCTAATAGGAGTCAGCCAGATGAACAAAGTTGTACGCGGCGTGCCGCTTGGCTAAAGCAGACATCTAAATACGGATGCCAAACTATATGATCCTACATGATGAATAGCAACTTTATAGAAACCTCTCTAATTGCTTGTGCGCACAGCGAAGCGTAATGAAATTGAATGGGAACTTTCGTGCACGCTCGGCGTTGATCAGTGGCCGGTAATTGGTTTGCGAGCTGCCGAACATGGCGCGCAATCGGAAGAGATGTACGAATCTTTCGAAAACGTGAAGAAGAGGTAAGTAATAACTAAATTTAATGGTAGAGACTATAATAATAATAATAATAATCTTTATTTATACTATAACTATATATACTATAACTTCAAGTTGAAAAAGTAGTATTCACTGAATTTTATAAATGTAAAGAAATCACATTCATGTGATAAAAATATACCCACAGCACAAACGTAAATATTCAAAACGCGGTGAAATTACAATTGCGCATAGCAGCGTGAAAGATGAGAATGATGTCAATTGTCTAATTTATTGTTCCGGGATGTTATATAAAATGTGCTCCACTTCACAGGCTTGAACTGTAACAAACTCATGTTACTTTTGTGTCTTAAACTAAAATTATAAGCTTAACTTATTTATATCTCAAATACAGAATTAATTCGATTGGTACAATGTGTCAACTATATAGTGAACTTTACGAGTGAACGGTCTGTCTAGTTATTATTCAGTATTGCATTTAGCGCGCCGGCGAGATGTTTATATGCGACAAATCACGCCCGCCGTCCGCACTCGCGTTTATATGCAGAAAGGGCTGTATCCCACGCAACAAGTGCCACTTGTCCTGATATCCCTGGGTTAGACGGGTTCGACACTGTTGCCTGCCATTTATACCACGCAGTAGATAAATTAATAATCATTGCAATCAAATTTAAATAACAAATTACTAAGCGCAGTAAAAGTAAATTTGCGTCGTGAAATATTTTTATAAAGGATTATCTGGGAATTATGCAACCATTATCAATAATAATTATAAATATCAACTTTATACCTATTCAGTTGATGAACAAAGTTGATATCGTTGTAGCTGTAAAAACCCAAAAGTGAGTGAAAAAACTCAAAATTTGAAGATGCAAACTAGATAAATATCTACTACGTATTTAGGTATCTTGTTTAATTTTATTAGGGCAAATTTTGTCTATTTCTAATGTAAATCTGATTGAAGTGAGTGAAAAAACTCAAAATTTGAAGATGCAAACCAGATTAATATCTACTACGTATTTAGGTATCTTGTTTAATTTTATTAGGGCAAATTTTGTCTATTTCTAATGTAAATCTGATTTAGTACCAACGCCCGGTCATATTTCTTTTCTAAGTATGTCTAATCACTAGCGTCTCGGCCACCGACCTCGGTCACCTCTCGAATCCCAACTCTACGAATAATAGCACTTTTATAGCGGATCTGCCTTATAACGTTGATATAAGAATTGTTTTTCAGCGGAAGCTTAGACGAATGAAATCAGCAACGATACACAAACGTGATAATTCTCGGGTCTATAACAGGAGTTCACCATCTTTGTCATACATGATTCATGTGCAGAGCTGTTCGTAGCCAGATTACGTAGTTGTTCGAAGAAATAGTTATTTATGTGTACAGTCAGTATAAGAAGTAAAGAAGCATTGTTACAAACACTGTTTCCAATAAGAACAAAATAGAAGACTGCTGTTAACCCGAAACTGATTTAATGAATGGCAAATACGAAATAATGCAAATATTAATAGTTCCAGTTTAATACAGTAACTCGATCAGAGCAGTACGTTGGTGTTAATGCGAATTACGTGTAGCAACAAATATTTGTGTGAGGGCAGTTGGAGAGGGGGCGTGACGCGCTTAGTGCAATATACTGTAAATAAAAATATCGTTTTAAATAGATTAATAATTCCATTAACCAACTCATACCAGACAACGACAAGTACTACATAATTATTGCTATATAACCTAGTAATTCTTACGCACTTACGTCACATACGGTCATCCAGCATGTAGGGGGGACAATTAACGATGACCATAAACGTAATTGGTTTCCGGCTGTATGTTCGTTGGAATATCCTCAATAAATGCAAACAATTTCTCTAAATATTCTGAATATGAAGCACAACCAATATGATATATCATAGAGTTAATTTAAGCTCTATAGAGATTAAATTAATGAAACACGATTGCCTATTATTAGGCAAAAAACTTGCAAAGTAGTGATTCTAACTTCTTATAAACTATTCATTTGACAAACAAGTTATACCGCAAACTTATCATAATATAAATTGAATTTGACAAATATGCATTACGGAAACAGTTCGCTCTGAAAGTGTGTTGAATGTTAAGGTATTATTTACGATATTTTTTTTATTAACCAAGTAATTAGTATGCTTAATTTATAATTTTACAAAATGTCGGCTGCCAAGTTGTTATTCGATAAAAATAAACCGTAAAAGGTAAAGGTAAAGTTTTATATACAAATAATTTACTTCAATACAAATTGAATATATATTCGATATTTGATTTCGTATCAAAGGGAACTTACTTTTGGGGGAGTTCAAAGCAACAATGGCAAAAAGTATAGCAATAAGTACCT
Source organism: Calamotropha paludella (assembly GCA_927399485.1). Classification (NCBI taxonomy): domain Eukaryota; kingdom Metazoa; phylum Arthropoda; class Insecta; order Lepidoptera; family Crambidae; genus Calamotropha; species Calamotropha paludella. The sequence goes on along the minus strand of OV656811.1, from coordinate 21,530,891 downwards.
ACATTAAATGGTTTAATGATTCACAAAATACATTACTAGTAAATCTGTATTTGTCTTATTTTGCCGTACTTTACTTTATCAATAAACATAAATAAAATAAACGATTGTTAGTCAAATTATGGAATATAATTTTGGCTCTAACCTTATTTATAAAATGATAATTTTGTCATGTAATTTTAGTCAAATGACAGGATACCATAAAAAATATATAACTCACATTTTAGGTAGGCGATCGAATATAGTGATAGTGCAAACGGTGTTAATTTCCGATCAGGTGAGTGCGATAATTTTCACTAATATCGAAGGATCGATAGCCCTATCACCTATGCATCCGGCAATCGCATCGTCGTCAATATCCACTCTGCGCATGTGAGCCAATCTGTCGTCCGCCCGCCGCTTGCCGGCTGCCGCTCTACGCAATCAATGCCATTTCCGAGTATACGTCCGCTCGTCATTATTAACCAATTCCATCTGCAAACTCAGTTTTAAATTCTACCCTTATTCATGTTCATCATATTCCATTAAATCGTGCTTTTGCCAAGCAAATCGAAAAGCTCATCAATGTCTCTTACTATTCATTGTATTATGTTTTCTTTTCACAAAATCGTTGCCCCCGTAATAATGCAACGCAATGCCCAATGTAATCTGGCGTAAGCACGAAATAATTTGTTGTTATGCAAATCGCCGCACGGTCTATGTTTCTCGTTACATATGTAGTAGGTACACCTATTTGTGAACTTATACTAATGGTCTTCAAAGTGGTTGGTATGGGTATGGATACAAAAGATTATTTCCCATTTAAATTACTAAAGATAGGCATGTCTTTTACCCGATATCGTCTAAAACTGAGGAACTATCCGAACATGTCAGTATTTTTTTTTTAAACTGGCGACCACTAGATCACTGACGCGATTGTCTTAAATAGACTGCTAAAAGTTAGTTTTCCTTCCCATTTTTATATCTAAAACAGAAAACTACCATGAACAGCACTACAAAAACAAAATAAATTCTAGTTAATTTACAAAAAAAATTAACGTGATTGAGAGACTTGTACAATTTGTTTAAGAAAGAGCTGGAGTTGAGAATTTGAGTTTATTAGATATTCCATCATTAAATACAATATTGTATGTGAGATAACGTAAGGCACGAAAGAAAAAAATACGTATAAATCGTAGACTCTTTAATTGAAGTAGTAGTATTTTAATCTACTATAATAGATCTGCGCCTCAAATCAATCTTATTTTAAATATCGAAAAACAGATTACATTCCAAAAAATATGCCGATTTTTATGTAGAGATGTATTTTTATGCAGCGACAACGGTGGCTGTTATGACAACCACGAAAAAACCACAACAAACGATATCTACCCCTTATACGCTAATCATATCAAAAATGAACTCAATACCTGTCATTTTGGTATTTTAACGCAGCCGCCTTTCATAGTTAAATGATAAGGGGGTCAATTAGAAAGACATATTACGGGAAAACGCTATAATTTTCTTCGATTTAAATTATTATTCTATATTTATAATATTTAGAAAAGTGTACTTTTAAAATCGTTAGGCTTAATTTATCGAGTAGTAGAGAATGTGTGCTAAGTGCAATTAATAAAATGAAAAAAAAAACAACTGTAAAAATTTGCGTTTTTCTTCTGTTTCAGTTGAATCTTAACTCGACGCTAAAATCTATCAAAAGATAAAAGTAATAGAGGAAAACGGAAATTCCCTATGAAACTACAATTCACTGAAGTAAAATGATCGCATTACTATGAACTACATTTACCTAATCATTGGAACCCTTTGTTTTATTTATAAATATTCCAACGTGTGTAGTCCAGATATAAGAAATGAAACCCGTCTAAAATCGCAATGTGTTTTGTGTCCATTATCGCGATTTTACAGATTTATTCATTAGATGTGGCTCGGGCATAACGAGAATCTCAAGCAGAGGAACTTTTATTTAAAATCTCCCCATGAATAAAGTAGGTACTATATCATTTCGTGAATCTACAAGAACAGTTCATCGGAACATGAGTCACGAAACGGCCAATGATAAAAAGCCGCAGTGCTCAACTTAAGTCTTTGGGAGGATAATCTGAAGGGGATCAAATAAATTTTAACAAATGCTCTTTCTCCTAAACTAATGATAAGTCAGTAATATTTTTAATTCACATAAGAGCTTTGGAAAAAAAATATAATATCAGTTAACATTTGAAATTTTTGATGCATGTTGATGTTATTTAAATTCCCTAGGACTAGTAAATGAAACATATACAGGTAATTACTTAATAAATTTTATTTAAAAACAGAATCAACTGACATCGATATTGTTTTTAAGAAAATAACCCGTTTTGTCGACAGACATAAGGTTAAAGTTTATCAGCATTTCTGATGTTTTTAAGTACCTACTCTAACCGCAATTGATCCTATTTAAAAATAGCATCTATATCCAAACGGTTTTGAGAGAAATGTCCATAATATTACCGAATCAAAAATTTTGATTATTTATTAAATTACAAAATTAACAAGAAAGTCCATATTATAGTCTGCAAGTATTAACGGATAATTTAGTATAGATAATTTATCTTATGACAGCAGACGGTACTACGCGTGCTATTTCTATAAGCGTTTAGCTCTACATACGCGTACCTCCATAGACCTAAAGAAATATGACAAAAGTCACCGTGAGCTAAGGCTCTTATTCTTTGTTAATGCGTTCTAGCACTTTCTGTATGCACCACGCGCTTATACCCTCTTATATATTTAGCTCAGTACACTTATTTTATTAAAGACTACAATATCAACATAAATTCTGGTTTTATTGAATAAAGCGGTATTCAAAGGACAAAATTATACGGATTTTCTTGAAACAAAATTGCTATAATAATAAAAATGGAAAAGGTAAATACATATAATGTCTAAGGATTGTTTGTTGCAGAACAAGGTACTTCGTTTTAAAAGGTAAGATTTTGAAAGAATAGATGGAGTAGCCTTAGAAATTAATGGCATCTCGCAAGTGGAGCACGGGCGGGTGCTGCTCAGTACTTTCTCGAGGATGCCGAGTGGGCTGCCGCCGCCGCCCGCCCGCGCCTCCTTTACATACAATCGCACAATGCACCTCCATACTTTACAACCTAACACGCAAATAGGGTTACCACTTACCGGACCTCTATCTGATTAATGTAATAGTGCAATTTCATCTAAATTTAGTCTTGGCGGGTAAAATATCAGTATTAAAGATGAATAAACTCATTCATAACCCTGAACCCCTTAACTCAAGCCTTATCTATTCGTGCATATGTGTAGACATTACAAATACCTTTAGAAGTTCTGATTCAACGCGATAATTATAGCCAGATCTATTAGGCTATCTATCCCGATGATTTAATAGGTAATTACAAGCATTTGTAATCGTGTTATCTAAGCCTAGACGGAGTAATAAGTCTAAATGTTCTTCATGTGCCACAGATTTCGGCCTATGAAATCGCTTTGTTATTATTAGACACACTCTCTGGTAAGTTCTGCTACTAGGATATTTCGTATCGCAGAACAGAGATTCGTATCATAGAAGTACGGGTAAATAGAACTTAATAAAAGCTTTTATGCCCCCAAAGAAATTAACAGATTGCTACTCGCAAAATAATATAACATGAAGTTTTCTCAAGAGTCTGGTAACCCTAACTGTGGTCCACATAAAACCGATGCCGAGCCGCCGGCCCACATCGCGATTGTCTGAGTCACAACCGCATCGCCGGCGCCGCGCTCTCTTGTTTACAATTGACGACATTAGCGCCTGAAGATTCGGCAAACGTCAAATATGTATTATTTTAAATTGTTAAATTAAGTTCAACTAAGTTTAATCATGACATAATGATAAATCATTATTCTTGAACAAACATACTAACATACAGTCATGTTCGGGAAAATTTATGAGTTCAATGAGCCTCAACGATTCTTACCCTACGAATGTCTCCATGATAAAGAGATAAAAGTCACCCATGTAAATCAATGTCTCAATTTTAACCACATACTCTTCACGGACTAGTGAGTCACGCTTGTAGATAATGAGCCGCATCGCAATTCGGCACTTAAATTGTTAAGCAACTCGCTTAAAAATGGTGTAGCGCCTAAAGCCGTTGCGTAGTTTTTGATGATTCACCTTGTTTAGGCACAATACACATAGCGATCAGAACGATCACGACAGAACTTTTGGCTACGATTTTAACACCTTTGCTAAGATATGCATTTTGGTCTTGCCATCTTCATATTTTCTACTGTATAAGTAGAACACTTTTCTTTGTGTATTGTGTTTAAACAACTACTTTATTAGTAGCAATTAATTCTATTAATTTATATAGAACAATTAATAGCAATGGATTATTTCAGTAATGTAGCAGTCAGTTCTAGGATCTGAAAATAAACCTTTTACTTTCACGTTAAGACAAGATTAATTAATCAACATTGTTTGTCACAGGTTAATTGACATTTTAGCTAATAGACTAAATTTAAATTATGATATTAATAAATAATATAATTAAAATATTTCAATAAAAGAAGTGATGGGAAATAAATCGTGAACAGAAGTAGCGATCTTAGTCTTGATTGCATGTGATGCGGCTCGAGCGTGAGAATCTGAGGAATGTTTTGATAACACTCCAGACACTCGGTTGCGTTAGGAATGTACATATATTAAAGTATAGGCGGGTGATACAAATACCTCTTTAACAATAGGAATTGGAAGCTTTTTCGATGGGTATTTATGTAATAAATAGTCGCAGACATAATTTACTATTTACGGAGAAGATTGTCATGTTTAGGACATCACAGACAATATTACTTTAAGGTGCAAAGAAGTTAGACAATACGGTGTACCTTTATAGTTTACGGATTAACGTACCTACCAGACAACAATAGTTTCGTAAGTAATGCGCGAATGCGTGATGCACGAATGCATTCATATTATGCGTGTTAAAGACCGAGGCCGTCTAGAGAAATCGGTTTGAACAAAACCTCAAAGTGGCTCCACAGTTTTAGGTCACTATAATATTTCTATTTGGAGTACATTTTGCAACATTTTCTGTGACTCAATGAACAATGTTTTTATTATATGTATTAGAAATGTAAGTATTAAATGGATAGATCTTGCGAATAATTTTAAGATGAGATTGTGCTTATCTCCTTGAAATGTTTTAAAGAAAACATCTTAAAGTTAGAAGGTGGGCGAAAGCATAACAATTTAAATACAATCATTTGAACAAAGGTGCATTTTACTGCTATGATCGCTATCAGGTTTGTCATCCGATAATATACAATAAAGCCATTCTTCGATAAAACGTTGTGATAGTTGCAGAATACAAAGAACCAATTGAATCACTTGTATTTAGTAAACGATAAAATATTGCAAAACAAACCTTGTTCTCTTTAAAAGTAATCATAAAAACTAAAGGTGATTATTTTCAATTGTAAATGTTTGTAACACATTGGACAGTGACTTTGTTTCAAACAAAATGACTTTACTAGGCACAGGAATCAAATTGGCTATCATAAAATTTAACAATTACCTAATAGGAATACATTGAAAGTTGAATGCAATCGCCAATAAAACCTGATACCCAAGGTAGCGATTACATTTCAAAAGAAAGTTACCTACTAATACGTACTTCAAAGAGAGCAGAAAAAGAGTAGTTTAATACTTATTCGGTGAATGGTTCATATGTAAAATATCTCCAGCTGCGAAGTGCATTGGTGGTGCACCGACAGAATTATCGGTTTGTCCGCGGTGGGGAGGTGGTTATTTCTGTAAATTTCGCGTGAAGTGTCGTTAGCATCCGAGATATTATGGCCGGCATTGCTCGCGGAACATCGGCCATACAGCGGGCAATGATCCAGATGGTCGCCATGCCACTAACACATGTCCACTACCTGTGCAAAGGACACTTTTTCATCCAATTCCAATTATCAATATCTATATCAACAGCTTTTGTCACGGTACTATATTTTATGTTAATAAAGTTATGACACTTTTATGCCCTCCCTCAAGATGCATGAAATAATTCACGTGATATTGTATTATCACACGAAACCTCACAATGTTAATTAATTACATTATAGTAGTTCGTTTAATTATGTGAAAATATATTAGAATTGCGTGACAGAATGCTTTTCATTATAAGCTGGAGCAAAGCCGAGGTCAAATGGAGCAGAAACATTAAAAAACGTTATATAATGCTGTCGAAAGAAAACCTATGTTGACAGATACTAATAATATAAACTACAGTGACAAAAGTCCATTTACCACACAATAATTTTAAAAATAGTCGACAGGGATGACTTCCATTTTGGACATATGGATATACATACCATCAGATGTATTATGATTTTTAATTCTGAAGCTGGCATTGCTTACTTACAATAACAACGTAAACTTTCGAAACAGCCGCCATGCGTTGCGTTATTATTGCAACCATCATTTCTTCATTCTGTGTCTCAAAATAATATGAATTTGAATGTCTGTATGATATTAATGTCCAATGAGTTTGCGGTCGTATTAAAGCTCTTCAGTTATCGTATAGTAAAACGAGTAACGACATAAATATTACGAAATGAGTACATGACATAGAGTTCACAAAAACTCTACTGAAAGCTGTTCGACTGGTCGTGTTAAATCTGTGAAATCGTCACCTTGTAAGGAACTAGCGACTACCAATCCTTTGATAGTCGAAGAGTCAAACTAGAAAGCTTGGTTTTTCTAGTCCTCAAGAGATACAATTGCAGAATCGAGAAATAGTTCGCCGTTCTGCGGATACAAAGATTTGTAGTAAAGGTATATAATATATTACTACAAATTAAATAGGTTATATTATTAATTACAAAAATAAACATTGTAATTTTAGGCGTTAATAATTACTAAGAATAAATTTAATAAGGCACAGTGCCGAACTGTTTAGAATAAACCTATACACACCCACACGATTAACCTTAGCGGGTCAGTTAGATAATTTTTAATCTGCAGCGGACTACAGTAAAGGTTTTGAGTTATCACCAACAAATTTAAAGAATTACCTAACTCTAAAGTTAACTGCTGGTAACTATCTCTAACACAGATATATTTTTTAATAAAAAATATCCAGATATATTGTGTCTTTCCTTGCCACTGACCAGTGCACAAAATCCATAAAGACTCACATAACAATGCGTCGCCATTTCTGTATATATGCTGACAGCTTTTTGTTTGGGACGACAATTAGGCTAAATGTTTGTCTTTTTATGAAAGTGGATGTCCTTTATAAAATTATCATGTATTGTATGTTATAACTTTCTATGTTCTTGTATTGTTAACTGTGTTAGTTGTGTAATTGGACATCGTCCGTATAACTAATATTTTTTTTAAGATAAATTATTATAATAGAAAAATACTAGAAAAAATCGACTCGGGTCACAAGTGAATTCTCAGGCGGGAATTCACTTGTGACCCGAGTAAATTATTTCTAGTATTTGCCTATTATAATTATTTATCTTATAAGATAGCATTGAAAAATGCATAAAATAATAAAAATATATATTTTTTTATTTAATTGAGCGTATTGCGCAGAGTTTATTCTACCACAAAGAAATCCGGTATGACATGTTACAAACATTCCGAAAGCATATATATTATTTTACTCAGAAGTAGGTACTTGTTTAAGAAGGTACTTGTGTCAGGAATCAAAAACATGAATAACACAATTCTAAATTCTTCAAATTCTGTTTGATAAAAATACAAGATAAATTATCATATTGACTTTTTCCAAAAGGAACAATTGTGCTTAAGAGGCATCATGTGCTATTACGTTGTAGAGTTATAATTAATAATCCAGAGGAGGCACCAACCGGGTGAGAATCATCGCTAGCTGTTAGCTTCACAAGCACTTCGTTGTCTCATTTAACAAGGCATGTCCACGATTTGCCGCTATAATTTTTGACCTAGCGCTTTCGTGAGAGCGTCAGAAAACAATTAGAACATTTACAATTAGAAAACATCTAGACCAGTCGCTATCAAGTTATACCTACGTGTGTATAGTTGCTGAAAAGTTGTATGGAGACACCTCAGATTATAAAACAAAAGGCAGATAGACCGTGCGGAACACCGAAAGTGAAGCCAACAAAGCAAATACAAATTCAAAAGCGAATACAATCTCGAGTCAGTACGTCACGAAGCGTCGCATCGTTAGTACGTCACAGATAATATTCATATTTTTGAGAATAAGGCCGTCTTGTGTTTTCAAACATTGCAAAAATTGATCCCAAAAACAAAAGAAAGAAGATGGAGTATCTTTTCATATGTAAATATTGATTTATTTGTCTATTTAGATATTATTTTACGTGATTATTTTTAGTGAACTCTTGGAACACAAAACCTTAACAAAAATCTGCCGGCGTTGCTAGTTTATTTTTAAACATTTGCCCTTAAGTTGGGAAATATGTATTGGAAACAGGATTATCGATTTATACAAATATTTATTTCGATAATAGTGTTTTGTTTGTCTCGCTTGTTGGTTGGTGTGTTTGTATGTATGTGTGTCCGTTTCTATGTGACTTCATTACTAAAACTACTGAATGTTTTGTCTCTTATAATAATTAGATATGTACATCCGTCGATTCGTCAACATAAAGTAAATATATATATATATATATATAGCCAAAAACAATAAAGACTCATCACGACTTTACTAATGGCTGCTATAAATCCACAAAATATTTCTATTCATACCCATACCGGTTGGCTACCATCAAAATTTTGTGTTGTCTGTTCAACGCATTTCAAAGAAGAAAATGTTTACTTCACCGAAAACGGTCGTCGGTTAGTTAAAAAAAAATCAAAACCAACTCTGTAACTGTAACTAAGTAATTTTGTTATTATCCTGGCATCCGTAACGCACACCGAGGCTACGTGTTTCTATAGTGCTGTCACGCACACATGTCTACAAGCGTGGCTTCACATTATTGTTCCGTGCGGTCTATCTGCCTTTTGTTTTATAATCTGAGGGAGACACGTTAAGATAAGTAAGCAGAATAAAACCGGTTGTAAATTAACACGATCTGTTATCGTTGTGGATTTACTACCCTTATCACAAAGGTACATCTGTTTTATTGAAACAGTCTTTTGAAACACATTTGCGACTACCTTTCTCTTAAAATGTGATACCCAGAGTCGTTGTCACTGTCTAAACTCAATGTTATTAAATATCAACAATTCTATACGTGTCAGGAAAAAAGAAGATTTGGTATCCTGTCAAAACTTAAATTTTGTTGAAAACTATCTTCGGAAAATTCTTTTGCGCACATCACGCGTGAATTTGAGATACATTTTCAGATGCTGTGTTTTTAGATATAGGGGTCAAATATAAGGCCCCAAATTAAAGATAGTTAATGCACTCTTATTATATGTTAAAGGTAATTTTAATTTTTTAAACAAAAAAATGTTATATAAAAAAATATTCTTGAACTGTAACCACAAACGAAATAACGTGGAATGATTTCCTTGTTTTAAATGAAATTATTGATCATATTATTATTAAAACCACACAAAATTAAAACTTGTAATACATTTACTGTGCTATATAAACCTATTTAAGTTTTACCAAGCAGCGGTAAAACTTAATAAGCAATAATTATAGGAGTGACAACACGGCTTAAGATATAAAAATTACTTAAATGTAATAAAAAGACTCTATTTCAAGCTTAGAATGACACAAAGTTGTTGGAAGAGCTAAATTTAGAAATGATCGCCTTATATTCCAAACAGTTGCAAAACATGACGGTTACAATTAAGCAATTATAATCCTCATTAATTTATATACAATACTAGCTGACCCAGCTGCGCGTTGCTGTGTTATAAATTAAAATAAAACCTATCCTATCTTTTAAGTTAGATCAAATAACAGATAGTTACGAAGTTTGATCAAAATCGGTTAAGTAGTTTAGGAGTCCATCGCGGACAAACAACGTTACACGTAATTTATATTTATTAAGATTGTATAATGAAAAACTAAGTGTTATATTTTTGATTGAAGACCAAAATTGTCTATTTTGTCTATTTTAATCAACTTTTATTTCCTCCGCTTATGTCTGTCACAGTTCCTAAGCCATCTTCAGACACATCTGCACTTAGAGTGATAGGTTTATTAACTAAATCAAAGTAGGTGAATACCGGAGGCTCACTTAATATTTATTTTAATATATATTTTATCATATATATTTTGATGCTGTTTGTTCCAAATAAATGATACATCCTTTTTTAGTAATTGTCGCAAAGGGTAAGTAATATAAGAGTAATTTTCTATAAATTTCGATACATTATTATTAGTAATCCCTAAGAATCTCATTTATTCTTTCTTAGTTTCTGGTTCACACATGCAACCTATGATTTGTAAAAAAATATCAGAAAAATCTTTGGCAGCTGATATATTCTTTTTGAGAGGTAGGCCTTACATTTTGGTTGTTGATTCATATAGTAAATACGTAGAACTGATAAATTATATAATTTGTCATCAAAATGTGTTAATAAACAGTTTGAAAGAAATCTTTGCTCGTCATGGCATTCCACAGATTTTATACAGTGACTCAGGAACACAATTATCTAGTTTAAAATTTAGTAAGTTTGTAAAACAAGATTATTAAAAAAATAATTGATGAAAAGAAAGATATTACTATGGGCTTACTGTCTTATAAGAATATTTCTGTTTCTAATGAGGGGTAGTCACCATCTGAATTATTATTATATATTATTCAACAGAGAAGTACATTTTGCCTAAATATTGTAATAGATTTAAAATAAAAAATAGACTGTACAAAAAGGAACTTGTGGAATGACAAATTAAGCAGGAAGATTTATTATAATTTAACTAGGAAATTACCTAATATTGTTAATGGAAAAATTGTGAAAATAAAGAAGCAATATGTTATAATGGTGTTGCTGAATGCATTAAAATCCCTTTAGTACCATAGATTTAAGAGTAATAAAGGAACGAAAGAAAAATCTCTCTCGTCAGTGACAGACATAGGCTGAGGAATAAAAGTTGATTAAAGTAGATAATTGCTCTTTTCAATCAAAAATATAACACTAGGATTGGAAATATATTTCCCAGGTATTTAATACCTTGATGAGTCAGCGTATGAGGCGTGGGGTCAGGATGATGCCGCCGCGTGGGCAGCCGGGAACCTGTTTAGGTCATGCAACTCACTCCCTTCTATTTAAATTCAATATTTTCTGCAAACGAGCCAGGCGGCACGTTAAGTACAGAGACTCCAGGCGACCTTAAACTATTAATAGCTAATTATGCTTATTTACTTGCGGACCACTTTTGAAACACAAATTAATCCAAAACAATAAATAACTAATAAATTATGTAATTTTTTTTATTTTAATTGAAACAATTTAGATCTTTATCCAAGTTGTAAATACAACAAAAGTGGGTACCACCTCTGAGTTCTATAACGTACACTGTCACTATCGAACCTCGCTAAATTGCTACGTTGCAAAGCAAAATGTCACTATGACTTCAATTCACTACTATAGCCATTGGCGAAATTTTCTTTACTGTCGTGAATTCGATTTATCGAGGGTCGACAGTGCGAATAAACGTTAATGAATCAAGAGGCTAAATTGACATTTTGTTTAGAATAATATCTCAGACTTATTATGAAATAATAATAATAATATTTCTTATATCCACACCAATTAGCCTAGCCCTAAATAACCACAGTAAAGCTTGTGTTATGGATACTAGGGTAACCGGGTAGACACACATATATGATACATAAATATGTAATATTCATAGAAATATATATAAATACCCATGACGCAGGTACAAATACTAGTATTCATCACAAAAACATCTGCCTCTTTCGGGACTCGAATCCAGGACCATCGGTGCGAAAGGTTGCATCAAACAGTCGTCAAAATAAATGCTAATAAGAATTTTCACAAAAAAATATTAATAAAAATATCTTCTTTCTCTATCATTCTCATATCATATCAACTAAAATGAAATATTATCATTCTGTAATACTCATATCAACTGGATAAATATATGACTCTACCGATACGACAACACACACGATATGACAAAGACAGGCACGGATCTAATTGAAAACGTTCTATAAATCCTTCTTATCGATGTTGTAATTAACCAACGGGCATACCGGTCCGGTACCTGCAGTAAATGTAGCGGAGCCTTTCCTACGTCCTACATACTACAATAAGGCAAGTGTGGGAGGACAACGCGAATAATCAACTGGAGCCTACGGCACTGTCAGACTAGTATCGCGAAACGGCGCCGACGAGACGCATCCTTAGTTTACCAACAATTTTTAATTGCACACTTGGTGTTGTAATGTATTACCAAATACATTTCCGTGGATCTTACTGGCTGACTACCCTTAGAATATTATACAGAAATATTTTAAGACATTGGTAATGCAGCATAGACTCCGTAGGCTGTATGTGGGCGTATCCCGAAATTTATTTCTATTGGAACAATGATTGATAAGTTTATTGTTTTGTTACGTCGAACTCATTGTTAAGTAATATGTAATGCATCATTATTTACGATTGTCTTTTAATCAGTAAGTTATACTATACTTATTTAGTTTATTACATACTGTTATGTGATTAGATTAGATTCAATACAATAAAATCATAGCTAATAAACTTTTCTAGTGTTTTTACTTAGTAGGACTAAAACTTTTTACTTAGTAAAAACTAAGTAAAAAAAGTAGCAAACATTTTTTACATCCTACGATTCTTTTTATAAGCTAGACTTTTTGTTTGTAAGCAGTTTAATGCCGTTATAATGATGCACCACTTAGGTAAGGGTATATACACACAGTTGTTATACGTGAACAGTCTCAAAAGCGGAATGTATTTAAGAAGTCATGTTGATAAATGTTGCATCGCTGTGAAACACATTATAGTTGCGTGGAAGACAAAGCGTGAAATGTGTATAAGCCTTTATAAAGAGCTTCGTTCGTGGTTCTATTTATAGCAATTCCAAAACTAAATCGTGATGACATTTAGTTCAAAGACTGAGCACCGTCTTTAGCAATGTTTTAAACACGACCTTTACTTCTATATGCAATACAATTTTATAAACCAAAGTAGACAAATAAATCTTTCGGTAATTAAAAGTATAAAAAAAAGAAATGACGTAAATGTCTTACTACAATTGTAAAAAAAATATTACCAAAGTCAATCAAAAAAGTTTTAAATGATTATTATTGTAGAAACTATGCTCGGTAAAATAGTTTTCATTTCCACGGATTAACAATCCTTGTATTACATGTCAATATCGCTTTTTATGTTTCGCGGATACAAGTGCGTAAAAAACAAAAGGTGGCGGCGCCATAAAAGCTCTTCATTTCAAAGAAAACATATGAAGAGTTTCATAAAATTAATATCATTATGAAAGAAGACTTTACGGAAAGCGACATCCGGCAATAAATACTATTTACCAGATGGCGATTAGAACTGTTAACAGCAATTAAGAACATAAAATTGTGACCAAGTTTGATTTGACCAACTTACCTCCAAGCCCCAAATCGGCTAAGTGGCAAGTCGGCAAATTGAACACGGCTACAATTTAATGGTTTTCTTTGCTGTTCACCGTTTTAACCTATTTATTTTTAGTGATAATACTAAAGAAACACTACTAAACTAAACTAAACTCATGGATAAAGTTAGGTTAGAACTGTGACCAGAAATTAAAAATATAAAATCGTGGCAGAGTTTCATTTGGTCGATTTGCCACTTGGCCGATTTGGGGCTTGGAGATAGGTTGGCTAAATTAAACCACCAGCACTGTATGAAAGGTAATTAATACTAATTTAATTGCCAAAATTTGATTAAGATCAATACAACCCTTATTTTTATATTAAAATCCTAACAGTTTTATAAATTGATATAAATAGAGAGATCAACTTAAGTAAATTTTGCCCTACTATAGATGTCTAATATTTCAGTTACAGTCACCAGTTAATAAATGCGATAATGGCTTTGACCCTATAAGTAACAAATCAATCGGAGGCCCTTAAACAAAAACCACAGACAAAAAATACACAGCTGATTTGTTCATTTCATCATTTTAGAAATCCAAATCTCTACGTGGAAGAATGTTGAAAAATAATCTAGAATTTTCTCGCAATTAACTAGTTTACAAATTACCAATAATGGCCTTTTTGTCTCATTTCTTATGTAGCCCGACCTCATTCGTTAACAGATTAAAAAGCGATTTCCTTCTTTTGGTGTGATGTAACTGCATCGAAACTACAATCGTAGATTGACCTTCAATTGTTTGTTGCAAATTTGTAATTTGTTCACAATCCGCATCCGTCTAAAAAGTCTGCAAATGGCGTTGTCTACACCGCAAAATAGTTATGGCCAAGGTTATTACGCCGTCAATCCAGCAACTAATCAGACCAATGATCCATAGCTGATCGAAGGCGTCCCTTCTATTATAGTAAGGAATGTTCTCGTTTTGAGCCATTATATTTGTGATTGAGTCGGCGGCGATTGTAGCACGTGGCACGTTTCTTCCGCGGTTCCACCGGTCGCACCGTTCGCTGCCATAATTGCAGCCATTAACATGAGTCACGCTCAGCGATGCGCCTGGACTCCGCCTGCGCGTTATCAATTCTGATCACACGAATTTTTATCTTACTTAACTCTTTTCTAGCTAAAACAATATATTATAAAATTCCACGTCCATCGCCATGGCTGTCACAGATTTTCATGAGCATGGGAGCTTTCTGAATGATAATGTAAAAAGTAGCAGTTATAAGCGGTCAAATAGTCAAGTATCAGCGTCCTTAAAGGACATCTGCTAACAGGAGGAAACAGCATTAGTTAAAAAGTCAGAGAAAGCGTCGGTCGTTGTCGTTTACGCGCGAAAGCCTTCAGTAATGGCGGACTCCGTCCAGCTCTGCGCGATGACGTCATGCTAACTAATTAGCAGGCAAGCACGGCATGCGCTCCTCAGGCATCGCCAGGCCTTTCCAACCCGCAGGAAATCAACAGTTACATCATCATGTACGTGCTTCGCCTCTTCATTGTGTACAATCCACACAACATTTAAATTTTTGGTGATGTATCCAATCAAACATCCACTGACAATTATGGAAATCTATCTAGGGGTCAAAGAATACGTGATATTCTTAGGCATTATTTTCTAATATAAAACACCCCGAATATTGTTAGTCTCTATGTAGAATAGTAAAACGAAGAGAGAAAGTACGTTTGGCGACAGGAGGGCGCCGCCAGCAGGCCTAGACGTGCGGCGTTCACCGCCGCTTGGTTGCACAGTGCATCCGTGCGCTCAATCTGCTGATGTCACTGTATGAAATTAGCCTTTGTTTTACCACCAATATTCCTACAATACACTTTTTTTTTAATATTTATCAAAGGTATTTTGTAGAATACCTTTTATTTTGCTATACCACACTAAAACGAATCCATTTTATGTTCCCAATAAAAATACATTCTCAGCCTCGGTCCCACTGTCAGTTTTTACGCTAAGATGATTTAATATAACGGACGATGAAATTATATAGACAGTGATATAATTATTAACTGTTTTGAAATTATATATGTGTAAAAAATCATTGAATTACAATCTGCGACAGTTGTGTATTATACAGATGATGACTAGTAGGTACTCGCGAAATGAGTTTAAATTATTATGGTATGCGGAGGAGAGCAGTATTCGTCATAAAACCCGAGCCTGCTAACTAAATATAATGCATAATTATGCAGTATTGATTATAACACGATGCAACAGTTATATAAATAATCTACAGGCGGAACAAGACTTAATTATTTTATTTTAATAGTTTTCTATTACCTCTTCCTACAATTGAGTCAATTTCCAAATCAACTACATATTAGGTATGAAAAAATATAATAAAATAAGAAATTAACGTAAACACATCAATCGCATAATTAATTACTTGCAACTTGGAGACCGCATGCGATCTTAATATTTGTATGTCAACGAAAGCGGCAGATTTATTCCTGACATAAATTGGCTTTACACCGTATCCCTCGAATCGGTTCTGGGATTCGTCAGGGGACGTCAGTGAGGAATCAATCACCTTCGCCTTTTGAAGTCAGCCCCACTACTGACCGACAATATTTATCTTGTCTACTTCTGTCATTACATTTCTGGTATCACTCAAAGCTAGTGCTACCGCAAATTAGATCCTTTTAGTTACGATAAAGTCTTTGCCAAAGGAAAGTTCTTAAAATATAAGACAAAATATTCATATAAGTTTTAATCATCATAATCGAATTAGAATTGATATACAGATGAACTAAAATATTTTTCAGATATCAAGTACTGCTATTGAAAATTGTAACAAAAAGCCAATAAGTTCCATTTTTATATTTCACATAATGCTTGAAGATGCTGCATACAACAGCGGTATAAAAATAATTGAGGATAAGCGTGAAGAATTCAAGCAAAATATCTTTGAGGTGCAAGCAAGAAATAAAAATCAAAATGGCGTGTGTATGTCACGACGGAGCACTAATTTAAGCCCCCCACCCGTAGTCAGAGCACTAAATCAAACCGCTCCCGAGCACCAAATGTAAATATGGGCGAGTGCGAGCACGCCCGACATGCAACAACACCTCAGATGATGTTAATAAACCCGACACATGAATATTAATATTCATGACGACACCGGCAACATTATGAACTTTTTAGAGCGTTTTCAAGAAAATAAAAATACCGTTATTATCTATATTTAACTCCACTACACGCCCCGTCCGCGTCCTTGATTTTTTCACGGATAGATAAAAGATGTAGTCGACATTAATTGAATAAATTCTTGTTTTTCTATTAAATCTTCATTACCTTAGTCACCCTGTGATCTCGGCTCCTTTAAAGGGAATAAAGAGGGGCTAGGAGAAAGATATAGAGAGGATATATATACTCGTAGAATATAACAATAATTATGGTTATTAAAAATTGATTTGCATATTTTAATTAGCATATATAGTAACAGTGTTGCAAATGAATTTCCGTATTTTTTCTTTTTAAATCTTACAGGAACTAATGAGTGCCAATGAATCGGGGAATCATGGCAATCGATGGCAATATAAAAAATGAAACAGTTAACATTGTATTTTCCTAACAAATATGTGTACCTAATGCCGGCACTTATTTCCTGTCGGTTTATGTAAAAGTAACAAGGATTGAAACAATGAAATATTTGTATCGGTCCAAAAGTAATTTCGTGAGATTTATTAACCAAAGCAATAAGCTCAAACCCCTCTGATATTTTTTCCAAACTTTCAGAAATAATTACGATGTATCGCGTGGCAATCAACAAACAAGCACTAGCGTTGTGTAAACAAAGATGCGTGCAGGGCTTGGCGTGCCGAGGGGGCACGTGAACCAGACTATTTTTAAGAGTCGATCTCCACAACTCGCCTCTTTTCACAATTAATCGATCGCTGTTAACACTCAACAAATTCTACTTAAAAGCAAAGTTTAAACGTAAAATATGGTATCATATACAACGCAAACCACATAATTGGTATGTCTTATTTATTATAATGTTCTGCTGTAATAAAGTTATATCATGTAATTAATAAATCTAAAACAAAATTGTAATTGATTTGCAAAAGTTCCTTATTCTGCTTCGTTTCCATTGATTTTGCAGAAAAGACTACCATATTGATATGTTGTTTTATATTCAAGCTAATACTTAAAACATATATATTATTTTTAATGGATAAAAATAAGAAACCAATGATTTTTCATATGACTAAGGATTAGCCATTAGACTGGTAAAGTCCAATATTCATTTTTACATGTTTTTTTCGTAGTGATGCGATGACCGAATCAATCTCTTAACTATGCCTGTGACTAATAGCTCGCTGTCTGCTGGGATCGTGATTCGTGACTGCACCGAGTACCAGCATATTTAAAATTTACTACACTGTATTTTACTGTGCAAAATTTATTTGTATACAAAAATACTAATAATGTTACCAATTGGTCACACCAAAGGCTAAATGGCTTTAAAACAATTCTAATTCTTCTATTAAATGTATATTACGCAGAAATCCGAATGGAGTTAACGTTCTTTCATGAGATTTTTGTATTTAATAAAGATTATATTTGCTGAATTTTAAGGCGTAATGGTGGTTTGCTAAAAGATAATTACATATTTAAGGAAAATGTAAAGTTTTCATTCACCAGAAACTTAAAAAAGCAGCGTTATACCACGTCTTACGGAAGGTAAGGAAATATTGTAGAAATTCCAATTGCACTATCACAATTAATTAATAATTATTAAGTCAATCTTTTGTCCTCCGTGCCACAAACTGCAACGAAGTAATAATAATCATATTTCTCACATTCACACCGATTAACCTAGCCTAAAGTAAGCACTGTAAGGTTTGTGATATAGATACTAGGGTAACGGATATACATACATATACTATATATAAATGGCTCAGGTATAAATATACGTATTCATCACACATACATCAGCCCCTTCCGGGATTCGAAGGACCGTCGATGCTAAAGGCAGGATCGCTACCATTGCACCAAACAGCTGTCAAAGTATTATCAAAAACCCAGGCAAATGCTCTGCAGGCTACGATGACTCAATTTACACATACAGCTAATACATTTATTGAGGTTTTTTCGAGTGTTTTTAAGAAGGTAGTGCTTTACGGCTTTTATAAAAAAAAACATAGTATTAATAACTGTCGTTATAGACCAATTTAAAAATATTTTCTAATTTAAAAAAAGGTAATGATTCTTGTCTAGCGATGCGTTACACAAGATAACAGATTTTGCTGTTCATAAACTAGTATTAAAGGAAGCAAGCGGTGTCTATCTATATTCTGCGATCTAAGGAAGTCGTTCGATACGGTTTCCATACCTATCCGTGTAAGAAAGCTTGAACTTTATATAAACCCTGGACAGCAGCTCCTTACTAACTGATACCTTAAAAAATAGAACGAAAGAGTGAAGGTTGGAGATTTTGTAAGTAGAGAAATTCCTGGTACTTTTTGTGTGCCTCAAGGAAGTGTTTTGGGTCCTGTTCTGTGTTATGTAAATGAACTATGCAATCTAAAACTTTATAAATGTAAAATTATAACTTATTCTAATTATACATTTGTCACTTTCTACGGAGGATTCTTGAAAAGTAGTGTACCTTAAGAAGCAAGAAGAGTTTAATAGACTACGCAACCGGTTAGCTTTCAACTCTCTAACCTAAAATGCTAGTTAAACGTAATGCATTAATTTTCAGAATAATTTATGAAAACATAAAATAACTAATATAAAAAGTTGTTCTTGTGAAGACCTATAACAGATATTTTGGAATTATTATGAAAAGGACATGTATTTTCCAGGAGCATATAGTGGGATGGACTCAAAAACTTTCTTAATCTTTTAATTTTTCTAAAACTCTAGATTATTTCTGTTTTTAAGAACTAAAAACTGTATGATAAATTAATGCTTTGTAAAATATTTACCTTTAAAATAAACATTAATTTAAAACAAAAACCCTAAGCATATGGCTGAATAAGCTAATGTACCAAGAGACAGATATATGCCAGATTTAATAAAGGTTAATTTTATATTCAAAGTAGTTTTAAAAAAGTATACCAGAGGTATTGCTAAACCTAGAGATATGCCTGGAGAGCTGTAACACTTACCGTAGATCTTCTGTCTCCACAAACAAGTTACTGGTATGTATTTTATACCCTAATTGTAAACATGTTTTGTAACTACTTCTTTGCAGTGGATTTTCTTTACTAATTTCGCAATGACATTCACGGCATGAATCAAATTACAAAGGTTACTTTTTTAAGGTCTATTTGCTAAGATATACTTCATTATGCTTTAGTTTGTCATTTTTTAATATTTAAAAATAACTCTACAAATACTGTTCGCATAAATTCTATATATATTTATATACTATCGGTAGTTTTATTAAACAATCTCAGAATGGTATAATATATTGTGCCTTTTAAAACATATTCGATGTAATTTTTACTTTTTTTCTTCCATCACTAACATAAATAATTGTATCACTGTAAGTGCAGTTACAGTTTAAGCTCGTTTCCAATACAGATTTTAAATATTCGCGGAGCTAAACCGTCGCCCTTTACCTGTCGAACGTACAAGCGGGACAGCAATTAAAATTTCTTTAGTCCACTTCAGCACACTAATGAATCATTGCGTCGCTCCCCGAGACTTCCGCCACTGCTCCCGTTAGCAAAACATAAAACCAATTAATGTAAAAGCCGACGTTCTAATAAAAACTTCTACTTTATTTATTATAGGTAATCATTATACAGAAACCATGTTGTATTCGTTATACTGGTAAAATATTGTACCTGTGAAATTGTTCAGATGTATTATTTTAAAATGTTTCCAGAACTATTTTAGAAAAAAATGTTCATTATGTTTCAAAAAGATTACATGATTTGAATTCTACTACTTAATATCGATCACTCTAAGATGCGTATTTACTGTAGTATAAGGTAAGGTGACTCATAGTGTATTTCCCATATATTTACATGCCTCGATCGTTGCATGTATTAGATGATAGTCTGCCTGAAAATTTTATTTAACTTGCCATTAGAAAACGAAAACTATATTTGTGATATTTTTGTTATTTTTAATCTGAAATATAAAAGTTTAATAAAAACCAATATTTATTTTATATCACTTCGGATGCAATCAAGCATAGATCCCGGATGTACGAAATGGTTGCATCGCGTAACTGATCTTGTAGAAATTTGTTTATTTGCTTGCGGTGAATATAAACAAATAGGGAATACGTACTTTGGTTCAACACGTCAGCTATTTTGATACTATATAAAGTAGTTGAGAGACTCTTAACAAAAACAAAAGCGAACAACAAACAAAAATTTCTTCAAATCATCTTTAAGATGATTTTTTATACAACACCGCTGCCAAACCTGCCAAATGGATAGCTACGGAGTTACTGAAGATTAAGTCGTCAATTTTTTAGCCTTTCACCATTTAATCACCTTCAGTGTCATTATTACACATTCCAATCAATTCACACACTTTGATACTACACGACACACACAGTCTTTTGCTACATACGTTATTGTGTCTCACCACTTATTTATTTTTAATACAATAAAGAAGCAATTTCTCATCGATGATGATATGACGTGCTTCGGTTAAAGGTGGTATCATAGCCAGTTTATTGTAGTAGCATGCAAACATCTATCATGACCAAATATTGTAGCTCTGTTAGACTTAAAACTTGATGAGTAGTTACAGTTAATTCGGCGGCAGTATCGATGTAATAAGGCGCTTTAGGTATAATCGATAGGGCTTCGCTGAGGGACATTTCGTCACGTAGCATGTCCCAACCCCGGACAGGGAACGTGGATAAAATACCCGATGTTCGCCGCAGGCATACTCGCCTCTATCGCCGCTGCAAAATCGATACGATGCGTGCAAGCCGACCTTTATGGTTAACTTAAATAAAAGATACCTAGCATTGAATGTCAATTGTTTTTCGTTATTTAAGTAAGACACAGATTATATTATTCCTCGCTTTTGCATAAAATGATTATTAGCACAGAGGAAAGTGTGTAAAATGTGAGTGATATTTAATATGATGAGATAAAATTTAAATCGAAAGCGTCTAATTACGACTCTCTAATATAGGCGCATAATATACATAATGGGCGGAACTGCAATAACTTGGCCCGGATTAGACTAGCGCTGTATTGCGTGACGTTACCGGTGGTTTCAGAGAGAGCCACTTTTATACCTCAGAAATTACGTTTCATAGAAAAACTTTCTTCGGCCAGACTTCTGTCTTAGATTATTAGAGATATTATGTAACATCACTGTGGAATAAAAGTATTGTTGCACGCAAAAAACGATAAATAAATTATCAAACGATAAAAGGTTTTTTTACACAACACATTTTTTCCTGTCCTGCTTTACATATCTTAATATACAAAATCATAACTTATACGGCCTTTTTAACTGGTAACATGATTAACGAGAAGACGACTAAACTATGTAGTTGGTGTGTATCGTCCGTGCTACGACGATGCTACTCCGAGAGAAATTAAGATGGCGCGATAACCGTAACGCTATTAGAGAATCGACCGTAGCGCCCAATCAGCTTCATCTGTAATTAATAATTATGCACTGGCTATTTTTATGTTGATCTCTCGAGTGGAAATTGTAGAGTGAAAGCAATAGAAACAATAGGTAAGTTACTGCAGGCGGACGACTGTCTCACCCGCGATGTAAACCGAGTTATTCGTTTTATGAGAAGTCTCAATGGCAGGTGGAACACAAAGTGCATTTTTCTTGCAACGAGGGCTCGCGGCGAAGGAAGGGACGGTGTTTTCGCACTTATTAACGGTACTACGACTCCCACGAGAAATTCAGGTTAGATTTAGGTGGGGTGGGTGAGGGAGCGGCAGCAGCGGCACCAATCATAGCCGATGCCCGCAGTTACCGTACAAAAACACGGCAAATTTAACAAACAGGTTCTGATTACATTTTAAATGTAAATCTTGTTATATTTAACTAACAAAATAAGTTCTATTGAGGGGATACCACTTTTAATCTTGAATACAAGATTAAATTACTTATAAAGACTATTTGGTACCTCTTTTACGTTTACACTACTCAATCCATCGTTTTCTTGTTTACAAAAATAGTAAGATTTAGTAAGTAAATTTTTTATAGTGAATCATTTCATAAAAATTGACAACGTTTGTTGATTTGAGGAAAAGATTACAATGTCATGTGCTTTATTTGAAACATTCTCGTTACAAAATATGGGTTATGGCAAAAAAATAATGCGTTTTGATTATGACAAACAGAAAAACTAGAAAGTTCGTGTGCGTTGCAGTGGGTTGGGTGGGTGGTCGTGGCGTATAAGCCGTCGCTCGAAAAATATAAAATCTAGCTCAAAATGTCACGGTACAATAATTACAGCGAAAATAAATGGCCCTGCTGCAATCAACTTACATAAAAAAAAACTGATTCACGACGCCCAGTAATATTTCTATTATCGTAGCATAGTTAATTTTATTAAGTACCTACACTGTGTTTTTCTTTATAAAAATTGGCTCAAAATATACAACTTATTATGGTCAGGAAGAAAAGGAAGGGATAATTGAAGGTAGTAGGTAAAAAGAATCACTACAATTATAACGAGTATAACGACATGCATGCGCCCTTCACCAAGGCGAAATACCACTACTTTTCGAAAGTCACTATTAAACATTATATATATATATATATATATATATATATAGTTGGTAAAATAAAATATAGGTATGATATATCTTACCAGCCATATTCATTTCGCCCTCCTTTCAAGTATTCAAATGCTGTAATGACGTGTTTTCTAATTTTCGAAGACTAACATACCTACTCATATTTTAAAGTAAATTCAAGAAATCAGTCATAAGCACGACTAGATTATTAATATAAACAGGCATTATGAGTTTGACAAGGAAAAGATTTGTTTATTCGGAAAAGTGACATACGGCCGGTTCTCATTCTTGTGTGTTTTATTTTAAACTCTGATTTACTGCATACTTAGTTCAGCCTTTAAGCGTTTGTTTTCAGAAGAATTGGGTTCGTTCGTTCTAAATCGTTTTTTATGTTCATATAATCATATTTTAAGTGATCACTTCAATATACAAAACAAATTGGCGAAGAATATGTGTAATTTGAAAAGGTTCCGTTCGCAGCGGAAGTTAACTCTATGGAAGCCTGCGGACGCTTCCCCTATCAAATCCACTAAAGGGACTGACTAGGAATCCAAAATGTAATTGAATCCGCCGTCGGAATAAATTGCTTAGTATGAAGTAATATGACAAATTGCAGTTTCATTTTCTTATCCTTAATTGTCATTAAGACTATTATTAGTAATATACATTATTCGACTTACGTTTATTTCTAGAAAAAAAATACCAGCCTTTTCAGTATTTCTCAACTCCCAGTCACAACTATATACACTTTTTTTTTAATCACGTAAGCAAGAGCATAAAATCTCTGAAACCATAAGTCCGCGAATCGTTTGTTGCCCTTCCGGGAAATAAAGAAAATAAAACTGAAAACGAGTCGTCTCATTGGATGTTGCCCCAGGTCGGCGTCGAGCATATTATATAGATAACATATTAAGTTATTCATGATAGGAACCAGGTAGACAGCAAACGGCGAGCGCCCCGGGGTTGGAGGCGGTTGTTGACCCCGGCGAGACGTGACGTCACCCGCCCTACAGCTGGCCGTTACGTCATCGCACAGCCCTCATAGCCTCACAACAAATCAAATCTCACCCAACTTCTACCATTTTACGGTTTAATTTCCCACCACAGCGAGCAATGTGGTCACCACATGTCCTCGTGTGTGATATTTACATTTGATATTGTGCGGTTACTATTAGTCATTTGACGTACATGAATACTTACGTATATATGTGACCCTTAATTCGGATATTAGTGGATATGTATTGATAAAAATAAGGTTAAGCTTTAATTAAAGACTTGATATTACAACCTTCAAAAAAGCTATTGCAAGGTAAAGTTTGTTTGTAAACATCGTAATTGCAGTATATCTATTAAAAAG
Organism: Calamotropha paludella; assembly: GCA_927399485.1. Taxonomy (NCBI): domain Eukaryota; kingdom Metazoa; phylum Arthropoda; class Insecta; order Lepidoptera; family Crambidae; genus Calamotropha; species Calamotropha paludella. Next base: position 21,506,241 of record OV656811.1, on the reverse strand, counting down.
TATAAAAACTTGATTTCATTTACGTGGATGAAATATTTCTTTACACTTTTCTGTGTATCTGGTTAATTATCTGCCTAACTTAAAGAATCTCAAAATTATAATGTATACGAGAAAACCTTTTTCACTTCAACAAACACACCAAATTAATCTGATATTTATGTATAGTCTATGAATTTAGCTGTACATGTGCAAAAAATTGTGAACAAACAGATTAAAAAATACATTGCTTAGTTTGTATCTTTAAAAAAATGTAACTTGTACAATACCTTACACATTGGTGTAATGGTTATGTCAGTATTTCTTAAGAATTGATTCTTATTCAATTAAGTTCTAGCCTTTCTTGGTATCGTTTACAAGAGTTATGTTTTAACAAAAAACCACATAATACCAGACGAGCAGCGGCGAGTGATTAATTGACCGAGATGGTTAAGTCAAGACGCATTATGAAAAGAGCAATTGCCAGCCATTGAAAGTACCGTAGCGCTGGCTAGCGGGATTGACGCGACTCCTCATCTCCGAGGCCGTAACTCTCCAAATTGTACTCTCAAATATCACGAGAATATTTCACGTGCAACTGTATCTAATGATGCTGCCAACGGTAAGTCTGGGAACCCGGCACACAACAAAGTATTTTACGTGCACACTTGAGATTAGAGCTAGCAGATAGCCCAAACAATGACGGTAATAGATCTAATATGCAAATAGAACAGAACATTGTTCCGATATTGTAATAAGAACCCCATTCGAAAAGTTGTTCGCATGGATTGTGTTTTTGCTGGATTTTCTCAGTAGCCCCACTGAGCTCCAAATCAGATTGATTCATGCATGACTAAGACGCTGTTTTTGTAACAGCGGGCGAGAGAAATCTACTGGTGACTATTATCCATTCTGAGTAAGAGCGGTAATGTTTAATTTTAAACCACGTACTTATCTCTTATCACCCTTACCACTCATAATTATGTAACGTTACTGGAGCTATTTTGCATGTTAGGTCAGACTAACGTCGCTATAAGCAAGCACATAAAAAATTGATAAAAAATGTGTTTCTACATAAACTTACTTAGGTAAATAGTTTATATTATATTCAAAAGTGATATGCACCAATCGACAAAATCCTATATTTACTTAGTGTCGCTACTTTATTAATCAAATCAGTAACTATTAAACAGAACACTTCGACCACCTGTTCAAAAGCAAGAGCCGGTCCTAGATTGATTACTGGCAGGATTACTTCACTATAGGCAAAGAACGAGAGACACATTTTGCCTAACGATGCCCGACACAATCGCTCATGTGTCGCATTGTGGCGCGACAGGTCTATGAGTGGCCATCTGTCTCTTGCTGCCGTCTAGTTGGTCGTCTGGTGTACAATAAACATGCCTGTTACTGCTCTACCAATTGGACGGGTGTTTAAATCAATCGAATATATATCTATTGTTACTTTTCTTGATGACAATGAAGCACGATACATGTTTCTACCATCCATTTCCCACCATTCGAAATTTTTAATGACGAGTCCAAGGGCGGATATAAATTACCATTTTGATTCGTAGGATATAAAATCCTTGGGATTCTTCTGTATTCAGGAGACACTTAGTTATAAAATCGTCACTACTTCGTCACCTACTTAATAACTTTAGATTGATATTATTCAAATTAAATATTTCTAAATGAAATATCTAATATTTAAAGATTGATCTAGAAGATGTTATAAAGCTCCACCAGAATTATTTTCTAGCCGAGGTTCTCTTCGAGGATTGGATCTGCCTCTGCTTATAATCAATAAGTAGTAAGAGTTGGGAGTATTCAAGCGAGGTGACTTGTAGGCAGCACATAACTGTATTTTACAGTGCTATCTTTTTACTTATTTGTCCTTAATATAAGGCCTAAGGGAGAATAAGAAAAATGTTTACGATTTCATAAAATATTTAAAAAAAGATATTAAAACTGTACGATTCTGTCTCTAAATAAAAGAATTAATTCATCTGATGCTAGATTGCTTAGAAAGTTAGCGACATTTAAGTGAGTTTATTGTGGCTAGTCTAGCTAAGTATAGCAAGCGCAAAATCGCGTTAAGGTCATCGAGTAATAATCTCATTTCCACGGTGGCGGTTCGTAGACCCCCGGGCGAAGCGCTGGCGTGGACCGCGGTCCAAGGCGCGATGCGACCGCTTGCGTGCCGGCGCCATCGGCCAGGCGCACGTCATCGTCCCACTAGGGACTTCGCTAATTATTCTAATTGAACAATACCAATGACTACTTATTGGAGTATATTCCCCATCTCCATAGGCCGTAATTTTAACGTAATATTCACACGAACTTATACATTGCTTATTACGAATTAACGTAATCATTACAACTCGACATCACGCAAAATTCCAACTGTTTAAAAGTGGAACAGATTAACAGGTTCCAGGAATTTACCTCGTTATCTTTATGTATAATTAATATTATGCAACATTAAAGCACTTTTCCATTATTCTTTAGTATGCAGTATCGTTTAATTTTCAGTAAATACAGCCCTCTTGAATTAAATATTAAACGGCACAATTGATGTGAGCATGAAGTTTTAATAATATGTATTTCACAGAGCACTTTATTAAATATTATAATTTAGCACATTAAGGTTGGACAAAAGCCGGCCGGCAGCCGGTATCGAAAAGCCGGCGAGTGAGGACGCGGCGGAATATGTTAGGCAGCGCGTGGGCGAGAGGAGCTAGGTAGGGTATGGACTCACATGTGTGCGAGGCGGGGTGCGAATGCCGCTGGTGCTGGGCGGGCGGAGTCACTCACAGTATTCGGTACGCGGGGCTAAGTATCGCGGTGGCCGTTCGCGTGGCCGGCGTTTCGGGGACTGGCGCGCCGCGGCCCGGTGCAGCGCCCGAGCGCACCCCGCGCCCCCTCCGACGCCCGCGCAAATCCCTCCAGATGTTAGCTGTCTTCGCTCGAAGAAACCTCCAGAACTCAATATAGTAACCACCTCGTAATAGCCGAAGATAGTATGAAATCAGACTATTCTGGGGAAATATCTTTTGTTGGAAATATGACCTTTAAAGGCATGGATTATTTCACCAAAATAATTATCGAGTTACATATATTAATATGTGAATTTCTTGCGAAGCATATCAGAAGTTATTGGAACAAAAGATGAACGAATTGATGAAATAGATGATTGCAAAATGGTGGAAATGTGATTATTGCGTCGGCAACAACGAGCCGACGACCCCGTGCGGCTACGCTCCAGCGCTCCGAGAGCCGTCTCGCCGAAACTTCGCACTTCACTTTTCCACTAGGAACAGTTCAAAGGCGCGCGAGCCGTGAAATTATAGCAAAACTGACGCAACCACTACGAGACCTCAAACTATTGTTAATATCAAAACAGAAATTATCACAAACCTAGATTTAAATTCCAGAGAGGCTGAAAGCAAAGGATAGTAACCGCAGTGAGCAGCTTTTGACACTAAACTCTGTTGTGGTTTTTACGAAGTTTGCGGACATTAGCTTTAAAAATAAAGTCTACGAAAATGTTAATGAAACAGGTACCATTAGTGCATTACTTTACTTTATTATTTTTACCGTACTTATAAATCTATACAGATTTAGTTTGTTAGGTATACTTTGGTTTTCGCAGTGGTTTGATTGCCGTTCTTATTGTTAACGCACTGTGGATTAAATCGCCTGTCGTAGAAATCGTCATTAGAAATCCCTAAAGTGTTCCCCTCAGTCGAGAATTAAATCTTTGAAAAGAGTACGCGCCATTACAGACCAGATAGTGACCGCCCGAATAGTTTTTTTCCCAGCTCCCTAAAAAGATTGTGATTTTTTTACTTATAGAGCCTATTTAAGAATATCAAATGCTTTATTATTAATGTTATTGGTATTATATTATTGTCGGTGTTTACAAACACACGAGGTCTACGACATAACATAGGAACCATGACGCAAACAACATAAACACGGTCTACAATTATATAAAAAACCAAAATAATATTAAACAAAACAAAATCAAATTTTGAATCAATTATTATTTCGAGCAAGGATTGAACGAGTTGTGTATAAATATGATCTCCTGACATAAGGACCTGGCAAAATTATCAGGTTGCAAGTCTCGGCTGTCAAATATACCAGGCCAAACACTTTTCCTGAGACAGCGCATAAGACATGCAAACATACGAAGTTCTTTGCTATAACATGTTTCTGAATCTTCCTTATTCTGTTATAACAATAATATTTTTAGCTCTCAAGAACAAACGACGCGCTATTTTTACCCACTAACATAATATATCGCGTGAAACTGATTCAAAATTCTGATTCAGTCATACGTACATATAAATATGATTGACATTTCGTAAGAACCACGTAACGGGCCACACGAAGACTTATTCTCAATACCGACAAATATCTTAATAATGGAAGAAAAAGCACAGCTATTGTCAAAAGTAAAACAGAACTGATTTATAGTCTAAGTCGTTAAAAATAACAAAATGTCTTGTAAAGACTGCATGAAATGGACTTTCCATTGCAGCCTTGTTTTCGCCAAATCTAGCCTGAACAAAATAGCACCAAAAATAATTAGAGACGGAAATTCCGGTGCTCTTTAAAAAAAACTAGACGAAAAGAGACAAACAAAAAGGTGGCCAAATATGGACAGTCGATGATAAATGACGTAAGTATTCTTAGATTAACCAATCCAGGAAAACAATGGAGACATTACTAGGTGCCCGGATAAGGGAACGCTCGTTCGAGTTCAGCACTGAATCGCAATGAGACGGCGCCGGGCATTACAGTTTGTTCCACTGATGGCTCATAAACGTTGACTCGGATTACTATTAAAAACTGTATGAATCATCATTTGCCAGTTGAATAAGCAGTTTTCAATGCATGAGAGCTTCAGATCAGTCACATAATTTTGAGAATAAGAAAAATATTCGTGGTGTTGCCCACACTATTTTAATACGTATTGTTCCTACAAATAAAAAAGTGAAAAAGTTAACCTTGTGTGTTTTAAAAGATAAGTAATAGTTATGTCTAGTAGTCTTCAATTCGTAGCGATAGCCTCTGTCACCAATTAGACGGATATTACTCACGCGTGTGATACTTATCAATAAACCAAAAACATCGGATGTGACAAAACCATCTTGTTGAATTACTAAAATTTACAATAAAAAACAGTTATGTTTAAATTAAAACTAAATAATATCTTATTCATCTACTATACATCATACCAATATTTGTGTCTCTCTCGCAATTTTATAATAGAAGCTCTTAATTTTTTTTTTTAACAGGGCGTGTGTAATCGACAGCATCGCACGGAGCATTGACCGTGCGTTCGCAAAAACAACAGTCTACTGTGGAAGTGCGTAGCAAGACAGTGTGAGTGAGTAGTAAGCTTACCAATACCAAATTCAAGGAGCCCGTCAGCTATAATGTAAATATGGCGCTTGCAGGAAAAAAACTATCCTACAAATATTCGTGTACAATATTGCTGTCGCATGGGGTATACCTAACAGTGTCGTTTATGGCAAGTTTTATTGAGATGTACTTACTGTTCTATAACATGGGTACAACAATAAGGAAATTCACCTCTCTCTAACCTGAGGTTTCTGCTAAACATATATGTATATTCTCTTAGGTTACCAGCCTGGGTGAGTTTTATTATTTACCTTGGCAAAGTGAGCCTTATAATTGTGCTATCCCTTTTACTTTTGAAATAAAACAGTTTAAAACTGTAATATAGAGGTTTACTAACATTCAATAACCAGAAGTAAATTTTAATGCGTTTTCCTATATTTACCTCTAAAAAGTGAATTATTAAAACACCAAAAAAATAAGCGCGGACAAAATAAAATCGAGAGACAGGGGCGAGTCTATTGCTGGCAGCTTTGTTAGCCGTTTCGAAATAATATGGTATCTATAAAGTTTTAATCTTTTTTGTTTTCTTTAATTCTATGTCGATTTTGGTGTAAAATTAAAAGAATGTTAACGTAGTAAAATGAATAATTTATTATAGAATGATCCCTGAAACGAAGTTAGGTAAACGTTCTCGGCACCACTCAGACATGGCAGAACAATTGCTCTTGACAAATATGGACCGACCAAACAGACTGGCCAAATATTACGTCGGGTTTCAATACCGCGCGATGCAAATTATTCAACAGAGGGAAAAAACGTAAGCTCGGTTTTAAATTTAAATTCTTCTTAACATGGCGACATCGAACAGGCCATGAAATCAATTGTAACGGGCAAACTGCAAAGCTTTTGTATTAAGAAACCGTCGCTTAAATATTAGCCTCGAAAAACTATACTAAAAATGGTTTTTAATCAACTAGCCGTCGTCAGAAACAGTTGCTTTTACTCCTCTTCATCCGAAAACTATCTCGTTGGGATCACTTTGAACGACACTACTGTCTAGCGTAACACTATTTTTAAGCTTATTTTACTGTATATTTGTAGTGTTAATTCAATAAAAAACATATTCATATCAATTACCACAACGCAAAAAATGTAAACAGAATTTGCCAAATTGCAGAAATGGATATCCAACAAGTTTAAGGATAACCAGTCTGAAGATGTCAAATGTGTTATTGTTATTTTTTTTGCATTCACGATGCCTTATTTCAATAAGATATAAAATGCGCATTTAAGAAAAGGCCACACCTCCGAGCCCTCAGGTAGGATTCGAAACCACGACCTTTCGCTATCCGGGCGAGTGCTCTGAGCGCTAAGATACCGAGACGCTGGCAGACGCATCGAAATTTACAAACATATTTCAACTTCTACTATGAGCTAGTATCGTTTCACCAATGTTGAATGCTAGCTACTTACAACATCGAAAGTAATATTTTAACAAATATTAAACATTCAATTAAGATGGAAACAACTATAATAATGTTATTAATTTTTTATATTTTGCATTCACAATGCCATATTTCTATAAGAGATAAAAAAAAGAAAAAAAACGACCACACCTTTGAGCCCTCAGGTAGGATTCAAACCCACGATCTTTCGCTATCCGGGCGAGTGCTCTGACCACTGAGGTACCGAGATTGAAACTACCGTGTTTCAACAACTGTAGTACAAAATATTGTTGTTACTCATTTTCGTTAATATTTTTATTTTATTTCTTGGTATCTAAGACTGCTATTAAATTTATGCCCAACACTATATTCGTGTCTAATTTCATCATTAATATACAAAAATAATGAAAGAAAACTTAGCATATCTTGTTGGATTATTCTTGAACAAAATGTTAATTTACTGTAATATAATGGCATCTATTGACTATATCGTTATTATTATTCGTAAGATAAGTGTAAGTCATATTTTACGCTAATAGGCGTAGTCTACACTTAGATGTGAAAAAATCAAATAGGCGTCTCTCGCAGCGAGTGTATTAATTATCGGAATCAGGTGAATTAACGTTTTTTGAAAAACCTTGACCCTATTGTCCCAACCCTATGGTATCTTTCGCTTGCAGATAAGCAAAATTCGACACTATAACAGAAAAGTACATCGATTAAAGATAACAATCGATTGAAGTAAAAGTATTTCGATAACTTGTTAAGAAGGACCTTTACTAAATCTTAGCAATAGGTAGTACCGATAATAACCATGTCATGTGACGTGTCATTTATTGTGATTCCCTAATCTAAAGGTTGCACATAATATGATAAATAAAAACCTGCTCAGCGACACTATACCACTTGCATGTAAACAGCCCTTATATACATCCATCCAATAAATAAGTATCTTTATAGTACCTACAGCATTTTAAAAATATCCAATACCTTGTGAATATATTATTCTAAACCTATACAGACAGATTAGAACAACAAACAAATACTCCACCCAATAGTTATTTATAATATTAAGGATGTCAAAAAGAGATCGCCAAGAAGACCAAAACAGCAGGCGCAAACAGAACTTATGTGAATTCAATTAAATGGTTGTATTGTCGATCGTGAAGAGGCTGCAGGCCGTTGAGCGGCGATTTGTACTCGATTGATAACGAGATTAATTGGTGACGAATCGATGCGATTAATTGGCGAACAATGACGAGATATAACTTGGCGCGGTCGTCGGCTCAAGCTGAACGCGGCCCGTGCACTTTCTCTTGCGATTCGACACGTAACAGAAACTTAAAACTTTTTTTTAACGCGTGTCACCAACCATCGCATTTAATCATATTTCATTGCGGAGTCGTGAGATACGCAAACAGTAGTGAATAAAATAATATAAAGAAAAACTTATCATTAACTCTTTCATTTCTCGGTGAACAATAGAAACTATCTACTCTGCTATATCCATATTAAATCTACTCAGTTTTAATGATATTTGATTATAAAATGATTTATAAATAATGTCAAGCAAGTCATTGGATATGACAATAACTATGATAAAATCAAGAAACAGATAACGTGGAGTAAGTTTGTATATCTTAATATATAAAAATCCAATGTCACAATGTATGTTCCCAGTGAATTTTCACCAACTCAACCGATATTGATGAAAGTTGGTATTTATGCGTAATTTGGTCCAACTGAAGAGATAGGATAGTTTTTTTTTTAATTCATAACACAGCAACGCGTGGCCGGATCAGCTTGACTAAATATATATATATTACGTGTCACGTTGTTTGTCCGCGATGGACTCCTAAACTTCTTTACCGATTTTAATCAAATTTGTACACCGTGTGCAGTTTGATCCAACTTGAAAGATAGGATAGATATCATTTTAATTTATAACACAGCAACGCGTGGATAGGTCAGCTAGTAATATATAAATTAGTAAAAGGGTGATTGTTTTGACCTAATCGAACTTAGGGCCAGGGTTCAAGTTAAAGGCTACGCAACATCGGGTGATAGATCGCGCGACACGAGACTTACTTATCTGATCGTAATGCATTATGTATGCGAGGGACTCCAAGTCGAGACACAAGACCAAATACACAAACGCCAATGCCAAATACGGTTGGAACATAAAAAGAATCAAGGACCGTTTTTGAGCGTTTTGCCATTCCGAAAATATTCATGAACAAGCCTAAACGGACTGCATCGAAGTTTCGGTTAGAAACGAATAACACTTAAAATAAAATCACGGGCTTCAAACACGAATTAACGAAAAAAATAAACATTTTTAGAAGCAAATTTTAAAAATATGAATGATATAATTTTTTTTTTAGTTTTTCGTATAACAAAAACTAGGTCATTCTTTCGCATGCATTGTTTCTGTGCTTTAAAGTATAATCTATAAGTTTTATTTCTTACTATGGTTACACATTTTGACGTTTTCAAACACGTGTAAAATTAGAAGCTCTCATCTATAATCTAAGATCACAGTGGTTTGTGCGTTTGTCTGTCCGCTATTTTTCCCGCTCTTTTTCCATTGTATCAATCACGTTACCATAGCAACGCGTTAACCACAAGTAGTTCATCTACCGGACGCTATATGGCTCTAACGGAAAAATATTTAATAATAGAAAAAGTGAAAGAATTTTGTCCACCCGTGCAAAGTCGGGACGGGCCGCTAGTAACATTACAATATAATAAAAAATACTAACTAAAACTTATTTTTTATAAAAAAAATAAAGGATAAAGAAATTCGAACAGCGTATATAAATATTTTGTCATTTTGAAAATGTTACTAGTAAACAGGTGCAATTTCTTATTAGCCAAAACTACATTTTATCTGTTTCAAATGGACAGAATACAATAGGGAAATCCGAAAGTGTCAATAAAAAAATAAAAGGAAAAGCGGAGAAATATTCCTATATATCATCCATCACAAATGTGCGTATTGTTGTGACCGCAATGATTAGCAAAGTGAAACAGTGACCACCCACATGCGCGCGGGCAGATTGTTGACGCTTGCTGGACGAGATCCAATAGAAGATTTATGGCTACAAGATACTAAAGTGTGCACAAACTAAGCATCCACCCGTCCTAGATAACTTTATTATTAAATTCATATTCCAGATTACCGTAATCTATTGCTAATAACACTTCATACGTACTTTAACAAATATTTCGTAGTTTTATAAACATTTGGAAAAATTTCTAAACGTAACTAAACTTTTGTTAACACTTTAAAACATTAAACGAACAAATAAAAAGGTGCCATGCAATAACGAAGTATGTAGTGTGGTTTTCGAGTTAATAAATCGATTGGTTAATTACTAGCTACTGGTTAAACTGACCTATGGGACTTCCCTATTTTCTAATAATTAATCCCCGGGATTCGGAACAGTGACAAACAATTTGGAACTGTTACAAACAGTTTGAAATTGTTGCAAAGAGTTTAGAAACATGCGTAACAAGTGACAAACGTTTATAAACATTTGTTAACAAAACATTTCGTTTAGTGACAAGTTACGCGAGGCGTCACAAAGAAAACAATTTAAATCTGTTTGCAACTGTAGCAAACACCGATGTTGGAGCACTTTAACGCGATTACAAAAGTACTATTTTTAATATTATGAACATTTTTTATACAAGGAAATCAACAATAGAATTGATTTTACTATATTCATTATTTTACTTTTCCTACTTTTTCTTACTCTACATAGAAAATGTTAAAAGTGACGAAACTCCGCTTCGTATTAAAGAAGAGATCTTAATGAGGCGCATGAATCCGGTTGTCTCCCGTTATTCGATTGAAAGGATTATGGTGTCCTTTATCAGCCCTCTCGGCGAAGGGGAGCGCCAGCCACAGAGACAAATTGAAGTACATCTCCTCCTTTTTAAAATACACACAGACTTTTTTATAATAAAAGTTTATTGCATTTAATTTAGATTTATAGCTCTTACAGTTTTATAAATGTGCCGCAACTAGCAAGACCACTCCTTCAGAAGCATACGTAAGTTTTGGTAACTAAGCAAAAAGAACTTTTGCTAACAAGAATAAACAGGAAAAGTTATCCAAACAGTTTGTTTGGCAGGGCGTATTAATATCTTTATCTTTTACCGCCATACATATTTGACCACCATAACTCATATGAAACTTTTATGATGACAAGTTCACGGATGAAAACATATCACAAAATTATATTTGATCTACAACCTAAGTTATGAATTTATGAAAAGCCGTAGTACTAAAAATTACATAGAAAGAGAACCTTTAAAATGACTATGCCTGTCTTCGATATAGCTTAACAGTCAAGGTTTGAAATATCCACAAAACCGCAAGCAGGAGTATAACATATAACCGCTATAACATCGTGAAAGGCGCGGCCGTGCCCACCCCGCTTCCATTGCGGATGCACCCTCGCGAGACCACTTCACTGGAAAACATAATCACGAGACACAGATCATTTTGTAAACATTGCACGGTCCCCTGTTTTGATGTCCATTTACATATTGTCATTAATTGGTTTTCTTAAATCCAACTATTTAATACCTTTAGGCAAAAATCAAAATAAAGCAGATCCGATAGATAGATATTTAAAAAAACATTGATCATTTAAAACTTATTTTTATAAATAGTTTCCAACGTATCCAAATGTTTACTGAATAAAAGATAGGTTGCAGTTTTGTCAGACAAAAGATTGCGCAAAATTATGTTCTGAGATAGTTTTTCAAGGAGACAACCTATTGCAAGAGTAATTAGTACACAAACTACATAGGTTTTAAAAATTCAAACAATATGTAGGTACCACATTACCTACCAATGGGCAAAACTTAGGAATTTATAAAATTAGGGATAGATGTAACTGAATTCGATAGTCGATTGTTACATTACAATTGAAGAATCACTTAAATAAGTGTGTTTACAATGCAAAGCGTAGTGCCGCGGGACGCAAGTGTGCGGCGTCCGACATGTCATGTGGAGCGAGACTCCGTACACTTTCATAGGAAACAAATCGTCTACTTTCAACATGACGTGTGTGCTAGTAATCTTACCTAAATAAACATATGTACCTACTTCACTTACATGTAGCAAATGCGTTTTTAATAGCATGCCGTCAAAATTTGTTTTGTTAAACATCTTTTACTATACCCATTATAAATACGAAAGCGTGAATTACAATACTTGTTAAAGAGGGTCCGATAAATGTCATGCATTGATGATCACAGAATGTTAGTATGTACTTTTAAGTTGGTTTTGGATACATAATTGAAATAGTATATCACAGATAAAATAGTTATAGTAGAGGTACTAGCAATGCAGCAAAAGGTGTAGTTAATCTTATGAGCGATCAGACGGTCCATGTACCCATACAATTTCCTACACTGGATTTACAAATGTACTGCATATCAGAAACATTTGCGTTTTCTCTAATATCATGCTCTATCGCAAGTGGATAAGTTTGTCCACATATTTTATTCATACATTTTAATGAGCTGACTGAACTAGGCTTGTTTAAGTATGCGCCAAACATTCTCATTAATCAACGCATAATCTCTTTCTAAATAGGTAGTGTAGCATTTAAAGGTAATTTTGTAATTTCCGTTATTTTCTTTGCTAACGTGAAAAATAATTGGACAAACTAATAGTTACGTTCATTTAGAGCATTTAAAACGGCTATTATTATAATCATCCCAATGGTTATTTTTCTGAAAACAAGTGTCACAAATAGCAGAGATTATTACAAGTACGTCGATATTATGATGATCAGTTTAAAAAGTAGGAACAATTGACTTCGCAAGTAACAATAGGAAGACACCAATTTATTATAAAACGAAAACACGTATCATAAATCTCAGTCGTCTAAAATGTGATTCCGAGTTCTAGATGATAGACAATGAATGAAAGTGTGTATATAACATTTGCCCAACAGTGTCAAGGTCGACACCCAACGCACGTTTGTATACAGAGTACTGTGCCAAAAGACGTGTCACCAGCGCGCAGCGTAGCCGATGCGCCAGCCCAGCTTACACATGTAATCCCATTAGTTTATAATTAAACATTACACACATAAATAGATTAGAATGCATATTACACGAAAAACGCCTACCTAATAAACCAACTTTCACTGTCAATCATTGTCAGTCAAAATAGAACTTTTTCTAGTTCATATTAGGGAAAAATGACACCATTGTCATATTCAATGACAAGACAATAGTGTGTATAAGTGATATATAAGGGTCAGTCAAAGGCTGCAATGGCGAGGGTAATAGAGCACATAATGTTGACATGACAGATAAGACCGATCCAAAATATTCTTCTTTAGCTTTTTTTAAAAATTATCTACCGATCAGTTGTCACTTTGTTAAAATAAATCATGTAAGTACGATGTCTTTACATTGCCAACATTTTGTACACCTAATTATACACTTTTTGTTTTGCATAGTTGTTGCCACTGGAACGTTTATCTTTCTATCAGTACATAGCTGGGCACAATGGGCCACAATACTATCGGGGTGATCTTCTCGACAGAGTGCCGGACTTCGATACCGCATCACCGCTTTTAAACAGTGAAATGCCACAGTGATACCTATAGTTAATGATGTTTTGTAATTTGGACAGTCATTTGTATATTTTAATAATAATACTAATGTTAGTGACCATGTAAGCTTTAAACAATAAATTTGTATGTTTCTGCTGTAACCCAAATGCCGATAAATCTACATCAACACTCATATTATAAAGAGGAAAGATTTGTATTTTTGTAAGTTTGCAATGAATAAACTCTAAAACCACTAAGCCGATTTCAAAACTTCTTTCACCATTGGAAAGCTACATTCACGCTATACCTATTTAATTCTAGAAAAAATTTAAAGAGTTTTGTCCACCCGTGCGAAGCCGGGACGGGCCGCTAATAATTTTATATAATGATAATTCGTTTATAACATTTGAGTTTTAAACTAAACAAATCCTTCATAACCAGTCATAACTATGTCATTTGTTAGGCCTCACGCTCAACTTAATGACATATAAAACTTAAGGTCGAGTTTTATATGGCAAATCTTTGTAACATGAAATTTAAGACTTAAACTGAGTATTAGAGTCTGCTGCTCACCCTTATTTGATTAAAAACCTCGCGAAAATTTAAACTCATAAATCACATAATCCAATGAGGCGGCTTTAGTGTCCGTCTGAAGAGTACTGCGAATGTTAAGTTAAAACGCGTATGCAATTAGTTCCTTAAGCTCACGCTTTTACGTTATATGGGCGGTTAATTTTAAATGCTTTTAAAATTAACGGCCCATATAACTTTTTTTGTAAATAAAGTTGTAATCTTCAACCTAATAAGAATATGATAGTAGTATAAAAGTATGTATGAATTTGAATGAGAGACACGAATAGAACATACATGGTTATATTACGTAGAGGCAGGCAGACTAAGTAACGGCGAAGGAATTGTAATGAGGTTTTAAAAACAATATTTAGTTTTTTGTTATCTGTGAATCTTCCAGAGCTAACAATTAGAAAGGTTTTCAACAAGGCTCGAGAAGGGAGGCGACGGCGGGGCTGGAACTGGGGGCAAAACAAAGTATCCAATTTCTCCACTTCCGACGCAATTACAACATAATATTGTGGGACTGCGGCGCGCGCGGACAGACCGCAGCCGCCTGAAATCTAGCCAGTAGGCAGCGCTGCAATCTCGTTACGGTACATAAAGTACACTCTCATTGTTCTCCGTCTTAAGTTTTTTCGCAAGGACCAATCAACAATGAAACCTGTCCACCTCCTAAACGATAAATCTACAGGTATTTTATATCCACTTGACTAACCAGCCATATTGCACTGTCCGATCTCACTTTAATACGCCATAAACTGATGTCGACAGGATATGCCCATAAATTGTCTGTAACCTGACCTCTATAATTATGTGCCATTATAAAGGATTATCTCTACTCTCAGGATGACAGACAAGTTGACATTGCAGAGGGTGACGTCCCCTCCGTTGATGTGTCAAAAATCTGGATTATGACATGCTATGCAGTCCACTTATAACTTTATTACGTTGTCGAAAGCAAATTGCGGTCAGTTTATGTGTTATATTCATAATCATCATGTCTTTGAACAGAAGATGTTATTAAATTCAAATAATTGTAAAATAATATCCTGTAATTGTATTTCAACAAATATTTGATTAATAAGTTTTGGTTATTCTATTTCTCGTTTGCTTTAACGTAACACACAAACAAATATTACTAATAAGCACACGTTTTCAGACTCTTATTGCTCAAAGCATAGTGATCCATTAAGGATACTTTAAACAGATTCGAGGATACTAAAATTGCCACAATTTAAACATCCCTCCTGACGAAGTCGTCAGAAACGAAACAAGTGAACTTTGAGTGCCACGTCAACACCAAAGGGTCTTGCAAAGTTGGTTGAACAAGAGCACTCTGCTCTCACAACAATACTCTCGTCATAATCATGTGACCCGATGCGATAATATAAAGGCATGCCAATCAATGTCGCCTGCTAAAAATATCTTTGTAAACTTTGCCATTAAACAGTCGCATAGTACTCATAGCGCTTTTAAGGTTACGAAATGTAAATCAAATCAAAGTTGCTCGAAAAACAATCATTAAATTCTATGAATATGTAACAATAACACACAATTAGAAACGTGTGGACCAAGTCGAGTTTTTAATTTGTTACCTTATAGGCACCCACAATTGAAACATTGACCTTGTTGTGACTGAATGCAATTTCATATTTCTGTCTACACGCAGCACGATGACTCATGGAGTTATTGTCAAGTAAAAACAACGTTCAGTCTGAACACAAGGTCAACCGCAAAATCGATTGGAATTGAGCTCAAAGCCTCTTATTTGAGACTGCAATAGTTTACACATCGGTAGCTGTATCAACGTTAATCGTGTATAACATGAAAACGAACCAGAAATAAACATTTACTAAAAATAGTTAATAAAAATAAGGAATATAGAAAACAATTCACGAAAAACTCATAATAGAATAAACTATTTTAATCCATACAGCCAATCAATCGAGTATTATTTTGAATAGAATGCAAAAAATAAATAACTATATTTTGTTGCCGATGTTATGATTATGTAAGTCCTTGAGATAAGTAGTTACTAAAAATCAAGCAGTACCCTTCCACCCAATATGGCTTCAACGTTAGATTATAAATATAACGCCACATTATGTTATGATAGCAGAAAAAAATGACATAAAAAACTAACCAATTATTGAATAGTTTGTTCCGTCACTTTTCCGAATTTGTTTTCACATTATTTTGTACTTATTCGTTATTGTCGTGTTTCATAGAAAAATGAATGTGCGTCGGAAACATTTTCGTGCGATGTCTTTATATGTGGCCTAAAACCGGACGAGTGGTTACCGTTGGCATAACGAATCCGCAGTGCTGACTTTACACATTTGCCGCCCCAAAGCTATAAAATTTTTGCCGCCCCTACTGACCTCTAAAATTAGATGCACTGTTCACAATAACGTTAATTCCTTTTTTAGGGAATAATCTAGTTTCAAGATTATTTTTACAACTTTTTGGGTATATTTTTAAGCTAAGAAAAGCAAAGCTCTGTTTTTATTACAATGCACTATTATTCACTTTTTTCTGTACCAATTTTCTGGGCCAATTTTGCCGCCCTAAGCTTCAGCTTTTTCAGCTTCTATGGTAAATCCGGCACTGCGAATCCGGAGGACGAAGAAAGTCGTCGTTTAGCTTTGGAAGATGAAGAAAAGAAGTCTTCCTTCGCCAGCTGTTAACGCAGAAAGATTCAGCATATATTGCATATTGAATCGGGAAGCGTTTACAAGATTCTTCACGAGTACCTTAGCGTGAGTAGGATAGTTTCGCTCTGGGTGCCGCACACCTTCACCGGAACTCATTTGTAAATGGTGCCATGATATAATTAATAAACATGAAGCAGACTTGGCTCCGCACGATTTCGGCATTGTGACCAATCCTGAATTTATCAAAACTATCCAAATAAATCGTCAAATGAATTTTGTTCGTAAGTTTCTTCATTTGAACGGGGTATCTTTTAAGCATCAACGCCGAACACTACGACGACGTGTGACTTATTTTAATTCCCTACAATATAAAACGGCTTTAAAGAGTTTTTCATCCACAGAAAGGCGATGCATTAGAGAAGGCAGTAGAAGAGATGTCTGCGGCGGACTGAATAAGTGTTTCGAAAATTGGATCAGATGTATGAAACTTAGTATATAGTCTGGTGAGGAGTTCACTTAAAAGATTGAATAAACACATTTTATCCATATAACTTGGCTTTTCAGTTTCTCAAAACTTTTAGAGTATCCCACGCACATAACAGTTTTAGGTGAGAAAATTTTACTTGTTTTAAGTCTGATTTTTCAGAAGTTTGGTTTCAGTGTTAAACTTACCTTTTATTTAAATTCTGGAGTTTTAAGCTCGTTATAATTGGTTCAAACTTTGTATATAGTCTGGTAAGGAGTTCTTTGAAAAGATTGAATAAACATTGTTTATCTATATAACTTGGCTCACTCACATAATAAACTCGGCGTCAAAAAAATCGCACCTTATAAAAATCTTATTCAAAAATTCCTAAACCTTATATAGAGGATAGTGTTAGGTATCATTAGAAAGGTAACAAAAAGGAGCATCAAACAACAATTAAGTGCAATCTTTTTTTTAATTAAAATTATACAAAAAGCATAAAAATTTGAAAAATAATAAAAAATCTTAATTAAGTCCTAATTAATAATCGATAATTTACAAAAAAAATGTACAAAAAGTGTCTTAAAATTAACTCAAAATCTAGTGTTACCCCCCCTTGCCCTGATGACGGCTTCCATACGGTCCCTCATAGACCTCACCAACTTCAGGAGCTCTTCTTGAGGGATAAGACCCCATTCTTCAATCACCGCGGTTTGGAGTTCCTCTAGAGTCGAAGGAGCCGGATCCCGAGATCGAACCTTACGTTTAAGATGGTCCCAGAGGTGCTCTATCGGATTCAGATCAGGACTTCTCGCTGGCCACTGCATCACAGGAATTTGGGACCTCCGCAGGAAGTCGTTCACGATGGCTGCAGTGTGTGCGCGAGCGTTGTCGTGCATTAATGTGAACCCCTCGCCAAAAGATTCGGCAAAAGGGACCACATGCACATCCAGGATCTCTGTGATATAGCGGCGCGCAGTCAGCGACCCTTGTCCGCGAGCACCTCCGGTCCGGGAGACGCAGACCAGGTCGGTTTTGCCGGCAGCCGACATACCGCCCCAGAACATGCAGGATCCGCCTCCATATTCCACCGTCTCCTGGATGCAGGCTTGAGCGAAACGTTCACCCTGCCTCCGGTATACTCTTCTTCGTCGGTCGTTGCAGAAAAGACACACTCGTGTCTCGTCTGAGAAGAGAACAGCTCCCCACTGCTCAATGGTCCAATCGACGTGGTCGCGAGCAAACTGCAAGCGGGCTCGTCGGTGCGCTGCAGTCAATTTTGGACCTGTAGCAGCTCTGCGGGCTGCTATGTTCTTCTCCTTCAGTCTTCTTCTAACCGTGGATACACTCACGGTGCGTCTGCGAACTGCCTGGAGCTCCTGTTGCAGCTGAACAGCGTTTGAGAAGCGATTTCTCAAAGAGTACGACACAACGAACCGGTCGTCTCTTTCCGAAGTGCAGCGACGTCTACCGGACCCATGTCGCCGGATATAGCCACCGGTCTCTAAAAAGCGCTGGTAGACTCTACGAACCGAAAAACGGCTCAGATTCAGTTGCCGGGCGACATCACACTGCCGCACCCCTGCTTGCAGTAGTGCAACCACTTGAGCGGCCTCATCAGCTGTAGTGTCCATTTTCCAGATGTTCTTTCTTCAGTAAAATCAGTGCGTGTGTCCCCTTCAACGGTTTAATAGCGAATGACCCACATTGAACCCGTGTTGACCTCTTTATACCCACAAAGTTAGCGCAACTCGCGACTCTCCCGAGCAGCAAAATTTCCTTAGAATTTTTGTGACCCTTTATTTGTTGCTTTAGGTTTTATTTGATAATGAAAAATAATGTTTTTTTATTAAGTTAATTAAGTAACCTTTTAAATAAAATTATAATTAATACGACTGCATGTGCATATCCAGAGTTAATGCCATTTGAACGTGATTTTCTTAGAGGTGCGATTTTTTTGACGCCGAGTGTAGTTTCAGATGAAAATATTTTACTGCCATCGTATTTTTATAGCGTGATTATTCAATAGTCGGGTTGCAGTATTAAACTTACCGTTTATTATAATTCTTGAGTTTTAATTTTGTGATAAAGAATGTACAGCTCTGTATACTATGATATTTGAGAAATAACTTATGTTTGGAGTTTAACCAATCCGACCTTAAAAAAAAGGAACAGTCAAGATGGTACAAACAGATTACTTGTCTTACGGGGCACGTCCTGTATGTATTATCAGGTCTCAGTGATATGATTGTTTGGTCTCCATTTAGTGTAGGAGCCCAATGTTGTAGCCCAACAATGAGGACGTGGACGATGATGCTGGTGATTTTTACCGAAGATCAGCATGGCTTGTTATAGTTGGTTAATTAAAATAAGAATTAAATAAATCTTAATTCTGTGGCATAAGCCATAGCCCTGCCCCTACTATATGGCGGTTGGGCATATCACTAAGCCACTAACTGAGAATTACTAACATGTTAGTAATTTTCAGTTATTTTTGTAAGGAAACAAAGGGCATTTCATATTACATAGCTAACTCGATCAAGGATCAGATCAGTAGCCAAGAGGTTTCACCTGTATTTTTTTAACCACTAACCACTTTAGAAAACAATACAGCAACAATAATCCTTAAATTCTTTTCAAGGTTTAAGTTGTCTAAACTAAATAGAGCGTTAACGGCTAACTATAATTTTTTCTTTGTTTTTAGTTTCTGAGTTGTCTGTTGAGAAACCTATTTTGGTTTTTTTGTGCGGAAGACTTAATTATAGTAATTATAAGTATTATTTTATTTTCACGCTGTTGATGCATACTCTGTTAGAATCTAACAAAACGATAACAAAGTAAAAAAAGATATTTAAAGGTGAGAAAAACTCACCAAAGGGCCTCGAAGCTAAATATACGTAATTAATGTTTATTACAAAATTATTACTATAGAGTATTTACCTGGATCAGCAGCCAGTTGTAGATAGACGGACAAAGCGACTTCGTCTTCGCTGACAAAGTCCCAGAGCCCATCACACGCCACTACCACGAAGTCCTCATCCCCGTCCAGCTCCACAATTGCCATCTCTGGTCGTGCTGTCACGTACGGTTTGTATTGAGCGTCACCTGCGCCAAGGTCAAATATTACAACTGCAGGTATTTACTACGCAGTTTCAAATCTAAGCACTTTTTATCCATAAACCATTTTTTTATTCTTAAGTTTAAGCTTTTATTAAAGTTGAGTTATAGGCGTCATCAACATGAGACAGTTACAAAAACAATTTTTAGTAAGAAAAAATACTGCTTCATATATTTAGTAGTTTAAATTCATACTACTATTTTTATCAATAATATGCCTAAAATATATGATTCAAACAAAAATGCATAAAGATAACTGTCAAGCGTTTTCTTTTCTCCATTGATGACCACACTGGCTTAATCTTGCATGAAATTCGATGGTAAGGATGTCGATCAATCTAAGGGGTTCTAAATGTTATCGAAGTTAATCTCTCGTAGCCGGTGAATCGATGAGTTTTGGTCGTATAATGGTAAGAGGGTGTCTTGTTTTCGAAACGCTAAGAAGAAAATGTCAACATTATATTGTAACTAAGCTGTCCTTAATATTGATCTGTATCTAACCCGAGGGATGGGAACGTATGACCAACTTAGGTATATCGATAAGTTCTTTTCATATAAGTTACATGTTAACATCACGTACAATGTTTTGATAAGCACTATGTTAGTGACCAGGAAAGTTAATAACCGAGTGCCATAGAGCCTCTCTGAAGACAAAATCGGCTGTTGTACGCTCTGTCGTGAAAGGAAGAAACGCCCAGTCTCTAATCTCTCAATGAATTTGCAATTCAACTGCAATACTACCTGTGATGAGTGAATACAAAAATATGTTAGGTCTTGTGATGGGTTCATCGGGGGTGTAGAGTAAATTGGAATGGTGCGAGTCTGATCAAAAAATTGTTAAGATGAGTCGTCGTAAGCTTTAAGATAGAATCAAGTTTAAAAGTCAACATGACTGGTTACATTACGAAAGTGGAAAAACTTGCGCGAAGCACACTCTAGTATAGGTCATGGTCAAGCTTTATAATTCGTCAGCCTTTGTGTACCTAAGTTTACATATTGTGATTATAGAGCCTACCGTAGATAAAAGGCGGCGCGAGTGTAAAAAGCGTTTAGATGAGTTACAAATGACAATAATCGATTAGTCGAAGACATTGAATTTGTTTCTTTCAAGTGGCGTATAAGGTCGCAAAACGGACTCTGAATAATAAACTGAAAGGTGATAGCTAAGTTTCTAGGCTTACCATTACAGATAACGTTTCATTTCACTCTGAAGGGAATATGGAAGTTGTTGTAGTTCCTGAGAAATAGTAAGCACAAAAGTTGAGCGGGTAAGTCCTCATAGTTTAATGATAGCACCTCATCTACAGTAACCAGAAGAATAGCAGTGGGTTAGAATTAGAGTCTTTCGACTTTATTGAATGTTATTGGGACGGATGAGAAGAGTACTAGGCAGAGACCAGAGGTTTGGTAGCTGTCGGATTTTTGTCGTTAGCATCATCGCACGCGAGAGAACTATCGTTTTTGGATTGAAATCATAACATAAAACATCTAGCTAAATTCCAAAAGGTAAGGTAAGGTAAGGTAAATCGATCTAAGCAGATCACGATTCTGATTTCTCGTAATTCCTTCGAATATGCTTTAAAAGCCTTATCCGTGATGAATATCTAGGAATGAAATGTTAGTAGAATCTCTCAATCCGTAACCCTAGCAAAGTTACAAAATAATAGGACGGTGATAACGAAGTGGAATCGTAGAAAACGTCTACGAAACAAAGTTCATGGAACATATTAACTATAATTCTGGTGTAAAGAGTAGGAGGCATGGTTACTACTATGTCAAATATCGTGGAATCAGAGAAATCGAATATCAGACTTTAGTTAGGGTTGGTAGAGTTACAAAAGTCGAAATGACCAAGAGACCACCCCTGGGATTCGCGAAATGATTTAGAAAACCAATTACTGAGTAATTTGTCCGAAACAAATGTCGAACAAGCCTTTCATTTATTGAAGTAATAAAAAATACAGTCCTTCAGTCCTCACATACTTACGTCGACGAAATTAAGAAAAAACTCTTAAATGAAATAAGTTTAATTTGAGATTTTTTAGTAAATAATGCATAAAGTGAAATAATTAAAACAAAATTAATTGTTGTAGTCCCTCAATCCGCACCAAACAAATTCACGTTTGGACAGATATTATTCCAAAAGCCACTAAACCCATACGTTTTTCCAAAGAAATTTATATAAGAAAATTCAATTTGTTTTAGTTGTCTGACAGGACTTGATTCTACATTCCCCGGCTAACCAGGCAATTCCTTCCAAATAAGCTACTGTCACCTTAAATGTTTAAATAACAAAAAATATGTATTAGTTTAATTTCAAGAAGGCAACGAATAAAATTAATCTCTCAATCAACACGTCTATTATCATTATCTTTGCTAACTTTTTTACGGAAGAGGTATGATAAAACTTATTACCAGAAAGTTTCTACTTCAGAATTTGAAAGTTAAAATGTGTACTGATTATTTAGTTAGCTAAGAAAATAATTTTCTATTATTATGAAAAAAAACATGACGAGGGGGATCACATATAAGCAACATGTATAGAAAATATTTAATTTTAGAAATGTAGTAACATAATCAATAAATTTTAATCAAACTAATTATATGTAAATTTTAGTTTTTTTCTTATAAGATGTTCCGTCTCTAGCTTAAAAAATGCAAAAATATTTCTTGGTTTCTACTTTCAATAATTTCTTAGACTCAAATTTTGGCTCGGTGGTAAGTGAAAATAAGTAAGCATGGACGAGTACGTAAATAAACAATACACACGTGTTGACCTAATTGACATATTATGAAATACTTTTACTTATCATAATTACTTGTAATATAACTTTTTCATAATTAAATATTGGTATGGTGGATAGTTTTAATTGCACACATAAATAGGTATTTTCTGTGTGCAATATTTAGGTATTGCCAAGTTTGTTTTTTACATCCAAAAAAAATATTCTAGTAATTCTAGTCTCTTTCCACATCCCATCGCTACAGGACGTCTTCGAAATCCAATTTTGACATGCGCCTGCACATCAAGCTGATCAAGTGAACACCGTTCGTTAAGAGTAGTTCAACACCTCACAATTAGAAAGGCCGGCTGGCTAGTCTGATTTTAACCAAAGTTGTTCTTAAGCGAGCGCCTTTCAAGAATGGGACAACCTATCTCAACAGTTACTGTATCTGTAACTCTTGAGCATGCCCAAGAGAAATTCCGCATGTGTTCGAGCCAGAGAAGGCATTTTCTTTATTTTATTTGAAAAAGAATATAGGTATTTAATAATAATTTTTAAATAACTTTATTTTAGTTAAATTATCCTTTTTTGTAATGTGTTCGTTAATTTATTAAATAAAACATATTTATATTTATTGTACATTTATATGTATACACAATACATTTAAATATTAGTAGCTCAAATGGTATTTAAACGTATTTAAACAAGGTTCCTTTATTAAAAAGCTTATCAATATATTTATCGTAAACATAAAATATTTAAGTTTTTCAAAGTGAACGCATTTTTGGGATAATTAGACACACAAAAGCCTCATTTACAGAGAAATCAGGACACAGTGGAGTGATCGCTAATAAAAACAAGAGTTCAGAGCGAATTTTAAATTAAGACTCGCGGTTCACATATAGATATGTTCAAACTTGCAAGAAATTTAGTTAAGGAATACTCTTCCAAAACGCAATGGAAAGAAGCCGCAACTAAAGACGACGCACTATAAAGGACCAGCGCAAATTGAAAAATAAATAGGCGATGCTCAGAGTATGTTTTATTCTTAAGTATCGATAAAAAGAGTAGTTCTCATTCTTATCGAGTGCATTGTCCGGCAATCGATATCATGTGCAGTGGGGTTGTAGGTAACGCGAGGGCTGCCGCGAGGGTGCGGCGGCGCGGTGGCGGAGGCTCGGCACGCCGGCGCCCGACGCGCGCACCACGCGATCGAATTTAATGCAAGCCTACTTGTTTCACAAAAGGGCCTGTGTTAATTCCAACTTGACACGGTTTTAAAAATTTGACACTTGGAAACTTAAATTTTAAAGCTGATTATGCACTCGAAATAATACAACTGATTTATATATTGTATATCTAATTAGGGTTTCTTTGAACAGAAACAACTCCGACCACAAATCAAATTAAACATCGTAAACCCTTCTCCACTCTTCAAAAATTTTTTTTTAAATGCCAACACCATTTGTCTTTGGTTATTAATTACATCAAAGAGCATTAAAGCCAAGTTTATAGTAAATCTAAAAAGTAAATACTAAAGCTTCCATTTTATTTGAATATTATAATTTTTAAATAATAATTAATTAGAAATTTGTCTATCAAATCTCGATTTTTCTTACTTGTCCTATGCCATATTCAGTAAAAAATGTTAACCAGGTTACATTTTTAACGCAAAGTTATATTCATCCTAATAGTTCGTTTTAAGCTCTGTGAAATTTAAAACTTTACAACTTTAAATTAGTGAGCATTAAAAAAAATCGATGCTTGAAAAAATTCCATATAAAATTTATTTAAATATAATGTGAAAATATATTTCTTTAAAAAAAGACAAGAAAATTATTCACTTTACTTTTAAATAAGAAGCCGAATTTATTTATTACAGAATGTAAACATTTACTTAAAAAATCAACCCACAGCCTCTGGCTACCCAGGCGAGTATTCTTGCAACGGAGCTACCGAGATCTTGACAGCTCCGCTAAATTTTTCCAATTGTTTCTGAAATACCAGCGGAATCTCGTCATGTCGTAGATAACCACTACGTCCAACATGGAAAGTCATTTTACAAGTACCTATCAAACGAAGAAGTAACTGCTATCTAATTATTATACTTTTTGCTTTTGATGATCTGGGTTTGAATCCTGCCTGAATTTTGAGACAAATTGAATTTTGCAGTTAAATATTAAAGGAACAAAAGTATAATAAACTTTTTATTAAGATTAATAACATATAACACCTTAAAAGAAAAACCATGTTATTTAGTAAAGTCGGCCAAATCCTAACAATGAAAATAAGGAACCAGATAGACTTTGTTAGTGGTACATACATGCCTGCACTTCTTTGCGACGTAGATTAATGATGTGATACAGTGCATTAATGGGTTCCATCCCCCGTGATACAAGCTAACAGCTTAATGGTCGGCACGCGCGCAGCTTATTGTAAGGAGCCCAGCTCGCGCCTCAGTCGCGCAATAACAATAAAACGGCCGATTAACTTGACGTTAACGCACTAAGGCAGCCCTCGTAAACGCCCTTTGTTTTATTGACCTTTCGAATTGACAAATAAATATATATATTTATATATATTTTTGATTCCACAGCAACGGAATGGTTTTCAAAGATAAGTTTGTATTTAAAAATACTAAAATCAAATCAAATGTTTTTTATTGTGAAATGTAGGTTAATTGTTATACAAAAATTATTGTGAGGATTAAAATGTCTCACTACATTTCACCTTTTACAATAAAGTTAAAAAATATATACAAATAAAATTAAAATATAAATTTAAAAATATACATAAATTCACAAGGTATGAATAGATATCTACCGAGACTGCGGGGCAATCGCGTTTAAAAAATATGAGAAAACTTGCGTATATAGAAATTAAAAACATGAAAATAAACGCGATTAGTAATCAGTTCAAAACTGTCACAGTTCAATGAGTGAATAACGCGAAGGTGTAAAAACCAAATGTATACGTAAATTAAAAACTATTAAATATAACTGAACTTGGACTCTATGAATGTTTATTTAAGTAATAGTTCTGTTCCTTTACATTAATATCTTTCAGTAGATTGGAAATTTAACAATAAATAAAAGTGACAATGTAAGCATATTGTTGTCACTAGTGGACTGTGACCTACCTACATAAGTTAACGTTACTTTCACCTTACAACCTGCTTTAAATAAATTTAATGCATCTGCTGACTAAAATCTGGGGCAGACAGCTCAAGAAAATATAAAGCCATATATGAGAACAGTGACCCGTACTTTAAACAAATGTTTACTGCAGTACGTTTAACCAAGCCAGTTGTGAAATATAACTTAAATTTCAAGTCGGACGCTTAAAAGGCGATACTCTATCAGGAGCTTTATTTTTCGTACGTTCGTGTCTGGCTCACATGCGAAATTCACGAGTTCTCTGTCTTATTCCCTGTATCACGAGAAAGAGATAGCGTGCGCTCTTCGCTTGAAAACCAGATGTTGGCAGTGATGATATGGTCACTATGGATCTTAGAAGAAGGCTGCAGGTCACCCAATGATGTTTGGAGTTTCGCTTTGTTATAGAATCAGATTTGAAATCAGCAAGATAACCTAATTAACATTGCTCGAAGTATTGCTTAGCTGAAGTGGCAAGGGGCGGGCCACATAGAGAGAACTGATGACCGATATGGTGAAAAGGTTCTAGAATGGCGACCGCGAACAGAATCATTTTCCGTGGCCGTGCCCTCCACAAGGTGAACCGACAATCTGGTCAAGATCGCAGGAAGCCGTTAGATGCAGACAACGCAGGACCGATCGCTGTGGAAGGCCCTTGGGCTTACATCTAACAATGGGACTTGTAAAGCTAACGTAATAATCATAATGAGGCAAAAAATTTACAGCGCCATCTACAAAATTCCCTTGTTCTAAAAGTGCAGAGCGAGCAATATGATTAAATAAATCAAATCAAAATAATGGCTATGTTATATCAAAATGACAATTTAAACACACTTTTAAATTATAATCTAATAGACAAAATAGGCAATAATTCGTAACAAAATATTTGTAAAAAAAAAACTTATTATGATTGTCGAACGAGACTCGAGCCTTTTCGCCGTCAGGGCGTTTGCTATTCCAATAGAGCTACCAAGACCTTGACGGACCAGCACCATCTGGTCATGTTGTTGGTAACCCTTTATAATATTTAATTCTTTTTTTTCCGCTTCTATCACACCTTTAAATAAAACCACTTTTACCGGATTAATTGCGCATTTAATCTCATTTTTTATATTTAATACTTAAGTTTCACCACCTTGTCAGGATCCGTAAATACAGAATGACATAATAAAACAAAATTAAATGTGCAACTAATCCGGTTAAAATGATTTTATTTAAACCTTTTATAACATCAAATATAAACATTTTAAAAGTATCAAACAATCGATAAAGAAGCAACTGCTATGTCGAGAAGCTCAATGGCGCAATCGTTTGCGCTTTCGGCTTAAGATTGCGGAGGTTTGCGGACATTTGTAAAGACTAGTCATCAGATGGATGATCAAAAATTTATTTTAATAAAACAACTTTTTGAAGGATTTAGCGTTATTTGATTTATATAAAATTTTAACAATTAGGAACGCACTCGTTTAAAATATTGTGAAGGTAGTAGAAAATATATGACGACCATTACCTTAGTCATCCTGTCATCACGGCTCCTGTTAAGAAGCCGAAACGTCGTCGTAAATATAAAATAAATTATGTGCAAAATCCGTAAAAAAGTATTTTTATTTAAATGTGTAATGTGCGCTGAAGAGTATTTTTTTTATATTTTAGTAGTTTTTTTTTTTAATATTAGAAGACCAACAGCTATATAAATTACAGTGGGTTATAAATATAATATTTGAAAGCCAACTACAGGTCCTCTCAAATAAAAAAATTTTTAGTAGGTAGTTAGTTTTAAAAGCAATTGCAAATGGTAAATACACAATTACTAATACAAGGTATAAGTCAAATCACAAAAAAACGAAAATTATCTAAAGCTCCTTTGTGTTTCGGAAGGCACATTAAGCCTTGATCGTTGCTGAATATACAGTCGTTAATACCCACAAATTCGCAATCAGCCCGCGTATTAGTATCACCCCTAAACTGGGATTCAGACCTCCCTACGAATTAAAAATACCGTAGCCGTGTCATAACCCACCACGTGATACCAATACGGACTTGAGAGTAGTGTTATAAAAACAGCGCTGAGCGTTAAGCGTTGAGCGCAGAGTCGATGCTCTGAAGCTTTGAAGACTCGAGGTTTCTCTTAAGAGTTTGAGACTCACGAGCGTTAAAGGTTTAAGCTTTATTGCTCGAGTTGCACGCTTAAGCGTCAATGCGTTATGAATGATGGTATACATTACCTAAATACTAAATATGTTTTTTTTTTATATTGAAATACTTATTTCCCATGTCCCAACGCTCAAGCTCCAGTCGAGGGTCGAGTCCAGCACTATATGAGTGCTCTTACCAAAACGCTCAAGCCAGTACTCAAACGTTATAGTTCCGGCTCAAGCTTTTTTACAACACTACTTGAGAGTGATAACAGCAGCAGATGTAGCCGGAGCCGATGGTTTTAATGGGCCTTTCAAAGCACGGAGGAGCTCGAGATAGTAAATTTATGGTCACCTATCCTTGTGACCAACCTTTGTGTAAGGTTACCCTTGTGACCAACTGTAACACTCCATAACCAAAGCCGAATACAATAGCGAGCTTCTCATTATTTATATAATGTATACTCAATATATATGTTATGAGTATTTTTATTATTATAACAGAAATTAGTAGAAAAAACCTAAAAAAACGCCCATTCACTTAAGGCTACGAGAACGCCAAATATTTGTAAATCTACAAAGGGCTTTTCTCTCTGATATATTATATACAGAGACATATCACTTAAAAGATGACTCGTCACATGTACAATAATAAAAAATATTTCAACGAAACCACATATTATGGTTAAGACTACTCTGTGACAGCCACACTAGCCAATAGCGATACAAAGAAAGAGAAAGAGAAATTTAGCCGGCTATCTATATACTCCGTTTCTCACAAAGAGCAATACGAAGTAAGTGCCACAGCAGCGGCCGGTGAAGCGCCAAAATTGTTATTTTATTCCTTCCTCCTTCTTTCAAGTGGGATATAAAGGAAGCATAGAAAAGGAAAGGCTACCAAACCATACTTGCTTTACATTATTAGTTTTACGCAAAACATGACTTAGTATGAGCAAATGTAGAGATTATAAATTGTTTAGCCTAATGACGAATTTTGAAAGTGAAAATGCGGCGTCAAAGTTTAAGGCGCTATTTAAAAAGGCTATACTAATATAGGAAGTGATGATTTCTCAAAAATGTATGACAAATAAGGCTACAAAAAATTAGATCCGATATATACCCCTTATATCCACAGATAACACCCAATCAGAGCATGAGGCTTGAGCCAGCCATCGCTTCCCTCAACAGTATTTTAGGATGGAAATCTAGATAAAAATGAAGCACATTATTAACAATGCGTGAAACACGTTAATACGTTACGAGTAAGTCTACGTCCTTAGTACATCAGCGAGGAACGGAGCTACGGAATCAAAATTAGAAATCTCTTATTATTGAGTATTATTTGGCTCAAGTACTCAATTGCTTAAACTTACGGGTAAATATATTATTCTTCAGTAAAAAATACTAAAGTCAATAGTACATCAACTTATACAAAACAGTCAATTGATTCTAAGCTCTATTAGTTAATATAAAAGTTGTAAATCGTTTAGAGAGATCTGATACTTTTATACGGGTTGACCTGCTACAATGCAGTTGTAGATTAATTGTTCCGAATTTTAAAGTACTTATTAATTTTATATCAGGGTATTAAAAAAATATCACATGAATACATTTGGGCGCATAATAATAAGGAAATACAAAAACTTAAGAATTAAATACTAATATTAAAACCATATTGTATACCGCTAACACATAAAAATCTAAAAGAAAAAACACAATTCCTAAAATATTGAAAATAGGCCAAAGTAGATATAGCAAAACATTAACTTCAATTCCTTTTCTTTCTTACTACGTTCAGTATAATGACATCGAGACATATGGAAGACGTACATAATTTTTATTTTTGATGATGATGAAACACTGTACTTACACTTAAAATGACAAATGATCCTTGCACCACTTTACAACACATCAATTTTCTTATTAACAGTTTAAAATAAAATCTCTCATTTCCGAAATACTTGTTTTAATTTCTTTATATACTGAAATGCATTTGTTCATTTCTATAGGTCAATTATCTGTCAAAGCTAAGCGACTTTAGCAATGTCATTTCGTACTCACCAATAGCACGTGAAACTGCTAATTGACCGTTGACTCGCCACGTACCCCAGTAGAGAACTGCGCCGCCTGACGATTCTATTCGATCCCGTTCGTCCTGTACACGACAAGTTTAATGTTTTTTAATATTTTTAAAAATATTTTTCAAAATATAATACTCAAATGGCGTTGTCATGCCATGTCTTGTCTTTTGCCTACTTATTATATGGTAGGAAACAATAAAAAGTGCACGGTACTGGCAAGATTAAGTAATTTCGATTCCATCTATATTACAAGAATGTCAACTTCACACCAGTCAGGGTTTGTAACTTGTTTGTCCAGAGATGTTGTTTATTTTTTTTACGTTTTGTTACTTTAATGCGTTAATTTCAATGTATAATCATTATTAAAACATAAATATGGGCTTTGACAATAATGTTCATAGCTTTTGTAGAAGATTCAATATACAATATTGATATATAAATTAATGGTTACAATTAGTAGATTTTAATTATTGTTTTGTAAGTTTTAAGTAAATAATGTACTAAAATGGACTCAAATTTATAGCCATAGGAAATAATCGAAAGTTGGTTATTGAGCTAAAGAAACCGACATAGACAGAAGTAGGCACACACGGTTATTTGTATATAAATATGGATATTTAATTTCTAAGCTATAACCACCAGCCTCGCGCTGATTGCAGTTATCATTTAAAAGAACACATCAACAGCGACAGCTCTAGGTGCGGATTTTTTTCCTTTATATAGACAACAAATTAGCTTTGCTGTCCTGGCTTTTTGAGGACTGAAAAAATTACAAGTAGGTTAAAGTAATTTCTATAAAATAATTTTTCAAGTTTATCCCGAAAGGGCACGAGTCAGACGAAAACTTATAATAAAGATAGAAAAAAATAACAAGATTTAAGAGTGTGGTAGTCACATTTTAGATATGATAGAATACAGCCGTGTGTGCCAAAATGTCCCATTTTTAAGGGTCATAAATCTTTTATGCGCGGTATCAAAAGAAAAAAACACAGCACCTCTCTGTCGGGCTTGTGGGGATGGACAAGTTGCATGAGGCGCATGCGCTTGACCATCAGCGCTAGGGAGTCGCCCGCCCACGCCGCTAATAGTGTACGTCCACGCACTGTCACAGCAACTGCTGTACTGCCACCGCATGCACGCTGTCGACAAAACATTAGGATTTATATCATGTGAATTCTATTTGGACTGGAAGCTTAACAAGCTATCATTTTTGAAATTCTCAATATCATTATTTCGTTATAGAGAAATTTGACAATGAGCTTTTTTTATATATATAATTGCTGATGGTCGCAGATGACCGATCAACACCTTTGGACCACCCCCGGGACGGCGAGATCCTTAGATAGCCCTCAAGCCGAGAGTAGAGTGCCACCGTAGTGGTTTCTAGATAGACAGCATCTCCGATGAAGGAGCCTACGAACCAGCATAGATGTTTTTCTTTATTTGTGGCTTGCACGATTTATGCATTTAGCCAGTGTCAAGTAAGTATAATTGTCAATTAATGAGTAATTTCTTTTCTTAATTTGATGATGATGTATGAAGAGTAATATATATTTTTCCCTAGGTTTCAGTAAATGTGTTGGGTTTTATTGAAACCTCCCCGTGGACTTCTTGAAAGAGCAGGAAAAAACAACTTCCGCTTTATTACACTTGCGAATACTCTTGTATGTTTACAAAGACTTAGTGGTTAATAATCCACCATTATTATGCACTAATATCCACCACAACAAAAAAATTATCAAGAAAGACAAAACATCAACGTGACGCTTCCCGCTCCCGCTAAAAAGTCCAAGTATAGATTCACTACGGCACTCTAGCCGGAAAGAGGGCACGGGGCGCCTACCATAGGGCGCCTCTAAAGGTTCGAACCTCGGCCATGATACACCGTATCGTGGGGGTGCATAAGATAGCAGGGCTTTAATGAGTAATACTAGAAGTATAAAGTAAAATTTGGCCACGTATAATAATCACGCAGCAGCAGCAGAGTTCAACCTCATTGTCTTATATCATGTAGCTGACTAGTTTGGTCACTAAGTCCCCTTGTCAGCATAGGTAGTTGATGGTTGATTGGTGAGTTTCAAATTTATTAACCCATCAATCCGCGTTGCCTATACTCAATATGATGTTCTTATTTATAGAGAAGGCCTATGCTCTAGCGGTTGATAATAATAGATTATTTAAAAACTGTAAAAAAGCCGCAATATGTTTAAATTCACATGAATGATTTAAGAATAATTATTTTACATAGTGCATAATTAATTAAGTTAATAAAATAACGTTGCTACAGCAGAAGTAAGCGCGTAGATATGAATACGATTTTACAAAAACGCGCTGAGTTAAGGGTTCCGTAGTCGTCCATAACAATGTTCGTCCTACTTGCCTAGATAGGGATTTAAGGTTTAATATTTCACAAACGGAGCCGTAAATTGGAAGAGGGCAAATACCTCACACAATGCTTTAGTAAAATTAATATAAAATTAAGAGGGGTGATCCGAAAGTAATGATAATGAATATTAAACAACATGATTATAGTTAATTTTTTATTTTATTTTCTACACAGTCTCCTAACAAGTTAATACATTTATGTAGTCCAACTTTTTTCTAAACCTAAAATTCCCTTTGAAAAAAAAGCCTCTACAGCGGCCATCACTTCGCTATCGTATTCAAATTTCTTGCCTCGGAGGTGTTCCTTGAGCCGAGGAAAGAGATAGAAGCCGCTGGGAACTAGATCTGGCGAATAGAGAGGGTGTTCGACCAATTCAAATCCCATTTCTTGAATGGCAGCTCTGGCGGCATTGATTTCTTTTTTCTCCATTTTAATGTTCTCTCTCCGACAGCTCGTATTCAAATAAATGTAGCTCCCGTTTTTTTTATGCAAAATGCACCCTCCGGACTCGGGGGAGGTGGTGAATTTTCCATGGATGCTTCGGGCTGGCCCGAGAGTTATGTCAAACTCGTACTGACTAAACACCACCTGAGATTGGCTTGTACCCGGGAAAGGTCATAAGCCTTCGTCTAAAGCGACCGCCCCTCTAAAGGAAATCATGACCTAGTTCTATGAATTTTCTAGCCTGACCTAGTGGGTAGTATAGCAATATATACCTATGTATATTGAATTTTTATGTGCACTGGAAATAACCGATTACATTTCTTTTGGATCACACCTCGTAGCTACCTGATACGCAAACAAATAATTTTAAATTCTATGTAACGAATTTGTCGGCATTATAGATATGTATAATCAATATCCTGAGCGCTAGCCCGAATACGATAGTAGACAACTGTCTACGTATAAATAGTAAATAAAGAGCAACATAGCGAAAATAATGGTGTTTCTACATTTAAGTTTCATAGTAAGGTCTAAACTAAAGGTCATTTTCACAATCATTATTATTAGTACTTACATCTTGGTTGCTTTTCCTAACAAATTCGGCATCAGTCCTGAGGAATGCATCGCGCATGGCTCTCTGCAGGTCTGTGATATAGTGTGGGCTCTCGACTAGGTACTGGTGAAGGTGCGCCGCGCAATAAATGGCCGCCGCCGAGCCCGCGTGGCCGTCGTACACGGCGTAGAAACTTGTTGGTGTCGACGTCTATAATAATAAAAAGATACAGAGATATGTTGGCATGGTCAAATACCATCTATGTTGTAATATAGACTAAGATGGTACATGCTTTTTTAGAAATATGTTATATAGCCTATCCATTCTAGCCTTAAAAAGGACCAAAATTTTAATGTTCGGGAAATATATCAGCAGGTTCCTTGACGAAATCCTCATTTTTGTCGCTCCTGTTACAAAATATCAAGCATTATGGTATGTGCCGATGGCTGGAATATCAACGACATAGAGGTGCTATATTCACCTTCGTCTAGTGTCCGGTTGGTGGAATGGAGTTGACGGAATAAATTTGTATAATTTTCTTCCATAGTCTTTGAAGAAAAATTTTATAAAAAGTCAACAGATAATAATAATAATCTGTAAATCTACTAAGAACTTTACCCCACTTTAATTATGTCAAAGTTGACAAAGTTCTGTTTAATGCTTATGTACGTAATAGGCTAGAGTTCAGAGAGATATTAACAGTCTTTAGATAGAAAGGATGCAGCGAAAATTTAATAGATAGCTGTGCAGGTAAATATAACTATTCATATATGTATCCATCTCGTTTATTATAAATCTGTTATGGTCGACTAGAAACTCCATTTTTAGACGGGTAATTTTCCCTTTGTGCACTGTTTGTCGCTTATAATAATAAACCAAAAAATGACGGTTATCTAGTGTGGGAGAATTTTCGCCTTAGGTCTAGTATACGCAATATCTCTAGTATGGCAGCGCCGCTGTGTCGCCGCCTGCGCGACCTCAAACGCAAACACGCACTGTCTTTTTGGTTATGTACTCGCTCAACATGTAGGATCTTGATCTGTTTGCCGATAATAAGACGTGCTAATGTAGCAAGATCCATATGTATCTTAATATTATGATGTAGGTGATAATTTGATGTAAGCGTTTTTCTCTTTATTATTGACTGTTTTAATATTTATTACAAGTTTATTAGTGTAATTGAATTTGATTGTGTTTAGCATAAACAAAATCATTATTGTATGTATATTGGTTCATTTTTATATTTGAATTTGTATTGTATCTATAAGTATTACTTATTTTAAGATAACACGTAAACTATAAGCCAGTAAGTTAATTTAAATGAATAAATAAATAAACACAAAAGTGGTTTATTACTAGAATTGGTTTATAAGTAGTACCTCTATTCCAAAGAGAGCTTCTAGATTTCCGATTTCCACATGTCTGTCCTCCATTACTCGGCGCGAGTTCTTAGTGGCACAAGAGACGGTCTTCAAGTCACGCAGCGTTGAAGGCGGCGGTAACGTATCCAATTGTGCGTTGTCGAGGTACCGAAGACAAACAGCATTTACACGCGCTGTCACTGCCTGCATTAGCCTTAGGGCTATATACACTGAAAGCAGAAATAAACATTTATGAAACAAACATTTTTCATATTTTGTTTAAAAAAAATCTACGTTAAACCTTGAGTTCGTTACTATTTCAATGTTACTAGAGTGGGGTCAAATCTAGACTGTATATACGTATAACGTAAAATTAAATATTTATTTATATGGGGCATAAACGCACTTTCAAGAAGTTTACGACATAGGTACTTATAGTAAAAACTATAAGTACCTAATACATTTTTTGTTACGTAAGTTGTCACTGAAACCACATACAGACCAGCATAAATTTAACCACAAAGTAGGTTTATAAAACCCACGCTTTGTTGGCAATTAAAGATCTCTTTATCGCCACACACGACATGTTTAATAGTCTCGCAATAAACCAATGCTATGAAATCGTGTACGATTACATTAGTGTCGAAAGAAAAGTGATCAAACTGTAATCCTACGGGATTCTGCCAACAATAAAGTGGTTTAACGTTATAAAATTGTATGTTACGGATCAATTAGATCGATTCAATGACATGGTTAAAAATTATTACGGAATTAAGCAAATTAACATTTATATTTATTAAAATATCTGCAATCTCAAATTTTGTAATGTTGAGCAATTGCACGATACTCGATTTAGAGTGAGTTAATTTATCAATTATGTAATATACTTGGCAGATCCAACTACAGACGCGACGTCTTACGTGCAGACAATATTAGCTAGTAATGTTCGGACACCAATGTATATAGGAAATCGTTTACTCATCATGTACTACTACATGATATCTATAAAGACAGAAAGTTATAATCATAGCTAAAGCTACACAATAGTTCATTGTGGATTTCTTAACAGAAATCAATCTATTGTGAATTTAAAGAACTAAAAAATGGATGGATAAATTTTAAATTCCCGATTTACACGTGATTTCAAATTATATGAAAAAAAAAAATTAAAACTTGATAGTTAACAACTCTAGAAAGTAAAGTTAAATTACAAAAAAATCCTGGTAATAATGTAAATAACACATAGCTTTAAAAAATTTTTAACCTTAACATTATCCAATGGCCACGGTCTTGAGAAAGGGACATGCAGTAAATCCTCATAAAATACACCAAAGTAAATATAATATATTTTAAACTCACCTGATTCGTCAGATTTGTATCCAAAGTCATTGGGTGATTTTTTCGATGCTATTTGCACTTCATCA
This sequence comes from Calamotropha paludella, assembly GCA_927399485.1. Classification (NCBI taxonomy): domain Eukaryota; kingdom Metazoa; phylum Arthropoda; class Insecta; order Lepidoptera; family Crambidae; genus Calamotropha; species Calamotropha paludella. The sequence goes on along the minus strand of OV656811.1, from coordinate 21,469,782 downwards.
AGTATTATTCGCCGCAGTGGCGTCATCAGTGTCGGCGGACATTGCCTGAAATATAGACACGAGCTTTTAAAAATACTTACGCATATAATTTATACAAAAATTAGGACATTTCTGTACTCGAAATTCATAGGTAACCAAATAGAACTTTTAGAGTAATTTACGCTTTCTCCATTTTTTTTTCATTTAACAAAGTGAAATAAAACTGAATTGTTGACCATTTTTAAATAGTCTTAGTTTTCTTGAATATATGTCGTCCTCACAATTTATAGGTCTAATATCTCCCTAAAATACTTTATCAAACAAGATCGATATTTCAATAAAAATTCGTTTGATTTGCTTACTGTTTCCTTAATTTATGATTGTACCAGATGAAACGGTACTCTTATATTGTATCCAATAAGTCGCAAAACAAACTACCTAAACATAATAAGATCGGAGAAACTTAATCTAGAACTCTGTACCATACGAATCTATAATCTAAGATCACAGTGGTTTGTGTGTTTGTCTGTCCGCTCTTTTTCCCGCTCTTTTTCCGTTGTATCAATAACGTTACCATAGCAACGCGTTAACCGCAAGTAGTTTGTCTACCGGACGCTAGATGGCGCTAACGGAAAAAATATTTAATAATAGAAAAAAATTAAAGAATTTTGTCCACCGGTGCGAAGCTGGGACGGGCCGCTAGTCTTAATATAAAAGGACAGTAATAATTGATTTGCATATATTTATTCATTAATACATGTGTTCTTAACTGATGCAGTCGTGTAATATACCAAATTCAACTGCAATGATTTTAAATATTGCTTCTTCCAATTATATTTAATTTAAGGACGGCATACTGAACTTTAAAGTTCAATACTTCCATGTAGGGAATTTCGAAGGTATTCCATATAGATAGACGCGAGTCTGATAATATGCAAAGGCCAATTATTTAATCTCGAAGGTATACTATCTCGATGTAAGGAGTCCCGAGAATTAAGGTATGGGATTTAGAATTTACGCACTTAACTTTCGGAGTTTCGTATAAAGCAGTTTTGAAGGCATATGCACAAAGAAAAATTTAATCAACACATGCTGCAATATGTGACTATATAGGTAGGTACTCAGCTTATCTCAAGATAGAAAACAAGCAACATTATCAATTAATGATATCTTTTGTCTTGAAAGCATGACATCACAGTGAGGTTTTTCGCTGAAAACTTATATATTCGAAAACGGTGTGGTACCTATACAAAGTCCTATTTTTTGTACATTTATCGAACTTATTTGTTTGGTTGACTATTTATCATAAATTTCCTGTAACTGTTTGAAAATTTTAGACTTTCATTCTCATTTAAGCCATTTTTCATACCTTATATTCGAGTTTTATTCGAGTTAATTCTTATAAACTGGACATACGATACAACTGTTACTGAAAATAACCATCAAGTAATGGTGTTTTAATAATCATTATTAATGCATTCGGTAAAACATTCAACCACTAGGTGAGATAAGCAAATAGATGCTGTTTCGTAGACGCACAGAGCGAAGAAACTTATTATAAATAAACAATGCGGGCATTCACTTGATCAAGCATCCCGGGCCTGTTGTAGGTCTGTTGTAGTTCAGAGAGCTCCTAAAGCAGCTGTGTATAAAACAAAATGCGGACATTACGTCTGTCCGTTTGATACATAAAGAGGTCACCGCTCCTGCCATCGGGACGAAATGCCCAATGAAATTGAGACAACGTCCTATTTATCAGTCTGCGAAACTTTTTATTAGTGGTGCCTTAGTAAAAAGGATTTCTTTTTCATTTTCTCATTTATACAAAATTTGGACACTATATGTTTAGGTGCATATTAAGACCATTCAGTAATGTCAAAAATAACAAAAAAAAAATAATGAAACGGTAAAACTTATAAAGAAACATAATAATGGTGAAGATGACGTTCTAAAAACTAAAAATAATTAGATAGATAGGATCCATAGATACCAGATATCAATCATCACACCCTCTCCTCATCAATCTAAAGCATTACTAAAATCGTAAGCCGTAGCGCTACCTGAATATGTAAATAATAATTTTGTGATTTCGCATGATCATAGTGACATATTTGAATGAAAGATAGAAAGAAAAACCTTTTTGAAACTCAAACACACAACAACAAAAGATGTATAAATAAAAAGGATAACAACATAAAAAAGAAAACAAAGAAAATAAGATTTGCACATCTTTTGCATAAGTTGTCTATTTAGAGAGAAGAAGTATCCAAGCATATAATAGGAGCGGTTGACTGTAGAGAGATTGATTGTAGATACATAATAAAAATTCGTCGCGGCCCACTATTTATTTTACTCTTATCAATATCTTTAGATTGATGTGGAGAGTGGTGCAAATAGTACTTTACAACAAAACCGTTTAGCCTTTTCCTTTTTTAATTTTATTTACAAGTTTATCCATTTATGTAATGTGCTTTTACTTGTCAAGCCCTTTCATTTGATACCCATATTGAAGGGGTTCCAAGAAATATGTAGCTACTTAATCCGTAATTTTGTGGTGGCGGCCATCTTAAATTCACAAATATATTGAATATAAGAACTAATTATGTGTACAAATTTTCAAATCAATCGGTTAAGAGAAAAGGGTAATTTTAGAGGAAGTAATTACTAGACTTTACCCTCATAAACGAACCTAATAAAACCGTTTAAGAAAAAGAAATAGCTTTGCTGGATTCCGTTATAAGGAACTCTGAGTGGACATACATTGACTACTTCGTAGTTGCTTTGAATCTAACATGTCCTCTATGTTACGATATGTAATCAAATAAGGAGTACTTTAAAATGTGTCAACTCATTGTTTGTTTCAACTCATTGGGTAGTGTTTGACAGAAAAGAATAGCAGCAGCTGTGTTTTCGATGTCTGTGGCACAAACTCTTCACAATTAATGGTGTCGTAAAAAGCGCAGTAGACCACGAAATGGACAGAAGCGTTTTCCGAATTATGGTCTTCTTCTGCGATCTCCGACCCACCTGCCCAACGAGGGGATTATGGCAAAATCCTCCGAATTGTGAGGATCCTTCCGTCCAGAACTATGTACGCCTTTCGGCTGATGATGATAAAATGAGATGAGAGTAAGGTCGCTAAAAAACAACAAAGCTCGCAGAATAAAATATATACATATATCTTTGTATGTAAATATTGATTACTACTCTATTAGGTAACGACTGGATAAGGTATCCGCTAATGTAAGTACGGCAATAAGACATAGGTGATGAAGAGTGGCCGACTGCCAGCCGTCATCGCCGCCACTGAGTACGTTGACTCCACGAATGTACTATCAACAGTTTCCGTGCACCACCCACACGAGTCGCCCGTTCTAATTCGCTTGGGCATCCTACGACCTCAACCCACAGACCTTAGAGAAACTCCGCCTAACATAGCATTGTACGCAGAGGTGCTGACACTATTACAAAAAATTAGAAAGCCTCTTTCATTAGCAGCATACATAATTTAAAATAATAGTCATTATTATTTTAAATTATAAAGCCTTAATTAGACGCTTTATGTTATTATTTCATTACCTAAGTGTTTTTGAATAATTTCTGAAATATAACCGGTGGTTTGCTCTTTTGTCGATCATTTTTTAGTAGACGCAAAGTAAAAAAAAATAGAGCTGGAGATCGACTTTAAATAAAAGAATAAATCCAATTTCAAACTGTAAACAAGGAAAATTAAATACATTGTTTGGTGAGTCGAATGAAATACTTCGGGAAAATAATTACCTATTATGTGGAGTAAGGGCAAAGTAATATATAATATACATATTATGACGACCGTTTGGTACAACGATAACGATCCTGCCTTTCGCATCGGCGGTCCTGGGTTCGAAGCCCGGAAGATTTTTGTATGCTGAATACGAGCATTTGTACCTGAGTCATGGGTGTTTACATATCTATATATCATATAATATGTATGTCAATCCCTTATCCTAGTCGCTGGTTTCCGATAATATGGACGCAACTCAAAAATCTGTCATATTGAACGAAATATGCCAAACGATTTTAAAACTTTGATATTTTATGGTGAACAGAGCCGCCGTGGTATAACTATAATGTCGTTAACTACCAATAGGGTTTGGTAGTTAACGGCATTATAGTTATACAACGGTAGAGAGACGCAACGCAGATATTGCGCCACCGTTCGCTCGAAAGCGATACAATTACATTTTTTGGTATGCGATAAAAGATTAATTATGAAATTTGTAAACCTAATTCTATAAAATCAAAAGTTTTTAGTTCCGTCGCTATTCTCGCAAACCAGCGTAGTATCCATAATATAAGCCTCATAGTGCTTACTTTGGGCTAGGCTAATTGGTGTGAATGTAAGAAATATATCTTTTATATATAATCTTATTTTATTATTCTAAAAGAAGAAGCAATTATAACTTCATTTTATTTATGTGCGCTGCTATAATATTGCAGTAAAATAATAAAAATGCTTATATTAGGTATAAAGTCATACTGTGCAGTTCGTATAAAAGTAAGTGCTAGTTGTGACGACGTTTTTTTGAAGCTCTTTTGACTAGCTTCTCTTTTAGCTTTGTACTGGCTATCTTAACATACAAAAAACTCAAACTCTCAAACCCAATTGCAAAATATGCGTTACTGGTGCATTGTTATATTAGTGGCCCGTCATATTACGTAATGTGGCATAGTCACCGGCACCGTAACACACAATTTACGCTCTCTTACAGCGTGAGTTAAGGCAAGTGGAGCGGCTAATTACAAGTTAGGTACTAATGCAGTAGCTTCGGCCAAGTGTCACTCAGAGGTCTTAACTGTTTAAACTTCAAATATAACCCTAGATACCACCGCTCTTTTTCTATGCAAATAGTATGTATATACTAAGTGTCACAGTTTTTAAATCGTTTCAATAGATATTCTAACGCGGGCTGCTTTAGAATATCTAAAGAAATCTATCTCTATGAAGATCTGTTTATACGGGTTTTTCACAGAAAATGTGAACAGTTTTGTAGAGTTGGTAATAGTCTACACGTTTTAAAAAAGAATTACCAAAGTCAATACATATATTTATATTGCGATTTAAGCATGTACCTATAAGTACAAAATGGGCAATTTAGAATGCTAAAATAAAATGTTAGCATATAGTATAGTTTTCTTATTTTATCTTCTAAATGGAAAACAAATGCCTTTACCATTAAAGCTGTGACTGATTTGATCGAGCATTGGTTCGATGCGAATATTCACATCGATCATTAGTTTTGGGAGTAAATATCACCTACTCTTCACAGTACTGACATTAGGAATAGGTACTTATACGAATTGTGATGACAAATAAACTAAAAACAAAACATTTGGATTAATGGCTACTTTCGCTCGTTTTGTTTCTTGTAATCGACGTTTACGAAACGAAACATGGTAATTGGGAGGTGTATTTCATAAAAAAATCAATTTACCTACCTCCTTACTTAGCAAAACCCATTTTTGTATGTTTTTGTTCTTTTCTAAACTAAATTAAGCATACCTTTGAGAAGGCAAAACGGATTTAAGTGGAAGTGATAATAGTACAATGTTCACCGAGGGAAGAAAGTAGCTTACCTAAGCGAGGGTTACAAAAGCGCCCGACATCGGGAATCGTACTTTCTTACGAGTGATACCTACATAGTAGATACTTCATATTACATCTTCAAGGAAAATAAAAGACGCAATTCCTTTAAAGTTGAAACTACGGAATTATAATATACGTACTCATCCATCATCACTGACCCTTCATCTATATTCTATATCATTTAATCTACGGTACCTTATCTACTTAGTCACATATGTACCTACATTGAATATTTATATTTTTTCATGTCGACAGAACCTGTCTCCACGTCGAAATTGTAAGAGAATTAAATATTTATTAGCTATAATATCGTAGGGTTTTTGAATAATGAATGAGAGTAAAAAGTTTAATCATCGTAATATTAATTTACGGTAAACTATGAGCATGTTGTACGTTATTTAGTTTTCCATAGTAGGAATATGTAATTGTCATTATTATCCAACATTATCACATGGGCGATGACGACGACTCTTGCGGTTGGTCACACAGTCACATACATGTTGATGATGAGTAACACGGTCTATGTTTATCCCTCCAATCATTTTAGATTACGCAAGCAGGAAACTAAACAAACCAAATCAGCTAGAAGCACCGCCATTATTCCACCTGACGAGATAGGAGCTCGACGCGATCAATTAAACATTCATGAAGACCCTTATCTCATCTATTGTTCTTGTGAAATCAAATTACAAAACTTTACCTACAGCCGAGTCGCAATCCAATAATAAAAGTCAAATCTGTGAAATAAATTGTTCAAGTATTCGATTCATAATACTGTTATACTTACTTTAAATAGCGTTACATAATTTTATAATATTTAACTCGTTCTTTCTTCAAATATACAATTCAATAATACCCTTTGTGTTGCATTTTAGCCATAATTTGTGCTCTAAACTTATTTTTTTAAAGAAAGGTAGACGCACAAAATGACAAGATTAAATTAAATGTTGCGAGTTTTGAAAATCAGCTTCTTTATAATGAACACATTCTACATGAACACCTTTTAGTGACCGGTGACTTCGTCATTACCTATGCGTTGCAGCACACTTGAACGGCATTTGATGCCACAGGTTGAAACATATTTAAAACACTTGAACAAATATTTGTAAACTAAAATCTCTAGTGAGTAACAGAGGTTATTGTCCCTATATAAGTTCATGGTTACAAATATTGGAGGCAATAGTTACAACAACAATAAGCTTTTCCCATTTGTTTTTCGATGTCTGTAGTATAACAGCGGTAAAGCATATTTCGCCAACAACTAAGCAAATCAAAACCGGTACTCTCAGCCTTGACCCTCGTCTTCGAGCAATACCGGTCGAGATTAGCTAGTTTCGGGTATCGCCGCCAAATATTTCAGCCGTTAAAAATACAAATTGTTAGAGGTCATAATTACTGTTCTTAATATGTAGGTAACGTCTTTATGTTACCTACATACTCGTATATAGCTTAACAGATTTTACTCATGAAGCTTACTATTTTACAGTGCACTTAAGAAGTACTCTATGGCGCAATGGTTAAATTTGTATCAAAGTACAATCTTAACATTTGACAGATTGTGATCGATCACTGATCAGCCACGCCTTTTGTCGCCTTTTTATGATTCAGACATAGAACACCCGCCAAATCATTTGGCAAGACGACAATTTTTAATATTATATTCGATCGGGAGTAAACGAAACAGACAAAAATTACTAAAAATTTTACTCTTTAATTTTATAATAAAATTTTTATTTCTCTATAGTAATTTTAGGTTCACTATTTTATTAACATCATCAACAAACAAAGCTACAAACAAAACAAGAACAATTATGATACGCCCAGACAAATTACTGTGTAGAAGGAAAAAGTGAGGTTTGAATAAGAATAAAATACAACAAATAAATTACATTCATCGATATACTCAACTTTCATTACAAAGTACATTGTGATTTCATCACACACTTCATAAACAAGAAGTGTATTTTTGTTTCAGCGAAAAATCTACTTACGACTTGCCAAATTCCACTCGCCTAGGATATCTACAATTACGTCACTCACATCTAAAGGCTTGATATAGTAATTGTTTATTTATGAGTTATTGCCTGTCAAAATCGGGCAAATCATGAAATGACGACAAAACACAAACTGATGAGACAGTAATCGGTCAGCTGAACTAAAATATTACATGCAGCTGACATAGTTTGTAGCCTCAAGTTACTCAAAATAACAGCTATTTTGTTTAAAAAGAAACGAATAATTGTTTGTCGCTAACACAAATGCAGTATGTGTAGGTGTTACCTGCACAAAAATATGCATGTTATCTGCACAAAAATGTGCAGTCTGAATTTGTGTCAACATAAACTTAACTAACTGGAAATTACCCTTTCATAAACTAGCTAGAGCTGTGAGATCATCTAAGCAAGAAGGCGGTTACTGCTGGACAGAGGCCTCCCTAAAATATGGGGGGGAGGGAGGGGGCATAATCTCCACAGATAGCAGGCAGGTTAGAAACCACAGTAAAGGATTTGGAAAACGGTGCTGCCCATTTTGTGGTTGTCAGGAGGTGCATGGTTATTGCCTACACTTTCAAAGGTCTGGGCAAGAGAAACTGACTCATAAAAATACGGTCTGCTTGTGGTAGGTTAAAGTTTGTCATCAGGCAGCCTCAATTGACCAAAGTGTAATATTAAGATAATGTTATGTTAGTGTCAATGTAATATTTCTGATATCCACATTTATACTAACAGTTTAATTTTGTGCTAAAACAATGGCAATAATCAGCAGATCATTTCACCAAGAGGTACTTTTAATACTTCTACTTTATTTGTAACATTACAAGTCGAAATAAATAGATTGCTAGTTTTAAATCCTCATAAAAACTTAAAAACTATTTTACTTAATTTATATATTCATCTTTATAAGAAAAAGTATGAATTTAAAAAGCCTCAAATCTATTTGAATCTCCTATTTTTAATGACCAAACTTAAAATTTTCATTATAAACATTCTGAAATCAATTAAGATATTTTTTACAGTGAAAGGAGTTTCTCACTGGAACTCAACAACTACCTACTATTAATAAACAAAAAAATCCAATAAGAAATTTAAATAGATATAGCAACAAAAATTAATTTACCATCATAATAAATTTTGTAAAAAAATATATAGTATTTTTTATTTTTGGTGGGAATGAGATCAATGTATTTTCAGAGGAGTACCTATAATAACAATTTGTTGTATAAGGCAAAAATTTGAAAATAGTAAGGAACGCTAAAACTTCAATTAAATAATGTAAATAAAGAGAAAACTTTATGCAAAGTTAACTTACTTTTCGGTTAAATATTGAGTCGTCCAGAGCAACACTTCACCGGGTAATTCCGATTCGGTTATAGTGTATCCTGCTATGTGAACTGGTAGTTGGTCCTCTGGGTTAACAGTGGCCGCAAAGTTCTCAAAAAACACTCTATAAGCTGTTAAATAATCCTCTTTATCGCCCATTTTTTAAAACTTTATCTAGGTCACCAGAAAAAATGTAAAAAAATATCACAATCGATCAACAAACCTCTGAATGATTACACAGAGAAAAATTTAAACTTATCACAAATAAGAATGGATAAAAAAAAACTAGCACTGTGAATATTCTTCTTAATATAATATCACTTATTCTAATGACCAAACATTATTTTGATAAAAAATAAATTTCAAAACATTTCATGGAAATCACATCTCACACTCCAAACATGACACTTCTATCAGCCAGCACCACAGATTAAATAAAATAAAGTAGACATAGAATGGAACACACCCAAAACAAGCTTCGCCTAAAAACATTAGATTAAATTGTTTACATTCTAAGTACCTAGTACCTAGTAAAGTATGTATAGTCTTGTCTGTCTAGATAGTGATGACGTCACCCTGAAAACAATTTGAGTTGTAGTTTTCCTTTTAAACTAACATATTATCAATTTAACAAAAAAACAGTCATAACTAGTACTGAGGACTCAGAGTAAACAGGACTGGAGTAGCCATTAGTCAATTTCTCGTACATATTTTTCTGCCATTTTTTGCGGGGGGTGAGGTTACTACTACATTCAATGCCAGCACACAGGAACAAAAACTCTTTGCGTGTTTACAAACGCACACATGCATAATACGACAAACATATTTAAAATACACGCACACGTGCCTAAAATAGTGTGTTAACGTTCTATTCAAACACACGAATGTCATTGTGTGAGAAGTGACATGACATAGCACGAGAATATCGATATCGATAAATCACTTTCGTTTAATGAATGAATGTATTAACTTTGCGTTAGTATTCCTACATTATGTATTAAAAATTAAATTAAATTAATGATGATATTACACGCTACAACAGTCAGTTTCGAAGGCTACATCCATAAAATACAAATTGAAACTTAATAGTTTATTGCATTTAAGAGATATTTACAATAGGTGTTATTATATATATAGAATTTACTGTGGACCCTTTCGCGTATAACCATAATGGAAAAGAGGAACTCTGAAACATTATTTTTAACAAAGCGTATATAGTTATAATTCTCAGATTTTTACTTTGACCGATTGATTATTTGTATTTTTTTGCGATTTGCTTACATCACTTTTTGCAGGTATTTCCTTTTCAACTTATTCTTTAACCTAAAATTAATACATTTAAATGTAATAAACTAAAACTGTTAATATCTATTTGAAACATAACTAGTTATATAATAAACTAAGAGGATCATTCAAGCATAACGTTGGCACAGCATGGGCAACTAATCTTCTTCTATTGTTAGATAATTTTTGAAACTGAGACGGCTCAAAATGTATGGAAAATATAGTACTTGTTCTTGAAGATGCCCAAGATGCCCTATTACCTATTACAAGCATGAATCCATTTTTTTCGTATGCTGTATTCTTTAGGAAAACTGGATATGAAAAATTAGATGTTTCCGGGCATGTCAAAGCTTAAAGTATAAATACCAACAATTAGTATACCGCCTAGGGGCAGAGTATATTTGCCTGAACTACACATACCGATCATTTCTAATTTTAATACTGCAATACTATCTTCCAATAGCTTTCATTTATGTACAAATGACTTTTGGCACCACATACCTTACTCCTAGTATCTTGAAGTATTGCAGTTGGACAAGCCGGTTTTTAAAAAGAGCTATAAATGCTACAATATTGTTAAAAATACTGAGTATAAAATATAACAATGTAATTCCACCATTATTCATTTTTGTTTATTGGCAACACTGTGTACCAAAAGGTCAGCTCTCTTGCATATAACTGTTATGGGTGTGGTTCGTTTGTTCATTTAAAATAAAATACTTTTCGCAAATTAAAACTATATTATTTATTTTTTACGACAGGTTATGGGCCCAGGCACATAGCTGTATAAAATAAATAAATAATACAGGAAGTAAAACTCTCGTGAGCATAATATTCGCGATCCGGCGGCTTGAAGAAAGTGAGGTTAAGTTTGCACGGCTACGTGAAGTTAGATTAAAAATACTTGTTCGACGAGCGTCGCAAGGAAGGATAGCGAAATGGAAGTAAATCTAAATGCTAATAATGGCTTGATGAGGCTAGAAGGAGCTAACAATTGGAACATCTGGAAGTATCAAACGACAGTTTTGCTACGAGGGCAAGGCTGGCTAGATGTTGTCGAAGGGAGAGCTTTAAAACCCAAAGATCCCACTGAGAGAACCGCTTGGGAAAATAAAGATGCGAAGGCGCAGGCTCTACTGGTCACTAGGATGACTGAAAATGTAATGTTACACATTATTACATGTACTACTTCAGCTGAAATTTGGAGGAAGCTGCAAAGCGTTTACGAGCAGAAAACAGAAACAAATATTCATATAATCCAGCAGCGCTTCTTCCAATACAAATTTGAAATAGGCACTGAAATGTCTGTATTTTTATCTAAGATCCAGGAATTTCAAAGTCAACTCAAACAGTTAGGAGAAAGTGTTTCCGACAAGTTTGTGATAACTAAAGTGTTAATGTCACTACCGGATGGGTATAAACATTTTGTTTCTGCTTGGGAGTCAGCCCCAGACGATAAACAAACAATGGACAATTTAGTTGCAAGGTTACTGATAGAAGAAGAAAGAGTGAAAGAAAAAGGTGAACAACCTACACCTTCAGGTTCATCTGCGCTCGTTGTTAAGGACCGAAAGAACATAAAGTGCTTCAAATGTAATAAAATGGGACATTTTATTAGTGAGTGTAAAAGTAAAAATAACTATAAAAGTGAAGGACAGAATAACAAGTGTTTTTATTGCGGAAAGAGTGGACATAACAAATCACAGTGCTGGCATAGGAAAAACAAAGAACATAAGAAAGGTAACGCATTTGTTGTGTCAAACTCGTTAACAGAATATTATCAATCACAATGGTTAGTAGATACGGGGGCAAGTGAGCATATGTGCCGTGATCGTGAACTTTTTACATCATTTACGGACACAGAACACGAGTCCGTTATTGTCGGTAATGGTGCAGCGATTAGTGTTCTAGGCTATGGACAGATGGCGGTAGAGGTGTTTGACGGGACTGATTGGGTTAACACAACCATAAACAAAGTTCTTTTCGTTCCGGAATTGAAGACCAACCTATTCTCTGTGAACTGTGCGTCAGATAAAGGTTATGTCATGGTCACAGATGACAACTCATGTCAATTTTACAAAAACAATAAAGTCTGCGCTATTGCAAAACGTGTTGGATGCTCATATTACTTGGAATTGCGCAATAAAAACAAAGTGGCTAATGTGGCTAAGAAGGTTAAAACTACTTTGCAAGAGTGGCACGAGAGATTGGCCCATCAGAACTATGAACATGTAAGAAAAGTACTGTCGAAAAATAACATTGACGTGAAGCAAACCTCAGTTACAAAATGTGAGAGTTGTTTACAAGGAAAAATACACCGGCTGCCGTTTGGGAATAGTGAAACAGTTACTACTAAAACGTGTGAACTAATTCATGCGGATACCTGCGGTCCAATGGAGGTTGCATCGGTCGGTGGTTCTAGGTATTACGTTTTATTGAAGGACGACTTCTCCAACTATAGATCTGTGTATTTTGTAAAGGAAAAGTCAGAGATAAAGAATCGTATCAAAGATTTTATTAACAAGGCAGAAAATATGACTGGAAATAAAATAAAAATGTTCAGAACGGATAATGGCCTCGAGTTTGTAAACAAAGAAGTCCAGGAAATGTTCAGTAAGCATGGCATACTGCATCAAAAAAGTGTCCCTTATACTCCCGAACAAAATGGGAAGGCAGAACGGGAGAATCGGACCTTAGTTGAGGCAGCTAGAACAATGCTGAATGCACGCAAGGATCTTCCAAAATCACTGTGGGCCGAGGCCATAAACACGGCAGCATTTGTTATAAATAGAACTGGAAGAAGTAAAGATGGTGAAAAATCGCCATATGAGGTGTGGTCTGGAAAGGATTTCGACATTCATCAATTAAAACCCTTTGGGACACCAGTGTATACACACATTCCAAAAGAAAAGAGAAAGAAATTGGACAGCAAAGGAGAAAAAGGAGTAATGGTAGGATATGGAGAAACAGTCAAAGGATATAGAATATACTTCTCGCATAAGAATGACGTACAAATAAAGCGTGATGTAGCGTTCTTAGAAAAGGAGCAAAACTATAATGAAGTTGAAATTAAATTGAACATAGAAGAAAAAGATGATAGGACTAATGAAGAGCATAATATACCTGAAACCACATCATCGAATCTCAATGAAACAATGATAACGGCTAGTATGACAGAAGAGTCTGGATCTGAATAATAGGGGTTAAAGTATGAAATTGCCGTTTTATTGCAATAGGTTCTTTGAATTGACATAGAATCTTCATGGTTTGAGGTTTTCGAATGAAACTTTTTTTAAATGGTTTCTATGATGTTCTTTTTTTAAAAAATGTAAAACATTTGAATATCGACTTTCAATTGTTTTTGTTATTCAATTTAGACAAGAAAGATGGATACTGCGAAAATTCGAGTTATTTTTGAATACGAGTTCCGACGCGGAACTAACGCGGCAGAAACAGCCCGCAATATCAATGCTGCGTTTGGAGAGGGGTCTACTAATGAACGCACCGTGCGATTTTGGTTTAAACGCTTTCGTGATGGAAATTTCGACTTAAAGAACGAGCCACGAGGAAGACCGCCCACACAGGTAAATAACGATGAATTAAGAGAGATAGTGGAAGCCGATCCTAGTCAAAGTACCCAGGAATTAGCGGCATGGTTTAACGTTACCTTACCCACAATATTGACTCACTTGCGTCAAATCAATAAAATAAAAAAATACGAAAAATGGGTGCCTCATGATTTGACTGATCTGCAGAAAGAAACGCGTGTTGAAACTTGTGTTGCCTTGTTGAACCGGTACAGAAATGAAGGAATATTGGATCGAATTGTAACATGTGATGAAAAGTGGATTCTTTATGATAACCGGAAAAGAAAAATGCAATGGCTGACCCCAGGTCAAATGCCACAACAGTGTCCTAAAGCAAAACTTACCAATAAAAAGGTAATGGTAACTGTTTGGTGGTCTCAGCATGGTGTTATTCACTATAGTTTTCTCCGATCTGGTCAAGCAATAACGGCAGATGTCTATTGTGCCGAACTCCGAACCATGTTGACAAAACTAGCAGTAAAACAGCCCCGACTCATGAATCGATCTTCACCATTATTGCTCCACGACAACGCGAGACCTCACACAGCACGAGAAACCATTTTGACCCTTCAGGAACTGCAGTTAGAAACCATTCGTCATCCTCCGTATTCACCAGACCTTGCTCCAACGGACTACCATTTTTTTCGTGATTTGGACAATTATCTACGTGACAAGAAGTTTTCTTCCCAGGAGGCAGTACAAAATGCTTTCACACAGTTTGTGCAGTCTAGATCGTCGGAATTCTATCGCAAAGGCATTAATGACCTTCCCATTAGATGGCAGCAATGTATAGATAATAATGGCAACTATTTTGATTAAATAAATTTGTTAAAAATTTAAAAAATAAACAATATAGATTTTCAGTACAAATCGGCAATTTCATACTTTAACCCCTAATATAATCCTGACGAAGAAAGTAACAGCTCAATAGAGTCAATTGTTGAGGTATGTCAAAGAGAACCCAACAAGCGGATAAAGAAAGCACCTGTTTATTATCAGTGTCAAAATGTGCATACCGAACAATGTGATCCGGTTACTTACAAAGAAGCAATGAAGAGAAGTGACAGCATTAAATGGAAGGAAGCAATTGATAGAGAGATGCAAACACTAAAAGAAAATAATACTTGGGAAATATGTGATGTACCAGAAAATGAAAAGGTTATAAGTGCTAAGTGGGTATTTAAAATAAAAAGAGGGGGTCAAAATCTTACTCAATATAAGGCTAGATTGGTTGCGAGAGGGTTTGAACAAAATGATATTTTAGACTTAAATGAGTGTTATGCTCCTGTTGCGAGATTGTCAACTGTTAGGCTCTTTATAATAATTGCAACAAAACTTAATCTGCCTATAATGCAAATGGATGTAACCGGGGCATTCCTGTATGGGAATATCAATGAATGTGTTTATATAAGTTTACCAGAGGGAGCTTATTCAGGTAGCAATAACATTGTGAAGTTAAATAAATCACTTTATGGCCTCAAAAATTCCCCTAAATGTTGGAATATAAAATTTACTAGTGTTATGCTTAAAGAAGGTTTTGTTAGATCCAATTGTGACTCTTGTCTATATACAAAGTGTATTGATAGTGACCAGGTCTATTTACTATTATATGTTGATGACGTTCTGATCTTTGGAACAAATAATGCTCTAGTCAAACGGTTAAAAACTGTACTAAATCAGGAATTTGAAATGAAAGATTTAGGATTTGTAACTGATTACTTAGGTATAACTATAAAGCAAAATTTAGACACAGGAATAACTGAACTAAGCCAAAGAGAGTATTTAGAAAAGGTTCTTACAAAATTTGGTATGGAAAATTGTAAACCTATGTCCACACCTTTAGATCAAAATACTAATTTAAAACTTTTTCAAAACTACAACAGTGCAGTGGACAGAAACATTGTAAAATTATGTCAGCAAATAATAGGAAGCCTTAGGTATGCTGTATCCGGCACTAGGCCTGACTTATGTTTTACTGTGTCTTTACTGAGTAGATATCAAAAGTGTGCAAATGATGTATTACTGAGTGCTTTGAAAAGAGTATTGCGTTATGTCAAACATACTCTAGACTATAAGTTAGTATATAAATGTACAACAGATAATGTTTTGGAAGGGTACTGTGATGCAGACTGGGGAGGTGACCTCGACGATAGAAGATCAACTACAGGCTATTTGTTCAAATTTTCTGATTGTTTAATTTCCTGGTGTTCAAAGAAACAGGTCTCTGTTAGTCTGTCTTCTACAGAGTCGGAATATGTTGCCATTAGTACAGCAGCCAGTGAAGCCTGCTGGCTGGTAAATTTGTTAAATGATTTTAATATAAATACTGTCTGTCCAGTACCTATCTACTGTGACAATCAATCTGCTATATCAGTTGCCTGTACTGACACTATCAAAAGATTGAAACATGTCGATATTCGGTATCACTTCATAAAAGAATTAATTAAAAATAGAAGGTTGTGTCTAAAATACATTAAAACAAGTGATCAACCTGCAGATATGCTTACAAAATCTTTAAGTAAAGAATTGATAACTCGTTTCTTAGGAAAATGTGGCGTAGATAATATACAGATAGTATAATTGTTAAATACATGTTTTTGTTTACTGGTTATTTTATTTAGGTTTATACTTAAAATGCAATAAGATATGCATATTTTTTTTTTTTATTCATGAGTTTAATTGGTGAAATTACATTGAGGGGGGGTGTTAAAAATACTGAGTATAAAATATAACAATGTAATTCCACCATTATTCATTTTTGTTTATTGGCAACACTGTGTACCAAAAGGTCAGCTCTCTTGCATATAACTGTTATGGGTGTGGTTCGTTTGTTCATTTAAAATAAAATACTTTTCGCAAATTAAAACTATATTATTTATTTTTTACGACAAATATTAATAAAAAAACTTAACTTAAATGTTGACGATGACATTTAGCTATTACCATACTAAAATGTCATCAAAATCCGTCGAGTAGTTTTTGCGTGATGCGTGCTCAAACATACATACAGACAGACAAAATGTTCAAAAATTAGTGATTTCGCTTCCTCTACTCTCATTACTAGCCATTTGGTTTAAGGTGGACTTGACCTGTTTTATTCTATATCTTTACAGTTTTATTCTCGTATGTATAATATCGCAGGTAAATAGTATAATTCCGCACTTTACATACGGCGTCATCAGTTCAAAATCACATATCTTATTCTTATTTGAAATCATCATTAATACCTGGTAATAATTACTGAAACAAACTGTAATTTATCTAAGCTGTTTTTTAGTATCGTTAAGAAAAAGCATTCATTAACTCATTCATTACTCACTCGTAAAATCACAATATCGATGAAGTTGACATCACTATTGTGCAAATTAATATTGTACAAATTAATAAGGGTTGCTGATTACAAAATAAAAACAATTTGTCCTGTGGCTCGAAAAAAAATTTTGGTTTCTCGGAAATGATCGGGTGTGCTGGTTAGGCGATGGTACCCTTTTAACCGTGCTTTTTTATGAAGTCAGGGACACTGTAGGTATATACAGCATTAGTACTCTTAATGTTTATGAGCGCCGCCCAGCATGAATAAAAGGGCAAATAGTTTGATTATTATTTTGATTAATTATTTTATTTATTATTTTATATTTCCATGTTGTGTAGCAAAGAATAGGCTTCAAGCAGCCGCAAAATTGTAGGTATGTACTTAATACTGAACTAAAAATAAACACGCAACGTACATTGTTAAAACGAAATTATAATTGGTAATTAATTAATACAAAATTACAGTTATTTATTACCAACAAACTATTTCTAATTTTTGTCTTAATTAATTGAAATGCGATAATGGTCAACCCTAGGTAGTCTCGTGGGGAGTGCAGCCATGACGTCATCAAACGAACTTTAAGCGCGAAATTTGAAATTGTAGTTTGCTAAAACATGAAATTATGAATTAAATAATAATCAAAACCTAAAAATTATGCTTACAAATGAAAGGTGACGCCATCTTTTTGCATACCAGATATTTTCGAATTTTTTTTACAGTAGAAAACAGCACAGGCAGGCATTTTCGTGGGAGCTCTGCACGGTAAGACGTTCTGATTATTGTGGTTTTAAAATGGCGGCTCAACTAGTTTTATATAACGCACAGGATTCCGACGCTTGTGCATTTGGCAGAGGGGTAATGTTAGGCAAAGGCTACTCCAGTCCTGTTTACTCTGAGACTGAGGACCTAAATATGAATGTTAATGCGATCCAAAAGCAGTCAATGCTTACAGTTTAAAAAAAACATCGATAATTTAAAATACTTCATACAAAACCATATTTTGTTCGAAATTTTGAAAAAAGAAATTAAATTAAATCCCTATAGTTTGTCCTTGAAAATAATTATTAATGATTTTTTAAAATATTAACATGTTTTGAAGTTTTTTAGGTTCGATAACAAATCTTGAATACATATCTTTGATTATTATGAAATGTTAAGATTTTATAATAGGATGAATGTTAAATTAATGTTAAATTAATGATTAATGTTCACTGCGTTGTTTGAATATTATCTAAAAACAATAGGTACTATTTCATATTTACAAAAAAAAAAAATAGCACCATCTATTTATATCGGAGAGAGTAGGTAATTGAGAAAGTTTAATTGTCTTCACTTATGTCGCTGGAAACTATCTTTTTTACAGAATTTCCTATTGTGCATAGTGTCATCCACAGATAAGATAGCCTCATATCCAATATTTCGGTGCAGTATCATGCGCCATGATCACCGCGCCGAAGAACTAAAAAAAAGGAAACAGAAATTCCAAAATAAAATTGTGCAAGTACTTATATACCTACGCGCGGCAGAACTTGTACTTTTCTTTTGAATTAAAAATGAGATATGTTGAAGTTAGCTTATTCTCTTTAACAGCTAACTTCATGGTGTCGATTTTTCGTTGCATGCTGCGTGCGCAACGTCCGTTACATGAATAATTTCACCCTCAATGCACCAAAAGAAGTATAACTTTATAAAAGTAAAACCATTGTAAGATAACCAGAATATATTTAGAGAACTAACAGATAGTTTTCTTTATATTTTTACATTAATTGACATCACTCTATAAACGAGCTGTTGCTAAGAAACCATGTAATAAGGCTTTATGCTTTTACACCCCCACTACTTTGATAAGCCCTAGGCGATTACATAAAGTTTCCAAACGAGGCTTGAACAGTGGTTTTGTAAAAATGTCTGCTAGTTGAAATTCTGCTGATATCTGCTTCACTGTCAGCTCTTTATTAGTCACACATTCTCTTACGAAGAAATGTCGTAATTTAATGTGCTTTGTTCTGTTGTGAAACTCATGTGGTGGATTGTAGGTCAGTTTCACAGCACTCTCATTATCAACATGAAGAATGGGTGGAATTTTCAAATCTGTTAGTTCCATCATTATTTTCCTTAGCCATATTATTTCTCTTGCGGTTTCACTTGCAGCCATTAGTTCCGCTTCTGTTGTCGAAATGGCAACTGTTGATTGCTTCTGGCTTTTCCACAAAATAGGTCCAGAATATATGCAGATCATTCCAGTTGTAGAATGACCAGTAGACGCTCCACCAAGATCGGCGTCACTGTAACACTCCAGTGTGTCACCCTTAGTAAATACAAGTCCATTGTCAATTGTTCCTCTAAGATATCTTAATATCCTTTTTACTCTCTGTATATCTGACGATGATGGATTTTCCAAGGTGCGTGATGCAACACTGACTGCATATGCAATATCTGGCCTTGTAGCTACTGCCAGATAAGCCAATGCACCAACTGCTTGTCTATAGGGAAAACTAGCACTATTGCTATTCTCTTCTTCCTCCTCTTTTATTTTTAAAGCAGGTGTTGCGACAGGCTTACAATTGGTCATACCGAATTTTTCTAAAATCTTAGTTATGTATGCTTTCTGGCTTAGAGTTATTGAGCCATTTTCTTGCCTTTTTACTTCTAGGCCAAGAAAGTATGATGCAGGTTTTGAAGTAATCTTAAAGCGACGTTTCAATTCTTCTATGAAATCTCTACCAGCTTCATCGCTTGTCGAAGCAACCAATCCGTCATCTACATACAAACCCACTAGAATCTTAGAAGTATGTTGTTTTCTTATATACAAGCATGGATCCGCTTCACTTTGTTTAAAGTTAGCATTAATTAAGAAATTTGAAATACACGTATTCCAACACCTCGGAGCTTGTTTTAGTCCGTATAAGCTACGTTTTAATTTACAGACTTTATCTGTGCCATCACTATACCCTTCTGGCTGTTTGATGTAAATTTCTTCTTCAACTTCTCCATTTAAAAATGCAGTTGTGACATCAAACTGTTGCAGTTTCACTGCAGTTGGTTTTCACTAGCAGCCACTCCAAGTAAAGCTCTAATTGTAGCTTATCTAACAACTGGACTAAACGTTTTATCAAAATCTACTCCGGATTTTTGAGAGAAGCCTTTAACTACTAGTCTTGCTTTGTATCTTTCAATTGTCCCATCAGGATGCATTTTAACTTTATATACCCATTTGGTAGGTAAAGATCGTCTTCCTTTTGGTAAATCAACCAATTCCCATGTATTGTTTTCATGGAGGGAAGTGATTTCAGATAACATTGCTTTTAACCATTTATCTTTATCTGAATTTTTCATAGCCTCCTTATATGATAGCGGTTCATAAGGCTTATCATCGAGTTCATTTACTGCTGTCATTACATAATCACTAAAGCGCTGAGGTGGTGCAATTTTTGATCTGTCTCTTAGAGACCGTCCAGAATGTTCATTATGAACGCTAGGCTCCATTTCATTACTAATGTGATCTTGCTCAGCATCTACTGAAACTCGGTCAGGCTCTTCAACGTTACGTTCATAATTAGTGCCTGTCTCGGGCTGGTTAATTTCAGATTCGAATTGTTCATGACTGGTAGAGCTGCCTTCTGAATCGTTTTTATTATCAAAATATACTAAAATATCTCTAGGACTATCTTTAACATTGTTTGAGTTCTTATTTACATGTTCTTCATAGAAACTTCTATTTACAATACGAACATCTCTAGAAATAATAGTTTTATTTTTATTTGGAATATAAATCCTGAAAGCTTTAGAATGCTCTGAATATCCAACAAACATTCCGACTAGAGCTTTTGTAGAAAATTTTTGTCCTTTAGGTCCTTTTTTAAGAACGAATGTTTTTGAACCAAACTTATATAAGTGGTTGACACAGGGCTCACGTCCAACCCATAGCTTGAACGGCGTATTATTATTTAAGCTCTTGTTAATACTCCTATTTGAAAGATATTTTGCGGTGAAAATAGCTTCCGCCCATAAACTCATAGGTGCGTTAGATTCTATCATCATGCATCGCGCTTTTTCTATTAGAGTTCGGTTCTTTCTTTCAGCTATGCCATTTTGGTTTGGAGTATAAGGACATGACAATCTGCGTGATATACCATAACTTTTACCATTTTATTTCCTGTATAGGTTTCAGATTCTTCTTTGTACTCTTTAAAAACCTCAAGCACGTCTCTCTTGTTTTTTACAAAATACACTCGACAGTAACGACTAAAATCGTCTATGTATTTATTATATACTATGTATTTATTCCCGTTAACTGAAGGTGTTTGTATCGGACCGCAAACATCGCTATGTACGATCTCAAGTCTTTGAGTCGTACGTGGTATTGTGGGGTCATTTTTATTACAAGGAGTTCTGCTAATTTTTGCTTGAATACATATCTTACAATCTCCTAGTTGATCTGCATTGACAAAATTTAGGCCTCGTAAAGACTCGTTCTTTAAAGCGAGCTTCATATCTTTTTCATTCATGTGACCCAATTTAGAATGCCATTCTTGTATTGAATTATAACTTACTAGATTGCAGGTATTCTTTGTCTTCGCAATTGATTTGGGTGAGACTAGATACAACCCATCTTTTTGTGTTTCGGCTTGTAGTATGAGACCGATTCCTTTCTGTACAACGGTAGCTTTTTTGTTGGTGAAATTTACTGTACATCCAGCTTCCGTCATTTTTCCAACTGATAGGAGATTTACATTCAGGTCTGGTATGTAGAGTGTATCTTTCAAAGTGATTAAACCGTCAGGTTTGGTCACGTTTAAAATTATTGGTCCTTTTCCCTTTATTTCTGCTGTAGCGTCTTTAGAGCTGAGGGGGAGAGTTTGCGACGTTTTTGTCATTTCTGCGAACATTTCTCTATTGTTCGACATATGTGCTGTGCATCCGGAATCTAATATCCATTCCATATCCTGAGCATTTTTATTGTTAGTCATCAATAGACATGTGGCGAAATTATTTTTATGTTTATTATTAGCACTGGATACTTGCCTCTCTTTTTTATAATCATTGCCTTTATTTGTTTTGTTCCTTTTCCAGCAATTTTTAGTTATGTGCCCTTTCTTTTTACAAAATTTGCAAAAAGCGTAAAATGATACTGTCTCGGATTCGGAAACATTTGCCTCTGCTTGTTTACGAGAATCATATTCTTCTATGATTTTTATTTTTAGGATTTCAGGTTTTGGTAAAGTATCTCTCGACTCTATGGCAACTCTGAAGTTTTCAAAATCAGCAGGTAAACTGTATAGCATAATAATAGATAGCAAATCATCATTTATCATAATATCCATATCAGCTAATTTATCGACTGTATCCATAAATATATTTAGATGCTCTCGTACATCTCCACACTGTTTAGTCAAAATTAATTGTTTAAGTAAACTAGCTTTTCGTGCGGGACCTTTACTGGCATAAATTTCTTTCAGTTTTGTCCAAATATCATGTGCAGACTTACAGTTTTTAATTTGCTTTATCTCCGATGGCGAAATCAATAAAATTAATTCTGATTGAGCCAATAAGTCCTCTTCTTTCACATCGACTTCGCTCAAGTCTAGTGATTTTTCAACAAATTTCCATAGCTTGGTTTTTATTAGGACAGCTTTGGCCTGAATCGCCCAAGTATCGTAGTTATCTTTTGATAGTACTTCGATTTTTGAAGCCATTTTTTATACGAACCACGCTCTGCTACCATATAAAAGTAAAACCATTGTAAGATAACCAGAATATATTTAGAGAACTAACAGATAGTTTTCTTTATATTTTTACATTAATTGACATCACTCTATAAACGAGCTGTTGCTAAGAAACCATGTAATAAGGCTTTATGCCTTTACAAACTTTAACAAATAGAAAACTTTATGCAAAGTTTTACTTACTTTCGATCAAATATTGAGTCAGCCAATACAACATTTCACCGGGTAATTCGATTATAGTTTATCCTGCTATGTGAACTGAAACGTAGTCGGTCTGGTTAACAGTGGCCGCAATGTTATCAAAAAACACTATAATCTCTAAAATATTCCTTTTTATAGCCCATTTTCAAAAACTTTATCTAGGTCACCAGAACAAGGACAGCTCCTGGTCAATTCATTCATTCACTCTGTCTCAAGACAGAAGCGAAATATAGTATTTCTGTTTAACGTGGCATAGATATAAATAAAAAAAGAGATGGCGTGCATTATCTACCGATATCTACCTCTACTATACTAGGATTTGCTATTTTTAGTTTCAGTGTATGCAATGAAAACAGTTTTTTGATGTTGTTAATTATAATGCTCATGATCCTTACTAAATTCTAGCACTCAATACTTTACTATTGATCTCATAAAAACAGTTAAAACATTTCTTTAGTCTATAATTTATCTAAAAAAATCTAGTTATACGGAGTATCGAGTACTTATCGATTTGGATTTCATAGAGTATGTAATCAAATCACTACCCTCAGATTTACTCTGAGTCACTACCCTTTAATAATGAAATATGATGATGAGTCTGGAAAAAAAAGCGCGGGAAACCTCGAACTACGCGGTGTCTTTTTTTGGCGTCTTTTAATTATATTTGAAAATAATTGTAAAATAATAGGATTAGTATAGTGGCTTTGTAATTTATTTAGTTTATTTTGTATTTATTATTTTAGTTCCTGTATATAGGTAAGTTTTTAAGATTTTTTACTAGTAGGTCCCTTATTACTCGATGAGTGTTCCCGAAGACCCTGGGGGGTCAGTCCCCCAGGTGTCTCATTTTATTACAATCTCCAATGACCCGGGAATGGATACGGAAGAATCACTTCTGGACACTGACACCTCCGAAAATAATGCCACTACCTCTAAACGTAAGAGAATTTCATCTCATAAAGTATGCAAGCATTGTCTTAAAAAAAGGCGACGTAATAAGTCGAATACAGAGTCAATAAATGAAACTGATTGCCATTGTGACTCTATACTTTTAAATAATTCGTCTTCAGTTAAATTTAAAAAACCACACCAGGATTTATCACTTCCAACAACAATGCCACAACGCAATAACGATGCTAATGATGTGAATCCACGACCTTCAGTAAGCAGGAACCTTTACCAGGCCTCTGATGCAGCTCCTTACACTATCCACATCCAAAAGGTACAGTTAAACCCAAATGATAATGTATCAATACACCCTATTTCGTTTGGCCGATTCTTAAAAAGAAGTTCAGTAAATAATATTGTTAATGGCAGTCTCAAAAGAATAGGTAGAAACAGAGTAGTACTATCTTTCACTAAATATGAAGATGCTAATAATTTCATTGAAAACCAGGCATTAAAAATAAATAACTACAAAGCATTTATTCCCTCCTCATCTGTTACCCGTATGGGAGTAGTCAGAGGGGTTCCAACAGACTGGACTGAGGAAGAAATAATGCTCAACATAACTGTCCCTCTTGGATGTGGTAACATTTTAAAAGTGAGACGTATGAATAGGAAAAATTTAGTAGATGGTAAAACTAGCTATGTTCCTGTAGAAACTGTGGTTCTTACCTTTGATGGCCAGGTTCTACCTAAAAGAGTATTCCTTTGTTACAATGCCCTACCAGTTGAACTTTACATTTTCCCAACAGTTCAATGTTTTAATTGTTGTCGATATGGTCATATCAAAACTCAGTGCAGGTCATCTCCCAGATGTTTTAAATGTGGCGACAATCATTCTGGTGACAGTTGCAACATTAATGAAGAAGAGGTCAAATGTTGCTTGTGTGGTGGGTCCCATCATGCTACCAACAAAAAATGCCCAGAGTTCAACAGACAGAGATCAATTAAAGAATCTATGGCTAATAACTGTATCTCCTATGCTGAAGCACTAAAATTACATCCACCAGCAATTAAGTCATATTCTGATGTTTTAACCTCCAAAACTACATCCCTTTCCCCTTTAAAACAGAATTATAAGATTTCTAACACAAATGGTCAATCAAACTCCACATCTTATAAAAAAACTGTGTTTATTCAAAAAAATGCACCAAAAAGTTACAGTAAGGGATATGATAAAGAAACTCATGCTTCATTAACCAAGGACTATAATATACCACTGCCCTCTGTAGGTATCTTGTGTGATAGAACTAATAGCCCCCTCTCTAATATGTCTATTAAAGAACTCATTATCATTCTTATTAATTCTTTATCCCAATCGAAGGATATATATGAACCGTCCAACGATGCTCTACAACAAATTAGTAATTTAATCAATAAAAGTAATAATGGACAATCAATTAGCAATTCTCCAGTGGAATTGTCAAAGCATCAATAACAAAAAATCTGACCTATTATATTTAATAAATATTTATAAGCCTACTATTATTGCTCTACAAGAAACCTGGCTCAAGCCAGGTAAAATCTTTAATGTTCCTCAGTGTTTATGCTTGCGAGAAGATAGGTCTGATGGCTATGCTGGTGTTGCAATAATAATAAAAAATAAATCCCCTTATAAACTCATCCCTATTCCTAATCATAATCCAGACTTCTCAATTATTGCTGTTTTAATAAATAATATTTGCTTTGTGTCACTTTATGTTCCCCACCCCTCTTCCGCTATATATAATGAATTGGAAACTATCCTCACTCAGTTACCACAACCCATATTGATAATGGGAGATTTTAACGCTCAGCATCAATCTTGGGGTAGTAATAAGTCTAGTTGTTATGGCACTCAAATTTTAGATTTTGTAGATTCTAACAATTTCTGCATTATAAATTCAGGTGTGCCAACACGACGCACACTACCAGATGAAGGGGATAGCACTCCTGATCTTTCAATTTGCTCTCCTAATCTTGCTTCTATCCTGACTTGGAGTACCCTAACCTCTACATATGGCAGTGACCACTATCCTATAGTTATTTATTCCCCTAAAGCATTAGTGAAGGAATATCCAAAGCGACTGCCACGTTTGAAATATAAGCTTAATAATAACAACTGGGAAATATTTAGGAAACAAGTAGAGGAGAAATGCTTATCACTTCCTCCCATACAACAAGACAACCAAAGCTTGTGTGCAGATGCCTTTGCATCTATCTTAATAGAAGTGGCAGATAATGTTTTTCCATCTAAACAAAACTCTAAGAATCTTTGCTCTCCACCTTGGTGGGATAGTGATTGCACCACCGCTATAAAAAAGAGAAAAAGTGCTGAAAATATTTATAAACAATGTAGTACTACTGAAAACTTTGACAAACTAATACTAATTATGAAAGAAACTCGTAAATTACTAAAGAAAAAGAAGTGGGAAGGCTGGAAGTCATTCTGTTCATCACTGGCCCCTGATACTTCATCATCTACTATATGGGCTAACATTCGACGATATAGATCAGCAACTAAAGAATCTGTTCCACAATTTATAGATAATGATGTTGCAGATACATTGTTAGACAAATTAGCTCCTCCTTTTGTGCCCCAAGAAATTTCTGTTGCTAACCCTAATAGTTCAATAAAAAACACTACTGGCCTTAATGCTCCATTTAGTCTTACAGAATTAAAAGGTATTTTATCTTATGTTAAAGACTCTGCTCCGGGTTTAGATGGAATTCCATACTCTTTCCTCACATGCTTGAATGACACCAGCCTTAATTATCTATTACATCTTATTAACTCAGTTATGTTATATGGTAAAATTCCACCATCATGGAAAACCCAAGAAATAATTCCATTATTAAAACCAAAAAAATCCCCTTCAGATCCAAATTCATATAGACCAATAGCACTTGCTTCAGTTCTCTCCAAATTAGCTGAACATTTAGTTAAAAATAGATTAGAATGGTTTGTGGAAAATAAAAAACTTTTAGCTCCCAGTCAGTATGGTTTCAGGAAAGGAAGAAGCACTATGGATAGTCTAGGTATCTTCATTACAGACATTAGACTAGCCTTTTCTAATAATCAATATCTACTTGCTACATTCCTAGATATATCTGCTGCATATGATAATGTTGATATTTTCATCTTGAAAAACAAATTGCTAAAATTAGAAATCCCCACCTTATTATGCAATTTTATTATCAACCTTCTTTCAGGAAGAATTATACAAATAAATTTAAATGACTTAAATATTAAATCTAGGTTAACTTGGAAGGGCTTGCCCCAAGGCTCGGTGTTGAGTCCTCTTCTCTACAATTTATACACATATGATCTTGAACCTTCCATCAGTGGTGCGGCAAATATTCTTCAGTATGCAGATGACTTAGTTTTATATTCATCTGGACATTCCCCTTATGAACTAAGTCTTGCCTTAAATAAAGCTCTCAAGCTTCTTAATCTATGGCTTGATAGAAATAACTTATGCCTTTCTGTCTCCAAAAGTTGTGCTGTGTTATACACAAATGTCAGGTCACCTCCAACATTTACCGTTGTTTACAATAGTGAATCAATCCCTATAACCAATGAAGCCAAGTTTCTTGGTGTTATCCTTGACTCCAAGTTAACTGGTATACCACACTGTAATTATGTTTCTGCCAGATGTGAACGCTTAATAAATATTCTAAGATGCCTCTGTGGGGTTTGGTGGGGTGCTCATCCATTTACCTTAAAACTTTTGTACAATGCAATAATCAGAAGTGTCTTAGATTATGGTTCATATTTTCTTGAGCCCTGTAGTAGTGCAGGAATAATTAAATTAGATAAGATTCAGTCTAAATCACTATCTATTGTAACTGGAGCTATGCGATCAAGTCCATTTAATGCGCTCAGAGTTGAATGTGCAGATCCTCCTTTAAATTTAAGAAGACAGTTTCTTTGTGATAAATTTCTATTCCGTGCTTTTCAGTTTTCAGAACATCCTCTCTTTTACAAACTACAAAACTTGTCTGAAAAGGTCGATAACAGTCCATATTGGTCCCATAAAACCCCTCCATGCGTGGTTGTTAGTTTCCGTAAATTTATGTCTCTCAGTTCACCCACACACCGTTCTCACCGCCTTCCCATTTTTTCAGTACCGTTTGAGGCTCTAGTAAATTCACCTAAAGTTTCTTTCGATTTTCACAATTTAAAAAACGATCCAAATGCCAATGTCAATTTGAAAGCTACTATTTACACAGAATATCCAGATTGGCATTACATTTATTGTGATGCATCTAAAGAAAATTCTTCTAGTATAGTTGGTGTCGGAGCTTACCATCAACAATTTGATATAGTTCAAAAAACTAAACTCCCCTCTGAAACCTCTGTTTTTACGGGAGAATGTTTTGGTATTTTAAAATCATTAGAATATGTCTTACTTGCAAAACTCAAGAAGTCAATAATCTTTTCGGACTCTAAAAGCACTTTGCAATCTATAGATCAATACCCTTTTAAATCCCGCTTCCCTAATAAATACATAATAGATTGTAGAAATTTACTCTTGAGTTGTAAGATGAGGGATTATGATATTCTTTTTGCGTGGATACCTGGCCATCATAATATCACGGGTAACGAAATTGCTGATCAGCTTGCAAGGGAAGCGACGAGTTGTGGTGATGTTTACCCTTATAAGAACATAGTCCAAGACCTCCTTCATCTTCCCAAATGCTACCTCCGTAGTGCATGGGAGAATGACTGGAAAAGTTCAAGTAAAGGTAAAATCTACAAAAGTATTCAGGAAAACATCCCAATTAAACCATGGTTTTTTAAACATTTTCTCAGCAAACCAGCTACAACGAGTCTTATTCGTATGCGTCTAGGACACGTCCGTTTGGCTTCCCATCTCTCAAAACTTGGCATCGTTGATACTGATATCTGTGCTTGTGGTATTGGTGTGGAAGACTTAAATCATATTTTTTTTGAATGTCCTTTCTATGACAGCTCTTTTTTTGTCAATTCGCTAATATCCCTCCGTGTCCCACTTCCTTCATCGTTTCCTTCCCTCCTGTATTTTATAAATTTTGACTTATATTATTTGATTTCTAAATTTTTAACCGTTCATAACATTAAATTATAGCCTGTCTGACCTATTTATTGTAAAGCTTATAAACTTTGTATATACAAATGTATATAGTCTTATTGTTTTACAATATTGTATATAACCTATAATATATTGTATATATCCTAGTTTACCTATTCCTATTATTTCCAAATTTCTTTCCGATCCCGATGTTTTCCCTTATTTTCCTATAATGGTTTCCCTACCTTTCAAACTCCGTCGTGGCTAATGCACAAATCGTGCGAGCCAATTTATAAAAAAAAAAAAAAAAAAAAAATGAAATATGATGAACCAGGATTTCCAACTTAAGGGTTTTCCCCCTAAATTCAGGGGGTAAATAAGTGAGATGGGAGTTTTTTAGGGGTGTTATATGTTTAGGGTTATTTTTAGGGTTTCTGTGAACCTTCATATTTTTTATATTTTAATTTATCGAGAAAATAAAGATGTAAAGTATAGACCCTGGGACAGTCTTAACTAGGTAATCAAATTTATTTTTTACCTATACTCTATCCATTTCGATCTGAGACAAAAGGTAAACAAAGAATTTGTGGTTCTCAAACTTTTTTATCTAATTTTGGGATAAAAATATGGTATATTTAAGGGTGTTAATTTTTTATAATAAAATAGCAAGAGGGGTACTTAAGTGTATATAAACACAAGCTATCATTGCTATTATCCAAATGATACTACTAATTTGAATTGAAATAAAACAATTAATTCAAAAGTAATTCAAATTATTATAATAGGTTAGTTATAATAGGCCCGCAATATTCCCATTATCTCGGCAGTCTTGTTCACGACATCATTTTTGTAAGGATATGAATCTTTGGACCAGCTTTCTTCTACGAACTTAAATATGTTGTCCAGAAGTAAAAGTGCAAGCGCTGCTTGGTCCAGGCTCACTCATTTTCACTGACAAAAACGATTTAATAACAAAAACTCAACAATTACAATATATTACAACGTAACACAACAATAAAACTTAACAAACACGACAATTATAACAAATTTTAACAAGAAACAACGAAATAATCAAGGAGATAACGCACTCGCACCAATAGTTGATCGAGAATAAAAAATGGCGGATATAATCCGGCTAAACCCGGAAGTCACTTAGTTCTACGTTATAGTGTGAAGTATTATAAATGCGTAAAAGTTTGAGAATACTATTCATTTTAGGCCTTTTTAATAGCAAATATATAATAATCTAAACTTACGTTAAAAAATATATCTAACGTCGATGTAAAAATACTGAAAATTATTGAAGGTGACAAGTAATACTTAGTTATCTTAATTTAAAAAGTTTGAATAATAAAACATTGAATAGTCGTTTGTTTTTGATCAAACCTTTCGGCAATGAAGAAAATTGACATCTTGAAGAACCTTTTTTATGGTTTGTTTACGTTTTGTCTCAGGTCGAAATGGATAGAGTATAGTGACCTCAGACGTAGTGACATCTAGTGTACTTAAAATCCAAGTACAGTACTTGAAATTTTAAATCGAAATGGGGGATGAAATGATCTTGTACAATATTCAACCCATCTCCAAAAATATTAGGCTTATACAAAGTCAACATGTATGACTTTATAAAATCTGATTCGTCAGAAGAAAATGAAATAATATTTGACTTTATAAAAATAATTTATTTTTATAAAAAAAAATTATCAAAATTATATCATACAATTTATTTTTAGGGGGATTTCCAAGTAATTAGGGCAATTTTAGGGGTTTTAAAATTTTAATTTAGGGTTAAATATTTTTAAGAGTTGGTAACACTGTGATGAACGTCATTGACGTCATTCATACAGTATACAACACAGTCAGTTTTATTTATATGCACTATTAAAGTCTTTTATTAACCCCTTATTTCAAACATACAAGTTAATTTGCTTATCTTACTAAGTATCCTTGCAATGTGTACGTGATTGATAGTGGTTAGCGTTGTTTTGTCGTCTCTCCAAATAAATTGTTTCTACTTGATAATAACTCTTATCTTGGTGATTGTTTGGATATTAAACGATAACTGGAATTTAGTAGCCATTGATTGAAAAATTCTAATCATAGATTACTATAAACTAATTTTTTAACAGTCTGAATTCGCTTGCAAGGCTCCTCAAGAGCTTCAAAGTTTCCAGTTGGATAATGTTATAATAGTGTAAAAATGCCATTAATAGAAGGAAAATATAAGCATTACAAAAATGAGAACATTGACGATTACTTTATAGCAGTTGGTAAGTAAATGGGGAAAAAAGTTATTAGAAATTATTCTAATAAACTTCCTCATTCATTTTTTCTATTTCAGGTGTACCATTTATGGGACGGAAAATGATGTCAATGTCTTCACCGGAAATGGAGATCATAATAAATGGAGACACCATGACCATACGAAATGTTTCATTATTGAGAACTGTAGAGTACACATTTAAACTTGGGGAAGAATATGAAGAAAATATGCCAAATACCGTGATCAAGGTCTGCTAACTGTCAGTTATTGAAATAGTATCTTTTACAACTCCAGGCTTTGTTTTATAAAAAGTACTTCCTAGCTTATATAGCATCTACTTTTACTAGATAAGTATTACGTAGTATTAAGTCGTTTATTGGTTGGGTTTAGAAACAAGTCCTCTCAATGTAAGTACACTGAGCAATGTAAATGTTCATCATATTAACCGATTTATTTCAACATATAATTACTAGAAACTAAGGCTATTAGCTTGATTTACGTGAAAAATGAAGATACATAGTCTTATCCTGGGTAGATTTCCCTCAAACTACTTCAAATTAAATTTTCCCTAAAATTTAATTTGAAAGAGTTATCATTGATTTAAAAATGTCTAACACCACATGCAAAAAGTGATCCGCAACAACTCGGTTAAATTAGTTAACCGAGTTGTTGCAAATCACTTTTTGCAACAATACTAATACTAATAATACCTCCTGTAACAATTTTAGTTGACAGAGTTCAAAAATAATAAAAAAACAATGTTAAATAAAAAGTATTAAGTAATGCATACAGCAATTGTGTAGAACTAAGAGGCAAAAAAAGTTTAACATCAAAGATGTGGAATAAAACTTTTTGCTTCATGGTAAATGTTATTTTATATAGACAGTGATTTTTTACTCAAAACTTATGCTTTCTATATCATACAGAGAATGTCATATCTTTAAAATTAGATAAGCACAAAGTCATATTTGGAGATTGCATTATATGCATGAAAACTACTAATGTCCTGCTGACAGGGTGTTTCCCTATCTCCTCCTCCCTCATGGTTTAAATTAGTAAAGAGTAAATATGTGTGAAACGAATATGAACAACATAAATTCTGTAGACGAAAGGCAAAATATGAGAATTGATTTAATATTATATCATGCAAAATTAATAATCACTTATCCTGTAAAATATGCGAGAAACATTTTTATAAAAATACCTCAATCTGCCCTTTTTTTAAGCCCTTTTTGCCCTGCCTTTACTTAAGTAGTGTAAAAAGTAATAATATCTTTTTACTGCAATTTTAGAGTGTTACTACAATCATCAATGACTCTGAAATGGAAACAAAATCAATCATTCCTGATAATGGTGCAAAATGTGGACGACACTACTTGTTTACTGATGAAGAATGTATTATTGTAAGTAGCAATATATCTAATTATGTATCAATGCAGTTATTTAAAATTTTAATCTATTTGCCAACCTATATAGTAATATAAAATTTATGGTAGGTTTTTCAATTATATAAATAACAGAATATGTGATTGCAAATTATTAGCATCGCAAATGCCCAATGACATTTTTTTTAACATTGTCTCTTCTATTTTTATTTTTCAGACTCTCACTCATGATAATGCCAAAACACCAGGAAAACGATACTTTAGGAGAATAAAATAATCAAAATCATATTACAATTTTAACTAATCTGTTTCTTGGAAAAAGATTGGCTTTTATATGACTTATTGAACTAAATTCTGACATTCCCTACATTAATTACCTAAAGTTGGGTAAAGATCGACTCACTAAAACATTTCTTTTTATCGCAGTAATAACTGAAACTCTCAAATAATTATTTTAAATGATAATATAATATAAGTCTACTGCCTAGTCAAGAAATCAAATTATGAACAAAAATATTTTTTATTTTTGACGTGATCCACGTCTAGCTCATTGCATTTCTTCCACCTGCATTTCAAAGCTTCTACGCCGGTCTTAAAAAAGATGATTAAGGTCACTCATCAGAAAAGTGATTGACCGCAGGTTCGACCTTTTCATTTAACTTCTTTTTTTTACTACCTAGGAGTAAGCGTAGGTTACCCCAGGTTCTTCAAGCCATTGCTTTGGCAGTAGGAATCAATCCATGGATGAATCGCGATAATTCATTAAATAACTATTCCTATTTTGTAAGGCTTATTGAAGAATATTTTATTTTTTTATTGACCTACACACCTATTACGGTGCAGTTATTTTATAACGTTTTTTTATATTATATGTATTTAAAGAACAAGCTCGTCTTTCATTGTAATTAAACATTGGATTATTTTAACCCTATATTGACTGAAAAAAAATCTCATTATCCGGATAGTTAAGAATTGCCTGCCTAAATAGACAGTTTCAGATGCTCAACATAACAGGTACCTATTATTGTCAGATTTGTATATTTATTCACTCTTTTACTGTGACAAAAAGAATAACGGATGTAAACTAGTAAAGGGCCCCTATTATTGTAGAGCACCAATCAAGGGGCTACAGTGTTTGAATGGTGGTAGACTTAATGTAAATAAAAACAATTTTCTTATCATAACCTGTTAATGCCATTATATTTTGCTATATAGTCATGTTTCATAATAAATAAGAATTATTAAATAGGTATACAATTTTAGTGCAATAATTTTTTATGTAACCAATAAGGGTACCTATTTTTTAACACGTTCAATGCCACCGAATCTCCCGGAGAGTTCACGTAAATCTTATTCTAGTGCCCACGACTCGCCTGGCGAGTTCAGTGTTTTTAGCTAATATTTCCAAAATAGATCCATATTTTCTGCTTAAAATAATAAGAGTACACTAAAAATACGCTAAACTAAAGATTTACGTGGTGGGCAAGGTGTGGAGACCCCGTTTATATTTGAAAGGAAAAAACTATTCTGCAATGCCTTGAACTCGCTAGGCGAGCTCACTGACAGATCCTCAACCTTAAAGTAAATACGTTATGAACATATTAGACAACGACATCAATAAATAGGTTTAAATAAACTTATATACAATAAATAGGTTTAAATAAACTTATATACAATAAATAGGTTTAAATAAATTAATAAAATCTTTTGTTTAATCGACATGCAAGTCTGAGTCAGCCAAATTAAAAAAGGGTGACCTAAAAGCCGCGGAACATTTTACAGTTATTTTACTGTAAAGAACTATTTAACCACAGTTTCTCAAGTCTGGATTGTTAAGTATTAACGCATAAATATTATGTTTTGTAATTTTTATTAAGACGGACTCGTGGCGCATTGACAGTGGCCCTGCCAATAACCACTATTTAAAAGATTGACACCCACTGCTTTAATTACAAAACAAACTTACTTTTTATTATATAAATTCAAAATAAAACCTCTACAATAACCACTATTTAAAAGGTAAACAACCACTCCTTTAATTACGAAACAACACCTCTTTTTTTTATTTATAGAGTTTTTTGACATTTTTATAACTTAAAATACTCTCAATAGTCGTAAAACACTATTTAAAAATAACAAAACTAAGAATTTACCCTTCCGTAGTGCCAGTGAACTCTTAAAATACTCTCAATAGTCGTAAAACACTATTTAAAAATAACAAAACTAAGAATTTACCCTTACGTAGTGCCAGTGAACTCGCGTGGCGAGTTGGTTCAATTTTTATTGCAGTACCGGCGACTCGCCCGGCGAGTCCGCCTTATAAGGTAATGAACGTGTTAAACGCTCAAGCTCGACTCGCATACAAAATAAACGTGTCGTCGTTTTAATACCCTACTTGCAAAGAAAAAGATGACGCTTGCGACTCTCATGAGCAATGGGCTCGAGCGATTTAGAATTTATTTGCCTTATTATAAGATACCTGAAAAATCAAACAAAAATTACTACATAATGTATCAGAACAATGTTTAGAATAGTTAGTTATTGAACCGTTTAGCTCTAAATAAACGGTACGCGCCGCTCCTGCTAAAAAGTCCTCATCGTAGTGTAGTAGTTACGGTATTCTTTTTAACATTATTTTATTAACTTAATTCATTTTGCACGCTTATCAGAGAGAAATGAGCGGTAATAGTGTTTAACACACAATAATTTTAAACTGAAAAATATGAAATGTGTAAACCTTCAATTTATTGATGCTGTTGGATAAAATGGTAAAAAATAAATGCATTTTACTCGTGTTATTAATTTTCTCCAGCTTCAATTTTGCATATTTTTCAAATACTGAAATATCGTATAAATTTGGATGGTGTTTATAAAATGACCTTGTTTGGTTTTTCTTTTTAAATTTCGTCGGAAAATTCCCAAAAAAAATCAAATAAAGAAGAACTGAAAACTTATAATGAGTTGTGAAAAAAATGCAGTCGAGAATTCTGAAATCGACAAAAATTATTAGGTACATGTTAAGAAATAGTAGTTGAGAAAATATAACAATCGACATTTTATTCAATAACTAATCGTTAAAATAACTGAAAAACATTCGAACATTAAAAATAATGTCATTCTAAGAAAAGCGTAGCGTGCTTTGTACGGCATTCTTCTTACACTGTCTGCATTTCAAAATAAAAATAATAGGTATCTTGGTAATAAATAAATAAAATACACCAATCGATATAGAGCAGCCCAAGCTTTTCTTACAATGACATTAATTTTTTTATTAATAACGTGATTATTATATAGAAATTTAGTTCTTGCTTTTTTAGTTCAGTTTAAAATAAAAGCGTATTTTATAGTTTTTTAAACTTTTTTTTTTTAAATTTTCATTGCGGCAGATATTAATGTATAACAATGATTTTTTAATCATAACATGTTCGTGGACATATGTAATGTTGGCAAGTACAACAAAACAGCGGAGTGTCTTTTTAGTCTCATTTAAAAGTTAACAGAGCTTTCAGTAATTATTACACATTCATCGTCCATTGATTATTCATAAATAAGCTTTACCATTAATCAAAAAATTATCTAAGGCTAAGCTGTATGAAGTTCGTACCCTTTGGCTTCCCTTAATGGAAAAGTACAAAAAATATATATATGAATGACGTTCAGCTATTTTATGTTTACCTACAATAGCGCTTTGTTTTTACCTATTTGAATTGTACGTGACAGGATAAAAAACTGCCTAATTTAATTTGCAAAGTTGTTAAGTAAGCACTCTTTAATAATCGAAATGGCAGAGTTTTCTTCCCAAGAACAGGTAAATAGTTTTTATGACTTGTTGTTTGTATATCTATGAAATGGAAATTAAGTAACATCAATCGTTTAACGTTAAACGATGTGTTTAAATCTTATGCGGAATGCCTTAATTTTTAGCAACATTGCAAGAGTATATACGTGATTTACCTGTGGAAAAAAACAAGTTATATTCTGTTATTTAATTACAGGAACAGCAAGTAAAGAAATTGAAAAGGCTTCTTGAGGGATGGCGTATGGCTTTGTTACCGTTGAAATCAATTATTTTGTGGGAACAGCAGTGGCACCCATGTGCTATTATTGGAAGTTTGACATCCCTATACCTTCTCATTTGGCTTTTGGACCTTAATTCTCTAGCAACATTTGCTGTAGTGGGGCTCATTCTCAATTTTATTGATTTCATGGTACCTGTGGTGTGTAATTCCTTGTACGGTCCAAGTGCTTGGACAGGTCAAAAAGAAAAGATGTTTGAAGAAATTTGCAGGAGTATTGTTATTCATTATAACAAAATAATTCACCAATTCTGGTCATTTTACTCTTTAAGAGACACAAGCCCTTGCATGGTATGGTTTGTTATACATGTTTTAAAATATATAAAAATTCTGAATATTAATTATGTGGCATTTTATTTTCAGTACTACATAATTTCTATCAGCATGTTGTGCACCCTAGCATGGGTGGCTTCGTCAATCAACAATATCTTCCTGCTGTATATTCTGACTGTGGTGATGCTACTGTGGCCAGGTATCCAACATCGAGGGACCTTTAACACCTTGCTATCTCTAGTCAACATGGCACCGAAAATGATTAAGGCAGAGTAATTTCATTTGCAGCTATTTGTACTTTTTAATAATGTGATGAATCTGGTCAGTAAGATTTTTAAGTTTAAACTTAGCTTATTATAATTATGAGCTTTAAATATGTGGTGTAGATTAGCTTTTTATTGGTTAAATTAAAATGTGTAAGTATCACAATTATTGTTTTTCTAATATACATGTTATAAAATTAAATGTAATAGTAATAAAATACTAAAAGGCTAACATAAAATATTGTCAAAGTTCACCTAAACACAAATATCTCTGTATTTATTTATTGGAATAAAAGGTTAAATGGCAACAGGTCTGGATCCAGGTGGGCAAGCCGCAGCCCGTGCTCCTGGCACAAATATAAGCTTGGCAGATGAATACTCTGCATTAATACTGCTCAGCATTAACACAACTTTTGAATGCCTGAGACACATAGTATAAAAAAATAATAAATCTATGTTGTGTTTAATAAAGCCTATATTAGGATAGTATTAATAAAAACACAAGAAACTTTAAATATTGACATAAACGACAAGAAGTAGATGTATTAAGCTTTTTTTCTGTGATCTGAACCTGTCGCCTTAGTGTTTAGAATGTCCCTTATTTTACTGATTGTATCTTTGTGATTGATGGCCGCAAAACCATGAGTGTGGTACTCTGCAAACATCCCTGATAAACTGCAGAAGTGGGGCAATCTCACCATCATCCTAAAGATATATGAACGCTGGATGCGCAAGATGCGTAAGGTTTAAAAAAGTGGGTTCAGTTTATTTAAAGCTGTGACTTCTATTCCTGTTTTGTCATACATAATACAAAAGATTATATATTTAAAAAACATTGTCTTTGTTGACTAGCCAAAACTGAAAGCACTCAAATACCTGCATAAAATATGTTTCTCGTCTTAAATGGAATGTGCGTCCAATATAATAATATATTCAAGTGATAATGGGATTGCCCTGCCTCGGCAGTGCATCAAGGACTACTATATCCCTTATCCTCAGAACATGGGGCATACACAACAGCATCCCAAAGTCTAAAGCTGAAAGGTGCACTTCGTCACTACACTGTGGAGGTACCTTCTGATCATAGAAACTAGCTCGTTGCCATAAGCGACCTCGGCGCGCGAGGAAGTGTCTTTGTTAATATTTATAGCTTTATATATTTAGTGCCGTGTATTTTTATCGATACCTACTAACCTACGATAAGCCTTATTTACACCCTATGAATTCTTAGGCGGTTCACACACTAGAACTGCGTCCCGCCGCGGTGCGCGTAGCGACAGAAAAACGCGCCCCCGCGCGGAGGCGCAGATCTGCCTAACTTAGCGGTTAATCTGCTTCCCCGCGCAGATTTTCAATACAAGTTGACCCTACTTCTTCACGCCCCGCGCGTTCCCGCGTCGGCAGTGTGTTGTCATAGGCGTGTTTTCTATATTAATTGAGATACTTGCATACAACAATAAAATCTGCGGCCACGCGCTACGCGACGGGGCGCGGTGCAGTGTGTTAACCGCCTTACACGTAGGCTTATAAGATTAATTACGACAAGGCCATTGATTGTTTGCAGAAAAAAGTTTCGAAAGTAGAATTGTAACAACAATGAGAAAAATATGCTGTTTAATTTCATTGTCCTGTTCTTCATAAAGTTTATGTCCGACACATCCAGTATTTTTGTAAAAATATAGACTTAAGGGCCTGCGTTTTTTTTATTCCATAGAGCAATTTTTTGCAAGTCTAATGCGTTTGTATCGATTAAAACACGCGTAATTATTACGTCTCTATCGATTCAAGCGCTTGACCAGTCATTTTGGCATTCTTTGGGGGGAGTTTTATATCCGTCGGTGGGCGTCTTATGACTGACTGATTATGATATAGGTAAAAATATAGGCGGGACATTTTTAAGTTTTCGTCTCTACTAGAAAAAAATCAAGTTTCGGGGCTGGATGGCAAGGTTTTTATACTAGCCTTGTGCCATCTATCGGCAATTAATGAGACAATTTTTTAAACCTTTCGAGGTTATTAGGGAGTTCATTACAGGTGAACCCCCTAATAATCCCCTTCATCTAGCCTACTGTTGAATTTTATCATTTGAGTGTATCAGATAATTAACCATCTTCTGCTATTGTTTTCAGTTTTTTTTATATTAGTTTAACCGATTGTTCTTTAAGTTATTTAACAAAAACAGTTCCTGCTGTGGTAACTTATGGCAGCATCAAGTAGGTATTATTTTAAAAGGTATATTAAAATAGATATTAGCTACATAATTTACTGCCTAGAGGTAAATGTGGCGACAAGATATATTAACCGCAAATTGATTACTGATAATTAGCTCTTAAAGATTTAATTCCTTAATACCTATCTCCCCCCACAGTGGGAGTAACTATTGTGATACATACGTAAATATTGTGTACCATCCATTTTTGATTTTGAATATTGTCAACCTCATTAAGATTCAGGATAATAGCCGGATAGATAGAAATACAAACCAAATTACAGAGAATAATTTTATTTTATTTATCAGATTCTTAAACTAATATCACTAATTTAACGACGGTTTTAAAAATACACATATGATAAGAACCCTAAAAGCAATTCATTGTCATATGAAATCTGCTTCTTCCTCGTGATTTTTTAAAATTATCTATCACTTCATTACTATTTTAATATGTGGATTTCATATTTTATTGACTGTTTTCATTTTCTTCATAAATTCTAACATTACAGGAAATTAAATTTTTGTTTTCCAAAGGGGTTTGAAGATTTTTGTATGGAGGGTGGCCCTAAACGTCGGCCGCCATTTTTATTTTGTTCCAAAATCGCGGTGCACAACGAAAGTGATATATTTAAATGGAGGACACTTATACAAACAAAAAGTGTTATATAACATGATATCCTAAAGCGTCACGTTTCGGAGCTATTCACCAAAATAAAGGTATAGGTAATACAACAAATCATTATAATTAAACACATTTATATCTGATTGCCATACTGAATTGTATTAAAAAGTTATTAAGGAACAAAATCTATTATTAGTATTCAAATATTTGTTTTCTTTCTTTGTCTGATTCAGATTAAAAGTAAAAACTTAAACAACATGAAATAACTACAAAATAAATCAGTAAATTCGTTATAACAACTGTCATTTTTATCTTTAAATAACTCAGAAATGTGACGCTTTATGATGTTATGTTATAACATTTTATGCTTGTATAAGTATTCCCTAGCCAAATATATGACTTTTATTGTGCACCGTTGAAAAAAAAATCAAAATGGCGGCTGATGTTACGGCCAAAACCTCCAAACCCCTTTAAACGTATGTCTATATAAAAAAAAAATATCTATAGTTTCTCAACTCTGCGCAACACGGGCAACGTTTTACGTTCGCGCCAATAATACGCGCAATCATAAGCGTCCGCTTTCGTCGCGAGTTTGTTTTATTACAGCCCATGTATTCACAAAGTCCGCCATTTTAATTGAACAATTATAATCGTCCTTTCTTTTCGTGTCGATTTTTCTCGCCTTATTGAATTGCCGACGGATAAGCAACCAAAGGGGTCCAAATTGGAAAATATACATATATTTCCCAGACCAATCGCTGCTGCAGATAGGAAAGTATTAATTATAACAAAACAATACCTATTTAAAAAAAATATCTCGATTGAAGACGTTATTAATATTGCAACATGTTACTACCGCTAAATAAAAAAAGGGTAAATTTAAGCAACTTTTTTTCAAAGACAATCGGTTCCCAAAGATTTACTTTCTCAAGGGAATTATGTTAAGCTATGATATATGGAGACACACTTATGAAAATTAAACACACTTTAAAACAACCGGTGAAAGTAGCCTGGCAAATATGACGTAATAAACCAAAAATTAAGCTACATAGAGCGAATGCGAGGAAATCCGCCTGTGGGGGAACTACATATCTGTCCTACATATCTTGTTTAATAGCAACGTCTATTAAAGTTTAATCAACAATTAAAAAACGAAATCAACTACGTTGGGGTGGTGCAAAAGTCATTTTTACTTCTTTGCAAGCTACTCCCGGCCGCTATAAACACTTAGGGCTTAATATAGGCACATAGTGAGAACATGGTAATTCTTAAGCTGCCAGCTCATACAAGTCACATGTTGCAGTCGTTAAACTTAGCGGTTATAAAATCTTTTAGATATAGCTGAGGCACTTTGTAAGCTAAATGAAATGACATAAATATCGGAGTCAAAAACGAGTTCTCCCGGCTGATTGGCACAGTCTGGGCCCAAATAAATCCGGATGTGATAAGTCATGGCTTCCAAAAGCTGGCATTAGCCCACTCAACCAAGAAGTAGTGAGAAATATTTTATGTAGAAGACTGCTAAAAATGTTATTCTAAAGTTGATTGCACAAGATTTCATAATGACGCCAATAAATCACATAAAAATAGTATTCAGTGATTTTTATTTTGAAGAAAAACTGGTCGTGTTGCAGTCTTCTGCATTAAATTAATTTTATAAAGTCGCAGGAAAAGAATTGGCTTTGACAAAAATGACTAAAGGATAAAATTTGATATTAACCGGGATGTAAAATCTAAACAAAAACTGTTTAAAAGAAATTCAAAGAAAAGGCTGTCAAGCTTTCTGCTGTACATAACAATTACAAATGTTTAAGTCCAATTCAATCCAAATATGAATAATTTTGTTTTAAAAATAATTATTCAATCTAAACAAAATTGTTAAAAATAATCTAAAAATAAAATATTAAAAATAAATAAATTTTAACCTTTTTTTCTTAAAATTTATTTCATAATATGTAAAAATATCATAATTAAATTAATTAAAAAACAAATTTTAGATTCCTCAAAATCGAAATATTATTTACCTACTTTTATGGGTAATATTATCAGAGCTGGTATCACTCATCGCGGCCACAGTGTCGCAGCGCAGTTTAACAAAAACATAAGAACTAACGCATACTTGTTGTATTGTGGCGATTGCAGCGCAACAATTTATTTAAGACAAATATATAATCAAAGTAGTATTCGATACTGACAGTTGCGTAATACAAATAGAATCAACATGGAATAGACACTATTAGATGAATGTTATCCGATTGGTTTCTGACTTAACTTATATACTATTAATTAAATTGAGTTTATACGAGAAGGCGTTGGCAGTTATTATTTAGTTTTGTGGTGTTAAAGTGTTGCTTTAATCTAATTTAAATATATTTAAAGTGGTTGATACATTGTCGCCTAAAAAATAAAGTCGACATAAATAGCGAAATATTTCTTTTAAAAAAGTATAAAATATTATTACTAATAGCATTGATTATTATTACCTACAACTTTTCACTCTCATCAGAAATCGTAAAGCCTGGCTTTATTGTAATATTATTGGCTTTCGTAACTAACGGTTCATTCGGGTCGACTTCTATTAAATTAGGCAAATTATTGTTGGATTTATTCGGCGTGTTAGGTTTTAACAAATCTTCAGCGACCAAGGTTGTCGTAAATCTACTACCAGCGATGGAAGCTTGTGAACTAATATTACTCTTCTGTGCGCTGCTATCGCTATATCTTCTGCTACCATTGTTTAACGTATCATCTTTTTTATATTTACACTTGGAACTATTTTTGCTTTGCAAATTCAAGGAATCTAAATTATAATAATCCGTTGTGTCTCCTTTACTACATTTGTTGACGTCAGTATCGATGTTATAATTTTTACTATTAGATGGCACTTCCTTGTTGAATGTTTCTTTAGTCTGTTGCGCATTATATCCGTAGAAATCGGACGCGTTGCTCGTAGACGGTCCGTAGGAGTCGCTTCTCGTCGAGGACGGACCCGCGATATTCATGGGACTGAGGTCATTTTTGACCAGTTTTAATTGAACATCACTCGGATCGACCGATAGTGTCTCCTCGTCGTCTTCGCCTTCGGCACTCTGTCGTAATTGTAAATTCTTTATTAGTAAGTGATTGCGTGTATCAGATATACATGTTCATTTAATAAAAGTATATTATTCCAATAAAGCATTAGGATAAAAATAAGTATTCCGACCGTGACTTTGTGCAGATGCGGATTTAGACCAGACAGAGCATTCTTTTGTCATACTATCTCGTTTGCCAAGATTTAAAAATACTCTCTTGCAAATTTGGAAAATCTTGGTACAACTGATTATAGCGGTGAAAATGTACTTACCAAAAGATCGTGATCGGTGATTGAGCCGGCGGTGGCCTCGTTGCTATTAAACTCCAGCTCGGAAGCCAGCGACACCGGCGTCACGTCGCCACTAATAGATGAACCTACCGAAATATCATGTTCATACTTTTAATTTCAAGCATTACTAAGGATAACAAACGTATACTTAGAAAGTAGACTCAACAGCACACCAACCAGCGAAAACTATCATATTTCCATATTCGAGTTTATACTTAAAGCTCAACTAATAAGAGTTCAATATTGATCGAGATTATTTTCAATACAACTTTGAGCTCCTTTGCAGACGACTGTCATTTGTGGATACTAAATGAAGTTGTTTTAATTTTAGCTATTTAAGAGTTTATCCCAAATACATTCCAACAATCAGATGTCTTTCAGTTAGGACATAGTGACATGCAAGGAAATTTA
Organism: Calamotropha paludella; assembly: GCA_927399485.1. Taxonomy (NCBI): domain Eukaryota; kingdom Metazoa; phylum Arthropoda; class Insecta; order Lepidoptera; family Crambidae; genus Calamotropha; species Calamotropha paludella. The sequence goes on along the minus strand of OV656811.1, from coordinate 21,425,899 downwards.
TTCAAAATACAAACAAACAACATAGAAAAGGTTAAATATTTATAGTATTTACAAGGTTAATTGTTCAAGTAGATTTTCGAGCAAGATGGACTTCATGCTTATGAGGACTTAATTAGTTAATAGTAAAATATAAGGCATGCAAAAATAAAATAAGATATATAAGTAGATATGAGTTGCAACGATAATTCTAATACGTAAAAAAATATGTTTACTAAACCAAAAAGGGAACACTTCACATAGAGATAATAAATCACTGAACAAGTGAACCTACAACGTAGATATTATATTTGGGATAAAAGTATTTATTCAGTCCGTCTAGTGGCAGAAGACTTACGGCCTATTCAAATCTACTGCAATCCCTTCGCTATAGTTTTAAAAATCGCAGTCAAAACAGCAACTAAAATGTTCATCGTATCATCACCGTTTGAGATTGAATTCAACTATAAGTTCGTTAATACGTTAAAAAAAACATGTGCTGGACCATTTTTAGCCAAAGCTCAATTTCTGCTTGGCCACTTATTTTCGTTGCAATGTGATGTTTCATAGTGTAAAACTATTAACGAAAGCCATAGTGAATCCTGAATATATCAATATAACTGAACATAAGTCAATATTGACTACATAACAGTAATAAGGTTGGCTAAAGTATCTGTGTGTGATATCACGTAATTACGTCACTATCTTGTTATAGGCGTCTCTCCACTGACATAACGATTACAGATTTTTTTTTAAATAAATATTTCCTACATTTACACCAATTAGCCTAGCCCAAAGTAAACACTGTAAGGCTTGTGTTATGGATACTAGGGTAACGGATAGACATACATATATAATACATAAATATTTAATGTAGATAGAAATATATATAAACACCCATGACTCAGGTACAAATGCTCGTATTCATCAATACTAACGTCTGCCCTTACCGGGATTCGAACCCAGGACCGTCGGTGCGAAAGGCAGGATCGCTATCGATGCACCAAACGGTCGTCAAATGATTGAAGTGACATAAATAGCTACATACTTAACATTGTCTTTAAAAAAGGTCTAGTAAACCATTACAGAAAATTACTATTACAATGTACCTAAAACCAAAAAGAATAGCCACTTGAGTAAAACTTCTGTCACTTTGACTTCGCTTAGAAAGCTTTCAGAGAGCACCAACATTCATAAGGTACGTGACATGTAAGTGAGGAACAGCTTTAAGGGAACAATAATTTGCATGTGAAGTTGAGTTCATAATAAATTAAAACAATTTTAATGGAGATTTTTAAAAAATATTTGTATAAGATAGATCCCTGGTGTTGATCACTTGTTCACGTTGAACGAGCCGAAATACAATATAATAATAATTAGCATATTATTATTGTATAAATAAATAATTCTAGATTCCATTTGTTCAGCGTGTCTGTTACACACCCTTAATAATGACGGGTTTAGACCACGACATCTGGAAACTTAACCGTGGAAAGTTCACTATAAAATGACCAGCGATGATTCATCACTCCGTTTAATTGCGCAAAGTATGTAAAAAAGTAGAGTAAATTCCTGTACAAAGCATATGCCTCTCAAAATAGTTTAATAATTTTTAATGACAAAGTCGACCATATAGTGGAAAAAAGAAATTCTTTATGCAGTCTAGCTTTATAATTTAAATGGTTTTGAAATGTATATGCCACGCACGAAACTCATAAAAGTACAGAGCGAGTTTCCTATATCTGTCTACAACGATATTTTTACGTTCTTCCATTATAGAATATCACATGTCTCCTGATCAAGAACAAGAAAAACGCCCGATGAAATGTTATTTTCTTATAAATTGTTATTTATTATAATTTTCTAAAATCATAAGTGACACAAGTAGCGTTTGTGTCGTTTTAAGAGCTTTGCTAGAAAATACTTGATTCGTGACCTTGTTCGGATTATGATGAAAAAAAGGAATGTGAATCAAAACAATATAAGAAAGGCTAGTAATTTAACTCATATCTATGTATGCCTAATTCAAGTTCCTCACTGATATGATAATGGATATTTCAGATTTTAAATTTAATTTAATAAATAAATAAAAGATTGATTTCGCGACATTATTAGTATTCTCGTTTACACCTTGCGTAGTAAGCTAAATGTTTCGGCGCTGCTTGTTTTGTCATTAATTCTTTGCCAATCATTATTTATTTTAGAAAAAAAAGTGCCTATATGTAATATAATAATATTTCTTACATTCACACCAATTAGCCTAGCCGAAAGTAAGCACTCTAAGGCTTGTGTAGCATTACTAGGATAACGGATATACATACATGTATGAATAAATTTATTTATATGTAGCCATAACTCTTGTAAAATGCTCATATTCATCACACAAACATCTGCCCCATCAAAGACTCGAAACCAGGACCGTCGGTGCTAAAGGCAGGATCGCTACCGTTGCACCAAGCAGTCTTCATGTATGTGTGCAATATTTTTCATGTGTTTAGTCGGTCTATTGTCCGTGAAAACAAGAGCTGTGTGCTTCGTCGCTACAGTTTAACTACTTATCTATTATAGAAGGTGAAGAAGTATGTAGCGCAGTGTATACCTGCTAGTGTGGCGTGCGGCATGAACGGATGCAGGCTTGCGTCGTACGCGCACAAGGTGGCCGCCTCACCGTCCCACTGGGGGAGCTTGCTCGGCACATTTTTACTCCAATTGCTACTGGAATCAACGGTGCTGTTACCGGCCCGTAGGCCAGAAAGTGACATTCTTCAGCGATGCAGTGGGCGAAACTTTCTACCACCCGCTAATATAAAAACTTTCACACAAGCGCGAAAAACATATCGATTTTAAAGGTATTAATTTATCAATATCATTTTTACTATTATTGATGTAAGATATATTAATACGATCCTTACATGAACAGACCACAGACATAGTGTGATAAATTTTACAAGCACCATTTAGTACTTATTTATTCATTCGTATTAAGTTGACTTAGTACATAAAGACTTAATAATTCCTACGACAATTGCCAGTAAATGGATCGTGTAAATCTAGCCTTATAATGAAAAGCTATGATTTCAATTATTAGAATTTTTGTTATATGTACACAACGTAGGTACTAAGGTTATAAATATTTGTTACACCCCGTCATTGTCATAATTTGAAGTAATAAGTAACATATAAAGCAATTTATTGACATAATATACAAGCGTCATATGAGTCGTCACTTGTGTGAAAGATGATTGGGATTGTAAGTCACATTATGATAAAACACCAAATTGTATTTGCACAAATTAGAAAAGCCTTAAAAAATACCTGTTGCCAGTATGTATGGAGATGAATTCATTGAAATCAGTCTAGATGCATCTATGCGCGAGAGCGGAGGCATTTTTCCGATTTTTTTTATGAAACAAGTGAAACTGGCTGCTAAGGAACTTTTTACATCTAGAATGTTACGACTTAGGAGCCTACTATGAACCCTAAATGCAGTGGGAACACTACTGCTAAAGATAGCGCGCAATAATGGTAAAGCACTACGTAAATCGCTGTATCATAACACTACATCAGAAGGTCATATCGTTAGTTATACATAGACGGAAAATGCCAAAGCACGCTAATAGATGTATCCATAATTCGTCATTCCTATTACCTGCGCCCATGTAAGTTGTCTAACAGTCCATATCAATTTAATTTATGGACTTACATTTCGGTCAGTTACAGGAAGAATAGAAGTAGAAAAAATTACAGTTACTGACAATTTTAACCGCAGAAGTTAGTAAATACCAAAGTATTCGACAGTATAAAGAATGAAAAACAAAATTGTACAACCCATTCAAAGCAAACAAAAATGTATCTAATGATTATGAATTAATATTATATATACAGCCAGCTTCTAAAATATATAGTGAGTACAACACATACTGTCTTAATAAAATACAGTACTAGTGTAGTCGAATGTGAAGAACCAAATGTGTGTATACTACATACTTTATAAGCCGATAGAAAGACTTATTAGTTGTAACAGTAAAAAACTTTTAACTTTACATATAAGCAATGCGTAGATGGGTTTCCCCAAAGGAAATCTGTTTTCTAAGAAATCAATAATAAAAGTAATTACTAGTTCAAACAATATGGTTACTAAATAAAGCTTTTAAAGAGGTGTGCCCTCACATAATTTTAGTTAATAACAAGCTAATAAGCGTCTTTAAATGAAAACTTTGCACTAAAAAATCATTACCAGATGATACATTATTTCTATTATAATAATTTATCTTATAAGATCGCATTGAAAATGCATAAAATATATAAAAATTACCAGATGAGTCCAGGTATTGGTATTATTTGTTTTTTTAAGTTACTTTTAAATAGTTTATTTTGCTTCTATAAAGTTGCCCCAAGTTGAATTAAGGCTTTGAATGTATTAGGCGTCATTATTCTGTTACGTTACGACAATAACAAACAATAACACACACGTAACGTGAAGAATAATTATTAAACCACTTAATATCACGCGTAAAGTCTATTACAGGAAAGGTAATTCTGGGGCTCTTTTCTGAATTGGCAATGAGCTAACGTTATATAATTCCAAATTACTATCGTACAAGTGACCACCGACATTGCATAAAGTCGTCGAGTCACACGGGAAATGAATTATCAACAGAGGCACTAATTAATACGTAATTAATTACCTGACTTTGTGAAAATATGGCTTAAAAACGTAATAAAATGTATGTTTTTGGATTTTACTTCATTTAGAGACGCTTAAAATGATTTAGAATAATTTTCTGCCATAGTAGTATTAAGGCGCCTATGTATATCACATGTAATGTAATTATAAGTTAACAAATAAATAAACAAAAGCTCTTTTTTGTCGCTAAATAGTATACATAATTGACTAAATTCTGAAACAGCTCTTTGAAATTTCTTTTAAGAACAAAACTTAACCTTGATTGAACCTTCTATATAGAAAAAGAACTGAGTGTCGAAAGAAAGTAAAAATATCAACCTTACTGAAAGTAACTATGATTTATTCAAAAGCTTGTTTTAGGAAGTATCTCCAAACAGATTTTCTAATGAATATCTATGCATTTTTATCATCAGTTTGAGTAATTAAATAGTTGTGACTTTTTATGAAAGAGGTAGATAATGAGAATTTGCTATCCATCTTTTATAGTTGGAGAGAGAAAGAGAGCAACAAGTACCTATAGTCAGTATATGTAATTATGAATTTAATAAGTGCTTTCAACACTAAAGTTTGACCCCAAACTACTGTATCGCCTAAATAATACTTTTTCTTAAACATTTACTGCATTCTTCATAAAAACCTTAACCGCCTAAGAACCTATTTTAACAAATGAACTCTTTTGTCCCTTTCCGTCAAGTTGAAATTGAGCTTTATAGAAAACTTTTTTGAACGTCAACGAGTAAGTATTGCGAAATTTATCAGAGATAACGCTAGTTGGGGCGCAACCTTAATAATGCTTTTCCAACAAAGCTGTGCAGTGAGAGAAGGAAAATTCCAGCGCGAGGATAGCAATAGTACATTGGTCAGCGAGGGGAGAAAGTGTCCGATTACCGGCAATCAGTGTGCTCTGTAGTTATTTCTACGAGGGAAAAATAAAGTAAATCGTGTTATTGGCACTTTGGCCTATTTATTTACATCTAGACTTTAGAAAGTTCGTTCTCAATTACGCCGTTCTGGCGGCGTCAATGCAAAACCGTCTGTTGCGTTAGTACGCATCAGTAGTATGAATTTGAGTATATATGAACCATCATATAAAGGTATGACATTGAGTCGTGATGGCCGCTTAATTATTCTATTCGTGCAATTTTTTTTGGGAAAATTTTAGTACAGTCCACCTCATTCTTTCTACAAGTATAGAGCATGAATAGCCTATTCAAACAAAACAAAAAAAGATATTATTATAAAGAGAGCAAGACTATTTATTACTCATTCATCTCAAGTTTGGAGATGCTTCATTGAGTTTGAATATTGAATGCGTTATTTAAGCATTTGCTGAGTTGGACGCCCAGTTACTTTTTCAATCGAAAGAAGATATCTACGTATATGTAATACAATTAGAGTCGAGCGCACTATGAGTACGCTACTTACTCGTGGCCGGGCTGAGTATCCCTGTCTGAGCTCTTGTTGTGATCGGAAGCGTAGTTGGAATTAGGAGACGAAGGCCCGGCGGAGGAGAGTCCACTGGGTAGCTCACCTGATGAAGACATCAGCGAAGAAGGGCCACTCCATCCTACACCTGTTTAGGGGTTGATGTCGAAGTTGAATAATATTTTATTTTATAATTTATTCAATAATTAACATAAAAAATATAAGTCTCGTAGTTGCGAGACTATGGTCACTACTTAGTGACCATACAATCAGGTTATCTATCTGATCTTTATGTACCACAAAGAACTTTTTTTTAAACAAATTTTGTAATTCGTGTTTGTTTTTACTTTAATCTTATCTGTTTAGATAATTGTAATCCATTTCACAAAAAAATATGAAGTAGTACAGCAGAGAAGTACATGCAATAATGCTTCTGTTTATTTACAAGATCAATGTATATTTTGGGTTTTCCTCATGCACTATCTTAGGTACTCTTACATTAGGAGCCTGGCAGCCCGTCAAGCAGGGAGTAGGGGGTATATTTGGCAATCCAAATACCCCGTTTTTATGGCTACAAGTTTATAGGAACCGATAAAAGATAATTAGCTAAATCGAATACGGAGTAACCAAAGTTCCCGTATTTTTATGAATTGGCCGAGTAAAACGCGAAACTTTTTTAAACGTTTCAACTAACAAAAATATGAATAAAAAAGTCATAAAACAATTTTATTTAATTATCTGCGGAAAAAAACTGATACCCGTTTATTTGATGTGGGTAATCCTTAAATTGCACAGTCGCAGGTGGCACTGCCAGGAAGAGAGGTAATAATCTATCACAAATGCCAGCCTTCCACAATGTAATTAATTTACATGCAGAAAAATATATTTTACACTATTACTGTAATTTGTTTACTTTTGTATTTGTACATTGTGAGAAGAAAATAAAAAAAAAATTATACATCTTATGTACTAACGTCAATAGTCCACTCGCCGAGACAATGATATAAAAAAAATAAGTCATCCTTTCTTATTATCTCATTACAAATTGCCGCCCGCAAATAATTTTTACCGACAGATAACAAATAATTTAATGAAAAAAAATAGATTTGAGTAATACAATATTATAATTATAAAGCGAGCCTGTAGTCTGCCCCACTTCTAGTTAAATGGCTCCCCATTACCGTGACATTAATCTCAGTCTTGTGCCATAGTGTATATAAAAAATTTACCTTTTGTACAACATATTTATTATTACTACTGTCTCTCCTTCGCACGGGTGGACAAAATTCTTTAAATTTTTTCTAGCATCAAATAAAGCCTATGTTACTCAGCGTGAATGTAGCTTTCCAATGGTGAAAGAATTTTTGAAATCGGCTTAGTAGTTTTTGAGTTTATTTATTGCAAGCATACAAAAATACAAATCTTTCCTCTTTATAATATTAGTGTAGATGTAGACTAGCTGCACTCAGCATGCTTTGCAATGCTCTTTTTTGCTGATCTTTGTTTGCTGACCTTACATAGAAACCTTCCCTGGCATGCATACAACAACTTAATAAAGTTTTATCTAAACTGATCCATAGTTTTGGAATGTATAAGGAACAAAAATACAAACATTGATTTTTCTTTATATAGATTTCATGATGTGATTCATGAGTTTTATAAACTCTCAGCGAACAGGCTTTCAGTTATAATAGATTGCAAGTGTTTAGAGTGTTCCGCCCAACTAATTGTTTTCGTTATAGTTATTTCTAATGTCATTACGACATATCTCCACTACACTCAAATAGTGTCAAAATTCATCAATAAAGTTCAGAATACCTAATGTCACAATAAAACTAATATTACTAAAGCTTATGATTTATGACACTAGTTAAACAGAGCTGCGATATATTTTGCATTAGATTAGGCGTTACAGTAATTTAGTTTATAAAAACTATATTTAATCAGATTGAATTGAACTGTATTAAACCAGATTCGATATAAATCACTGTAATATTTGCACCTCACGACCATCGATAGTAAGTATCGATAAAATTATCATTTTTATACGATATAAAAATAATATTTGAAATAATGAGGATAATATCGTTATGGCATTAAAGTTAGGCAGTAGATCCTTGGGGGAGGCTTTCAAGTCGCCTAAAACGTCTAACTGTCTGTGGTTTACTGACTGTTGGTGGGCGAGGGATGCTTTTGAGGCGCGTGCGGGGGTGCAGGCGGCGTGCCAAGTAGTACGGGCGCTGCAGTCACTCGCTCCAAAAACACGTCCAGTTGACGCAGCGACAACGCGTTGTGGAGCGTCTCCAACGGACGAATCGCTGGAACTCCCCCGAATCCTTCCAGCGCTGCTACTGACGACACAGAGGTCACACGTTAAAGTTTCGTGAACATAATAAGTGACTGCATAGTATTATGTATTTATTTCTTTTCTTAAAAAGTTAGGAATGTTCAACCAAAGTATTTTCGTTTTGGTGACTGATTATTTAGTAATTTAAAATTACGAATTACCAAACCAACTTCAATTACGTCTTTATTTTTTACAAAACCAGTTATAATCCAGGAATTTTTTAATTATTGAGTTAATTGATACACATATTTTTTCTTATTTAAGTGCCCCATTTTCATATATGAAGAAATTATTGAATCACCTTGTCTCGAGTGTCACGCGGTTAGGTAGCAACACCTAAAATGTAGGAGGCGCTAACGTCAGCTTCACCAACTCTGTATCTCAATTGGACGAGTAATTGCCCGGATAGCGGGCAGATGTGCGATCGTGTTCCGTTAGACATATAATATTAGAGCGTCAACCAGCTCATTTGCAAGTCGCATTGGCAATGGTACTCACTGTTGTTGGCGGCGGTGGAGGGTATCATGACTCGCAGGTTCGGCGCGGAGCTGGAGCCGGAGATGACGGCGGTGCTGAAGAGGCCGGCGGCGCCGGGCAGCTTGCCGCGCGCCAGCCCCAACATCTTGAGGTAGCTCATCTGGCCGGCGATGCTGTGCCGCTGCCGCCGCCCTGCCACCCACGAGGTACAGCCCTCCCGCCCAACAGCGCGCGCGCTCGCGAATGTCAGCGCCGACAGCGGCAGCTCGTTCGTCGCCGACTCCACCCCCTCCAAGTCCACATGCGGCGAGGGGGGCGACGGGAGTGGGGGGGAGAACGGCCGCGCGCCTACTCGTTACGTTAGTTAGGTACCGTATCGCGCGACCGGGTTACGTGACGGGTGACAGTTAGAAGAAAGGGTGAAGGGAAGAAATAGACATAGACGTTAATAAATAAAAAAATAAAAATATATATAAATAGACTTACTTATATAGAGATATAAAAATGCTTTAAGCGTGACGGAAGGGCACGGTGCGCCAGTTTGACGACTGTTTCCCGGCCGATTCGGGCGAAAACTTTCGATTCCCTAAATTACCCCTTCGCTTACAAAAATGTGACCAAAGGACTAAAATAAGGTACTGAATTTACGCCTGAACCAAATAATGTAAATCTATATGTAGACGTCAAGTTTACTTATTGCAACAGTAAAGTTAGTGTGAAACTAATACATGCAGGTGCAAACAATAGTCAAACTTAACACACGAACGCGAGGTGCGAGAGTGCAACGAAAACACACAAAATCACCGGCCAGAATGAGCTAATTGAAGACACGCCGCCGCCACACACTGCTACGAACTCCAAAATAATACAATTGAAAGGTATACAGACATAACACAATCCCGGAATTAATAAAATAATCTAAATCAATATAACGTATTTATGGAGAATGAGTCGATGGTGCTTTGTGACGTAGCTTTTATGGCTTACTATTGCAACAAATTACTACACATGCCATCTAGATTCATCTTACCTTTGAAGGCAGTAATGGCTCGTCTCAGGAGTCTTATTTTGAATATTAATAAAATATTAAGTTTATTTTTGATCAATTAATGAGTTGCAAGAGTGATTAACAACATATTTTTTCCATTAATTTAAGGTGAATATATTTATTGCCAACTCTCTTAATGGTTTTTTTTTATAAAGAAACGCTTTTTACCGGATAATTGGTTCGTGTATCATTTCAATAAATTGGTAGTAAATTTAAGAAGACAACTTTTGAAAAATTCTAAACATATCACAGTCGATTTTCGCTAGCGAGATGCGCTTTCAATACTTAAATGCATCTCGAAACTCCCCAAACCTTATTTACCAAACAACGAAGATATACTACGATATAAAGGTAGAAGTAATATCCCCACATATAGCTGCAGCGAGGATTCCTCATGCTGACCCATATGACCTTGACCTCGCCCACTGACCTTGGTTGCCGTCAGCCGATATGCCTCGGTAGTGCAAGCAGCCGCCAGAGCTGGCCTCGTCGGAGTCTGCCGCAGTGGTTTGAGTACACAACGTCATTTACAGCGTCAAATCATCAGGTTGCAATGCAGTTGGTATTGGTCAAATATGATCATTAGTAGATGAAAAATAATCAAAACAATACTGATATATGAAAAAAAAACTTTACAGAGTTAAACAAGTATTAGAAGGTTTTTATTTCTATTATATTTTGTTTTACCTACTAATCCACCAATTGACCAATTTTAGAGTTACATAAAGCATATTCAGGCATGGTTAGGCTATTATTCGTTGTTCAAATTGAAAGGTTTCTAACTACTTTAAGCACTTCAAGAAACATCCAAAGAAGAGCAGGTTGTGTTTCGTTCGTCGATTAAAACGATTTTCTATTTAACACTGTAAAAGCATTATTGCCTGAAAAATCAGATTCGATATAAATATTACCGTTATCTTTGCACCTATCGACCATCGATATTAAGTATCGATAAAATTATTATGTTTATACTACATAAAAACAATATTTGAAACATTTTGGTTCGGATATAGTTTTGCAAGTTGGGTCAAACCACGCAAGCTTTGTTAGTATACAATAAGCAAAGTTGATTTTCCGGCTCACAGATAATTACCATTATCGCTGTTCTGTTTATTTTGGTCGTAGCTGCGTGCTCGCGGTGGCGCCTCTTCAGCTTCTTTCGATTCTTTCTCTTCGCCCTATAAAAATATTGTATAAATATTCTATTCGGTACTTGTATATTTAAAGGCAATTATTAAATGGTATAAGTTGGAATTCTTATGTCCTAGTAAATACAGTGAGGTGCATAACTGAGTCAATATTGTGACATTTTATATTATATTAAATATAATCGCATTTATTAAAATCTTTTAAAATCATATGTATTATTATTTAAAACTGTAATTTACTAGCTACTTAACACATATAATTAATATCCAGTATCTACGTTTTAAAACTTTAATATAACTAATATTGATTGACTCACTTTTGCACCGTATTTACAAACGTCTTTGCGCTCAAGTATAAATTTGTTGAAACTTGCTGAAACTTGTCGGGATTATACTGTAAATGAACAATTTCGCTTTGTGTATTACTCAGCCTAATTCGACACAGCACAGTGAACGGCTTAACTTAATACATTTCTTTTCGATACAATCATGAAACCGTTTGCAAAAAATATTAAAGAATCTGTTAAACAGTTGCTTAAAAATGGGAAATCGACAAGATACATTGCTCAAAAATTAAAGATAAGTCAATTAGCAATACAAAGAATTAGAGCCAAATGTAAATTTCCTATATCGGCTAATGTTGGTGGTCGCACTAAAAAATTATCAGATAGAGACGTGAGAAAAATTATTCACTATTTAAGATCTAGTGAGGAGTCTTCAGCTTCTGAAGCGGCGGCGCTTTTAAGGCGCGATACTGGCACGTCAGTGAGTAAGCGAACTGTTCGTCGGGAATTACACAAAGCAAGTATGCGAGCTTTCGAGAAGAAAAAAAAAACTCTTCTTACGAAATAAAATAGAAGAAAAAACAGAGCTAGAGAAAAATTTGCACAACAATATATTAACTGGACTGAAGATGATTGGATTAGGGTTATTTAGTCAGATGAGACGAAAATCAACCCTAATCCAATCATCTTCAGTCCAGTTAATATATTGTTTTGCAAAATTTTCTCTAGCTCTATTTTATTTCGTAAGAAGAGTTTTTTTTTCTTCTCGAAAGCTCGCATACTTGCTTTGTGTAATTCTAGGCTTATGACACATTGAAATTGGTCAGTATAAAAAGATTTAATACTATTAGAGATAAAAATTTAATTGATTTTTTTTTTTATTTGTGATAAAAAAAGTCATTTTTCACGAATTATGTCGAAGTTGGTGATTGAGTAGGTTGTAAGTAGAAGGTAGTAGTGTAAATGTTGCTATAACAGGATGTATCCGCTATCTTTTTTTTTTTCAAATAATATGTAGGAGATTAATATTAAGGTTAGATAAGATTATGTTACGAGGTTGCTAATAAATATTTAGTATCAACTATTGAAGTCTTAGCTTTGAGTGGATTCTTAAATCAATGATTAATTTATTTATTTAATCTTATAAATAAGTAAATATTAAGTCATTACAATCTATAACAACCAATATCATATTTTCTTGTCAAAAGGACAAATAACAATAAAAGTAAAATGCACTACTACGTACTACGTAATACCTTTTTAAAGTGGATTCAATACTAAATTAACTTGCTTAGTAATAGTTGCGATAAATTAGCTCCGAAAAGCAAAAAAAAAGCGTGTGCGTCTCGGGACGAACGACAGAAGTCATAACTTAAACTGGATTAGTTTTATAATTTAATTTAATTTAAGTAAAACTATTTAATATTGAAATTGCTTAACTTGAGAAAAGCTTACGTTATTACTGATTTTTTTTTACTTTTATATATTCTTTTTCATATATTTTATAATCACTTTTAAAAACGGTGATAGTTTAAGGTTATATGTTCACTGTCAACAGTGTATGTCTAACGCACACTAAACACGGAGAAGAGAGGGGAAAGCGTCTGTCCGAAATACGGCTAGCACTGCGGATTAGAGTGAGAGAGGAAGGCCTGCCTACCGCTACCGTATACGTGAGAGGAAGGGAAGCCAGACAGACTGGCGCCGTTGCGCGTTACGTAACGAAGCGGTTTACCCTCCCAAAAGAAGTTATCACTTCAAAAATATTTCACATCTGGTGCCCACCCTGTGTGCGTTACTATGAATAAAGTCCCCACAGTGATAATTTAAATGGGTCACCCGATATACCTGGTCAGTGTCGGCCTGACTGCGCGCGCGCAGTTCGGCTGTTAGGCGCGCCGCTAAGGTCGACGCCTCGTGTCCGCTCACCGTGTAGTGGAGATTACTATGAATAACGAATACCATTACAGTAAAATGGGGTGAACAGAAACAAAACCAAAATCATTTCTTTAAGGCAACAAGCAAATTTTGGAAAATGACTAGAAATTTAATTTATTTATTTCTTCATTATCTGTTACTTTTGTTAGTTTTGACACTACGCATTACGTTTCATGGTACCTATAGACCCTGTGTGTATTACGTTTCATGGTACCTATAGACCCTGTGTGTAACGCAGAACGCAATCGATTATGTTTTAATCGTGGTGCGGATGTGTATAGGTCGACAGCTTAAGTTTTCGCCAGCGCAGAACAGGGTGCGGGGGACGGGTACGGAAAAAGGGGGGAGGGGCGCATTATGCGTGCTTGCCGCCCCCTCCTCACTCGTTCGCTGTTGTGGCCTTATACCCGCGCCCCTATACCGCGCGGGCGAAGACTCATTTAAACAGTCGACCTATACACATCAGCACCATAATTAAAATATAATCGATTGCGTTATGCGTAACACACAGTGTCTTATTGAATCTCTTCATTACTTTAAATTTACTCACCAAATCGGAATAGGATCGGAAGGCCTTATTTTAGATTTGGAAGACTTCTTAGGCGAAAATGTATTATCTAATTCGTCGGCATTGTCCTGAAATATAAGACGATAAATTTAATAATTTTACTTATTCTGATGACTGCCTAAAACACTTACAACCATTAATCGGGTTATAAAGTTTAACGGTTAGACCTATGTTGTATATTTGACTAACCCGTATACAGATTAACCCTTATTCTATACGGATTAACGAATAATATAATGCTGATTAATCCGAATGAAAGAGAAAGAAAAAGAAAGTAAAGGAACAAATACACGTCAGCCCGAGTGCAGGTACCTACGATGTTACTTCAAGATTTCTAATGGATTCGATCACTTGTTAAATCATTATATTGTAACGTATTAAATATTCATATCTTTCAGTAAAATGTCTATTAAACAAAATTACCTTGTAGAAACAAAACAATACCGAAAAGAAAAATAAATTTTTTCGCCATCACTGCGGCGAATCAAAATATTAGCTTGATTCTAAACCGGTATTCGAAGATATTGTGGAAGAACGTAATACTTAAGGTAATACTTAAATAAATTATTTTTGAGCAATGTATCGTTAATACATTTAAAAAAATACTTATGTATGCGTTAGTTATAAGAAGTAGCGGCGTAGTGGTTAGCACGTGCGATTAACGATCGGGAGAGCTAAGCAATTTTGTTCAAGTTCGATCATCAGAAAAACCATGAACTCTTTCGTATCATTCAGATGACATGTTGGGTAATAGTGCCGGTTGCTGTAATAAGATTGCAGACGTTCGTTGTTATAATAAGTTATGGCCATATCTGAAACCAATAACTCGGTAAGGAATGTCCTCAGCCGCAATGAAAATTGGTGATGATTAGGGCGAATAATAATGACTAAACCTTAGCCAACAAATGCCTGTTTCTTAATAAAAAACCATGTATTTTAGTTAGTGATAGAAAATTAGTATGTCCTGCTAATCTATACTAATATTATAAAGAGGAAAGATTTGTATTTTTGTATGTTAGTATGTTTGCAATGAATAACTCAAAAACTTTTTGCTGATTTCATAAATTCTTTCACCGTTGGAAAGCTACATTTACGCTGAGTAACATAAGCTATATTTAATACTAGAAAAAATTTAAAGAATTTTGTCCACCCGTGCGAAGCCGGGGCGGGCCGCTAGTGTAATATACGTTACACATCAAATTCTGGAATCATAAAGCATGCAAATATTTAAAGAAGATGTAATAAACAAGGTCTTTTAGATTTTGTGTAACTGCAAGTTGTGAAGTAATCACACACACTACAAAGCGATTCGCCCCTAGCCTAGCGTGAATATATAAGTAAAATGTAAATAATGCGGTAACCGATTTATATAAATCTGATTGACTATACATACGACTTTATCCAAATTAAAAGATGTTACAACCTTACCCGAAAAATTAAACCGATAAAAACCTTCATGGGGGTACTTACAGGTTGTAAAGTTTCCTGGCTCGCCATTTGGTCATCTTCACTTTCCTCCTCAATACATTTAACTTCATCTGATGAACTCTGTAAAAACACAGTTTAATATATACTTACTGAACTAATTTCAATCACACATTAGAATGCGTTTTCGGCATTGAATCATGAAAATAAACAAAAAATAATCTGTTGTGCAAGGAAAATTTAACGAGTGTTAAGTGAATTTAGTAGTAAAATAAATAGTTTTAAATATATAGTTACTGACAGAATTGTTAGCAGTAGAATGATTGCGGCTATGCGGCCGGAAACCTGGGCCGGGCGGTAAGTTCTTCTGGACACAGCAGTTTACGCCCGGACTGAAGTGCAGCTCCACGTGGAATCTGAAATAAAGGCGATTTATCAATGTCCAGTTAAATTGTTTTAATATTGTTTTCCAGCGGCGAATTTCAGACCTAGATCTCTTTTGTTTTATTATAACTACTTTTTCCTTACGTAAATAATCTGTCTTTTTACAGATTATTTATTATTTTAATCATATGCAACAAAAAATACAGACATTTAAAAAGGCGCGCTAGTGTAATATGTACCTTTCCTCGGAGCAAGGGTCCTTGGTAGGGTCCTCGTAAAGCATGACCACGATCTGCGACATGTAGTTGAGTTCCGATACCATCGAGACATACTCCATGGCGCGCCGCCACTGCTCGTCCTTCACCATCTAAGTGAACACGACACCTCAGATTCGGTTCACTCCACAGTTTAAATCTTACTTTTACATTATACCGTTAAAACTGTAGCAATAAAGCCGTAAGGGCGAATAGTTTTTCGGCTATTGTCGACTACAAATCAATATTCGTTTCCGTTTTTATGGGACGATATAAACAGAAAATAGTATTCAAACTAGTGCTACTTATTTAACTTATAGTTATGTTATAGTTTCTTTTTGATCGTAAGTTTTGTTAAGTTTTTTTTCTTAAGAGGCCATCCATAAATTATTACGTCATATGAAATTTAGGACTTTTTAACCCCTCCCCTGTTCTTATCACAGATTGTTACATTTTTAGAATCCCTCCGTTCTGATGTGACGTCGCACATTTTTTCAATTTTATGGATGTATTTAGTTCTTACACTTCCGCGCACATTACACATTAGAATAAAACACTTTTTTACGGATTTCGCGCATATTTCATTTTATATTTAATCCTGACTTTTCGACTCTTTTACAGGAGCCGTGACCACAGGATGACTAAGATAATGGTTGTCACAACCATCCTGTGATCACAATAAATTATGCGCAAAATCCGTTAAAAAGTGTTTTATTTCATGTATGTATTTAAAAAGAATCAAAAGAAAACAGTTATTTCTTTTTATTAAATAATCTTTTGTAAAATCAACATTAAGTCAGATATTTGAGACAGAAAACTACGACGACTAGTGAGGAAACAATAAACGACTAATTATGTTATTCACATATAAATTTCGCGTTTTAGTATTTTTAACATGTGACGTCACAAAACTTTTGACCCCCATTCTGCCCCTTGTCACTTGTCACGCAATACCACATTCCGGTCACACCCCTCCTTTAACGTGAAGTCATTTATGAATGACCCATAAGTACAGAAGACTTGAGACCATAATCCAGTCTGTACAACAAGTCGCCAATTTTATTCCTGTCTTAGTTTAATTGAATGACATATACAAAAATATCTATGATTACCAAAAGCAAGAAAGACACAGAACTAATTTAAAACGGACAGAGCAAAACAAACTTTTATTCGTAGTAATTTGATGTTTACTTTTTTTATTATTATTATTTCATTAATTCGAACAGAGTGCATAGAATGTGTTAGTAGCAATAATCTTAAGACTAGTACAATAAAACATAGACAAAAATAATAGGGGTTAAAGTATGAAATTGCCGTTTTATTGCAATAGGTTCTTTGAATTGACATAGAATCTTCATGGTTTGAGGTTTTCGAATGAAACTTTTTTTAAATGGTTTCTATGATGTTCTTTTTTTAAAAAATGTAAAACATTTGAATATCGACTTTCAATTGTTTTTGTTATTCAATTTAGACAAGAAAGATGGATACTGCGAAAATTCGAGTTATTTTTGAATACGAGTTCCGACGCGGAACTAACGCGGCAGAAACAGCCCGCAATATCAATGCTGCGTTTGGAGAGGGGTCTACTAATGAACGCACCGTGCGATTTTGGTTTAAACGCTTTCGTGATGGAAATTTCGACTTAAAGAACGAGCCACGAGGAAGACCGCCCACACAGGTAAATAACGATGAATTAAGAGAGATAGTGGAAGCCGATCCTAGTCAAAGTACCCAGGAATTAGCGGCATGGTTTAACGTTACCTTACCCACAATATTGACTCACTTGCGTCAAATCAATAAAATAAAAAAATACGAAAAATGGGTGCCTCATGATTTGACTGATCTGCAGAAAGAAACGCGTGTTGAAACTTGTGTTGCCTTGTTGAACCGGTACAGAAATGAAGGAATATTGGATCGAATTGTAACATGTGATGAAAAGTGGATTCTTTATGATAACCGGAAAAGAAAAATGCAATGGCTGACCCCAGGTCAAATGCCACAACAGTGTCCTAAAGCAAAACTTACCAATAAAAAGGTAATGGTAACTGTTTGGTGGTCTCAGCATGGTGTTATTCACTATAGTTTTCTCCGATCTGGTCAAGCAATAACGGCAGATGTCTATTGTGCCGAACTCCGAACCATGTTGACAAAACTAGCAGTAAAACAGCCCCGACTCATGAATCGATCTTCACCATTATTGCTCCACGACAACGCGAGACCTCACACAGCACGAGAAACCATTTTGACCCTTCAGGAACTGCAGTTAGAAACCATTCGTCATCCTCCGTATTCACCAGACCTTGCTCCAACGGACTACCATTTTTTTCGTGATTTGGACAATTATCTACGTGACAAGAAGTTTTCTTCCCAGGAGGCAGTACAAAATGCTTTCACACAGTTTGTGCAGTCTAGATCGTCGGAATTCTATCGCAAAGGCATTAATGACCTTCCCATTAGATGGCAGCAATGTATAGATAATAATGGCAACTATTTTGATTAAATAAATTTGTTAAAAATTTAAAAAATAAACAATATAGATTTTCAGTACAAATCGGCAATTTCATACTTTAACCCCTAATACTTATCAATTAAGGGTTTAAGCTCCGTGCAGCTGAACTCAACCCCGTGGGAGTGGTAAATCTCATCTGCCTATGATTATTATTACATGACAGCAACATATCAATACTCACATCAAGTAGTCCACCGAAGCGAAGGACGGTTAGCAGCGAGTGGACGTGGCTCTCGCTAGTGAAGTACAGGCGAGTGCGCACGTGCCGCCCCGGGCTCGACACGCCGTGACTGTACCTAAGCCAGCGGACACTTCTGTATACGTGAATAACCTAGCGTTTGTTCGAGATGACTGCCTGACGCCGTTGCGCTCGTGAAATATTGACTATTCCGAGTGTATAAATTCCTTAAGCCGTAACATATATGTATAAAACTAATTATAAATTTGTAAATTGTTAGCAGTGTAAACAACGTTTAATAAGTAATTTGTAATTTTATCGTCCTGAGAACACGGCTCTTGAAAAGGAGTCGAAACGTCAGGATTGAAAAAATGAAATAAGTCACTTGGTTAAAATTTATTTCATTTCATTATGTAATAACAATCGTAATCACGACTTTTTTAAATAAATGTACCTAGTATCACACAAAAAGAAGTCTGAAATATCGGATGGCAATGCCACCCATTAAAAGACTTTATATTCATATTAAAATAACAACTGTCCTAGTATTGACGTTGAAAAACACCTGTGAGTTAACATTATCTTCATATTCATGTCAGACCATACCCTTTCCTGTAAATAAAAACACATCGAAAAGGGATAATAACCTATCCAGGCATAAGAATTTGTTGATGAATGTGAAAATGATTTCCCTACTTTATTATATTAATGAACACACATACGTAGAAATAGAAAGGTTGGTTTAATTTAACGATTAGATATTTACCTTGGATTTAGTCTATTCACTGTCTCTTCCCCAGATTCTTCTATATTTCTTTGTAAATCTGCTCGTATTTTTTTAAGTAAGGGGGTGCAAATTCCTTGCCCGATTGTAAGTTTTTCTTGCATGGTTAAACCATACTCCTATAAAATACAATAATTACATTAACTTCGAAGAAAGTATTAATAAGAAATTAAATGATATCGACGGCGAAGTGCCAAGACCTCCTAACTGAAATTCGTCGAAAAATTCACTTTTATGTGATTTCGAATTAAAATTCGTTATTTGTATGTTTTAATGAAATTTCCTTAGCGTATTTTCAGTTGCAACAAACAAATTTTTTGACTAATTATTAACTTTAGAATAAAACACTTTTTTACGGATTTTTGCGCATGTTTTATTTTATTGGATTGATTTATTGATTGGATTGGATTAAATATAAAATAAAATAAAACATGCGCAAAAATCCATAAAAAATTGTTTTATTCTAATGTGTAATGTGCGCGGAAGTGTAAGAACTAAATAATTATTAACTTGTCAAGAAATTAAACGTTTTTTCAGCTTGTGTGTTATTTTGAAATTAGCAGTTAGGTGTTATTGGCACTTCGCCGTCGATATATGCTTTCAAAAGTATTCAACTGCTTGAATCAATTATTTTAT
Organism: Calamotropha paludella; assembly: GCA_927399485.1. NCBI lineage: Eukaryota > Metazoa > Arthropoda > Insecta > Lepidoptera > Crambidae > Calamotropha > Calamotropha paludella. Next base: position 21,405,831 of record OV656811.1, on the reverse strand, counting down.
ATCAATTTATCATATAAAAGTTAGTTTCCTTAAGGTTACCTTAAATATGCACATTTTACATAAACGGTTATTCACATGTGATAATCTTTTCATGCCACATGTACTAAGAGAGTAACGGAAGAGGGTATAAACAACTAACTAGCAATCGACAGCTTATATAATGTATAAAATAAGATAAAATTACTTTGTTAAGGCATTTTAAACCTTATTGATTAGGAATCGTGTTCGAGCTTGTTAACATTTATGATAACAGAACAGATCGATACACTTTTAACTTTTATAACATCCAATAAACTGACCTGCGGAATAACGATGTCAGCGAGATGCTTAGCATACATATACAGCTCTTCGGCCTGGTCGAACTGCAATGTATGCTGATTGTGCTGCAAATCATATTTGATGCAGTCGTAGATGTCCGGGATCTTGGAGATGTCGAAAGTCTTGTTCTTCATGCAGAAATCCTTCTCGATCTTGCCCCAACGGCGTCCCATTAGCTCCCAGGTCTCACCGTGATACAGTATTGTGTCTGAAATATTCGTGACATAAAACGACCGTTTGGTGCGACGGTAGCGATCCTACCTGAGTGATGGATATTTATATATATTTCTATTAATATTATATATCTATGTATCATATATATAGTCTGACCGCAACCGCTATACACCTAAGGCGCGACGCCTTAGGTTTGCGAGCGGCGAGACGGAGGGGTCAAACAAACTCCATTTTGTCATTCTGCCGTCATCGCTCACGGCATGTTCTTTCCTTCGCACCCCCACCTCCCCGCGGATACCTAAGGCGCGGTCAGACTATAGTATACATACCACAAGCCTATCAGTGATTACTTTGTGCTAGGCTAATTGGTGTGAATGTAAGAAATATTATGTATTGTTTAAGCATTCACAATGCTACATTTCTATAAGATTTTAAATACGCCCTTAAAAAACAATCGCATCTCCGGGCTACGGTCTCTATGTGGTTGTTTTTATAGCCGTATTTTAAATTTAATAGAATAATGTAAAAATAAAATATTAAAATAACATTAGCGTGATTTCTTTTCAGTATGACTCATTGCGCTAATATTATAAATATTGGCACTATTAAGGAAAATTGAGGCATTAACGTATATAAATGCGGATATTGATTCGAATTGATAAAAAATTGTTAGACGGAGTTCAGTTATAAAATATATTAAAATTAAATTAATAATTCTTAATAGAAAAAAATGTGCTTGTAATGAGCAAACAGAGTAAACAAGTTATCTGTGATACCTTTAGTCTTAGGGTCATCCTTCTTAGTGAGAACTATGCACACAAGTCGCTGTATAAGGTGATGTACGTGAGCACAGCAGCGGACTGGATTTTTAACGAACTGCATGGCCGCTTGGATACTCAGCGACCCGCACGGATTTATACGCCCGTAATCCTCCGCAGTAAACTCACGGTCCAGCTGCATCGCTTCGTGGAGGCGTGCCTTTGCCCTGTTAAAATATTGTAATCCTACACCAGCTCGAAAAGTCCACCTTTATTTGCATACAAATATGCGAGGAGTCGTCTTTAAATTCATTACTACCCTGCTGGTGCCGTAAAGTTTTATAAAAAACACTACTCGCCCACTGGTGTAATTTTAATTTCAAAAACTCAAACAGAAAATTGAAATTAATAAAAAGAAACTAATTGTAAAATTCATAAAAATGTCATTACCCTCTTTGCTTTTTCTGCATAGATTCTACTCTAAATTCAATAATTATGAATTGCACCATCACTTGTTGATTAAATGTTTTTAATTGTTCACTTTCTTGACGACCGTTTGGTGCAACGGTAGCGATCCTGCCTTTCGCACCGATGGTCCTGGGTTCGAATCCCGGAAGGGGCAGATGTTTTTATGATGAATTCGAGCATTTGTACCTGAGTCATGGATGTTTATATATATTTCTATGAGTATTACATATCTATGTATCATATATGTATGTCTATCCGTTACCGTAGTATCCATAACACAAGCCTTACAGAGCTTACTTTGGGCTAGGCTAATTGGTGTGAATGTAAGAAATATTTATTATTTATTTATTTATATTCTCCACCCAGTGAACAGTGTAGTATTTCTTAGCACCTAACCCAGATCGACTTTTATTATAATAGTAAAAATAGACGTTTAATTAAAGTTGAAGACATAAAATCATGTCAGAAGTACATTATCATATTTATTTACGCTTAAGGAAATAATTTCTCAGTAACTTCGGTGGCTTTTTTCTATCTAGTTCTAGCAAGGTCAAAATAGTCACTTTACTAATAGGTTTCAACTTTGATATTTAAGTATATATGAGTTAAAATTGAAATTGTGATTGTAATTACAGAGATATATGCTTTGTGACACCTTGTAAGTTGTGACTCATGTTTTTACAGATAAAGTGTTTCGGATTTTGTAATTTATTTCAAGCAATTCTCACTTTTTAAAAAGATTACTTTCTATACTGTCAAGAATTAAAATCAGCGGGCGCGTTTTTGATAAAACTGTACCGCCCGCGCTCGCAAGGCAGTTATAGATTTTCATACAAGCTTTCTCCTGAGTTTTTGTATGCCAATAAAACGTGCTTAATATCTAGCTCAAGTGATAAAGTACTTTCCCAGCAGGTGTTGTATAACACTACATTATTGCAGAGGCAATGAAAATTTTAATTTATTAATTATTAATGTGATGTCATCTAATCCATATACAATGTTAAATAGCTAAATAATAAAAAATGCAGGATAGCTAAAAAAGCTAAGAATTATGTCAGAAAAAATGACTAATTAATAGGGTGAGCTCGTGCTCATGTTTTTCTAACGCATTCTGACATTTAGTGGCTTAATATGAACCAAAAATGTTAAAGCAGCTCTAGATAAACATGGGGATGAGTGTTGACCATGTGTAAGGATATGATTACTTACATATTCTGCACTTTAGAGGAGTCGCAGTCATTGTCCAAAAGTCCATTGGTATTGGCGGACTTGACCATTTGCACCAAAATTGGCGTTAGCTCTCCTTCCAGCGCCAGAAGGCCCTTAGCGAAGGCAGCCGCTGTCATTTGTACGCGGCCCTCATCCGAGGCGTAGATTTTCAAATCGTGCCGGAAAGTCGAGTGTAAGCGTAGAAGACCAAGCCCTTGGGTACCACCTTCACCTGGAAAAATCCAACCGAATGAGGGGCGTTCCTAAACAACCTACTACAAGATGGCGAATTTCTCATTTAATTTTAAAAAACAGTGTCATTTTGTAAGCTTTGTGTGTTGTGTAAATCAAATTTAGTAGCTAAAATGTTCTGTATTCTGTTTCTGTTGACTGATTGATCTGAAATTTGGGGTACACCCTAACTTCTCATGACAATATAGCTAAATATTACATATTCAGTATCATTGTAAAACAAAGATGGCCACGGTTACAAAATAGTGGGTTACATATTTTTGTCAATTCCCTCCCTGAATATGAATATGAAAAGACTTGACAAGTAGAACATAGTACAGTTTAATTAAACTATACAACTTAATCACTAATCATTTCTATTATCGATGGTCAACCGCTCATGTAATATGTGTAAATCATAAATAAATCTGCCATAATCGTCGTGCGGCATTACAATATGTTAACTCTTTACTTAGGCTGCGCTACGCCATATGATTATATATTAGTCCAATCAATTCGCTATATTGATGAGGATTGTGGTGTGTGTAGTTAAGTTTTTAGCTCCTCATACATTATTTACAATATTATTATGTTTCTTTACAATAAAACCTTTAACTTAATTTATTTTACTTATTTTTTATTTATAAGTTTTGTACACACAAGAGTGTCATAAAAAACATTAGAATTGTACAAAGCCTATTGAAATTTCATCCAGCCTTATTTCCGACACAGCGACAGTAAAAAAGCAAATGAATAGACAAGCCGTTAAGTTGACAATTGACTGTGGAAATTTTGGATAGATTGCTGAGCTTTTGATTACATGTACGGTTAACACAAACAAATTATACATAATAAATTACTCCAAGTTTCCAAATTGTAAATATTTTATTTCTTTGATCAGTGAGGTTGAGCCAGTAATTGAATTTTGAATTGTCTCATAATTTTGACCCACCACTCATTTAGAACATCCTTTAACTCACAAGAAACTTGTCAGTTTTGAAATAAGTAGTGACATTTACAATATTATTCACATATCAAATAATGGGTGTCAGCCCATCCCACACCTCCCCACTTTAGTATAGACCCTAGTAGCTACTCACCAGGTATGTGCCGGCCCTGGCCACCGGGGTACATGCAGCGGAACATGCGACCCAGCTCCTCGGCCTGAATCCGGCCCGCGGGTGTCAACTCACCCCCCCACTTCAGTATCAACACCAGTGAGGGCTCACCCGCACACCCTACTGCAAACAACAACATTGACTCCGGTGATATAACGCATACGTGCATTTCACAAGCTCGATGCAAAAGCCATGAATGAATGACACCGGTACTTAAAAATTATAAGGAAAAACTAAGCATAAAAGATTATATACATAGATTCTAGGATTTAGTTTATATCAGTATTTACTGAGGAACAACAATTTGAGATTTTTCGTTATCAAAATTGTAACTGAATAAGTTTAAAAACGTATTTAATGTAGAAATTAAAGTTGTGACAGAATTTAAAAAGGAAATTAAAAGTTAATGATTCCAAGCACTAATTATAAATTTTCTAAGTTATAACTTAAATAGTTTACAAATAATACGTTTTTGAGACACCCTGTATTTATACTGTACCAGAAATGCAGGGGGTACTAAAGCTTGGTATGAATTGTTTTGGCCAGCTTTTCTGACCCTTCCTTGATAAAAGACATGTAGAAAGTAGGGCAGCACAGTACGGTCCTACTAAAATAAGATCTAACTCGAACTAGAAAATGAGATAACAATTTACTAGAAAAAAAAAAAAATCTACCAATGAAATGCTTAGGTAACCAAAACAATAATAAGTATATATTATAACGTTAAGGAACATTGCGTCCAACAGTCCGTTTCATTCAAAAATATTCAAAAAGAAAAACAATAATCTTTGCAGTCTTCTTTTAAATATTTATAAAAACACTTAACAAAATGATAAATAATAATATATCAATATACTATTTTGTATTTCAATACTAGTTTGAACAAATTAATTACTATGTCAAGATTTTGTATGTCGAATGTATAAAAAAAAATATTTTTCGTTTTATTTTATTTAGTGGCTTTTTAACTTCTTATGATATATTAAAAACTTTATTTGGTAAAAATTAATATTTTAATTTTGACCTTTTTTAAATTTAAATGGACTATATATATGAGTGTGTGGATGTGAGTGTATATGTGTGAGTGTGTGTGTTGTGTATGGATGTGTGTAGGCAGTAGGCAGGCGGGCGGACCGTGAGTGGGCGGCGCGTTACCGTCGTCGGAGCTCGAGCCGCGCGGGCGGCCCCGCGGCTGGTACTTCATCTGCACCTTGCGGTTGATGCCCGAAAAGTGACCGTACCTGGAAACAATATAAGTCGCCTCAAATTTGGAATTCACTTTACTTACTTACTTACTGAAAAACTAACAAAGTTAGTCTTTACAAATCTTCCCAAAACTTTAAAGAAAAATACAACGTGAGTAATAAATATTATTATTTTTATAAATACTTATCAGATGGCAATTGACGTAGTGCATGTAATATCTACAAACATCACTTGCGGGGCATTTCCAGCATACTCTTCAGGGTCGACCTAGTCTGTGTGGATATTCAAGAGCAGCAGATTAACGACATTTGCGAGAGTCTCCTGTAGCAATACTCACATTTCAAGCACACTCTTGAGCTGCTCGAGCTTGCCCTGTTTTTCCTCTATCTCGGGGTCAGCGTGATGCGTATGGATGTCCGCGAGTAGCGCCCTTGCGATGTCCAAAATTTCCTGTAGTTGCTTTGGTTTCTTTAGCTTCACGTACCCACGCTTATAACCCTCGTACTTTTCAAATATCTCGAAAAATCTGCGGAATGTCATACTGATTGCTACAATGCTATGACATCAGTCTATAAGTAAAAATAATGTTGTTTTTATATAATTTACAAGAAAGCTATTGGGCATACCAATGTTTCTTTTTTCTCTCAGTTAATTTACAATGCTACTACTAGAGGTGACCACTTTATGTGTGTAACAGACGAATAAACTATATATAATCATAAAAGGAAAGATATGTAAGATATGTAACATTTAATATACACTATGCAATTAAGTACTAGCATCTTCCAACTATCTTGTCATATACCCTAAAGCATTAAAATTCTGTCCGACATTGACGTGATAACTCACCTAGGGTGTCGCACTTCAACCTTCATCTTCTGTTTTGGCGTGCGGTCTCCGTGCCGGATAACACCCACGACGCATCTCAGCTCCATCATCTTGCCGAACGTTGTTGGCACTAAAATAGAAGCTTAAATTACCACAACATAATAAAGGCAAAATATTATATAACACAAACGCACCTATACGCACACACGCACACACATATACTATCATAATATTTTTAAAACTGCTAACTATTTTAAGGGAGAGCAGTGTCTCCTGACACAGTCTAATACATTTAACTGAAAAGGAGGCAGTGTTTACTAGTTTAAGAATATTTACATTACTGTTAAACCAAATAAAAACAGTTTATTTATTTATTATAAAAAGGTTTAATGAAAGACCACAAAATTAATGCTAGATCACCAAGATAGCAAATTTTAATTCAAGTCTATTTAGACGTTTCAAATAATACTATCACAATGGAGCCACAGTAGGAAGGGTAGCACCCTGCCTACTATGTAAGGTTCGCGGTCGCAAAGAGGGCCCCGAACGCGCCCAACCTGTCATACACCCGTTTGGGACACAGCGTTCAGGGGCATTTTATGGATTATGTTTTAGGTTTGCATTGTACTTGTAGTATTTCATTTTGTATGACACAAAAACTCCGAAGAAGGAGCCGAAAAGGTATCAAGGATTTGGATTGATACCTTGGCAGACACAATTTAATCGGAAAAACTTTTATTTAATCGTCCGTCTTCATCGTACTACCGTCTTCAATTTATCTGATATGACAATAATTACGGTAAGAGACGAGTTGATTTAGTTTCTTCGTCTTTTGACGTGACGACTTTCATTTCGGTAAGTAAACGGTCGTTTGCAAATACTTATCGCAAATAAAATTAGCACCTACCTATATTATTTTATATCCATTATTTATAGGTGGGTATACTATACCTATAGGTGGGTCGTCGAGCTGAAAGGGCACCGACCAGGGTATGTGTAGTGTGGGCGCTAGTTCCCGCAGGATCATGTTTCCGAGTATCTTCGCACAGTCATCGTAATACTTGTTCGAGTTCTTCACGAAGGAGAATCCGTTAACGTCACACACAAACGATTTACCGTTGGCTCTGTAAGGGAAACAGCCAATAATACTGTAATCAAAATCCAAAATAAAAAGATATTTGAAAAAAAAGTAAATTAAACTGGTGGGCTCATTAAGCGCCCGTTCAAGAGAATGACGCATAAGCCAACAATCTTTTGCTGAAGTTTTTGAGAAATTTCACAGCAATTCTTTCAGAGAACATGGACATATTCTAGCCACAAATAAATAGGTTACTTCGACAAATATAATAGCTATTTATAATGATAGACTTTCGAACGATCTTGACAATGATTATAAAATAGAAAGCGATGAAAGAATTTAATAAAAGTAGCAAGTATGAATTACTAAATGTAACTTCTAAGGACGTTGGGATTTCACTGATAGTAAAAGTATTTATCATAAGATTTGCTTTTTAAAATAATCATGTTATTCAGGTAAAAAACAGAGCCAATAGTGTGTGTAAGATGATAAGTTACTGAGCAACTGTTGTGATATTTAGGAAGGAAATTAGGAATCTTACATTTTAAACCATTGGTCAGTATTATAAAATTTTAATAATGTGGTGTAAATATATTTTATACAAATATGGCTTACCGTAATAAATCAAATCCACACACAGTTTGTTTGAAAGCCAAGCAAACTTTCCTTGATATAAGTTTTTCCTGATTGGACAATATGACTGGATATCTTATCTCTTTCCCCTCCGAGTCCCGTTCTACTTTCCCATCGAGTGCTGGGCTCTTACGAGCTTCAGCGTGCGCGTAGTCTGGTCCCACTGTGTACACTTTCACGTCTGTACCTGTGTAATAATAATGGCAATTAAAGAAAAATCTCAAATTTTAGCCAAATTTTCGTAAGCATGCCACACCACGAAGATAATTTTTTGCTAGATTTGCCAACAAGTAATATTACGATCCCATTTTAGGCGTTTGTGGTTTATTCGTTATATTTACTTATTAAATATATGCGACGCATTATACATATAGCGTGGCGTGATTTGATTTTACAACACAAGTCTGTTGTCATGCCTCATTTCTGATACGTTCATTACACTGTCTACAGTGTGAACCTCTAAGTTCGCGGACTAACTATCAGGGTCAGAGTCAGGTGAGACTCGAACCCCTTAACCTCTTGGTATTCTGGCAAAAGCTCTTCCGCTTTAGCTACTGACACCTTGATAAACCCGTTGAGTTTTTCTTAGTGTTTCTTATGCTGATTCTCGGCGCCATCTCTTTATGTTATAGGTAATTACTACCTACATCATAGTTCAACAAATCAACTATCTCGGGAGTCAGGCGGGATTAGAAAAAATATCAAAGTAAAAAATTGTTTACTTGTAAAAATCATTAACCACCAAATATTCACCACTGCACGTAATATTTTGGTGTGAAAAGTGGAATACTTATACTCACGGTGCTAGCTGTGAGATATTACACAGGAAAAAAAAGTGACGCGACTAGCATACAGACGGGCGTCGACAAATTCGAAGTGATGCTAGTGCTAACCATGAACCACCACTGAAAGTGATGACAAGGCATGCTAGGACTAGCCATGAATCACCACCTAGTGAGATCGCCATTAGGTTGTTATTACAGTGATTCATGACCAAATGGGCCCGACTAAGCCGGAAAGAGAAAATTAGTCGACGTCAGGAAAAGGTAGAAGTTTGTCGACGCCATTAAGAAGTTTGTCGTCGCCATGAGGCAGCTCGTCGTCACCAAAAGAAGAAACAAAAAGAATCTGGTAGGTGACAAGAAAAAGAGGAACTTCTTAAGATTTTGATTAACAAATTTGACAAGATTAACGAAAATGTAGTCCAGCACAAAGTTTCGTCAAACTATGCTGGAATAAAACTGTGTGGAATGGAATATCTCATCCTGTTAGCTCTATTTGGTAAATAAAACTCGGATTAAATTTACCATCGGGCATTTTAACTATTAAAAGATTACTTGTACTTTTTGTCAAGAATTTCCATAAGTGAAGAAAAGTGTATCAAGCCTATACAGCCTAGTGTTTAGTTATTTCTTTTCTTAAGAAGATGATGATGAGAACTGATTATTAACCAAAGATGATCAATGAGGGACGAATAATTAATTAAATAATCCCTTTCAGCAAAGTAGTGGGGTTTGAGTAAAACCTCCCTGTGGACTGGAGAGAGCGTGAAAAGACACTGCGCTGTTTTATCTCACTTGCCATCACTCATCTTCTCCATATAATTTCGATATATTTTTCATGATCATCTCTCATTCCAAAGTTTTGTGGATAATACATTCAACATCTACATATGCTTACTACCTATTATACCTCTATATATTAGTTTATAAAAAATGTCTTACCATCTGTAGGCATAAAATCTTCATAAATAAAAGATCCAGTTTTACGAACACGAGATTCTGGAGAATAAATACTGCTACGACTTCCAATCTGTAATCAAAATGAGTTAATGACAATTCTTGGGTTTTTAGCTGCATATCAATATTAGCAAATAGACGATTCATTAAAAATAATTGGTCTAATTTCGAGTAATAGGATGACGAAGTAGTTAACACTGCATACGCAGATAGGTCTTTTAATCAAAAAGACAACATCTTTTACTAATGTTGGCAAATCTTCTTTAATCTCCATCGTTTATCGAACAGAAAGATAACGAAGGCAAAGTAGATTTTAATCTATTAAACAGAACTATATTAAGTTGGTATTCTTTGACTATGTATGAAACTCAATGATAAGAGAATAATTACTGTTCATTATAATCTAGCTATAATAGATCCCAGTTTTTTTTTAATTTACATTATAGTTAGTAAGTAAAACTATTAACATAACATGTGGGCTTTTTAATGTTTAGGTAAAAATTGCATTGAAAAAACTACCTTTCTAAATAATCTTTGACTCCCTCCGCCCGCAGATGTGGGATAGTAAATATAAATATTATGATCCTCGGCTGATACAGGTTTCTCTACGAAAGGTTTGTTGAAAACTACGCCATTAACTTCTACATGGTCTTCGGACTCCACCAGTTCATGATCTATAATAAATAAAGAGGTGAACGTGAAACTAAAGAAAAAATAACTTTCATCATTGGTCTTTCATCAGTAAGTTACTTACGTTTTGGGTCTGGTGAATCTCTATCTAAAACAGCATACCTGGGTATTTCAATTCCTTCATTTTCTAATATTGCGTACACTCTTCTACGGTCCTAAAGCCAACATTAAAATTATTATTCATTCAAAACAGGTAAAGCTAAAATAAAAAAACACATACCTGTATATCATACTGCATATGAAGATTGTTTATAACATAAGGCTTCCTTAGCTTCTCGTACTGGATAGCTTTATCTAATGGAAATCCCTTTGAGTGAAATGAAATTAAACAATCACAGATAGGCCATTCCTCCACTGGTTTCTAAAATAGAATACAAGAGTAAAAAATGAATTTCTATGAAGATTCGCTAAGTCACAGACATGAAAACAATGTCTGAGCGATTCTGGTGAACGTTCAGGACTTCGTGAAAAATAATGCATACATGTAAACGCTAACATGTAGTTAGCTCGTAACCGAACACCGCTCACGGCAAACAAAGCAAGTATAAATTACTGAAGCCATTCAATGGAACCAATGACGCGTACACATATGAACCAGGTTCTATAAGTAATAAGATAAATGAACTATTTATAAAGAATATCAGCTATACTTCTTATCTAAATACATTATGAAAAAAATAATAGTGGTTAATTTACAGATCTCTACGCTCTTCCACAAGGTGAATAGTGAAACAAAATAAAATTGATGACAAATATTTAAGCTAAAAAAATGGATCAACAATTACCAATAAACGTTTAGCAAAGCACAGTTTACAACATTACAACTGATTACTATCAATCAGGGCCGGACCGTGGGTTTAGGGGGCCCTGGGCTAATACTACTTAGGGGCCCACCTAATTACTCAAAGAATAGAAAAAATGAGACAGTAAAATATTTGATTTCTATTATAATATATTATGCCTTAGTGTACAACAATATACAACCGTATTATACAACCGTAATTAAATTGACAAATTATAAAGCAACCTATCTGCACTTTCCTTTGGCAAATTCTTTAATTTGCTCCTCACATTCTAGGTTCTTAGTTAAATCAACATTTACGGAAAAAACGGATAAATGGTTAAGTCGTGAGTTTGACATCGTCGTTCTGTATTTATTCTCCATATATGCCATCCTGGAAAAGGAGCGCTCAGCTTCACAGCTTGAGATTGGTATAAAGTTATATATATTTTTAAATTCCCGTTCCGTTTGATAAAGATGCATACATGGAGTTAAGGGTTGCCATCCCGTAGGCGGCCATTACACATTCAAGCTGAATCACGATCCGCTACATTCCTCCAAAAGTCTATTTCTTTCTATCCTACTAGTTATAAATAATTTAAAATACTAAATAAAAATGATAAATAATGGTACTTATAAATCATTGTAGCAAGATAGAAAGAAACAGAGTCTGAGATGAATGTGTAATGGCAGCCGAACATTTTATCTGGAAGTTCGAAGTACCAACACCTGAACTTAGATGGGTTTGATTAATCGGAGGATTCACAGGGCTGCAAACCATACGATCTGTATAATTTAATAAAATTATGGATTCTTTCGCATTATCGTCTATTTTTGACTTTGACTTGACTTAGCTGGGGGGCCCCTTGAATCCACGAGGCCCAGGGCTGAAGCCCAAAAAGCCATATGGTAGATCCGGCCCTGCTATCACTGTTACATAAATAAATGCACAATCACATTTTAACAGGATATGATGTAGGGAAAGCTGACAGCACATATTTTGTTCCACTATAAAGGTTAGATATTTGGGAGAACCTTAAGGATAACCTCCTCAGGGAAGACGAGCATCTTGATGTACTCGAACTCGTCGAGCCTCGTGAGGATTTCCTTCATGGGCTTCGACTGCGACTTCTTGGCCATGGCGCAGACGCCGACCACCACTTTCTTACCCCCGCCATCGCACTGCGGATCCAGGGACTCACACAGATCCAATTCGCCCTAAAAAAGAATAATAACATAGAGTAGCTTAATCTAGACTACAGCGTAGAGAAAACCAACAAATGTTAATTAGCATGGTAATAAAGGTTACCAACACAACTTCAAAAAAATTCAAGAATAAAAAATGAACTTAAAGTTTCTTAATAATAGGGGTTAAAGTATGAAATTGCCGTTTTATTGCAATAGGTTCTTTGAATTGACATAGAATCTTCATGGTTTGAGGTTTTCGAATGAAACTTTTTTTAAATGGTTTCTATGATGTTCTTTTTTTAAAAAATGTAAAACATTTGAATATCGACTTTCAATTGTTTTTGTTATTCAATTTAGACAAGAAAGATGGATACTGCGAAAATTCGAGTTATTTTTGAATACGAGTTCCGACGCGGAACTAACGCGGCAGAAACAGCCCGCAATATCAATGCTGCGTTTGGAGAGGGGTCTACTAATGAACGCACCGTGCGATTTTGGTTTAAACGCTTTCGTGATGGAAATTTCGACTTAAAGAACGAGCCACGAGGAAGACCGCCCACACAGGTAAATAACGATGAATTAAGAGAGATAGTGGAAGCCGATCCTAGTCAAAGTACCCAGGAATTAGCGGCATGGTTTAACGTTACCTTACCCACAATATTGACTCACTTGCGTCAAATCAATAAAATAAAAAAATACGAAAAATGGGTGCCTCATGATTTGACTGATCTGCAGAAAGAAACGCGTGTTGAAACTTGTGTTGCCTTGTTGAACCGGTACAGAAATGAAGGAATATTGGATCGAATTGTAACATGTGATGAAAAGTGGATTCTTTATGATAACCGGAAAAGAAAAATGCAATGGCTGACCCCAGGTCAAATGCCACAACAGTGTCCTAAAGCAAAACTTACCAATAAAAAGGTAATGGTAACTGTTTGGTGGTCTCAGCATGGTGTTATTCACTATAGTTTTCTCCGATCTGGTCAAGCAATAACGGCAGATGTCTATTGTGCCGAACTCCGAACCATGTTGACAAAACTAGCAGTAAAACAGCCCCGACTCATGAATCGATCTTCACCATTATTGCTCCACGACAACGCGAGACCTCACACAGCACGAGAAACCATTTTGACCCTTCAGGAACTGCAGTTAGAAACCATTCGTCATCCTCCGTATTCACCAGACCTTGCTCCAACGGACTACCATTTTTTTCGTGATTTGGACAATTATCTACGTGACAAGAAGTTTTCTTCCCAGGAGGCAGTACAAAATGCTTTCACACAGTTTGTGCAGTCTAGATCGTCGGAATTCTATCGCAAAGGCATTAATGACCTTCCCATTAGATGGCAGCAATGTATAGATAATAATGGCAACTATTTTGATTAAATAAATTTGTTAAAAATTTAAAAAATAAACAATATAGATTTTCAGTACAAATCGGCAATTTCATACTTTAACCCCTAATATAAATTATCAAAGTGCAGTCGACTCATAAGGGCATTGACTGCCTTAAGCATGAACATGACGGTTAATTAGCGCTGCGTGGCAAATATGCCGTACGTGGTGCCCTCAGTATTATTTTGGTTAAGCGTGTATTCATCGTGATGGATTTTTCATCATTTACTATTTGGCAAACCGACGTCCTGAAAGCCGGCAACCATTGGCGATTGATGTTCGATAAACAAACATCGCGAGCGTTTACTCTACGTGCTTCCGAGCATGCGAGCATTTGTCACACTTTTTTTTTCTACTAATTATTAAGGTAGGTTAGGTAGGTAACAAACGGCACATAATGAGTTCGCGAAATGATTTTAATATATTTTTATTAAACAATAGTTTTATGTGTGACCTAGCGCGTACAGGGTGTCTTTTGTAACCGTAACCATTTGTGTCACCATAACTGTTTTGTTATTGCTCTCTGGTCTATTGACATGTATGTAAATTCACCAATTGTCATGTACGCGCATCTCCTTGCATCTCCATTGAACAAAGAGAAGTTACGAAACATGTCTGGTCACATTGACAAGTCACCCGTGCGCGCTCACTCTTAGAAAAGATGAACAACAGCATGTCAAGCTACCACAAACTGTCAATATTTCTCAATTGATATTAAACTGTTTATGTTGAACTTTAAGCTTAAAATCAAATGAAAGTTTTACAGTTATGTACACGGTTAAATAAAAAATCACGCATAGCGTCACGAACTTCGCAACCAAAACATTAGTCTATACCACTCTGGGGTATGCCTTCTATCGCTAAATCCAAATGCTACTGGTCAATAAATACAAGTGTCTGATTGTCTACATAGTATCTAATGACTTGACAAACAGGGAATTAAAAAAATATAGTCCCACGGAGTTACACTGGAGTGGGAGCTCCAAGGGTGTTTTTTGATCTCTGGACATTTAGTCCACTTAAGACGTTTTGGCAAGTAGATTTCATAATTGGATATTTTGACAATTGTCCAACTTCCCAACATGCTACTTCATTACTTGATAGAACTACATTATTTTCTGATCAGTTAGACACCAAATGAAAAAGAAAAAGGAAAAAAACTGTGATATATTATGACTTTATTAAGTTTATATATATAATTAGAATGATAGACAAATCTTAAATAAAATATAGTACAAATTACTATTATTAACTTTTTATTTTTATAAAATTATATTTTTCAAAACACTTCAATTTTTATTGTTTTTCTATATTATATTCTTAGTAAAAAAAAAAACTAAAAATAAATTAGAAAATCGAATTTGGTATGTAGCTTCTAATATCATAAAATCATCTCACAATAACATGTAACACAAAAGTCAAGATTTTTATATTACATGTAATCATTATTTTAATAAAAGCAGTTAAACATAAGCTGTGTATTTTGATATAGTTTACGCAAAAGCATGCTTATACTGTAAGTAAGCAGGAACAGTATGGTGAGTCACTCTAATACTAGTATTACCCTCAAAACTGTGTGATATTATACATCACAATTAGTAAATGTCTACAATTGTTCATCAAACATACAAAATTTTAACTGACTCTAATTATCATCATCATAAATTTAATGATAATTGTTTTATTTAAAGTGCAATGATAATTCATATCAGTTTTATCTATGTAGTCAAACTTGATATAATCATTCTTGTCAGAATGCATGACATCATGCATTTTCTGTGCATTTAACTAGCAAGCACATATTCAACAACTGTAGACAGAAAATATAATAATTATAATAATGATAATAATAATTGTAATTGGAAAATTCATTGAATCTGCTGTTTAACTACCATTAGTGGGATAAGGGACAATTTTTTATAATTTTATTGGTCTTTATTGGTGTGGACAGAGCAATGGGTATTTTCTTGGATTCACATAATTACACATGTCATACATGTGTGGAAGTGTGAGAACTGAATTTGATAGATTGTGATAATGTAATTTTTTATATGAAATTCAGAAAATACTGATATTTGTTTACATATAGACTAACAATCACACATAAAAAATCTTGTTTAAACACCATTGAATTTTTTTTTACTGTGTTTATCTTTAGTGATAGAATAGCTTATCATAACTGTTCTAAAGTTATATTGATTTGGAAATGTAGGAAAACTATCTAATCAATCAAGACAATCGGTTAAATAAAAGTTATTTTCTTTTATTCTGAAATTTCTACTTGGTTATTAGTTCCAATCCCTACAGGTATTTCCCTAATTATTAATATCAAAGTGAGACTCAGCAAATCATGGTCCAGTCAACCTGATTGTGATCTGAAAAAATTATTAAGTGCAACATCGTCATATCTCATTTGATTATCTGACTCAATGAGTCGCAAAAGTATAAGTTGCAAAAATAAAATATATGTATATATTTATAAAAAATCTATAAATAATAAATAAGTAAATAATAACTGATTTATTATCTATAGATTTCTTTCCTATAAGGAAAACAATTTTTAACCTAAAAAAAAGCCTATCATATAAACTAATTGAGAAACCTCCTCCTTTCTTGAAGTCGGTTAAATATTATATGTTTACAATTAGAAGCAATGAGTGTTTCAACTGTAATTTTTTTTAAATAATTTAAATAATAAAAAAACCTTACATCAGGCAAACACTCATCACAATAACAAAACTCATCATCATTATCCTCTTTCTTCTTTTTGTTCCTCCATCTTTTCAGCCTCCACCAATCTTTTAACCACTGCCACTCCATGTCACCACAACAATTACTTATGTTGCCTAATCATAATCAAAAAGAAATCACTGATAATGATAACTAGTGAAAATAACCTTGCAAATGATTGGCTTACTATGCCCCTGCACATGATAACCAAGATAAACATGACATAAATTAAGTTATTATATTACCTCACTTGTCATTGTCAGAGGAACTGCCATACAATAAAGTGCTAGTACATGAATGTGAATACAATTATCAAGTGTTTAATATTTGAGTCATTTAAAATGTTATTTGCTTTTAAACCATACATACTAACCTACCAGATCTGGCATCTAATATTAACATACAGATCAAAATATGTACATTATAAGTAGCCTTGAATTGTGTTTGAAAAGTACTACTAGTGCTTTGTTATATAAAGTAGTTATAAAAAGATTTTGGAGACAATTGCAGTAGTTAGATAAAGAGATTTAGTGTTTTTCTATTAATTCCCGTGTTTAAAGTAGGGAAAAGGACTAAACAAAGTCTAAAATTTTAATAACTCTCACCGTTGACCTTATTGGGACAAGATTACCGTCATCCCCAACATAAAACTGTGGCTGTCGACTAGCTTGCCGCAACCCTTGGTATCCATGTTCTAACTCAGTGTATGACATTACCTACATACATTAAAGCTAATGAATCATTTGCTAATATCGATAAAGAAGCACTAGCAGAGCAAGTTTTATACTTGCATTTAAAATTCACTTGCGCTAATGTCAAATTTCTGCAACCAATTTTCTGTTTCAAAATGAATAATTAGAGTTCAATATCAATTAAAAGAATGAGACAGTTAAACTTTATGTTATGACAGATTGACCGACCAATATTTTATTAATTATTTCCATAAGGACCGTTAAGGGTATAAAGTCCATACAGCCTAGTCTTTAGTTATTTTTCTACATTAGATGATGATGAGTGCCGAACTGTAAATGATGATCAATTAAACATGAATAAACAGTGACATTTCCCTCTCTTTTAGTAAAGGTGTGGGATTTCACTGAAACCTCCCCGTGGACTTCTTGAGAGAACAGGAAAAGGCAACTACTTTAAGCACCGAACTGGCCAGGTAACGAACAAAGTCATTATAACTTAGTTTAAGTTGCCTCGCTTTACGAACGCGGACTAGGCTTCTAGGTGTTATTATTCTTTGTTCATTATAAAGTTGATTTAATCAAGTCTCGTCATTATTCACTACCATCTAATTGAGCAAATAAATTATTCATGATAACACTATCCGGAGCTTGTATCCTTTTCCCTTACTTATGGGGATACTTAACATAAAAGAAGACAAAATGGTACATTTTTTATTTTTTCATGACCATGGACAAAAATGGTACAGACATAGAATACATCTGGGTACAGACCTCAGAACAATAACTAAAGCTTATTGTTCTGAGGTACAGACAGAACAGTGTTGCCAACTCGGATTTTGGAAAAGGCGTTGGCCCGATGAGAAAATTACGTAGCATTGGTAAAATTTGCATATGAACAGTTCGTAGATCTACGTACTTTTTTTCTGAGTGCAATGAAGAAGTAGGTGAAACTGAATAAAACTAGTATGTTGTTAGACAATTTATTTCAAAAAGAGAGATAGAACAGAGTTCTTGGAGAAGACGCTATATTGGGAGCATTTACCATGCTGTGGTCGACATTTACCATCAGACAATGCACGCGTATGCTTGTTTGCCACCTTCCTGGTATAAAAAAATAAAACAAAAATTACTTATTTTTTTTATTTTCAGGTAAATTAAATTTATACATATGTTTATTCAAATATTGAATGTATTCCTGCGTAGGCTTGCTGTTTGTTTTTTAAGCCACTTTTCGTGAAAAGTAATCTGTTAGCGTGTCAGTGGTAAGTCTGTTTCTGATCTTAGTTTTCATCAAATTGATGGAAGGAAATAGACGCTCGACATTTGCACTGCTGTGTGGCAATAAGCGATGTGCCGAGTACGACTTGACTCGAGTCAGACTCGATTCCTGCTTTGGACTCGCCTATTCGAATACCAATTTATTTTGATTCGAGTACGCCGGACTAGATTCCGGTACTCGAGTCAGGAAGAATCGATTTTGTACTCGCTCTCTCGAAACTATTATGCGAGTCCAACTGACTCGAGTCTAGTGTTCGAGTTAGCTTGACTCACTCGTACTCGATCTCTGTTTACTTAAGCAATAAAGTGACACCTTAAATAATAGTACATACAAGTTTGGACCTGTAACTTTTTGTTTTGATATCTTTGTTTTTTGTCAGTAAGCTGTTAGGCTCATTTTAAATTGTGGTGGAATCAAGCGAATTATAAAAAAAAAATCACAGTATATTTGAAGCGCGTTTGTGGTTAAATGAAATAAGGTCTTGATTAACACTTCTATTGCACTTTAGTGTGTGTATATAAATATAAAAAGAAGAAGAACAGTTTTAACACAGATAGGTAAGTCGTGTAAACCTCAAAATAACTAATCAATCACCGAAACTTCTTTTTGAGTCAAAAATATGGACGACTGTGAGGCACGGGCGCGCGGCTGCGGGCAAACCGGGGCCATAGACCAAAGCTTCAACGGCCGCGGCTCAGCGCAGGCAGTGCCGGATTAAGCCAGCGCGGGGCCTGTAGCAAATTCTATCGAGGGGCCCTTAGACTGTTTTAGGTTAGGTACTTTTTGAGTTTATAGTATTAAATGAAACAAAACTGTTACAAACAAACTTTTCTTGATTTTATTTGGGCAAACTTATAAATAATTCTGTTGATATCGACTTTTCGGAGTAAATCATGTTCAATATTCATTAAAGTGAGGTGATTCAGACGTTGTTGGCTCATCGTGTTTCTCGATTCATTTTTAACACGTTTTAATGTTGAGAAAGATCGTTCACCACTGCAGTTGGTGATCATGAGAGACAAATAAATGCGTAAAGCAATTTTTTAAATCAAATTAGCAAATAAATTGCGTAAAAGAAATAAGGTCGTAAAGAATTATTTATCAACAGCTTGTAAACCTGCATTTCCAAAGCCTCATGATTCCTGCTGTCAATAATACTAGCCACATCAGAATTGAGCATTGCAGCGAACTGCACTAATTCGTCGCTCAGACTGTCTTTCATATCATCTGCGTAAGTGCTTACTATGGTTGCAGATTTTTCAAAATTTCTTCTGGTGGTAGAGATTTTAGCTCTCCGATTATTCCGAAAATGCCAGCAGTTTTATGATAACTTTTCATACGTTTACCTAAAGCAGTAAGTACGTTATCAATGGTGACAATAAACACCTGAATTTCATACCGTTGTCCAGGTGTTTGATTGTCAACAAAGTCGTCTGGCGTAGATGAGCCGCTATAATTGTCGCATTTTGTATTTCGCTTCCTGCGTCTAGAAGTTTCTTGCTGATATGCTTCACAGCCAGTCAACTCTTTGGCTTTTGCCTCAATATCTGAAAATGTAGATCGCATTGCTTGAACGTATTCATGTAATGATCCATAAAGAGCATACCCAGTGTTAAGGTCTTGATCTTCCGATTGCAGCGCAGCACTAGTCGCTTGCAAACGTTCTAATATTCTATTTCACATTATTGTCATTATTCCTGTTTCTAACTTACTCATCTTTGAAACTAGTCCATAAGCTTGATTGCCGCACTCTGCCTTCTGATCTACGTCATTGGAAATGTCTTCCAAAGTTTTCTTGATAGTAGTAAACCCACAAAAAAAAAACGCCATCGTAGCATCAGCTCGGGCTTTCCGACAACATTTTCAATACAGGAATTTTCGACATATTATTGTTTAGTGCCTTCGTAGGACGACCCCATCGATGAGTAGAAGCAGAAAAAAGGTGTATAAATTTTCAATAAAATCGAAGAAGATTGATGCTTCAGTACAGCAATCTACTGCACACTTAGCAACCAAATTTAATGAGTGCGTAAGACACGGAATAAATTCTGCATACTTATTTATTTGCTTAATACGTGACATCCAACCAGATAATAAAAAAATCACAATTAATTCTTATTTTTTTAGGTTGGCCGTAGCCAACCGTAGTAAGATCTTTCAGATGAACCCAACAACTGCTCAGAGTGAAAAGTAACAATAATTTCTTATTTTAACTTAAAAATATCTTACCTTATGCACAGTTATTATCGTTGAATACTTTTCTCTTCTTGACTACGTAAGAACACTGTTGTAGTATATTTTAAGAGATAACTGAATACTTAAAAAAATCGGTAGCACCGCTATATTATGTAAGAAAACAATATACAACACAATTACGAAACCACTTTTCTCAAGAATGGTTCATATTGAAAGTACTATTATTATCATCCAAACGTAAATATCGATCATTCCTTATAGATTGGTAGTCAATATAGCCCTTTTCAAATCGGTAGGGTTATTACGATTAGCACAGAGAAAATATTATTAGGGAATTCCCCGGAAGGGGCATATGTTTGTATGATGAATACGAGCATTTGTACCTGAGTCATGGATGTTTGTATATATTTCTATGAATATTACTTATTTATGTATGATATATGTATGTCTATCCGTTACGCTAGTATCCATAACACAAGCCTTAAAAGTGCTTACTTTGGGCTTGGTTAATTGGTGTGAATGTAGGAAATATTATTTATTATTATTATTATTATTTTATTGTAATCTATTAACATTACAAACTTCAAAAATGGACAGAATGTTTGTTGTTATAAGCGTAAACAAAACGTTTAAGATTTATTGAAATAATCGTTAATTTTATTTTTTATTTATATTTTTGTGATTTTTCGGACCCGGATATAGGGAAACTTTGCATTTTTTTTTGTCGAAAAAAAAAATGCAAAGTTTTGGTGTTTCTAAAACACTGTGCGGCGTGACGAAACATTTATTTTTACACACACATAAGTCACTATTTACTATAAATTGACAATGACAGTGACAGCACCTGTCAGAAGTTAAATTGACACTAGCGCCCCCGTCGGCGCGACTTCTTATGGGACGTGTGGTGTGGACCATCGACATAAACTAATGGACAAGCCGTACCCCTATAACGTCAGTAATTTCTCGGTTTGAGAAGAGTTACGAAGATTATACATGCTTTCGGACTAACGCTATCTCTTTCCTTATAGGCAATTGGCTCTCAATTTTTAGAGAGATAAAGATAGTCCGAAACTTAGTCTTATCTCTTTCTTTCGTAGTGCCACAATTCTTACCGCTAGGGCATGTCCATTAATATATGTCGTTGGCGTGGACTCTATTATGAAACGGAACGTTTGTAAGTAACGGAGTCCACGTCACATTATTTTAGTCATAATTAGACTCGCAGACGGGGGCGCCACTGCCTTTATGTAAAGTAACGGAAAATATGCTTCTTCAGCCTGGTGCAAATTTGTACAAATGAAAAGAAAATATTTAGATTCTGGGACTATAGTCTTTAAAACGTAACATGATTAGAATGACAGCTGTCAAAGTGTCGTGGCTAGTGCGGGGAATTCGCCAGTTAGTGTTCATCGATATCTATAAATTATATTAAAAATATTGGATTGGTTGTAGAATATGCCTTTTAAAGTAACTTTAGTAGAAGGTGACATTTCATATGTATAAGGGTTAATAAAATTAAAAACATGTAATAAATAATACAAATTTATTGACGTGATGGTGTACATCCCAAAACTATTTCATCATCATCAATCTGATTCGCTAGAAAATTCTTGAAAGTTTATTATAAGTTCATGGTCACATATGGAATCGAATCGGAGGTCGCGTTCCCAATCATCCGCAATTATCTTTTCATGTTTTGTTAATAACTTTCTTCCAATCGTCCGACATAATATGCTCACATGCAGATGTTAATCATTGTAACATTTTATTTGCTGTGAAGGGTGGGGTGGTATTATGTCTTGCTGCGTAATCTGAAATAAAAAAGTAGCTTAAAAACAAGTTATTTTGATTGTCAAACATTTTGTTTATTATTCCATATTGAAACGCATTGCGCCGTTATTTAAATGCAAATACATCCGAATCAGTAATTGAATTTTTCATATACCTAAGTAAGGTAGACCACTTTATGTGAAAGTATATTTTTAAAGATTTAGAGCCAAACATGTATATTTTCGTGAATAGATATAGTCATCACTGGTTTAGCGTAACTTAATGTACACTGATTAAAACATACTTAGGTACGTTACGTAAATATACTTGCCTTTTACTTGAGCCCATATCAATTCTATAGCATTATACTGACAGTGATATGGCGGCAATCGGATAACTGTGTGTCCCCTTTCTCTAGCCATCTCATCAATAACGTAAATAAGTGTTCGTGGTTTATGTACTCCCACCAAATGCAACAGCTCCCGCTTTAACATTGAGTCATCGGCTGGCACTCCATTAGCTTGAAGCCATGATATTATTACGAACACACAAAGCGCAAACAAAAGAGCGCGGAACTACATAGAAGTATAGTCTCGAAAACCGGGTACATGCGCGAACTTTCCAGACACGGCCGATCACGTTCGCGCGAGTCGGGTACGTTCCAGAAAGGAACGTACTGGAATGGTCTGGGGCTCGTCTCGGCCCATATAAATAACCGCAGAGAGGCGAGCCAGTCAGTTCAGTTTGAGCTACCTTCGAGGCGACTTCGAAGTGAAAACCAGTGACCAAGAGTGATACCAGTGAAACCTACTGTGACGGGGTGCAGCCGGAGAAATAAAAGCTCACACAAAAAGGTCACTTGTTTTTATATTTAAGGAATTAAGGCACAACTGAAACAATTATATAAAAAAAAGGTAAATTACACTGAATACAAAAACAATTTCACATTTATCACTAAAAACATATTATAAAAGGTAGGGCTACTTACAATAGTGCCTTAAAGAAACTTATAGACTTATAAACAGGAACTGGTGGTACAGAATATATATACAGGAAACTTGTGAATTATGCTTATGAGCTTATTATACTTGTGAGCTTATTATAACTACTCAGCACCATAAATATATTTAAATAATTTGTTATCGGTGAGTCAACCACTCTACGCGCTGACTCTGGAAAGAATAAACTTCGAACAAAACAAATAAAAAGAGACAGACAGTAAATTTAAAATAGGAAACAGAGACAGACAGTAAATTTAAAACAGGAAACGAAGAGAAAAGAAAATATGAAAAATGGCCAGAGAAGAGCGCAATGAAAGCAACGAGTCGCCAATATAGCTATGGCGCCTCGTTACACTACGACTTGGCTACGACCTAGGACATCGTTAGTACTTAGTGTTTGGACCTAGTGCTTTGTGTTGGACCTAGTGCTTCGTGAATAAAGTCTTCAAAAGAGTCAGCAGGTCTTTCTCTCCAAATCCAGCGAACCCTAGCACGTAACAACTGGTGTCAGAAGTGAGATTTAGAGATGCCATTGACTCCGAGAGAGGACTTCAAGGAGGACTTCAAGGAGGGCGTCAGGACAAGGGCACAACGAGCTGCGGAGGCCACGCCCACTGAGGACCAAGCTCCGCCCACTGTAAGCCAAGCCCCGCCCACTGGCCCCGCCCACTGGCCCCGCCCACTGACCACGCCCCTCAGGCTCCACCCACTTTGGCTCAAGCCCCGCCCACTGGCTCCACCCACCTTGCCACGCCCACCAGACAGGCCACGCCCGCCAGACAAGCCACGCCTACCAGCGGCACCGAAGCTTCTACAGCCCCTAAAATGGCTCTTCAATTAGGAAGTTTAATAGAATTATTGGAACTGCAAACGGCTGAAATTCGGGCAATAAAGGAGTCACAAGAACGCAAGCTGACTACGATTCAAGAGCAACAACAGTCACAAGAACGCAAACTCGGCGCTTTGCAAGAGTCACAAGAACTCAAGCTCGGTGCTTTGCAAGAGTCACAAGAACGCAAGCTCGGCGCTTTGCAAGAGTCACAAGAACGAGAGTACCAGATGTTCTCCGTGAAATACATGATGGAGTATCAGGAGGTCATCTAGGTGTCAAGAGGACGTTAACGAAAGTACGAGAACGATTCTACTGGTTGCATTGTCGAGATGATGTACAGGATTGGTGCCGCAAATGTACTACTTGCGCTGCTGTAAAAGGACCACAGACCAGGAGCCGTGGGAACCTGCGGTTGTATAACGTCGGTGCACCGTGGGAACGAATTGCAGTTGACGTAGCTGGGCCATTTCCTGCAACGGAATCAGGAAACAAGTATTTTATGGTCTTCATTGACTACTTCACCAAATGGCCCGAAGTGTTCGCCATACCAAACCAAGAAGCTACAACAGTCGCTTCTAAGTTAGTCGAAGAAGTGATATGTCACTTTGGTGTGCCTCTAGAAATCCATTGGGATCAGGGCAGGAACTTCGAAACGCAAGTATTCCAGGAAGTGTGCAAAATTTTGGGCATGCATAAGACGAGGACCACCGCGTACCATCCACAGTCTGATGGAATGGTCGAGAGATTTAACCAGACCTTTGAGAGGCATTTGGCGAAATTGGTAGATGACAAACAAAAGGATTGGGACAAGCATATACCACTCTTCCTTCTGTCGTACCGAACTGCCGAGCACGAGAGCATAAAAGCTACCCCGGCGTATGTCAATTACGGTAGAGAACTACGAATACCAGTAAATCTATTGACAGGAGGGTCACCGGAGGAACCAGAGACCGTACAAGACTATGTCTGCGATTTAAGGGAAAAAATGCGCTATATACACGCCTTGGTTCGGGAAAATGGGTTACAGTCAAGTGAGAAAATGAAAACCAGATACGACCGGAAATCAAACACGAGCGGCTTCGAGGAAGGGTCACTGGTGTGGTTACATAACCCAACTCGCCGGAAAGGGAAATCTCCAAAGTTGCAGACCAAGTGGGACGGTCCATACAAAGTGGTTACCCGACTGAATGATGTGACTTATAGGATTCAAAAGCAACCAAGAGGGACATTCAAAGTGGTACACATAGACCGTCTGGCGCGCTACCATGGCAGTAACAACGATGCTCGGGACGAGCATCTCTAAGAGGGGAGTAGTGTTACGAACACACAAAGCGCAAACAAAAGAGCGCGGAACTACATAGAAGTATAGTCTCGAAAACCGGGTACATGCGCGAACTTTCCAGACACGGCCGATCACGTTCGCGCGAGTCGGGTACGTTCCAGAAAGGAACGTACTGGAATGGTCTGGGGCTCGTCTCGGCCCATATAAATAACCGCAGAGAGGCGAGCCAGTCAGTTCAGTTTGAGCTACCTTCGAGGCGACTTCGAAGTGAAAACCAGTGATCAAGAGTGATACCAGTGAAACCAACGACTTGGCTACGACCTAGGACATTGTTAGTGCTTAGTGATTGGACCTAGTGCTTTGTGTTGGACCTAGTGCTTCGTGAATAAAGTCTTCAAAAGACTCAGCAGGTCTTTCTCTCCAAATCCAGCGAACCCTAGCACGTAACAATATAATTTCATTTTTTTTGTTATTCGTTGTGGGAGCTTTATTTTTTTGCACAGAGTGATAGGTCGCATTATCCATTAATATTATATGTGGTTCGTTTAGGTTATTCAACATATTGACAAACTATTCTTGAAATTTTTCGAAATTCTTTTCTTCGTGGAATTCTGTTGTTTTCACAGATTGAAATGCCAACAAACAATTGGGCACAAAACCGTTTGCAGTGCCAGCGTGACAAATTATTAATCGCTGTCCCTTTCCTTCGGGTACTTTTGTTGTCGATTATTTTGTATCGTCTGTCCAAGTTTTACTAAAAGTATGATTGGCATTTAGCCAGGTTTCATCCAGAAACACCACTTTGTCCCAATCAGCAATTGCTTTTACTTTTCACAAAAAATCGATACGCGCTACTGCGATGTCACTGAGTTCCATAATAATTTTTCTTACAATAAAATATGAATGTGGAAGTAATTGTCTTTTTTGAAAACAATTATTGAAATGATTATCACAATA
The DNA here is from genome assembly GCA_927399485.1 of Calamotropha paludella. NCBI lineage: Eukaryota > Metazoa > Arthropoda > Insecta > Lepidoptera > Crambidae > Calamotropha > Calamotropha paludella. The sequence goes on along the minus strand of OV656811.1, from coordinate 21,379,278 downwards.
ATTAATTAATTAATCTCTATCGATGTGTCTCATCTCTAAGATATTCGTGACGCGACGTAACCTTGTAAAGACGTCATAAATAATAAAGCTATTTTCTGTTAACTGACTTTTTAGAGATTTTGTTTGTTTTGGAAACTTGAATAGTATTAGAAAATATGTTTAATGAAAACGCTGTACTAAAAATATTTTTACTCCATTATAAACTAATGAATTTCGTGTGTCAAAATCAATTAAATTCGAAACATCCTTACAAGGTTCTATGGTGAGTTTTGCTGACAGCTGTCATTCTAATCAAGTTATGTTTTAAGAACTATTGTTCATAGGTTTGCAGAAAAGACCCAAAATACGTAATCTACGTAATGAGACGTAGAGTTGGCAACATTGGCACAGAGCAATACAAAGTACAAAAAAAAATAGTATCCTATCCACGTTGTATCCCTACTATACTTACTTATATAATCTGTTTTAAGAGTAAATCTGCGAAATCGAAGTTAAGAATTTATGAAAATTTTAACTATTATTTTAGAAATGGATCATTATAGAAGCATTCGCTCACCTATATCTCCTCAAAGTTTCTGGCAATCAGTAAATGTATTAGTAACAAAGTTTAATGTCATTAACAAAAGATTGTGGAGCAGCAAAATCTTATGTCGTTATTTTTGTAAACCTAAAAGCCGGAATTGGATCGCCCCTTTAAAACCTATTGAGGCAAAGTATAATGATGATATTTTGTCCTACTTACAAACTTTGTTTACACATTGGGAAATTGCCTTTGTAGAAGGTGAATACGATTCTGACATTGAAATACTTGTTGTTGAACTTCTTCCTAAAAAGTTTACATATGACAGGGCTCTTCAGATTGTATGTTTAGATAAGAAAAACGCAATAGCTACATTTTATAATATTACTCCAGAAAACCCTGAAAGAAATGTTAGTACTTTATGTCCAAACTTCACATATTCACTATCACTAGAAAAAGATATGGTCTCTTTAAGAATAGATTCAGGTTAGTTTTTCTAGTAACTATGTTATATCTAATTAGAAATTCAATGACTAATAAAATGTTTTAGATTCTAGCTCTCCATCGCAGACATGGCTTTTGGAAACTGTTTTACCACAATTTGTCAAATGGGGAAGAGATCAGATTGATCAAAAAGGACCTTTTTGCAAAGAGTCTTTACAGTTAATATCATCAGATAAATACTACAGAAAATATAATGAACTTAAATATAAATTTGGCAAAGAAATGGTAGAGGTAATAAAATCCTACTTTTTCGTATAGCAACTGTAGCCCAAGAATTTATTTCAATTGCAGAACTTAACAATTTTTCCTTATTTTTATTGCAGAAATGGCCAGAAACCACTGACCCTTCCAAATACGTATATGAAGACATAGCAATAGCAACATACCTGCTTCTGCTTTGGGAAGATGATGCTGAAAAACCCAAAAAAAAAACATTTGTGGATCTTGGTTGTGGAAATGGCTTACTGGTATATATTTTAACTCAGGAAGGGCATAGTGGTATTGGCATAGATGTGAGAAAAAGGAAAATTTGGGATACATATCCAAAAAACATAAATTTAGAAGTAAGATGCCAATTATATATCAATGTAATGAATGTATTCATCTGTATTAATTTTTTTTTTATTTTCAGGAGAAGACTATAATTCCTTCTGATAGTAATTTGTTTCCTCATGCTGATTGGTTGATTGGAAACCACTCTGATGAATTGACTCCATGGATTCCTGTGATTGCCACCAAAAGCTCATACAAATGCAACTTTTTTCTTTTGCCATGCTGTGCATATAACTTTGATGGCACAAAATATCAAAGAAAAGATTCATCTAAAAGCCAGTATATGGAGTATATTCAGTATATTAAAACAATAAGTGAAACTTGTGGTTTTGAAGCTAATATAGACCGGCTTAAAATTCCGAGTACGAAAAGAATTTGCCTAGTGGGTTGCAATAAAATATATTCAGAAACAGAGCATCCAGAAGTTTGTGTGAGAATACATAACTTTATTACCAAGGATTCTTCATTAGTTCAAGCCAATCCGAAATCTTGGGTCTCAGATTTTCAACCAAGAAAATCTGTTGAAAAAGTTCGCAATTGCACTCAAATTGACCGCACAGTTATAGATAATGTAATTAATTGCGTTTCTAATTATTTAATTGAAGAATGTAATAGCGAAACAAAATGGTCAGTTGGCAAAGAGGTAAACATTAATGAACTTGTAACTCTTATACCAGAAGAAAACTTGAAAGCCATGAAAGCTGAATGTGGTGGACTTCAAACGCTCTTGAAAAACAATCACCATATTTTTAAAGTCACAAATGGTAAAGTCCAGCTAAGATACCCCAGAACTATTAATGAAGTTTTTAAGAATAATGGCAAAACTGATAAAAGCAAAACAAAAGTACAGTTGAAACCATGTTGGTTTTACAGGAATCACCCAAAAGGCTGCCCTTTAACAGATGACACATGTAGTTACCTGCATATAAAAGATGGAGATTTAATTAAACAAATATTATAAATTACAAATGTATTTTATGAAGTTTAAGATTCCTTTTTTTATGACATATATTTATATCATACATTACACAAGTTTACCATCAAATTATACACCTTCAATCCATTAATTAAGTATTCTGTCAATTCTTAATTATATTATTTAAAATATATAATATGTCCCTCTCTTGTCAAAATATTATCAAATGCAATAGAATTATTTAGAAATATTTTGCTTTGCTTCTACTCCACTCCAAAGAATTTATTGAGTTCAGTCAAATTCCTCTCATCCACTAATTTAGCAACATCGTGTTCTCCCATAAATGAGCAAACCATTCTTAGTGTAGTCCATATAGTGGATGAACTAGTGTCAATTGATGCTGCATCAGGATGCAAACTTTTAGATTTAAACTGTTGATTAAGAGCTACCAGGAAATGTTCTGCTGCTTCTCTATGAGCTCCTAAATTCATGCAGGTAATTCCAACATTGTAGCGAGCTCTGATAAACCCAGGTTCTAAATGTAATGCATGATGATATGCTTCAACCGCTTCTTCAGACCTCTCACTATTAGCTAAAGTGGCACCAAGTCTATTCCACAATCTTGGGTCGTCATCAGCAACTGTCAAGGCAGTTCTAAAGCAATCTACAGCTTTATCATATTCTTGATTAATATTAAACACTACTCCAAGAGCATTCTGTACATCTGGATCAATTACAGTAGGATTAAGTTGTGCCGCTTTTATATACAGAGATTTCACATGATTCTCCAAGCCTTTCAAGTCCAATTTTTTTGGATCTATATCTTGAGGAAATAAATCACTGTACTTAGGACTGGCCTTCAACCAATCTAATAAGGATATGTATGCAAATTTGGCCATATTTTCATTAGTATATGCAGCTGCCAAAGTTATGTATGCTTCAAGTTGCCTAGGGTCTATTTCAAGAGATTTTTTTAATGCAGTGATAGCAGGGGGGTCCTGTTCATTTTCAGCTTGCGTTGTACCTAAAAGAAACCATGCTTCAGCTGAATCAGGTGACTGCTGTACTGCTGCTTCAAAACACAAAACTGCACCAGGAATATCTCCCATTTTAAGCTTTTCTTTACCTATTTCAAGAGCACTTTTATTTTCCAGCATCACATTTCCTTCTGTAAAAGTATACTCCTTAGCAATACCATTTGCTTCTTCAGAAGACCAGTAGTCAGACACATCACTGAGTTTAGCCCATTCATCTTTATATTTTTCAGTCATCTCATCCAAAATCTCATCTTTAGTTTTTTGGTCTCCTTCAGCCGTTTCTGTAAAGTTTAATTCACCTGCACTAATTTTTTTCATGAAAGACATGAATTCATTGTATGCAAGCTCATCATCATCTTTAACGGCATTGACATATTCTTGAGCTTTCGCTTTCAAATCTGCATCTTGCATATCACTCTCGTCGAGGTATTCAATTTGAACATTACAATGGCCTTGGGCATGCAACATAGGTGCTTTCGGCATGAAATAGGGTCTTATCATAGCTTGTGACATAAATGGTAGGGAAGGCCCTGCAGCCCATGGCATATTTGCTTGTTGGCTATAATTCTGAATTGAACCACTTTTTAAGACTTGTGGCTCCGTATTTTTATGAACACTGTCCACTTTCGGTATGTTATTGAGCAGTGCATTCATGTTAAATGTTTGAGGCCCTTGTTGAATATTGGTAGCCATGAACTCGTGAACAAATCTATCGGCCTGAGATAATGGTTTCGAAATTGCAGCATCGCGACTCACAATATTAGAAAGTTTAACTAATGAATTATTGCCACCACAATCACCACCAACTAATTTGTTTAGTGACATGTTTTAATTCACTTTTAGTCGACAAGACAGAGAAACTGAGTAACTGCCGACTCTTGATAAGGCAGGTATGATAAGCCTTAGCAGTTTAACTGATATAGAAGATAGTGCCTATTGCGTATTCATGATTAAAATTTAATAATTATACTTTCAGATCTTAGATCAAAGTTCATCAGTAACACAAAACATTAGTGTTGTTGGAAAATCGTTTTTAAAGGTTTGCACCGGAGCAGCTAGTACATAGAATACATCTAGGTCAGCTAGTACCGAAGAATCACCGGTAATTTACCGGTAAAAGTAATCGACGATTAATACAACCGGAGACTAATTGATAAGCTCCGGTGGTCGTATTAGATATTGAAACAATTTTTATGTGCAATAAACATTAAACAAATAAAAAAAAATACATATTCATTTATTTTGCTAAATTTATTACGTTAAGTTATTTATGATTAGGGAGTTGCTTCTTTCAAATGAGATTAATTATTTCAGTCATTTATACAAAGCGCTCTTGTCTATTTATGTGATTCATTTCACAAGCTACTAGTTTTCCAAATAAGTCGTTGTATTGAGCATGATATTTTTTTCATTTTCAGTTTGAGCTTCTGTCTCATTTTTTTTAATAGAGTGGACTCTGTATGTTGCATTGTTGAAATATTTGTTGGATGAAAACTTTCTTGTTCTTCGTCTGAAAATTGTGGAGTCATTTTTTGCGCATATTCTTCCTTCAAATAGATATAAATTTTCAGAATGACTAAAGTTCAATCAAAAACTAGAGTACATTTTGATACAGTTGACGATGGAGGCAGTAAAGTACGGTGCAAATTATGTTCTGCCGTGCTAATATCCAATGGTACATGAACATCCAATATGTTGTCACATCTAAAACGGAAGCATTCTGATAGATCGTAAGCAGATTTTTCCACATCATCTGATAATTGAAATGACGACATTGTTATTCCAACGGAGCATTTAGTCCAAATTAAAAAATTGATGAAGCACACCTTAATGCTAGCAACAGTTTTCCAACCTTGTTCAACTGTGTATGATACGGGTTTTAGAAACTTTGTTCAACTTATTAACCCAATATACAAAATACCAGATAAGCGAACGATTCTTTATGAATTAAAGCCCAAAATATATAACGAAGCAAAGACAAAGCTCAAAATGATTTTGTATAAAGTTGATAATTTATCAGTTACTACAGATGTTTGGACAAGTAATTCCATGGAGTCATACGTCACAATCACTGTACACTTTTTCCATGGAGATGGCCTCAAAAGTTGTATACTAACTACTACACCTATTAAAGAGTCTCATACGGCAGATCATTTAAGAGATATTGTCCATCAAATTCTGACAAAATGAGAAATTCGGGACAAAAGTATACTTATGCATGACGATAGATAATGGGGCCAATATAGTAAAAATGTTTAGACTATTAGAAATACGCAGCAATCCTTGTTTGCCCATACACTAAATTTGGTTTTAGAGGATTCGGTAAAAACCCCCGAATTAATTAACTTGATAGAGAAACGTAAAAAAATTGACAAATATTTAAAAAAATCCAATATTGGATCCAATCAATAGAAATTTTTATAAATGCCCATGACTCAGGTATAAATGTTGTATTCATCACAAAAACATCTGCTCCTTCCAAGACTCGAACCCAGGACCGTCTGCGTGAAACGCAGGAGTGCTACTGGTGCACCCTACGATAGTCAATACAAATATCGTATTATACTGACAAATTGGAATATGTTGTCAGTTACTATTGTCACTATGTTACAAGGTAGTATTTTGCTTTGATTGGGTTGGGTATCAATTCATCTGACAGATAAGATGTATCCAAGGATTGAATGTGTGTAACAATTGTGGATTATTAACTATGAATGTTCGTAAACATACACAATATTGTAAGTGAATCAGAACAACAGAAGGTGTCTTTTTAAACCCTTAAATTTCTAGGGACTCCATGAACTTTATAATAGTACGTGGATTTACTGAACCTTCGGATTTTCAGTAAATCTATATAGCTCTCACCATTACACATTTGTCATCTAATGAGGAAGAAGAAATTATTTGTCTAGACATTGTATGTACCCTTTGCCTTCCCTTTTGGGATAACTTAAAAAAAATACCTAACCTTTTTATTTATGAAGTTTGTGTCATTATATATGTTTGAGGTTAGAAAAGTTTCTTTTAATGAGTTGAAAGTGAAATAATTATTATCAATTAAAAATTTCACTTTAATGGAAGTCCATTTATAATGTCACAGAATGACGAAAATTCAAATAAATCCTCTGATCTAAAAGAACAAAACACTAGTGGCATTTTAGAAGACGAATGGCTGGTAATTTTATAAAGGTTATACCTATATTTTTTATTATAATTAATTTTTCCAAATGTACTAATTCAAACCACTATATTTATTAGATTCGAGAATGTGATATTTACAAAGATGAATACAAGGAATGCACAAGTTTTAGAGGAAGGTTTCATCAGTATTTTATATTTGGCCACACAATAGATTGCAATCAATGGAAGAAAGATTACGATAATTGTTGCAAGTGGGTCGATGAAAAGGATGTTAAAGCAGCAGTGAGTTCATTCAGTATTACACATATTTTTGCTATCACCATCAACCTAATAATGTACCTGCTGTAGGGGCACAGGCCTTGCATTCCCAAAATCATCCTTTGTGCAAGCAAAGTATAGTGATGCATATAAAGAACTGTAGAAGTGGCTAGAACTAATGGCTTAAAATAAATTCTATATGTTTAGTACAAATTGATCAGAAAAATGGAAAGAGTATGAAAATGCTACAGCTCATAATAATTAAAAAATAGTAAGCATTCATGTTTGTATGTTTATTAATAAAATTGGATTCTTTATCAAAATCAATAATGTTGATAATTTATGAGCAACTAAAAATCAAACTTAGTGTTTTACATTATTTTCAGGAAGCTGTTATAAATAGTGAAAAATCAAGGCGAATGGAAAGGCTGAGAGCACACTACAGAAATGATATATGGACAAAAAGAGAAACCCCACCTACTGATTGGGATAAACCATTACCAGAATGGATGAGTAAAAGAGATGAAAATACATATTTGGCTCTCAAAGCCAAGGAAATGAGAGAAGGGAAAACTGAAGAAGTTGAAAACCAGTTTTGTTCAATTATGTGATGAACTTGCATAGACTACTAGTGAATTCTTTAACATTAGTACAGATTTAGTTGTAATAGAACAATTGAATGTACTTTTGAAATTTTATTGGGTTTTATGTACCTACTGCCATTAATTAACCAATTCTCCCCCATAAGGTTAATTCATTAGCCACATTATGGCAACCTCCCTGTTTCGAAAGTCGAAAATCATAGTGAGAGTGAACCATAACCTGTCACTGTGGACTCAATGCAGATTATGCATGTCAAAAACTGTAAATGTACCAGGATGGCTTAATCTACTCGAGCATCTAGACATAATATATTATTGTCATCCAATGAGTGGCCCTTGTAAAGGTTTTTTCATATCTACATATGACAATATCCTCCTGACTACCTATGCCATCAAACTACTCTCGTACTTTCGATTTTACATTAAATTCTTATACAGTATGTTAAATTTTGTTCCTTTTTCATCTGCAATCAGCCTTTAAGCTATGACCAAGTACCTAACTAGTGTTTGTTTACGTACCTATAGCATTAGCAAATGAGTTTAATTAACCACAAAATATTTAGATAGTTATGTTACTTGATTCTACTATAATCTATTGCATTAGTTTGTATATTAAATTATGTTTCGATGTTTACTACCTTCTTTTATACTATATTACACGATAAAATTACCGATTTCAAATCAAATCACACGAAAATTCACAAAAAAGGCACTGCAAACACAAACAAGTCACGACATGCAGTTTCGGTTTCGATCGTGGTTTCGGCAGGTTTGCCGCCGAAACCAAAATTAAACTGAAACTAATTTTTTTGCCGAAACTACCGCAACCGAAACCGAACTTTCGGTCGGACACCAGACAGTAGTATAAAAATAAGACTTTTTTGTCATAACAGGGCGAGACTATTTCTTTGTTGTCTTGATTTAAATTAAACAAATTTACAGATATATTGTTTCTGCTCAATAAAAGCAGGAGTCGTAGCTAAGTTCTTGTCTATATATCTAAAAGCGAAGCGAAGATAACAGCCGCAAATTATTCAAAAGTTTATTAATGCCAGATTAAATCTACACAGAATATTATAATTAATGACACACTCGTCCAAAAGCATAATAATCTTTTTTTTATAAAGATATTCAAATATTTTTATTCAACAGAATACAAAAAATGCTCTAACATTAAATTGTCCTTTAATTAAATAAGTAACATCTCATTTGTGCTATCTAAAATGTCAATAAATGTGAAGATTAAGGGCTCATTACTGTTTTATAATAACAATGCTCCGGAGCAATTTGGCCAGGCATTGGAGTGATAATTTTATTTGTGGGAGAAGCCTCCGAAGTGGGGAATTAGGTAAGTATAATGTATTTTCTATCTCCACTTAGGAACAAGCATAGCTATGAGTCATTTTAGTGAGTGATTGCTGTAGATAGTATGGTTTGGAATGTAGTAGTAGATAAATATATTTTTCATGACTTAATCTATTTTCTACGATAGTGCAGTAACATGTTTCCAACTTTTCCCTCAATTCTCTGCATTTGTTTGTCAAGTCAAATTTGTTTCAATATTTATCATTTTTTTATATATTTTCTGTTTGTTAATTAGGTAGATATATATATCAAAAGTAGGTATATATTATTATCTTTTTTACTTTTTCCTACCGCATTGAATCATGCCATTATTCTCAATAAAATTTTTCGAGTGGTCTTTGGTTAAATCAACTGTGGACGTGGTTAAATGCGGCAGAAGTAATGTTTGGTCGCAGTCTACTATATCATATATAATGTTCAAAATCTGGGTTTTTTTATTTTTAATAGGCAGGCGCTTGACCACTATCTCGATAATGCCGTCGAGAAGCGATTATGCGGTCTCGGATGTGACGCCCTAGACTAGAAGTTACCCATAATTCACTCGTGACTAGTAGACTCCTAAATTGTATCTGTCAAGAAACACTCCTTAACGGTACGTCACAAAATTGTAATCAGACTAGCCCAAAGTAAACGCTGTAAGGTTGCGTTATGGATACTAGGGTAACGGATATACATACATATCTGATACAAAAATAAGTAATATTTATAGAATACCTAGATATTTACATAAAGATACCTAGATATATTTACGTAAATATCCACGACTCAGTTACAAATGCTCGTAGGTATTCATAACACAATCATCCACCTACCCCTTTAGGAACTTGAACCCAAGACAGTCGGTGCAAAAGGCAGGATCTCATCAGTAGCCCCAAACGGTAGTCCGTCATCAAAAAAATAAAATCACAAATTTAATTGTTATTCCGCCTACATTTTTTGGATATCTAGTTATCTACTTTATTGCTTAGCACAACCGAAGTAACATACAAAACTTAAACCTATAATCTAAGATTACAATGGTTTGTGTGTTTGTCTGTCCGATCTTTTTCCATTGTATATGAGTTACCATAGCAACGCGTTAACCGCAAGTAGTTCGTCTACCGGACGCTAGATGGCGCTAACGGAAAAATATTTAATAGAAAAAACTTAAAAAATTTTGTCCACCCGTGCGAAGCCCGGACGGGCCGCTAGTATGTATTTATAATTATATCATTGAAACAATTGAACAAATAATGATCCTGACCTAGCAACTGAACCAACGCTATCGGCCAGATAACGCGCCGCTTTAATTGTCACAAACAAGATAAAAACTGTTTACTTGGTGAGTTAGCTTACACTTACATATTTTATTGAGGGCAGTAACTAAAGTAACACATATGAGTCGTATTCTGTGTCGGAATTTGTTGTCTCTACAACGAACGCGAGTTCTCATCATGGCCCGAAGTGCATCCTCTTTTCTTATTCAAGAACCTAAATATTCGTTTCTGAAAGAATTGGGACTACAAGAAAAAAATATTGGTGTCTTCAATGGCAAGTGGGAAGCTAATGGTGAAGTAAGTTATTTTACTGCATATTAAGAAAGTATAAAAAGAACACTTACATATACCTTGGTAGATAGGCGTGCCATTGGGTTCTCTTCTGCGAGATTTATTTCTCGACATTATAAGACGGTGTAATCTAACATATTTATGTTTATTATTATTAATATTTTTTAATTTAATCATTTTTTTTTATATCCAAGGAATTTTTACTATAAAAAGCTAGATTTTTGTTCCAGTAAAATTGCTTTAGATGTAAAAAAATAATTATTTTACTCATTATGTGAACACTCAATACTTCTTAAAGGGAGTTGACACTTCAAGATACATTAATATACTTAGATCATGCAAAATAAAGGCGTTGGTTATTCGATAAAAGGTGTTTTATAACGTTGATGTATTGATTCACAGATTATTCAATCTGTGAGCCCCGCTAATGGTAAAGTGATAGCTGAAGTACAAGCTGCCAGCTCAAGTGATTACGAGAGGAGTGTGGCAGCAGCGCAAGAGGCTTGGCATCTATGGGGAGAGATGCCGGCGCCCGCTCGAGGAGAAGTTGTCCGACAGATAGGCGACGCATTGCGGGAGAAACTACAGCCGCTGGGTCAACTTGTCTCACTAGAAATGGGTATGTCTCCATAATTTTTTAAACGCTGGTAATCTATAATCTAAAAAACAAATTTGTTGTTTTTGTGTTTGTCTGTCCGCTCTTTTTCCCGCTCTTTTGCCATTGTATACGCGTGGTAACGCGTTACCATAGCAACGCGTTACCGGGTCAGATAGTATAGAATAAGAATATATATAGAATAAGAATATAGAATAAGAATAATTATGTGAATAAATTTTAGTAATCATGTACATTATAAGAACTCGGTTTAAGAAGACCCTTAAAGAAGCTACAACATAATATGCCAACTGAACCTACATACATGAAACCAAGTAAGATTACCAAAATTGTCGCTTTCTGCAACGGTAACACCGTTACCGTTGCAGAAACGATTCGAAACGTAACAGGTTTCGAATCTCGGTAGAGCCATATGTTTGTGTGATGACCATAAGCATTTGTTCCCGAGTTATAGTCATATATAGACCTATTTATGTCTTGTATACATTATTTAGTATCTAACTATAGTACAAGCTTAGCTTAGTATAGAACTAAATAATAGTTGTCCGGAATTTATTAATTTTAATATTAATAATTGATAGAAAAAGACTTTGTATGTATAAAAAACAGTATTATGTATTGCACGCAATGTAACGCACGCAGCAACTAAAATGTGTGTGTGTCATAGAGTTAAATTATACCTAACCTAATTATTTTGCTCTTTCTACTCTTTTTCTCCTTCTCCAATATCTACATACAAACTCAAAGATGTGATGGTTTAACGCCTATTCTTTGCATACTTTTAAACCGAGGGGTTGAGGAATCCTCGTTGGACTATTTATAAACTAATTATAGTAATTATAAAATGATTAAATAAGTTAATTATACTAAAGCAATTTCTATCGAAAGAGATAAGCTAATGAGATACAAAATTACAACAAGACGGAGGACGAAGGAAATTATCTACGTACTGTGCCAAAGGTCCTGGGTTCGAATCATGGATGAGGCATAAGTTTTTGTGTTGAGTAATTTGGGATTAAATAATTGTATTAAATGAAATAGCAAAACGATTCTCTTATTTCGGCGCACCTTTTGGCAAAGGCCTCCTCTAATGACGATTTCTTGGAACGTTTATTAAACGATATAATTATAATTATTATACAATGATTAAATAAGTTATCGTTGCTGAAGTCTTTTTACAAATATTTTTTTTTTTTTTTATTTAAAAATCTTTATTGACCATAAATATAAAATGGTACAAAAGGCGGACTTAATGCTAATTGCATTCTCTCCCAGTCAACCTTTGGGAAAAAGAAACTTAAATGCGGATACAATAGAGATATATACTTAAACTTATCAGTTTAACATACATATTAAATTATATACAAAACATACATTACGTATATAACTATATTACACTACATATATAAACCAAATATATATATATACATACAACTAAATACATTAAATAAGTTACAAAAGTTACAAATATTCTGAACATCCGACTCAAGGGACCAAAGAACCATAAATTTTACTTACCTACAGATTATTATTTATTAAAACCATATTGAATTTTTGAGATTCCGATTTGTCGACGTACAGTTGTATGCGCCCTCGTCACGGAAGAACATCATTCATCCATGACTTCTTCAAAAATAAAAGTTATGGTAATGATCCCGTTTTTATTAAACTAAATGAAAATGGCTATGTAAGTTTAAAATAATTACTTACAGATTGTTGAGAATATTGCATGGGAAGCTAACTTTTATGTGTCTGTTATAATATAATGCTATTAAGTTGTGTCAGAAATATTGCTATTTTATTAATTATGCATTGTTATAAACAGATAATAAATAAAACTTGCCGTCCTGATTTAAATTCAATTTAAATAGAATATAAAGTAACTATAATAAGGGGAAACTTTAGACAAAGAGAAGACACTATTAAGGAAAAAATCATGTTTCTTTCCAGGGAAGATTCTACCTGAAGCTATAGGCGAGGTAGTAGAATATATCCACGTATGCGACCTTGCACTAGGGCTGTCAAGGACTCTCCCGGGCACTATCTTCCCGTCTGAGAGACCCGGCCATGTGCTCATCGAGAAGTGGAACCCTCTTGGCTTAATCGGAATTATTACGGCGTTCAACTTCCCTGTTGCTGTGTTTGGATGGAACAGTGCCATTGCTATGGTGAGTACGTATGTTGGTACGAGTATAAAAATGATGCAATAAGTATTATTTTGAACGACTACTGTTCTTTTGACAGATCTGTGAACGTTAGGGAACACTGTGAGTCTTATTAATAAACGTAGACTAGAGCAAAAATATCTTTACTCCAAGATTTAAATTGAAAGTAATGGTTTATCATACTATAAGTATTATTACATCGATGTTGTTGATGTAAGCGCCATCTGATGTAATATACACGAAAATCTGAGGAAATATTGCATGATCTATAAACAATTCTCGACGAATAGGTAATTGAATAGCGTGAAAAGTTACAGATTATTGTTGTAATTTTTTAATCTATTCATGAGCTTGATATCATATTGTTTCCTTATCACTACAATAAAACTAATTTAGGGGATAAGTATATTGTCGTTTCTGATATGTTTGAATAAATCTTGCGTGTCTTATATAAACATATAAAATGATGTGAAGTAAACAAAATCAAAATATAATCTAACATATATAAATGCAAAATCATGATTTGAATTTTTACCGATCAACCATGATTTTGATGACTTTTCCATTAGTATGGAGAAGTTTTATGATTTTGTTTATTCTATAGATATTAAACGCAATTAATAAGAATATAGATAAAAATTAATAAGTCACAGAAGAAAATTTAAATCCATTAATAATTATTGAGCGATAAATTATTTACGTATATTCATTTGTGTGTGGGAATTATTAGTCTCCGTACATATAGTACGTACGTCATTTGACCTATCCCAGAGCTGCTTGTTTTTCCATTTTCGGCTAGTGTTTATTTTAGAGATAGGTCTTTTCTAAAGATATTTTAATGATACTTTCCCATTTATGTTTCATTTTACTTAAATATTTACTATCAATCTATCATAATGTAATATTAATAATCTTGACCAAAGAAAACAAAGTTCATTTGATGTAACTGTCGGTCAGGTTTACTATGTAATATCACAAGAACGATTACTTTATTTTAATTCAATATGGAGATAAGATATATTTTTATACAAAGTAGTAATAGATAATGGTTCATTGTTAAAGACAAGCTATACTCCAGGGGTGTCGTTAACAAAAGGGGTTTTAATACGCAACGCAGCTTTAGGGTTGGACCTCATCTGGCAGCACGGAATCGCCTTTTTCCGTCGCCCTTTCTCTTTCTGTCGCTTAGAACTGCCATTTGCTAGACCGAGACAGAAAGCATAATGCGCTAGCATGCGGCGGAATCCTCGAGGCGATCGGCATCGCGCACAAAATGCAATGGTCGACAGGGAGACTCCGGAACGCTGAGACGCGCGATAGCATGCTAACGCATCCTTTCACCGCCAATCACTTGCTATCGCATGCTGTGTCACTCTATCGTACAATGGCGCATGCGTTTCTTTTATTATTTTGATTTTGCATTTCTTGCAAAATACACGCTAGAATCACTGCTCTCTCTTCCGTGGTCCTATCCATCTCGCGCTTGAAAGTAAACTGATCATGAAAGAACGCGGCAGTATGCCACCCCATGCTGCAGCATGCTGACGCGTGCGATCGCCTTTTTTGTCTGCGGAATGCGACAGCGCGCGTTCGCATGCGGCAGCATACTGCAGCACGTGGCACAGGCGGAACAAAGCCGATTCCGTGCTGCCAGATGAGGTCCAACCCTTAATACTATAGGGGCACAATTCGAAAAAGATGATTGTTGGAAAAACACCTTTAAAGATTTTTGAGCCCCTGTATTGTCACAAAATCGGTCATAAGTAAATTAAGTGTGGTCCCTTTATTGTACAACACCTAATAATAATATGTCACCAAATTGTTGTGGATACATATTTTAAATAAGGCCTGTTACGACTTACCCTCATAGGTTTGTGGCGATGTAAGCGTATGGAAACCTTCAGACACCACTCCGCTGACTGCAGTGGCAGTCACAAAGATCGTGGAGGAGGTGTTAAAGAAGAACAACCTACCTGGTGCAATCGCATCATTGTGTGTCGGCGGGAGGAGCATAGGCCAGCAAATGGTGAAAGATGACAGAGTCAAGTTGGTTTCATTTACTGGAAGCACAGCTGTTGGAAAGGAGGTACGTTACTCATTATCTTAGCTGAAAGACATTCACTGCTGTCTGGAAACCTCTCTCAAAATGGGGAGGATGCCACAATCTTTAGGCTTGCCAGACGAGTTGGAAATCGCAGCAAAAGACCCTGATTCAGAAAACGCTGCGACTCATTTACTTAGTGGTATAAGGAAAGTAGGTAGTGATTTCTGCCAGTATTTTTAGTTGCCTGTTACGATACGCTTAAGTGTGAAAGATTGGTGCTATTCTATTCCGCTGGACACCAAACAGCATCGGCATGTATTTACCAAGCATTTTGTCTTTTTTTTCGTTGGAAGGTGGGAGTAGAAGTCCAGAAGCGATTGGGGCGCCATCTTCTAGAGCTGGGCGGTAACAATGCCATCATCGTGAACGAGGACGCCAACCTCGAGCTTCTGCTTAACGCGGCACTGTTCGCATGCGCCGGCACCGCTGGTCAGAGATGCACCACGACTAGGAGATTACTTATCCACAAGAAAGTAAGCGTTTGTCTTAAAACAGGATAAGTGTCCTTCTACGAGAATTCCATGTCAATTTTTTTACATTTATTTGCGAGTAATTTAGTTTTGTTGCCATTATTTACTTGACCCGAGGTATTAAGTTCTAAAAGATCCTTGTCTATAAGGCGGAGGGTTTAACATTTCCTAAATGGTGTGTAAACGTAACAAAAGTTCATAAAATACCCCTGAAACATAGTCAAACGTGGCGCTTACGACAAGTTGAGTACGTCGCGTCGGATTAAAAAATTAACTTTGTTTTAAAAAAATAGTGAAATTACAAATGTAGGTAAATTTATTATCGCATTGTGCAATATAATTTTGCCCTTTTTTAACCAATCAAGGCACTATCACTCTCTAAAGTTAATCCCCTGGAAAATAAAACTTCTACATTTGTCAAATTCTATTTGAAGTATTACTAATTCTTTCACTAGGAAACATTAATTGCTACTATATTTTTATTGCTATAATTAAATTATTTTTCATTACTACACAGGTTTTTAATGACGTCGTGTCTAGGCTGAAAAAAGCATACAGCGGTGTGATCAGTAGGATAGGCGACCCACTCCTATCGGAGACTCTGATCGGACCCCTTCACACGCCCGCCGCCGTCGAGGCGTATAAAAAGACTGTGGCCGAAGTAGTAAAGCAAGGAGGAACAATAGAATTCGGAGGAAAGGTGATATTCATTTTTTTTTCTGGAATGCTTTACAACACTTTTTAAGCTAACCATTTCTTTTCTGACTCTATAATAAAAGTAGTTTGAGTTACTCCTTATGACATTAGCTATCTATCAGTGAAAGCCCGTTAAAATAGGTCTTGTTTTATCAAAGATTAGCTGTAACAAACTAACAGAATTTTTTAATACAAATATCGTATATCATATGCAGCGGCGTAGCGTGGGTGTCGGCCGCCCGGGGCGAAGGACAATTTTGCCGCCCTCTTATTTAGGTATTTCAATTTAATATATACTATACTTTACATAGGTACATTAATTCTAGATAAGTTTCCGGCAAGAGCAGTCATTATTTTGCTTTATACAGTTTAGATTTTAAATAAAAAAAAATTACCTTTATTTTCTCAAAAGTCACAGTTTTAGAGCGTAACATAAATTTCGATACGAGACAATGTGAATTGCACAACTGAGTATCCATCAATAAAACTTTCATTGCATTGTCAAATACATTCTCGCTGATCATTAGTCATAAACAATTCAAGCACAAAATAAACTACGGGGAATTCCCGCAAGTGAGAATAGACGAAGTTGCCAGCAGTCGCTACAATATATCAATCAAAGAAAGAGGATTCCCTGAATTCGTCACAGAATAAGTAATGAAAAATTTCGTGCTCTTTTCAATCGGGCCGTGGTTGCGATAAAAATATGAAATGGTTAAAATATTTTTATTATTTATCGTAAAATTTTGCCGCCCCTAAAAAGTGCTGCCGGGGCGAGCCGCCCCTGCCGCCCCCACTACGCTACGCCACTGATCATATGTATTTAGTATAAAAACGGTTATTTTGACATTACAAACGGACACTTATTTATTTCTATTGACTAGTAGTAAGTATCCATTATAAAAAAAAACAACTAGTTTTTTGTGTGCTATCTTTACAAAAGCAGGCAATCATTGCCTTAAAGATGGTGGCAACTCAAAATTAAAATCCTGTTGTACAGTTTGAAACTTCTTACATTTCTACAGACTTGTTTGTAAGTATAAACTTAGGAGAATTTAAATAATTTAAATTTTCTTAGAACTAGAAAAGATAATTTTAATTTTCCAAAAAAATATTTATGTTTTACGATGGTACAGAAAAAATAATTGAGTTAGACAATGTGTAACTCAATAGGTGTGTCTATTTGTTACTCTAGTATCCATAACACAAGCCTTACAGTGCCTACTTTGGGCTAGGCTAATTTGTGAGATCGTTAGAAAAACTGTTATTATTTTAAATTTTACCTACTTTAAATTGTTGTGGTTGGGGTAATTGGATATTTTTGGGGTGAGCCAATTATTGAATTTTGTGGTACAGTCTCCAAAACAACTTATCAATAAAAAATCTGTTGCCATTATTGTTGTCCTAATATTTTAAGAGCGCTGTTAGAACTGATTCACGTATGTTTTTTTCGTAGGTGATGGAACGTAAAGGATATTTCGTAGAACCGACTATAGTAACAGGACTTCCTCACGACTCCCCGCTCGTGAAGTCAGAATGCTTCGCACCCATCGTATACTGCATTGAGATACCAGACTTGGACACCGGAATAAAATACAACAATGAAGTCGATCAGGGTCTCTCTTCGAGCTTATTTACTGAAAATATGGGCGATGTTTTCAAGGTTAATTGCAAAATTTAATACTTTTATGTGTAATTGCTATTTATCGCAACGGCCTACCATATGCCTTTGTCTATAGTGCAAATGGGTTGTAGGATGGCGAAATCTTAAATGGTCTTCAATCTCGGAATAGCTAAATAATGAGCGTTTTCCATTTAGAAAAAAAAGTCGACACTTTTTGCACTGTGTCAACTTTTTGTGTGTGTGTGCCAACTAAGTTGACATTAGGTTTTTGCTATAGTATGGTCGACACAGTGCAACACAGTGTCGACAATATTGTCTAAATGGAAAACGTTCAATGTTTTTCTAGAAGTTTTGCTGGTATTTCCAACCTGTCGTAACGATACGCTCGTAACGGCTCGAACATCGGTTACTGTACCTACGCCGCGTTGTGGAGAAGGGATAAGATAGTATGTGCCATTACTTGCATCCTACGGCATGTAATGGAAATACTTAAGGCATTAGACGTACTTTTACGATTTAAATATCTAAAAAGATATTTCTTAATATCTTTATCTTTATATATATAATTCTTCTGTGAGTGTGTATGTCACTGAACTCCTCCTAAACGGCTGGACCGATTTGAATGAATTTTTTTGTGTGTGTTCAAGGGGATCTGAGAATGGTTTAGATTCACAAATCAGCCCGGCAGATGGCGCTGCAGTCGGTGTCTAGGTTATTTATCTATATTGCAAAAATATCATGCAAGACAACGTCTGCTGGGTCCACTAGTATACATATATAATTCTTCTGTGAGTGTGTATGTCACTGAACTCTTCCTAAACGGCTGGACCGATTTGAATGATTTTTTTTGTGTGTGTTCAAGGGGATCTGAGAATGGTTTAGATTCACAAATCAGCCCGGCAGATGGCGCTGCAGACGGTATCTAGGTTATTTATCTATACTGCAAAAATAACAGGCAGGACAACGTCTGTCGGGTCCACTAGTGAAGTTATAAAGGAACATTGAAAAAAATATATAATTGAGAAGTTTTAACTACCAAGTACCCAAATGGGAAAAAGTTATTAACCGTTGCGTGAATTCAAAATCAAATCGGTTACATTACCCAACTGTTCAATTACATTGGAAATTTTAAAAAAATATATATTAAACCCCACTGCAGCAAACATATTTTCTAATAGTTTTTATTTATCCGTAGTGGATCGGTCCTCACGGTTCAGACTGCGGCATCGTGAACATAAACATCCCGACGAACGGAGCGGAGGTGGGTGGCGCCTTTGGTGGTGAGAAAGCGACAGGGGGTGGACGAGAATGCGGCTCAGACTCCTGGAAGAGCTACATGCGACGCTCCACAGTTACCATTAACTACTCTGGTACCATCAAACTAGCCCAAAACATCAAGTTCGGAGACGAATAACTTCAATTATTACTGCCAGAGGTTTTACCACAAACTCGATACTTGAGATGCAAAAGTTACTGTGCATGAGGAATGAAGATTTTTCTTCTTTCAAAGACATTTTTCCTGCTTTAAGAGACTGCTAAGCATTTGTATAATAAATATATCGTCTAAAACGGTTTCTATTCTTGGGTTCTTTCAAAATGAAATTATGTTGTAGTTGAAATTTATCAATAATTCATAATGTTAAGTTGTGCGCTTAGGACTTTGTAATACAGAGTGACTATGTATGTAGTAAGATTCTCCTATGCTGTGGTTTAATTGAATATACTGTGCCACAGTGTAACTATAATGTAAATAGTATTAAATCTTGATAAAAGTATTTTCGGAGAAAAAACTGAAGTGATTTAATCCATATTATAAAATCTGGTAGTCTAATGTGCGCGCGTTTGAAGGAAAATGCTAAAGACTGACTGAAATTAATAAATATTTTATGACAAGTTAAAAAAAAAAGTTTTATTTTATTTCACATTCCTTATTTGTTGTTGTATATACAAAATGACGTAAATATAAAATCCCTTTTGCTACGGATAGGTGGCATCAAATCTAGTTCTGCCCACTGGTTCACTAAAAAATAAAGTGTCACCTGGATGGCGAAATAATTTCGTTTAACATTAAACACTGATATGCAGAAGGCCAGATATGATATTTGAGAAAAATATTTTTTTTGTTATATAACTCCATAGTTATACAATATTGACGTGACAACGTCTTATAAATTGGTTTGCCGGGTGACACTTCAAGAAACTGCGTTACGCTCCGCTCACGTTATGCGCTTACAATGAGAGCGAGTGAGAGGCACGCGTCCCTTCCACTCGGGCATGGTTAGCCCGCCTAAGAGCGAGAGAGACAGACATAAAAAGTGGAAGGGACGCGTGCCTATAAATTAATGTTATAAATATAATTCTTTGTATAAATAAATGTTTTAAGTTGTTACTATTATTTCATCCTTCTTCCTACTATACGAATGAATATTCACATTAAAATTATTTTACCACTCAAACTCGTTGTCACGTAAAACTTTCGCCCGTATACCGACTTCACAGGCAACCAACCAGTTTTTTATTAGTAGACTATGCTCATACATTACTGATACTTATTATATATACTTAAACTCCTTTGTCATTCCCAGTTCTCACCGTCTTCATCACCACTGGTAACAAATTGTTTTTTTTTTAATTATTTCCATTTATCACCAGAGGTGGCATTACTTTTTGTGACAATAGATGAAAACAGCAGAGGCGTTTCTAACCCATCTACCGCCCGTGAGCAGTCATTACCCTAGCGCCCTCTAGTAAGCGCGCTGTTAAAATTCCCAAATGGATAGGCCTATCTTAACCCCTTGAAGCCCAGCTTTGAGTTAAATGCGTTATTTGTCTCTCAATCGGGGAAAAATATCATTCAATCAAAAAGAACCATTACCAAAGCCGTAATAAGGATTAAATCAAACTGCGCGATATAGAGCACTATATAATGCTCGCGGATTTTAGGTATCGTTGTCGCGCGCATGATATACTGCTCTCGGGTTTTAACTTGTTTACTAAGTTTGAGGGATACTAACTTGTTGACTCAAATATAATACTTAGTCCATTACATCAAGGCTTACTTTACTGCGCAAAATTAAGTGTAGCGGTAAAACACAAAGTGTGGCACGCGCCGCGCCACGCGTAGATTCAGACGCCTTTGAGAAATTTCGCGAGCGAGACGTTTGTCAAGCTAATTTGAATTTTATTTTTTATGATTAACAGCCGAATTTTTAATATGATTGCCGGTGTGTTTTCGAACCAATCAAATGGTGCCGGCACGCGCCATTCATTGATAGCGATGGATACTCGCAGTACTCGCTATTACACCAATATAATCCTTGTTTATTTGTTTAAGGGTTTATTCCATGTTCAAAAAAAATATATTATTTACTATCGTAAAATTCATATATAAAAAGAGCTCATGAATTTGTGTAAGAGGTTTTTCATCCACCATGTATGATTACACATGCTACAGATTAATTGTCCAACCTTAGCAAAAGGGTACATGAGATTTCATAATTACATTTATACCACATATTTTTTTACTTAATATAAAGTTACATTAATTGTATAAAAATATTTACAATTTACTAGTTCAAGAGAAACTGTAAAGAAACTTGAAGTTATACATTTAGCTCTACAATCATTTTCACATTGTATATCCATATCACTTATTTACATATGTCATGAATGAGGATGTTCAACCTTCCACAGATCAACAGCTATGTCACGTGATTTTTGTTTGTGGAACTTGTATGTGGCTGGTAAATCATACTGCAGCTCTGCAATGACACTCCCTTTTGCACCCCAATCTTTGATCTTCTTCTGTATATGTGATCTAAAATAATAAGAGACATTTTAGAAGTCTGCATTGTAATGTATACCTGTATTGGTAAGCATAGTCCTTCTAAATACAAACATTATGTATTGACAATATAAAGATAAGTTATGTTACAACTTCAATGCTAAAATAGCTTGAGTTAATAGAAATAATATTTGTTTTTTAATTTTTCCAATATATTACCTTGTTGTTGATTTGTGCAATGAATAAACACTATCACAGCTTAAAGTATAACCCATTTGTAGGAACTTCATATCAATACCAGAATTATTCTTGGTGCCAAATGGAGGGTTCATGACAACTGTATCAAAATAGTTTTCCCATCTAAAAGAAATATTACTTAAGCACAACTACACAAAACTTTAACTGCAAGACAAAAATCATTAACATAAGTTTTTATTATTAACATTCAGTTACCGAGAAACTGATGAATTTAAGAAATCACATTGAATTGCATCAACATTACTGATGCCCATTTCTTCCAAATTACATTGTAATATTTTAAGAGCATCATAATCAATATCCATAGCCATTGTCATGCCTGCTCCAAGAAGTGCAGCTCCAATGGACAGTGAACCAGGGCCACAACCTGCATCCAACACTAGTTTACCATCTATTCCTTCAAATTGTGTCTGAAACAAATTGCATCACCTATAAACATGTAACATAAGATCCAATTCCATGTTAATTTCAGCAGAAGAAATGGCAGCACAAGATTGTTTTTGTCAGATATATCTGTATATACCTGGATAGTATACAGCAAAATGGCAGCAAGATGAGCAGGGGTTTCATACTGTTCCAACTGTATCTTTGGGTTTGTAAAACCATTCAGATCTTGCAAGTGCCCTTGTAAGGTCTTAAGTTTCATTACAGATGACATCTTACTTCATTTACTTGTTATCAAACCGAGGAAGCACTGGTAATATTTGGTTGCCAAAAGATGAGTCTTGAGACACAAAAAAGCCACAAGATGTGGCGTTTGCGTGTTGTAGTGCGGCACGATGACTAGTATTAACTATGTTGGCTTCAGGCAGTTGAGGAAAACCCTGAAAATGAGTTTCAAAGAGTTTAATGTATCAATAAATAGTTTCGTGTCTAATATATTATGCAGCAAATACTTACAGCAGTGGCCGAAACAGGTGGAATGGAACACATAGGAAGTTGACTGACCGGATTCGGTTGAGTTAATGATATAGACGTGGCAGTAAGTGGAGCAACAGCACCTTGCTTCAAAAGCATTTGTTTCTTTAGTTGAAGTTCTTCTAGTATCTTTCGATTAGTCAATTCTGGGAAAACAAATATGTGATTAGAAAAAATTTCACCATTCAAACAAGTTACCCAATTCGAACACACACCTCTTTGAGCATTAGGCTGTGGAAACGCCATCTAATTCAAATGATAAATTAATAAGAAAATGAATCAACTTCTAAAAGACTGCGTTGCTTTGCAAAATTTCATTTGCCTTTTTTATGAATTTACTCGTATAATCTCCTGTTGTTGTTATTAGCACTTTAGCACGTTATTAGATTCGCCAAAAGGCAAGCAAAGGTACTAAGCCATACAGCCTTAGTATAACCTCCTTCCTTGACAAACACTATAATTTTTTTGTTTTCCCATAAGGCAAGGCAAAGACACAAAACGCATACAGCCTTGTCTAGTTATTTCGTTTCTTAAATCATGACGAATGATGATGAGAGTTGATTTATGAATGATAGATGATCAATGTACGATAAATGAACTTTAAAATAACCCCTACCCTAGGTTTCAGTAAAGGTATGGGGTTTTACTTAAACCTACTCATTGACTTCTTAAGAGAGCGCGAAGACTCCTTCCAGTTTTGTGTCACTTGCCTACACTCATGCATATTCAGAAACGCTCAGAAGGAAATAACCTACCATTATTACATACTAATATCAACCACAATACAAAAATTAACAAGGAAACCAAAATCAACACTATAAATAAGTAAGGGACTAGATTACAGTAATCTATTGTATCTACAGAGTAGTTAAACATAATAGTGTATCTTTTATCTGTCTACGATCTCTTCTAACCTGCATGAATATGGAGGATAGAGGTTAAGGATAACCGTCTATATGTATTTAAGTGTCCGTTGAAAGTGGGTAAATTATGGTGGCGCTAGTGTAGCACGTGCACGGGTGAATATTAAAAAGAGCGTGGAAAGATACCTACTAGATTAGAATAGAGAAATAAACGAGGGAAGAATAACTTCCGTTTTGTTATAACTACTAAAGCGCGCTATTTAAAAATTACACATAAAATCGGAAAACATTGATACTGTTACTACGGATTATAATGTTGCTTTAAAATATTTAATATTTTTTTAATTATGCATTAAATGATACAACAAGGACCACTTTTCACAACACAAATTTATTACTTTTTTATCAGTTAACACTCTAAGATCCCAAAAATAGGTTCACGAAAATAGATTACTTCTGAATTATTTTGACACACGTTAATATTTGTTATTTAGTATACTGTAGTTCCATCAAAAATACCCAAAAAATATATAATTTTCAGCGCACTTCTCCCTCTACAACTGCTTAACTCATTTCATACTCTCTTGCTACTCTAGCGCCATTCTGAAGGGATTTTAAACTGTTATTTACAGCTAACTGATGAATACTTTTTCAAAATTAGCGATGGGGAGTACGTGACCGAGTTTTTAAAATACTCACTTCTTCTTTGTCCCTATTTCGGCTAAGTCTCGATCAATCATATCAGTTTATTAAAAATTAACTAAGTTCAAAAGCTTAGTGTTTCATTGCAAACAGAAAAAAACCAATTATATATTTATTTTGGGTGACAGTCATACAGTCAGCCTTTCTAGTACAAAGGAAAATCAATCACGGCGAAAAATTATATTATTATACTAGCTGACCCAGCCACGCGTTGCTGTGGCACAATAATTTTATTTTTTAAAATAAAAGAATTCTTCTTAAATAAAAATATCCTAAGTTACTCCTTATTACATCAGCTACCTGTCAGTAAAAGTCTCGTCAAAATCGGTCCGGCCATTTCAGAGATTAGCCGGAACAAACAGACAGACAGACAAAAATTATAAAAAATGTTATTTTGGTGTATGTACCGTATATATATATATTTATATGCATGTAGTAAAAAACAGTTACTTCAATATTAAAAACAGACACTCCAATTTTATTTATATGTATAGATATAACAACAATCAGTAGAATGATCAATATCATTTTGAACATAAAACCAGAGTTCAATTCGAAGGAACGTAGTGGCTACCCCGGCCGATTCACTGGTCTCCACACCTATCATTTAAATATAGTCGCTCTTGAAAAATAAGTAATATAAATAATTTTCTGCTCCAACAGCCAATCAGTTCTACGAGATATTTGACAATTCTGCGGGCTATGTCGGTTACTTTGGTTCTCCTACGGATGTCCTCATTTCTGATTTGATAGCGAAACTCCGAGCATAGCACACTCCATCGTCCTTTGCGTGACCCATATTTCTTATGAGGCTCATAGCCATAGCAGGGCAGATGTTGATAATAATAACACAGTGTTGTTTTCATATAAAAGCATTTATTTTAAAACAATGTAGGTAATTATATACTTTCTGATTCTTGGCAAAACAGTCTCACATAAGCAAGTCAACATTTGGCCTCTCTTAAGAATAAACATAAGACTAACATGCGCTGCCATAACTCACAAAATATAACTGAATATCAGATAAATAATTATACAAAAAGTCATTACTTAAAAATATATTCATAGATGAAAATAAAAATTCCTTGCACAGCGGAAGTGTAAATTATCCATTATACGTAAAGCCAGCTCAGAATACATGGCTCACTCTTTCCCACTTACGTAAACCGACTGGTCGCAGAGTGCAAACCGATCTTATGAACGATGCCGGTGTCTATTGCAAATGAAGTGCAAAATAGTATTTTTTTTTTCATCCATGATTACATTATTGTCTAAATTGTAGTTATTATCGAGTTATCATTGCATCTTGGTTGAGCAACTTTTTGTTCATTATTGTAAACGTTCTAAACAAAAGGGAACATTATAACTTATTAACATTACTAGAATTGACTCACAATATTAGAAATATATAAAAAAATCCTTCTATGTTATGTACCTAATTAACAGGTTTTCACAGATGCAGACGTTACAGTCCACAATGAGTTTGTGGTTTCTACCATAAAATTCATAATAAATGCACAACAAAAATATAATTTCGGTCGCCTTTGTCTTTTAAGTTTACAAAAATATTTTTATAACAATTCAGAAAAATTATAACAGATTTTATAAACAATTTGGAATAATAATATTGCACAAGCTATTAGCTAAATTATTATTATGTGCATTTGATAAATACTATTAAGGTAACAACAAATCAACACAACTCTTTATACTTTCTAAACAATCTCATTGACTCATATAGTGACACACTTATTGTTAGAAAGTTAGGGCACAACATAGATGACGATGGGCATGGTAATTTACGGATAAGAATCACATTAATTTTAGCAAATAAAACGCTATTTCTTCGTTGTTATATTGTCACTTAAGAAAATCCTTATAATCTTATTGACTCATATAATGACACTTAGTAAGTTAGGACACAACATAAACTACTATGGGCAGGGTAATTTGTGATTAAGAATTACTTAATGATGGGAAAAAAATACTTTTTCATCGTTGTTCCATTGCCACTTACGAAAATCCTTATATAGATGACTAAAAATGGATGCCCGTGCCATCTATTAACACGCTAGATCACAGTATAAAACTACCTAAAGATATTATTTTTCCTAAACTTAACTGAAAGAATATTTCGTTGAAAAATTTCATAGGAAGTATATTATATATACTCAACAATAAGCTTTTTAATAGCATTACGCGCTGCCAAAGTTAATACTGTAAAATGTCTATTTCTTCTTACTATAGCTAGACCGGTATCGCTCGCTGCTAAGTTGACCCGTCACGCCTCAAGTAGCGAGCTCATTTAATCGGTTTAGCTTTATAGCTACTTAAAGTTAGCTCTACTGACATTATTATAAATAATGAGTTAGCTGTATGCTAAACAGCAAAGATTTACAAGAGTAAAACATTGGACAAAAAACCAGAACAAAGAACGAAGTATGCATCTCATGCACTATCTTCATTTCAGTCAGTTTAAGAATAGTTCCAGTAGTTTTACAAAATGATTTTCATATCCTATTATTTTGTCAAAACCATTAAAATAATGTGGTCGACTTTACTGTAATAATGTGAAATAGCGACATAAAATATTTGACTTGCCAAACAGATTTGCCATTACTATCTAAGATGAACAGAAAACATTAACAACCACACCATGCGCATTCGTGTTGATTTGTTTGAAATAATAATTTTCACAGCACAGGAACAAACACATTCTGGACTAAATAAAATCTGAAAATGATAACAACATTTGTTTTTAAGACTAGTACGTAATTTTGGCACAACACTGTGCACTTTCAGCACAGCGGCAATGATGTTGTTCTCTTCTTTATAAAATTATATTTATAATATATATCTGCTCAGTGACAATTAACATGACATTAGGGTTCGACTATGTATATTATCAGATACTAGTCAGGAACAATATAATCATGGATAGTCTAAAGCATTATCATAATATAAGCAAGCGAATTAAACTAAAATTCTGTTTACAGTTATTTGTGCCCAATGTGTCATGTTCGATGTATGATTTTGTAGTAAATATTCAAGAAATCTTATAAGTATATAACAAAATGATCAATCTTCACTGTATATGGACAGCTGCCATTACAATAATAAAAATGCAAAGTAATGTAAATTTTAGTAAAAAAAAATATCATAGATAAAAAAAACTTACTCGCGTAAATAAATTCTCTTGTTTCATTGCTCATTCAGTGCTATGTATAGATCAGAGTGTAAAAATAACGGTATATAATAAACAAAGTGTTATGAGCCATCGTCGACATTGTAAATGTACCCTGTTGTGGAGCGGGGTGTGTTATTTCATTTCTTAATATGGCGCACTGCGAACCCACCTAATACACATATCAAAATACTAGACTAGGGTAGAAAATGGTTGTGCACTGCTTGCTTATCCTGGACAACACCGCATTGACGTTTTACGTAATTTGGATATGTTACTTTTATTTTTACACCCTGCCACAATGAGTATTATACCTCAACACCACTCCTCTTAGATCCGAACAACAATACATTACCTAACACTTTCCCTGTATAAATATATTATTATATAGTCTTGTAAAAGAAACCTTTGAAACCTCATAGGTCATTAACACTACGTGAGAAATTACACAAGAGCATTAGGATACAATATATTGCTACGAGTTAACTTATCATTTGGCACTAAATTAACATATTGCATCTCGAGCATTCGTATAATGTTTATACTTGCAAATTCTTTAGAACTTTCAATTTCATCTCCCTAATTTATAATTAATTTCTTTACGTTAAAATTTATTTTCCTAATGATATAACTTAGATTGGGCCAAAATTGTCAATTCAACATTATAATGATAATTTATACATAAACCCATTCTTAGACGCACTCCATATTGAGCAATTCGCTCATTCCCATTTCATTTAATTTATCTAAAAGTCATACAGCTGATGGGAATGGCATTCTATAGGATAATAAATACACAAAAATAACTGACAAGACGCTTCTCGGCAAGTAAATTTGGCAATATTGAGCATTGAAATGTTTAATTGGCTTCGCAAAAATAGTACGAGTTATTAAGATTTTACTACGTAGCACTGCGTGTCTACTAAAATATCCTAAGTCTGGTAACTGTAATTTATTCATAGGTACACCAATATTTGGAGATTACTAAACGCGTAGAGATATCTCGTCTCAGGTATGCTGCCCCTGTCTTGGGGTGCTTAGAGTTGATGTTATATGTCCGCCATTTTGAAAAATATTCAAGATGGCGTCGCACGATAGTACCTATATATGGATAGGGGATATACAGATGAACAAAAAATGTCATGTAACATAATGCCCTAAACTGTCCCGTTAGTGTAATAATTAGCGTTAAAGAGCAGTGATGCCCCTTGATATTTTCATCTCAATTGTTGTTATTTATAGTTATAGGTGTGGATCCTAATTTTAAATAATGATTGTTGCTATTATTTTTTCTTTAATAAGAAGAAAGATTCGATTTAAGACACCAAAGCCATCGGATTTATTTTATCTATATTTTATTGGATATTCATCTGCAAGGCGTAAACAGATAAATAAAGCATTACTGTAACTGTTTAGTTGGAAAACGAATAATTGATTGCTGTGCACATGTCGTGCGGTATAGTTTGGAGAGCCCATACCGACCTCCTACTGCCTTTTTAGATCAGAGATACAGATTCTCTTATATAAGCGACGACGACAGTGAAACTTTTTTCAGCACCAAGTTGATTTCGATTATACTTATGTATGTTATTTTGTGCGTATGTTGTGTGATTGACGGGAACTTAATAATTTTAATAAATAATAAACGGTATGCAGATTGTTTATTTTATAAAATACGTAATTCAAGCGCGGATTCCGTGGTTGCCATATAGTTTTCATTAATTCCCTATAAATACCTTACAAGGCCTAAAATCATAATTATCGTCAATAATTATTCCTTGTGGCATAGAGAAAGATCATTTTAGTAATAGATATAGTGACGCGCTAAACGCTTAAAGAATAGGTAGATAACAAATAATGTTATAGTTGAACTAGAGGAAAGATAGTTATGATAGTGCTGAGTGCTTCAGCATCATTATGAGCCCATAAAAATATAAGGGAAAGAAAAATATTAAGGGGCAGCATTGCTTATCTTAACTCTAATTAAATGGATAATATGACACTTTAGGGCCATTACCTTAAATGACATTTTTTATTTCTCTCTATGTCCGTTATCCAAATATATAGGTATAATCGTGCGATGCCATTTTTATTTTTTTAATAAATGGCGGACTGGGACAAAAAGATCAAACCCCCTTATTTATAGTTCAGCCGTATAACATACCCTCTAATTCTTATTCTTGAATTGGCTTACGGGTCGATTGAGAAACTCTCAAAATAAATGAAAGTTATAGTGGCCGGTTCAGCGTTCTACTCTCATTGATTGGCGTACAAATATATTCAATCATCGAAAACTTAGTAATACAAAGTGATATGACGTATCAAATGTGAGACACAATTATTATGAGGATTTAGTTATTGTTCAAAAGAACTATATAAATGACTGTGGACTTCAAGATTTTTTTATTTACTAGCTACATTAACAACAACTTTAAAATAGTTTTAAAAATTAAAAATAGATTTATCAAATAATAGTTATTGCTTTTTTGATATGATAAATACATCCGTGCGCGATGTGTAGGACCGCCTGCCACCGGCGAGGAGCGCCTCGGCTCCAGCGCGGGGTGGAATCAAACGGACAACTTTACTTATAACCATTTACACCCACAACGTATCATACAGATATTCTGTATATTCGGTATTAATTATGTTATAACTCTTAACGTATATTTTAAAAATATGACTGCTTTATTTATATCCATCAAGATCACAGCTCTCCAAAGACTTTACAAAATCCAAACCTGACACTCCAAAATAAATTCTTTATCATTTACACCTATAAAACGAAATGACTATAATATTTCTATGTTAGTCCTAAAAATTATGCCATTTTGATATATTTACTTTGCAATTGCAACGGTCCCTCGTACAGCACTTAAATGCCTCATATACAAATTTTAACATAACTCCGATAATGACTTTTCATAAAGTAAAGAAAGCGACTAAACGACTAATATCATCGAAAAAATTTAGAAAACAAGCGGCAGTGTTCGCGAAATATTCGTGCAAATAGAACCTAACTACGAAACATGTCTTAGGAACCTGATAAATTATTGCTAGAGCTTCGGGCACGACTCCATCCCTTCTCCTTACATACGACAATGCACCCCGGCGTGGCCGGCGGATACATAACGAGATAAAATCTTATCAGTAGCCAATAGAAAAATATCACCTAAATAAATATGAATATTTTACACGTGCGACAGACCGGGGCACGGCGCGGCGCCCCAATAAATATATATTTCTGTACCGGAGCCGGGCACCGCGCCGCTCCCTGGCGCCGTCCATGAGTATCGTTCGATTTTCTCTTATTTTTTGGTAAAAAATAACAAGATTATGAAATTGATATGCAACAGGCTCACTGCGCGCCCTCGTCCGCCGCGCCCCGCGCCTCCTCCCCGCTCCCGCCCGCCGCTGGGCCCTGCCCCTTCGACGACTCGCTGTGGACATTAACAACAATAGTTAGCACAAGTTTATTTGTCTGTTTTTCACAATGTTTTAGTTAGTGGTAAAAACTCTTATGGTTTGTGTACTAATGTATCATTTAACGCTGTATGTTTCCCTAATAAATAAATAAATATATATTTCGAAGGATAACAAACGGATAATAGAGATTTAAGATTATGATTTTTGCAATCATCATGAAGACTAAACGAATGCTGATATTATCTATAATTATATTTTCAATCGATACTTAAAATCCACCAAAATCTACTGAAATTATACGAATAGTCAGAACAATAGAAATTAATTATTTTTGTACTATTTATTGTCCATATAGTAAGTAAAACCATTTTCACCATATGTATTGTGCGTTTATTCTTGTATTTTATATTTAATTCCTAAGTTCGACTTATCTAAATGTGTTTTTTTTATTTAAATTTGTGTGAATGGAGCGGAAGTGTAAGAGCTAAATATTGCCTATACATGCTTTTACAGTTGAAGTAATTACTTTCTAATCCAGAAGACAATTCGATATACAGCTGCCCAGCCAGAGTTAGTACCAGCGAATACATATCTTTATTGTTATGCCATTGGCGTTGTTTATTAAGACTAATGCAAAGGGTTATTTATTTATAATTCCACATTACTCAATTGAGTGGTAAGTATGGTTAAGAAAATAGTAAATTCCTGGTTTAGTTTTTTAAAACAATATGAAATCGCTATGGCATCGCATAACTTTATAAGAGCTTCTTGTTTATTCCACACAATACCTCTATATAGCTTAAATGATAAACGTTTATGTTATTAAAGTTAATATGTATGACGAAATTCAATCATTATGTTGTGAATATGTAATGGTTTCTTTTACACGTGGCGATTGGATTGCAAATATTTGTCCTTGTAGATAAGTATATATGTGATTATTTGGCAAATATAAAAATTTGTTTATCATGTGTAGCACCGCCATAAGATAAGAACCATCAACAATCACCAACGCAACGCGATACCAGGGTGAATAACCCAAGAGGTTAAGGATGTGTTCAAGCAAGTGCTATTTTCTTATATCACATTATGGCTTCAAAGATGAAGTATATTAAAGAAAAAACAAATACTTTTGTTTACTGATAAATCGAAGAATTGACAAAACAACTTCTAAGAGAAATCTAGAAGATATTTTTTATACCTAATACAAACTAATACGTATTTCATAACGTAACATTTAGGGAGGGACGGCTTTAGCACCTGTATCTTATGGCAAACTGTGTGGTAAATTTGACTATTCGACAATGGCCCATTGCCTAAATTGATAACACTACTTTTTTTAATAAAAAAATATCTAGCTTACTTCAGCTTACTAAGTGCTCAACATTGCATGGTCTAACAACTCCTAAAGATGCTTTATGTGAAGACTAAACACGGTTGGTTAAGGTGCAAGTTGTGTCGCTGTCATAATATGTGCGGTATCTGCATTTATTTGCGGGTGAACGTTGCATTTTGCTTGTTTTTTTATTAATGGATATGGACTTCCGGCAAATGACGCCTGATTATATCAAATATAAACATCTCATCACACTTTGATCCCTAGAGCTGAGACACTTGTCTTATAGAAACTACAAACAACAACCAAAATCAAAACAAATTAGAGTCAAAACATAGAAAAAACTTATCATTACCATGTTTTGACGTCTACTAGGACGAGATTTGCAGTCAAATGTTTTTTTGTATAGTAAAATAAAGGTCATATCAACGACGAAAGCTATCACCAAATAAATATTTATGCCAAACCATTAATTTTTTCATAGTGATATATCTTGTTCAATATTGCCTTTTTAGATTGGCTAGTTCGAATTATTCAACTCGGATTATTCATACAGAATGTGGGCAAATACATCTAGGGTTTTGTTAGTCTTTAATACAGATTTTAAAATGAAATCAACATATCTTTTTTATTAAAATTTTGCCTATTTTTAAAAGTCCTAACGAAGTTGTTAAAATTATGTGAAAATCAGGCATTTTATTTGTATTTCACCGATTTAAAGCGCCTAAAAGTTTTTATATATTTTTAATGCACCGCCATTTTTCTTCTCTGCATGCGGCAGACATTAAATATACAATTGTAATAAAAAATAAAGTTAAATATATTTTTATCTTAATGCAAAATTCAGCTTTTACTTACAAACTAGAATATGAAGGTCGTGAACTCCCACTAGGCGCGTCATCACAGGGCGGAGGCCTAGCGGCAGCGCTGAGCAAATAGTTGGTCGACTCGCTGAAACAATTGGACAACCTATTTCAAATTGAATTACTGTCTCTAGTGACGTGGTACGAGAGCTTCACAATACTTTTTTATCTTATAGTTAGAATTTTTTTTTTGCTGCGATTCAGGTACGCTACTTGGAATCTAAAGTGTCGCTAACAATATACCTTTCTGCTCGCTGGTTAAACGCCTCATTGTACAACTCCAGAATATCATTTTTGTTTACATCCCTACTAATATCATAAATGTGAATGTAAGTTTGTTTGTTATGCTTTCACGCAAAAACTACTAAACCGATCATCATGAAACTTCGTACTTATATTCTTGGAGGTATTAAAAGTAAAATAGGATACATTTATTGAAAAAAAAAAAATAAGGGCGAAGCCGCGGGTAAAAGCTAGTTTAAAATACGCCTGTAAAAAGCAACCAAATCTATAAGGCACTAGGTAGGATCCTACTTCATAGAAATATGGCATTATATGGCAATATATGTTATTATTATGTAGGTCCCTCTGGTACAAAATTTAATTCTTCCTTGCGATGTTATTTCAAGGCGTCACATGTACCTCTTTAATTTAATATCTTAACGGATGAACAAACAGATTTAGATTCAATTGTTTAATGATCAAACCTTAACCGAATGTTTTTTTAATAAATAAATATTAATGTCGAAATAGTTGTCGTTTCTTATCAATTTTGTATAAAAAAGTTTTTTTTTTTTTATTTCAGCAAGGGGTACTTCCCAAATAATTAATGTCAGTTATTAGTATCAGAAAGCTTGTTGCTTGACACTGAGCATTAGAGAATTTTCTTATCTCATCTATGGATGAATATGTAATTTAAATAAAAATAATTAAAGTAATTTACAATTGCATCATATAGATACGATATCGATTAGATAAAATCAAATTAAACATGCTTCTTCGATAACATTAATATCATGGTTTAGATTATAACTTTAGAACCTTTGAATTGGGCTTTTCGAATTGTATATCTACGCATTTTTCTCTAAGTTTCCACTAACATTAATGGCGAATAAATAATAACACAGGCGCGTATGACTGTGTTGACGAAGTAAGATCAAAGGTCAAACGATAACTATGTGTTTCTTTTGTCCCCATGATTGCCACATCGTAGCTGCTTAAACGGTAGGTAATCATATAGTGTTTATTTTTCTGGTCATATCTTATTTGTCAGGGTAGCGCACTAAGCAATCTATTTTTAACCTCAAAACGAAGAAAATATCCATATGAACTTAAGTCGTAAGAAGAAAACAGATGTAAATAAATTAACCGATGTTTAAGGATATTTGATAAGTAATTACATTTTTATATTACATTTGATAGTATAACCTACTTGTTTAAAAATATTCATATTGTTTTAATATTAATTATTAGGCGTGAGTCTACAACCGTCCAGCCTGTGACTTCGCTCCGTTTACGCATATCGCACCGAATGAATGAATGGATTTGCTCAAATACCAAAAACTAGGAGAATAGGGTTGGCACGTGCATGTGACGAGTAAGCTTTTGGCATTCTGTTTTTAAAAAGAACTTCTCCGATTTAGACCTAATTACTTAGCTATTTTACCATAACCTGAAAATATATTGGAGATAATTACAAAGAAATTACGTCACCTTTTCTTATTCTTCTTACAAAGTGTGACTTACACGATAATCCGTTACAACCTGGATATAAAGACTAAAGTGTATTTTTATCGCACTATAGGAGTGTCAACTTTGACTTTTACTAAGTTGACACTTTAAAAGGGTTTTTGTTATGAAAGGATAGATAAGTATTTATTATGTATTTGCACCCATATCTTACCATACAAAATTTTGTTTTTCAAAGATACATTACATTATATTTTTTAGATTATCACCAGGGATTTTAAACTATAATATTTCAGAAATCATCATTGGTGTTTTTATGTGATTTGTTTGCAATATATGGTTTGATAGGTACGTATAAATACGAATGCGTTTGCGTCTAAAATGTTACCTGGCAGTTCTCATCCTAAGGGCGGCGCAGTTCTCCTTGCACTTGTAGGCTAGCACCTGCTTGATCCTGCTGACTTCGACGTCGGGAAAGTGCCGGCTCACGTACGAGATGAGGGCGTGTACTCGGCGGCGGTCGAGCGGTGGCTTGGTCGGCCGAGACTCTTGCCCCGCTCGCGACCATCGCTGCCCCGTCACCGAACAAGTCGCCAACTCAATCGGCGAAAACAACGCTGCCGCCAAACCACGCGTCACCTTCCTATAATCCCCCCACTTCACGCCGCGTAGTAACTCCTCGCGGATCTCCACGCCCTCCCCCAATTTTATCTGCCGAAGAAGATTTTTTGAGTAACGTCAATACGGCACACCATGGAAAGTAGAACAAGATATGTTTTTAAAATAGAAGTTGGTATATCCCATACGAAATTAAACGTTAACTTGACCTTAAATCAGCTACATTCAAGTTTTACAATAGATTGAAGAAAATGTTAAAGTAGCCCATTTTTTCACTATACACCGACAATATCAATTTATTATAATTCGTTAAAATTTTATCGTTATGACTATAAGTAGTGTATTTGTATGAAGACCTAATTTCAGGGTTGGAAGGTAATAAACTCGGGTAACAACAGTATATTTCGTGATTTTATATGTATGTTTTTCCTTTTCCTGTGCTAGGAAAGGCACGGGGAGGCTACTTTCGCACAGGTAATATCCAAAATATGGTTTTGGCGAACGATTAAGGAGGGAAAGATAAAACAATGTACGCACATTAGGACAATGATATACAATTTGTTTAGTAGATATAAGCTCATGGCAACTGATAAATGTAGATGTTATTTAACACCACAGAATATCAGATTAAATAGATAACAAAATAATAAAGAATAGATTTCAATACGAATATTTCAAATCGCCTTTTAAATTTAGCAACAAAAGGTTGTCCGGACAATAAAATGCGGCAATACTCGAAAGTAAAATTGCCAGTCTCAGGGAAGAACTATTAAAATCACTAGCACTATAAAAATCTGGTGATTATTGGTACTGGTTATTTTGGTAATAATCAACAGGGCTGATTTTACTCAGCGCCCAAAAAACTTTGCTTAGTTCGACAATAACAAAGGCTAAAAAATCTTCATATACTTATTGGGTGTTTAAACCTTTTTATATGCATTTACACTTAAAACCAGTATGTTTTTAGTTTTTGTTGATATTGAGAAGGCTAATAATACTTAAATATCTTAACATTTACAATTATATTTCGTACGTAATAAAGTACACTTGCTATTTTGATAAGTTAAAGAAT
The DNA here is from genome assembly GCA_927399485.1 of Calamotropha paludella. Taxonomy (NCBI): domain Eukaryota; kingdom Metazoa; phylum Arthropoda; class Insecta; order Lepidoptera; family Crambidae; genus Calamotropha; species Calamotropha paludella. The sequence continues at coordinate 21,342,448 of OV656811.1, read as the reverse complement.
AAATTCAGTTAGGATATACTTAGGACTTAAAAAAGTAAAATTAATAATTAATTGACTGTCTGATACAACGGTAGCGATCCTGCCTTTCGCACCGACGGTGCTGGGTTCAAATCCCGGAAGAGCCAGATGTTTGTGTGATAAATACGAGCATTTGTACCTGACTCATGGGTATTTATATATCTATCTATCTTTATAAATCTCGTGTCACGAAGTATGTTCGGGATAAACTCTGAAACTACTGAACCGATTTTGTTTTTTTTTTCTCTTTTTAGTGGATTTGTTCTAACTTAGGAGATAATAAAGGTTATTAAATATTGCATATATATGTATCATATTTATGTATATTTAGTTCTTACACTTCCGCGCACATTACACATCAGAATAAAACACTTTTTTACGGATTTTTGCGCATGTTTTATTTTATTTTATATTTAATCCTGACGTTTCGACTCCTTTACAGGAGCCGTGATCACAGGATGACATCCTGTGATTACGGCTCCTGAGGCGGCTACGGATTAAATATAAAATAAAATAAAACATGCGCAAAAATCCGTAAAAAAGTGTTTTATTCTGATATTTATGTATGTCTATCCGTTACCCCAGTATCCATAACACAAGCCTTACAGTGCTTACTTTGGTCTAGGCTAATTGGTGTGATTGTAACAAATATTATATTATGATTATCATGTTCATAATATTGTAACGTAGTACTTTTTTACTCCGTGACAGCAGTCATCGTATGTTACGTATATTAATGCGCAGAAATAATATATTTACTATCATTTTCTATTGTTCTGCATTCTCAAGTGGGCTGACTTTCTAAGAAAGAAAATTTTATGTATTAAAAGTTAATATGCTTGTTTTCTTGTACACATAATCAAAGCCGTCAAGATTTGTCGCTCAATTGAAGAATGAACTGTTATTTGACTTTAATCTTTGTCGTAAGAACGAATTTATTCTTCCATTTAAAAATGCATTATGCGAACATAATTATGACTTTAGGTTTGAATATACTTTCATAAAAAACTAACATTGCTTATCAACAAATTGTGTAATAATTTGAAGAATTTAAATATGAATTAATGAACGACTATGGAAGTTTAATGGCAAAGATATATTTCATTTTAAAATAACCAACTTGATGCCTATGACGTATATTGTGAAATTTTAATTAGGAATTAAATAAGTGGCAGTCTATAAATTATGCCAATTATGCCATTATTAAAATAGATTAAAATAAATGGTATTTTGTTTTGTAGCGTAGCGTGGAACCGACCAATATTTTAAATGGATGATATGTTTGCCAAAACGAACAAAGTAAAAGATAGAACTTTATAACATAATAATACATAATAATAAATTTCACTGTAATGATTAAAGCGAAAACAACGTTACGTTGTAGATAGTCTTTTGTTATTGACAATGGCCTACCATAACCGAACCAAGTTTAACAAAAATGTACTGAGTTCAATCTACCTTCGTAATTGTATTTTTTTGTTGTTTCCTGCTAAATGAAACACCGATACTCGTATCTCTAGATTCTGTTTTATAAAACGAATACAATGTGTACTTACCAGCCTAGGTGCAGCAGCTCCCCGTTCGTTTTCCCGCTTGAGTACGAATGGCAATGCGCGCCGGTGTTGCTCAAGCCACACTGCATCCGGCACGGGACGGTTACGCCTTCCGTCCCACCGGCCTGCTACATCACACGAAAACAAAGAAAAAAAAACATAAAATGTAATGTATGTAGTAAAACTTGAATTCATAAAAGCACGTAATGTAGCGCATTGGGCAAAGTCCCTTTGATTCCCTACACCATACGGAAAAGACCATAAACCATCTTACGGAACCCTGTGATGATTGGAAAGTGTGAGTTACTTAAGATTTACTGTTTATTCAAACTTCATTGAATATTGCATCAAATCTATTGTTTTTTATTTAATTTGCTGCCAACTAAGATGACAAAACGAACATTTTTCTTTTGCCTTAAAATTAACAGTGAATGTATTAAGTTACTTTTTGCTAAGGTGACCATTTATTTCAAACTGCTCTTAAAATTTGTATGCTAAAAATGTAAGACATTAATGAATCATAAAAGTCATTATTTTTCACAGCAACTTATGATCACTTATTCACTCTTATTATAAATAGAAGGTAACTGAAATCCGAAGCCTTTTTTTAAATAGTTTATTTTGATATTTAGTAAAAAAATTACACTTATAGTAATTTATGTACATACACTTTAATCTGCGCATATATATGCACAAAAATATAAATATCGTAATTGTATGATTATGGACACTTGAGATAAAATTAAATAAATAAATTGTATAACAGATCCGATTCTGTATGTATAAAAATTAAAGATGGGACTTGTAGATTAATTAACAGTTAACATAATGCATAGTTCTTAACAATAAACATATCTTACAAGATAATATTCAAACATTTAGTATTATAGTTATTGAGAGGATAGAACCAAAATGTTTTTAATTAATATCTGTTATTATTGACTTGCTCTGCAAAACATATTGCGTGATTTATTTATTTTGTAAATATTAATATCACTATGATAAAATTTCTATTATAATTTCATAAAATTCTTAAGTTAAGTTCAGAAATTGTCAAGATATTATTTTGCCTATACAAATTTATTACATTTTTTTTATTTTAAATATCAAGAAAGCTGCGCCTTAACATATCAATGGGACTAAAATTATTTTAAGTAAATTCCAAAGTGTATTTTTCAAATTACATTTACTAATACGTATAAGCGATTATTTTAAGATTAATTATTATTGCAATTAACTTCCAACCGTAATTTTAAGTAAGACTAACATAGATCGAAATAAATGCGTAGTTTATTAATTTTAGAGATCACGAAAACTGAAATGAGATCACACGTTTTTCAGACAATTATTTTTATATTAAATTTTCAAAAGATAAACTAATATTGTTATTCACAACCCTAATCATACTTTCAATAACGTGTCCTCTTGAGTTTTTGTCATAATGACTAGATGCTTTTATGGCATTTTTTTTGTATAAATCTAAGTAAAAGAAATCAAAATTCAAATACTATTCAATAGTATCAAAGAAAAAATAGTAAGAAAACAAACAACTTCATACACTTTTCCAAAGTAATGACGAAGAGTACTCTGAACCAATCGATAATTAAAGTAAAATATTCCATAATGTTTCATCAATATTATTCACATTTATATGTATTCGAAGATATTCAATAATCAATCGATCATTACATGTGGGTTTTGTACAAACTAACCGGGAGCCGTCCAATCACTCAACAATATAACATTGTGTAAAGATAAAACTATTATGTATAAAAATATCACTATTGTGTTGCACCACGAATTATGTATCCATTAGTTACATAACTTCGCGTATTGAGAAATAAAACGGTTGTGATCGCCGCTCTCCAACGCATTTGAGATACAAAATAATTATATTCTACTATGAAAATACGGTTTATCATTTAAGACTAGCAATGCGTAGAACAGTGGCGATCGTGTGGATAACGTGTATAATGTATGTATGTACAATACTATGTCTTGTAACCAGTAAATAATCCTATGTTATGTAAAATCAGCACCGGTTTGCAACAAATGCTTAACAACAATCAGTCTATTGTCAAGAAGGAAGGTAGTCCGTGTTCCCTTTAACGAGGCTCGATTCGTCACTCGACGAAATTCATCGTCGTAGTAAGAATGACTAAGCAATGTGATTTGCAGAACTATGACTAAAATATGGGTTTTCCGTACGCGTTAACTTTGGTGTTGTTTCCCCATGAACGATATTTATGGATTCTTCCACCTAATTCTTTGTATTATTAAAGGTTACAAACACTAAAGTCTTTAATTGCTAAAATAAATTAATGTTGCAGAATACGTTAAAGACAAAAAGTGCCTCGTTAAAGCGAAGAAGTATAGTACATCTGGTACATGGTATATTTATTGAAAGGCACGCAATAAGCGGAGAGGTGTGACGGCAAATAGGCCCCCGGCGACAATCCGATCACAGACTAGATAATAAATTTATTGACAGTCTTCGTTACAACTTTATAAGCCACATCATCACTATACCGCTGCCAGGAGATGCAACGATAAATATCTCAAGTCAAATCTACAAACGGCGCGAATTGGCTGGAGATTTGGAAGAAGGGGTGTGTCGCTCTGATTAAGCTTATCATAGTTTTGTATGGCACGCGTTTCGGTTAGGATCGCGGCATCTCCCGACGCGAGTCGTCAAGCGTGAGTAAGAGAGCGCGTGCGTCGGCGCCGACGTCGACGTCAACTTCGGCTACTGTTGGAAGCGCTGGGCGGGCCGCAGCGCGGGCATGGAGACCGGCGGCTTGAAAGCGGGCAGCGGCGGCTTGAGGGCGCGCGGGGGATGCTGCGCCAGCGTGTGGCGGCGCAGGTAGAGAGGGGTCTTGAAGCTGCGGCCGCATGTGGTGCACACCACGGGCTGCGCCTCATGGATCAGCCGCACGTGCTGGCGCAGGTTGGAAGCGTTGCTGTACCGGCGCCCGCAAAGCGCGCACTGCACGCCCCCGCCCGCGCCCCCGCTCGTGCCGCCCGCTGCCAACAACACCACGTTCGCACTTCCCGCTATGCTCGCCGCTCGCTCCTTCGCGTCTCCGGAGTGTGACCGGGTTCAAATGCTACGTCCCCAGACATTATTGAAAGCCACGCTCGTATCGAATTCCTTATTTGTGTCTAATATACCTTAGTAGTATTAGACTTCAATAGCTTCATTGATCTGTCGAATTAAAACCAGTTTACTTTGTTCCGGAGATAGATCACGATAAATAATTCTTTTCCGAACACTCGATAATCTGTGCCGGATATATTATCGCTTTTGCAGAATGCTAACGGTTTCATTTCGCTGTTTTCCATGGCTTTCCATTAGCATTTGAAACGGGTCTTATTGCTCGAAATTTTTTGCCGGTGCCGAGTGTTTTCCAAATCCGTCGGGCAGGAGATCGAGCGGCGGGTCGAGGGCGGTGTCGCCACGACACCCGCGCGCCTAGCCACCATATAATACATACGACTGCGCGCGCTCTCTTAAAGGAAACGACCGAAACTAATCATTCTATAAAGGTTCGCCGGGGGCGCGGCTGTCCGAGTCGACGTGTGCGTGTGACAATGAAGTGAATGTAATAAAGTATTAATTTAATATTCACCATCAGCGCTGTCGTCGCGGAGCTCGGCGTTCATTCCACCCATGAGATCCACATTACCTGAATAGAAAAAAATACAGTAATTTCAACCGATTCCGCCCTTAAAGTCTTAAAGATGTATCGTTAATTCAACATACCCTGCAAAGCAGCGAAGGGATTTGCCAGCGCGTTATTTTCATAGTACATTGGAGGAAAATTGGAACGTTCTTCGTCGCTGGCCTCCTGTTCCATAACTTCCATTTTAGGTTCCAAAAGATCGGACGCGTTAAAATCTTGACATTTGTCTGGTCTTTCGGTATCCCCAGGATCCATAAGAATATCGCTCTCCTCATTTTTGACTTCAGGCGCTTCGAGATCAGTTTTCACCCTTAAGGAAGGGTAGTTGCAAGTTTCGCTATAGTCATCATTATTAGGCCTCATTTGACTAGAAGTTTGAAAGGGAGCTTCTTCGTTGAGATTATTTCTGGCAGCTTCGGGAGAATTTCTAGCGGATCGGCGACTCGATGTCTTATCTTGTTCTTCAGCAGAGGTCGACTCAACATTTTGGCTTGCGGCTTTGGAAGAAGAGGTAGAATGTGACGGCTTGGCGCTTAGCAAATTACGTAGTTGGGAAGGAGGAGATTTACGGTTTATTTTCTGCAAAAGGAAAAATTTTATAGATTTAGTTAATAATCACATTATTTTGACCAAATGATCTAATCTAATGCCTATGATAATAAAAATGTTAGAAATAATAAAAACTTAATATTTTATTACTAAAATGCCGAGTGAGTAATGCGTGACGTCATCTCTCCTTTAATCACGATCGTGCTCCCGCTGCGTGGTGAAAGTTGTATTGTGACCAATTCGCGCAAAAATACGGTAGACTACTCCGCTTATTTAGTATCACGACTCTAAATTTCCATTGTATATTTTTATTTCGTCTGAAAGTTTAAGGAAGTTTCGTCCACTGTATGTTACAGCAAGATATAGAGTTTGAGAGAAGAATGAACAAAATAATAGTTTTAGCATTAAAGGAAGTCATAGAAATCGCCATAGGTACAACTAAATTAAAACTATTTGACTGTAGATCGGCTTTTTCCGAAGACGTAACTACAACAGCCAGTAGAGTATATAAAACCTAAGGTTTCCATATTATTGAGTGAGCAGACCATTTACTGAGGTATTTTGTCCTTGTTTTGCATTTAAAATTCACAATAATATAAGGACGATATAGAATCGATGTAACAAGAAATTTAAATCACCTGAATTACTGAACGGATGCTTTTTCTCTAGTGATTTTTTTTTCATTTATTTATGGACAACCAACAAAGCATACACAAGGATAATGACAAAAGGGTTACATACAAAATACCACTAGAAATAGTGCTGCCTTAGTTATAGGCTGTGATATCTATAATATTTTAAGAAAATGCTGTAGATTTTGCGTTTACATAATGAATAAGAACGGAATCGCCTTTGTAAATACCCTAAACATTGCGCTACACATAACAGTCCCGTCTCCCGCCTCAATCACCCGTTCTGTTATCAATCAAGGCTGTCGCATGTATTAAGGGGTCAGCAGTAAGATGTCCATACCATCGATATCTAGAATTTATGTTCTAAATATGTTAGTACCTTACGAGATAGCGACTTTTTCTTATACCTTATTTATAACCTTTTTATAACTTACCCATGCTCATACCTTCGAAATTATTTTTAATCTACATAATAAGGAGGCAAAAATTGCAAATAACATTAAAGTCTCCATTGATAAAAACACCTAAATTGATAGTCTGTGTATCCGTTAATTCTATGAATAATTAATGACAACATTAATCAAGTGTGACTTTAAGTGCTTTTTTACTACTGTTAATACCAGTGAGATATTACGAAAAGTATAGAAGTTTCAAAATTTCGATATTTTCGGATCCTTACTTATGTACTAAAATCATGTATACAATTTAAAAATCAAATAAGTAAATTGGGTCTTTAAGTTTTCCATTAGGGGAAAAATCCCAGAACGCTACATGACTGGTGCAAGTAAAATGTAATTCCGTAACAAATGTTGTAAATACATTAAGGTTAGCGTAACGTAATAAATTAAATATTAAGTACCTATTAAGGATAAAAAAATCATGTCTGAATAACATACTTGAAATCGTTCATATTATAATTTTAAACTAGCCTAAGTAGAGAAATAAATTATGTGTTTTAAGTTTTGTAATTACTACATTAATAGCTTGGACAAGATATGTGCATAACTTTAGAATCTTGTAACTTTTTGAAAAAGTTTATGTACAAATTGTTTCACAGAGGGAATATCTAATTGTAAATTACAGATTGTCATTATTTCAAATTGCATAATACAGTCATACTAAATTATCATCGTAACGTTAATCAAAAAGTAACATAATTCTGACAGACTTAATACTTATATATTAAAAATATGGGGGAGTAGAATTGTCATTGTTTTATTTACTAAATCTATGATTAAAATTAATTTGTTAATTAAGGTTTTGTTCTTAAACCTTGTATGAAATGCATTGGGGAATCAGTAGTCATTACAATCCTGTATTTAAAAAAACAAATGTTAAAAAAATCATCCTTTTTTACTTTAATTCAAAATCATTGGCTACTTATTAAACCCAATGTCGTAATACGTAACTTATATTTTACAATTTTCTGATGCATAGTTAAATATAAAATTCGCTTCTAAAGAAGGATAGTCAAGCATGAAGAAATTCGTACAATGACCTGTTAGCACTACCTGTCTTGTTACTAAGTACGCGGTTACCTTGCTGTCGCCCACATACAGACGCAGCTCATCGCACCTGTGCGAGGGTGATAGCAAAATAATTGCCAATAGCAATGTGCAAAGAAGACAAGCAAATGAGAGATACTGTATAATATCCTCCAAAATGCAAGACCAGGCTATAGTTAGATTATATTATTATTATCTATTTATTGTTCCTCCTCTTCTCCAATGCTGACGATTACAAGAAATGGTCTGCCTGTTCTTATAAAGCGGTCAAGGCCTCAGTGGCGTAGCGTGTATATCTGCCGTCCAGGGTGAAGGCCAAATTTGCCGACCTATTATTATCTACCTATTAATAAGGTAGATAGCAAACGGCATGGGTATAACTTAGTACGAAAGATACTCCTATAGGTAGCGTTACGAATGATATAAAGCAGCGACAGTCCAAGCTGGACTGTATATTATTGTAAAATTTTGACCAGTTTGCATATTAAGTGCAAGGTATGGATTCTTTATCCTAATGGTAATTTATCGTAGAGAAGTCAATTTGTTAGAAAGCCGTGCTATGCAGTAACACAAATAGTTTCTTAGTTATTGACCTTTAAACCAAGGCTAACGTATTAACACTATTTCTTCTTTCATGATGAAAGAAGTATACCAGACCATACCATGTAATATAGACGAACAGCGCGGGCTGTGATATTGGTATAGATTCGGCACATTTACACAGACCTCCTTATTGCATCTCATAAAAATACTAGAATAATTTCTCAATAATGTAATTGAAATCTTACGTTAGTTCACTGGTAAAAGCCCGATCAGGTAAACTTACTAAGAATAACGTTACCCATGGTATCTTCATATTATAGAAATAATATAAGCTAATTTTAACGTTAAACAAATATCTGTCTCGAACAAACCCCCAGCATTGCAAGTTTCCCACAACAATTAACAATCTGCCATCTTGCCATCAATTTTCTATTTATTGGTTTGACGCTGTGATAATGACGTCGACATTTGACTGTGGTGTCAGCCTTCGGTCATCGCTTGCCATCAGGCGCGCCAAATCCTAAAAGGTAATATCAACATCCATTCTTAATAAAGGAAGTCTTACTTTATCGTTGTGTTGAGAGCAGTCCGTCAGACCGCGAATCTGCAGCGCATCTGCAGTGCGCAAGAAGGCGCTGAGTTGCGCCTGAGCAATGTTCACCTGGCCCACGTACATGAACTGCAGGAGCGCGCGCACGTGCGACACTTCGCAGTCGCGCATGAATATTATCGGGTGAGGACATGGATTGTTCTGCAAGTAATACAAATAATATACCCACTTGAAGTAATGAGCTTACTGTGTACTAATATAGTAACTAGTATGAAAGTCAATTCTGGCTTTGTAGTATTAAAAATAAATTTATTATTTTTATATAATAATTATATAATTTGGCGCATATCATACCGATTATTTAGTCCCAAACTAAGCATAGTTTTATACAGACAACAACACGTCTCAGTGTACCACAAAAGAAACAAATTCTCTAGATAAATATTGAACTCAATATGTTGGACTTAAAGCTGAAAATCGAAAGGAGAAATTTGACATTTGACAAGTGACTGAAAACCCGCCGGCCCCCCAAAAAATACTCCCTAGATCTAGAAAAAGGTTTTCTGTTCAGGATTTTTTATCTATGAAACAAGAATTTTACAACAATTTAATGTCTTGGTGATAGGAAATGTAGCACATGCATGCCTGAGCCTCCAACAGAGTATGTGTATGTCAATACTGTCAAAACATAGAAATATTTTGAACTCTTCAGAATGTCTAAATTTATGACCATAAGAAAGCATCATTGATTTTGGATAATATCCAAACTTAGAGAATTTTTACTCTGCTATTGATCACAGGACAACTGGAGTGAAATATTTAAAGTCCCATTGTGGATCACATTTATTATTTTTTGTTGATACAAATTATAATAACAATTATTTTGTCAGATTAATTATTGTTATTGTCACCAATCCCACTGGATTAAAATCAAATAAAAATTAATACAAGAGTAATTTGACAAAGGAGAATTAAAAAAATTCAAACATTTCTCTTAGTACCACTGATGGGACTATTTGGTTAGTTATTTCTTTATCAACATACCCCATGTGTAAAATTTTTGGATATAGCGACTATTGACGAAGCTACTTCCTTATGGTCCATCAAGACATTATAAATTGTGGATCTATTACTTCTTAAAGTTGTATAATAAAAGTCAATTATGTTCCAATTACAATGTTTTGTTATTTAAATGGCGTTGAACATTTCCAATAGGACAAGTTCAATTAATGGAATATTAATTACATAGTCATAGTGAGTTGGCTAATTGCAAACAGAATACCATAAGTAATATTTTAATGTACCTCATTACTATACAATGGAAAATTTAATTGTGTAATGGTGTTTGAATACCTATCATCATTGTTATGTATGACAATATTGAACAGAATATTATAAAACTGTAATAAGATTTGTGCATTACTTGCCTTATCTATATTAGCTTTAAATACCTACCTAGGTAAAAATTTGTGATCTAATGACTATCAGCAAAGCAAACACTTCAGTATATTTTGTCTAATATATATATATTTTTTAAGTAATTATAAGTCAGTCTAAATATTATTGTAACAAAAATATCAAGTATATTATAGAGACTCATATTATTAAATATAATATTGTATTATAGCATCATTCTGTCTTCTGAATTGCTGCGCACAACAGGGTCCCAAATTGTATCTATTGTCATATTTAACTTACCTATCAGCTTTGTATCATTTCAGAATGCAATTAAATTGAGACATTGGTTACTTACTGCCAATTTGTAATAATTGTAAGAAATAATAAAAATAAAAAAGTAAAACTGATCAATACTGATCAACTGACTAGACTCATCACAAGTTCAAAAAGTAGCTAACTGTCGAAAAAAGAGTACCATTTATTTACTGTTATGATACACTTAGTATACAATACACAGTATTCTGTGACAATATAAACCATAACACAAAATTGAAATTGGATCATATTAATTTTGAAACCATTTTAGTTATTATTTTAATCGGTATTTTTTTGTTAAAAATGAGGTTTAACCTTAAGTTAAAAAAAATATATTTTTCTATTAGGTTGCTATCATTTAGTTGCATTTCATGCAAAGTTTGAAAACTACCTATGTATAATATATATTTTTTTTTATTAAGGTCTTATTTCACCTTTATGACCAACATGATTAATCATCAAAGATAACTATCACATATCTAATAAACAGGATGTCCCAAAATTAGGGTCAAGCAAAAATCCAGAGATTTTTAAAAAAATGTTGATGACATTATTGGTCACAGAGACATACATTTTCAGTACTTGATTTTTTTAATACAGTGTAAAACATACCATGCATAAACAAAAACAATTATGGTTAAGGTGTAGCAAGTCACTGAAGAAATTTCTTAATAAGAAATTCAGTTGAAACTTTGTGTGTAAAACTGTTTAGCTAAGTATCAAGACTTTGATAAAAAAAATGTGCATGAATTTTGTTGATTATGGAAATACGGGTAGTATTTATATCTAAGTAGATGAAATAGAAGATGTTTTTAAGTAAGTCTATCATTTTCGAAGTAAGAAGCATGAGATTCTATACCTAGGTTACTGGTGAACAGTAAATGAATATGTGCTTCAACATTTTATAAAGCAAAGGGGATTAAACAGAGGTTGAAATAAAAAATAAACTATTGTATGGAAATTTGTTATTTAAAAGAGGCATGAAATTCAATAGACACCTCTAGATAAAAAAATATATGTACATGGTCATACAGAAGATCCTCCTTAAGAGTGTAAAAAACCAGGTTTGTAAGTTGAATGAAACCTCCAAAAATGAAACTCGGTTTTGGGGTTTTTCATAATATAAGAAACCTTACGCTTATTTCACTGTTTACTTTTATTGTAATACTACCCGTAAGTGGGTAAAATACAGGATGACTTTTTCATAAGTTTGTCATTATTAGAGAAAAAGCATAAAATTTGATAAATAAGCCCCTATTCGGCACTAAAGGGACATGTTTAAAGACTATTTTTTGTTAGTCTGAAAAAGATTTTATATTGGTTTGTATTACACCTTCTCTTACGTACATGTTTTAAAGTAACATTAAACAAAGTATTGAAAGCCTTAGATAAAAAAAAACAACATATTCAATAGTTTCTGGAAATGGAGAATAAAATATTTTTAATAAGTCAGTTTTTTAAAGACTGAATCATGAAGTTTAGAAAACAAGCTCCTGAATAGTAATATTAAGCAAGAAAGTAAGCCTTAGTGTAAAAGGCATTGAAACTTTGTATGAGAAGTCTAAAACTGAATTAGTAGTGTAAAACTGAATTTGTGGCTGTTCATAATAAGTATGGTACACTATATGTATTATTAATACAAAGTACCTGGAAATTTAATATTTTGGAAGATTGCATCCCAAAGAAAACGAAAAAGGAGTTGAAAGTTGTGTGAAAAGAAGTTCACTCAGCTTCAAAGTCATAATCAGGAAATCAAGTATTAAAGTTTCAATCAAAGATAGTGATAAACATATTTTACAAATCTAACAAAGAAGAAAGGGGTTTAATTTATGAAAAGTCCACCAATTTTAAAGTGAGAAACATTTAATTATGCATTAAAGTTTATGATAAAAATAAAGTGGGTGCATTGCATTGGAGTGGATGCATTAAGTTAAATACCTAAGCACCAAAATAGAAATAAAAGGATTCCATTTAAAAAAATTCAAACCAAAAGGGGATTAAATAAAGGTTTAGTTTTTATGAAAACTTCAATTTTTAAAGTTTGAACCACCAAAATTATGATATGTATTAGGATGTAAAAAAAAACACTGACTAGATAGAGATAATAATAGCAAGACTAGAATAAAAAGGCAAACTTAGTATTTTATAAGACTGGATACAGTGCAAAAGATTTATGCTATAAATTGTAGCAACTAGAAGGAATTGCTCTACTTCGCCTTTCAGGAAACTATTATAAAAATTACCTGTCTTTTATTTGCACAATTTTTTTGTATGTCTTCTAAAGAAGACATAAGAAGATAACAAAGTTAACATTATAAGCTTGTTGGTTAGATAATAGACAATGGTATTATAGAATACAACTAGAGAAAATTAACATCATTATTTAATGACATACTGAAACAGTCCTTGTCATTATATTGTTTTGTTTACAATATCTTTGTTTTAATGTATCTAACTTAATTGGCATAATTATAATTTCAGTAAAAATGTTAAGATTTAATACAGTATTTTATTTAAGTATTTAATTGATCTGAAATAAATTGTTATTATAATTGCAACAAAGTGTTTTGCATGTTGTAAAACATGCAGAAAAACTATGTTTGTAACAAGAATAAACAACTGATAATTATGTTATTGTAAAACTGTATTCATTAAGATCAATAACGACACTTTCACAGTACAGAATCAATGACAAAATAAAGAGATTAACTTGCCAACACTATAAGCTAAGTCAGAATATTTATTAGTTACATTAATATAAAATAGATAATGATATACTGACCACCATTTTATTGAATACTGTTTAAACACATTAACTAAGAAGGAATTTAATGGTCACAGAGAGGAATGAAATCTCTAGTAAGATACATGTAATCTATAGAGGCAATGTTAATGAGTCAATTAGAAATTGTAAAACAGAATTTTAAAGTAGGTACAAATAAATGAAATCATGAGTACTTAACCGGAACGCGAGACATAGCATTTGTAAGTAGATCAAGTGTTTTATACATAACAACTTTCACTAGAGTCATTGTAATGGTGACACATCAAAGTGTGGGGAGTGAAAGATACTCACTTTGAATAATTCCTTAAAATAAGGACTACATGCAGACAGAACCACTTTGTGGGCCTCCAGCCTGTGACCTTCGCAAGCCAGGGTGACGTCCACGAAGTCCTCATCATCGCGCAATGCCTCGAATTGAGAAGTTATATTTGCTTGAAAATTGTTCCATCTCAAACAGAATTGCTGGTCGCCACCCAGTTCTGTACCTTCCATTACTTATAGACATAACTCGATATCCCTGCTCATTTAATTGGTTGATAAGAATAGTTAATTAATGAAAATAAATATATCACAGTAACTTGCAATTTCAGTCGCCGTCTGGCCAAAAATCTTGTATGAAAGAAAACAATCAATAAAATCTCGTACCAATATAAGAAAATAAAACTTTTTTTTAGTTTGTCATTTTGATGAGTACATTCACTTCCACGTTCCATTTCACGTTGCGGTTCGATACCGGTTTTCACAAAAAAGACTGCTACTACTTTGCTTATACATGCTCTAAATAATCAAACGTTCAAACGTGAAAATAGTAGCACTTATTCCAGGAAATCCAGGAATGTTAAATAATGACAAGTACCAGCAGTTATTATTAGAGAAGAGGATTTTAATTTTGTTAGTATTTGCCTATTTAACTTAGCCAAGTTCAAGGCAAGCAACTGTCCACTTTGAAACAGCATCTTAGTTTTTTTTAATAATGGTACTCATTTCTAATAGATTATTTTTCGTAGGAGAATGAAACAAACCTTGAGTCAGTACTCAAGGTTTGTTTCATTCTCCTTCTGAAGCAGTCTTCAGCTTCTTGAATCTACTATGTCTGTACTAGATAAACAGGTGTGGTTTCTACTGAATTTGATAAAGAAACCTTTTCAACATTCAATGCGTTTAATCTTTTATATGGAATTTTGACCTTCTCCTTTTTCTCCTCCTTTTTCACCTGTAGTGATCACAGGATGACGGTCATCCTGTCGTGAGCCGTGAATCCGGTAAAATTTATATTAATTAGACTTTTTATTTACCTACATATTTAATATCTAATATAAACAAGTCTATACTTATCGGTTTTATTAAGTAGTAATAGTGAAATCAGCGCATTAATATATGCATTTTATTTAATCTGCATTTTGGACCGTGGTGTGAAGTAAACGAACAAAACGAACGACGTGATGATTGTTCTGACAGAATTACCCAATCAGTAAATTAGCGAAAAAAACAAATGTAAAGTTATAAACATGACGATACATTATATTTTAATCTATTATTTAAAAAGTCACAATTAAGGTTTTTCAAAAGAAAATCTTAATTGTTTCTATATTTTAAAATTTTGGTTTAACACTTAGTTATGGTGCAATGATATTCAACATAAAAAAATTTAAGTAATGCAAGCACTTATCTTGATATTCGATCTCTCTGTGTCCATTAATATCTTGTAAATCAAGGTTTGGTAAAAAAAAAATTGGTTGTCTGTAAAGTCAATTTACGGACGATAATTTTACGTGATAGCGTCATAAGAAAACAGTGATGAAAATTGCATACTTTTATGAATCGAATTGAATTATTATTCATTATTTTGTATAATACAAAGGAGTTCATTGAAAATTACTATTTTTTTTCGATAAATCAACATTAAGTTGTTGTAATAATCAACGGAAACCACATCAACTTTTCACTTCATGAAGTGGAAGAGAGATAGATGCGCCACAAGTCGAACGCTTAGGCCGATCGTCCCTCTCTGTCGTTTGTCCCACGCTCTCGCTTGCACGCTCAGCTCTGGCGGAACGTTAAAATTTTTCGTGCATACAGGTGGTGTTCATCGATTTATAAGATCTTATCACGTCAAAAATGCATAAGCAACACGAGGTTTAACGAAACTACGAGAAAATCGCTGAACATAGATGAAGATATTTCGGGTAGTCCTAGTGATATTCTACTTCTGGACTTCATTTGACCCCATTTTGGGGCATATTCGGTATATTTTTTAGCATTTATTTAAAAGGAAATAATCTATAATGACAAGTTATCATAGTATCACGACCACAATATATATATATATACATATATATAGTACTTATATGATACTATAACGATTATGGCGCCCACAACATTTTAAATAAATACAAATATAAAAATTGCATCATCTTCATCACTTGACGTGATAGCTTTCTAATTGGTCGGTGACACAGGGTCTCAGAAACTGAAATCACTCATAAAATTAATAGCACTATCGATAGCAAAAGTTGCCTCAATAGTATCGATATAATTGATAGTGCATAAGGTAACTCAGTATCGATATTATTGGAAGAATACCTAGGCGAATGATTATCATATGTACAAGTGTTCACTCAACATCTACATACTCTCTCATATACCCGATTTCCGTACGTCGACGAGCTGATCAAGTTCCAAATGAATCATTTTCTACTGGTTAACTGTTCCGAATTATTCGGATCACATTTATGTTTCGGAACACACGAGTCGGGTCCATAAAGAGCGACACACGTCTAGTCGAGTATGTACTCGATATTCCACGAATTACATTGCATTACGGTGCTCATAATTCGTTTTGATTACGAGTAAAGACGCTAACGAATATTATGACGTGCCTCAGACTCAGAATTCTATTTTCATAAGTAAGCCATGAACTATGTCACCCATAGATTAATATTGTATTGTATATAGGGTGTCACCTATGATGATCATTAAGCGTTGTTTACATAAAAGTGAAATTCTTATTATTTTACTTTGTATCACCCATAGTTTAATAGGTACCTACTTAGCAATTTTTGATAGAAACTTAATCACCGTAGTTATAATGGGAAGATATTATATTGTGTTAATGGGTAATTATATAAATTTTGTTGATTTTGTTAATACTGAAGAGTCCTTGCATCCATTGTCACAGTAGAAATTTATCTGAAGGGGTATTAAAATATTTCTCTTAACCAATAAGGTTATATTAGGTAGTAACATTTTAATAGTTTTGTTTAATCTTATGACTACCAGTGTTTTAAATTACATGTTTAATATTCATAATAAAAAACATACATATTCATTAATATTTTAATTTACATATTAATATGTTACAATGCTTGGTCGCCTTCAACCATTTCCTTCAAGTTCAGCAGTTCAAACTGCCCAGTTCCCTTAGTTTCTGTTCTGATCATTTCATCTAAGATTCTAAAGTTACCAGGGTCAATCAAACATATTATACTGGCTGTGCCAGAATCCCAATTTTCTTCTTCAACACTCATTGCAAGTTTGACAACTTTTTCTTTTGTTTTTCGTGCATCTTTACCAGTTATTATAATCCTAACTCTCATTTTTGCCCTTTCTAAAGGAATTTCCTTTTTTAGTAACTGTATAACATCAAGCGCTTGTTGTTTTGCATTTCTGTTAACATTTACAGAGAAGTGAATGTCCTTCATTGCTTTCTCAATAATAGAAAAGGGATATGGTCTCTTTGTTTCAGGGTTGACACATTTATCTGCTACAGTAGTTGCTATATCTTTGAATAAAGATTCTATTTGTGAATGTCTTTCTTTATCTGAGACTTGTAATTCTCCTTTCTCCAAAATCTCCTTGCAAATTTCTGTCTGATCATCTTTCCCAAATACTTTTACCAAGTCTTCTTTTTTTGCTACTTGACCTTTAGAAACATTAGTAAAAACAGTATGTGTTTGCAGCACTTCATCAATATCCTTTTCCCTGAAAAATGTGCTGAACGTCAAAAAATAATTTCAAAAACATAAATACCATTTATTTGTTAAACATTATTGACAAACTGAAATCATCATTCTTTTTGGGTTTGGATTGTGCATTAGAAAATACTTATCTATGTATTGTTTTAAATAGATAGAGTAACGAAAAATATAGTGTAAGTACAGTTTTTAAGGAAACATAGCAGTATATTTATCAAAAACAATGATATTTCATGCCCTTGTTTTACATTATTATGACAATATCTCAGAAAAGTCATGACAACATGAAATGTAAATAATGAAATTTTGAATTAGTTAATGCCATATTAAGAATAAATAAAATCCATTTTGGAAATAACATAAAAAACACATTAACAATATTCCAAGTCAAGTAACTGATGGGAAAACAACACATCATAAAAGGTGCAGGTAGTGTTACAGAAAAATAACCTCGTTTATTTGTGAAAGTCAAATAATTATATATTTTATAACTATATATTGGTACTTATTTTACCCATAACATTTTTAAACTCACAATTTATTTCTCCATGAAACTACTTTATTTCTATAGCAGGCTATTTCGAATCTCTTTCCTCCTTTTTTTAAACGTACTATAGCAACGTTAGTTAATCGTATTTGGTTTATAGGCGTAAAAATTTTTGACATTTTGTTTTTCCTTCAATATAAATATTTACTAGAAACAAAATACCTATTGGAATTAGAAATGGTGGAAATATTTGATACACTGATTAGTTAGATTTTTTGACAATTCAGACTCAGAGTAGAGACCAATTTCCATTATTTATTGACATGACAATGACAAAAAGACCTAATAAAAGACATACCTACTAGAGGTGTGTAAGTACTGTGAGTAATGTATTACGCGATATATAACCCGAGCGCGTACTGAAACAGTACGTATTACCTGGCAAAATTTTGCATGACACGTCATGTCACAGTACCTGAGAGTCTAGCGCCTGTCGAACAGTGTCGCGTTCTGTGGTCGCGTTATACTATGACATGACATGCTCTCTGCACGGCTAGTCGTTCGGCCGGACGGTTTGTCTCTGTCATGCCATGTTATTTGGAAAAAATATATTTAGAACAGTATTGCGTTCGCGGTAAGGATCATATTTCTGTTGCACTGCCCCGTGTCGTGTAGAACGTAGGTCATAAACCTTGCGAGCTTTTTTCGTATAATTGTTTTTGATTTGTAAAAATGCATGCATAGTTTTCATTCAATTTAGCAATTACACGGTCAAGGTTTATTGTATGCAATACAGATAAAAAAAGGTTAATAGTAAATTATGTGTAAAATTGTTGTGTAAACTGTAAATAAATAGAAACAGTAGTGCTAGTGTGCGTAAGTAAATAACTTTATTTGTTTAAATTCGGCATGGCGATGATCGGACACAATGTTCTTCATTCATCATGTCATGTCGCAAATCGTGATGCGATGTAATCGCATGTGTTATGAAGAACGTAATATGATCTGTTTTAATAAAGGGTCTAGCTAACAATAACAACCTATCGCTTTTCCATTACACTCAGTACAAACAATTCCGCGCACATTGATATATATTCTACCAATAGAAAAAATGTGTGCAAATACTTTTGAATTTAGAACACAAATCAGGTGAACTGCGATGACAGACTAAAGTGAACTGTATAGCGTGCAATGGAACATAGCGACTGTTCGGGAGGGCATATCTAGTACAGTAAGTAATAGCAGGCCGTTCGTATAGCGCGTCATTCGAAGTTATATGGAGTACTGCGTACTGTTCTAATGTCATATTACGCGATACGAAATGTCATGTCATATGGCAGTACGTTCTAACGTACTGTTTGGCGCATGTCTAATACCTACACACTCTTGTGTTGCAAGATTCGATAAATCATTATAAAATGGGAGTAATGAGAAAAATGAAAGTGAAATCACATTAATAGTTATTATAAAAGAAACGTATACATTTAAATTATACCATAGAAGTAATGCTAGTTTTCCAATTACAGAGCATAATGCGACTCAGTGGCGCACAATGCCGAATTATGCTGATGCTTAATTTTAACGTGAATTAGTTTTCAAATGCATCAGCAGAGTGCGCTAAGTTCAGTTTTGAAAAAAAAAATGGTTGCTTGCGTCATTAAATGATTCGATCAAGCCATTGAAATTTTCCAAAAGTATATTCCTGTAAAGTAAATCCCAATCAAAAACATAAATGTGAAATGAGAGCCAAGTTCAATATTATGATAAATGCCTTGGTTGTTGACTTCAACGACAAAAGAAGTGAGATCTTAATGGGTGCCAAGTTCAATGGTCAGTCCTGAAATGTATTTATAAGTAACAGTATAACATATAATATCTTCTTATAACATAAGATAATGTATTGTAGCCTAAGGTCTGTCTTGGCTAGTTTTCATATATGAATTATAGCCTTCGCAAGTTCTAAACCTATAAGTATTTATCAGTTCTTATTTTATAATTCCGAAAATTTGGATTGTTGGTAGAAACTAGCGATCGAACATAATAATTCGTTGGTAGGTTTATAAAAACTAGCCAAGACAGACCTTAGGCTACAATACATTATCTTATGTTATAAGAAGATATTATATGTTATACTGTTACTTATAAATACATTTCAGGACTGACCATTGAACTTGGCACCCATTAAGATCTCACTTCTTTTGTCGTTGAAGTCAACAACCAAGGCATTTATCATAATATTGAACTTGGCTCTCATTTCACATTTATGTTTTTGGTTGGGATATCATTACTTTTTATAGGTAAGTACATATCCTCGTAACGCCGTGGGTCCTTTTAAAAGGACAAATTCAAAACTAAAAGTATACTTTATAAATATAAAACAATTGAATGAGTTATTAAGTTAAAAAAAAGCCAGTAAAATGGATGAGAGTTGTGTTGTATGGTGGGCGAAAAGCTGACAACCTATCACCGCTAAACACATGTTCCAACTTGCTTACCTACACTCACAGTACTTGTCGAATGTGGCATCAAGTGGTTCTATGATCACTTAGTGCTCTGCCTACCCCGATAGAGCATTTAGGCGTGATTATAAACCTATTACATAAATACCGGCTATCATGAGTTTTGATTACTTACTGATTCTTACGTCTATAGTTAGGTACAGGCACTAATTAGGTATTTATGTTAAGCGTTCATAATAGAATCTAATTATTTAAAAATTGACAGTTTTTTATTTATTCCTTTGTATTCATCTAATTACCTATCTGCATACCAAATTTTAACTCTCTAGGTCATCTGGAACTGGGTTAGAGTTTTGATCTATAGGTCAGTCAGTCAGTCAATGATAAAAATGAGGATTTTTGGACATTAATATCTAAATAACCGTTTAAGATAAGCTTATGAAATTTAGAACACATATGTATCTCGCAAGTCTCAATACATGAGACAAATTTGATAAGTTTATGTGAAATAGTTTTTGATTTATGAGGGGGTCAAAAATGGCTCCAAATGGTTCGTGTACACGGTGCGGCTCGCCAGTTCTGTTTCTTGAACTTGGCTTGACATGCTACCGCGTGTCTAGATTTGTTTAGAGATTTGAATTCTAAAATAAAATTGTATTCACATTTTAAATGTGGAATATAAAAAAAGTAAATGTTTCTACCTTCATCTATACTTATATTTATTTTTGGAACACAGTTTGAATTAACTTTGATTATTTTAAAAAAGCTACAATGAAACAAAAACTTTAAAATTTTTTCAACAATAAATAATATTACTAACGATAATATATAAATAAAACATTTCGATCAAAGCCAACTAAAAGAAAAAACACTTGTTAATTTTCTGTCACTGAGTTGGTATCGATTGCACGCATCACTCAAAAACATTACTTTTGAGAGTGCTCGATTCTGCGAAGCGTTGCTGTAGTTGAAATATTCATCGTTAAGCATTCCTTGTGTTTGGCAGAAAAAACGCTTGCGAGCGCTTATCAGTATATAATATATACAGTTTTCGGCCAGGACACGTTTGCTAACTTCAGTTGCGCTGACACAATCCGCCATTTTGCTCATTATAGCTTAGCGATCGCCATTTATCTTACAAGCGCTCGCAAGCGCTTTTTTTCTGCCAAACACAAGAATTATGTCGCATAATGCGCTCTAGTGCTGTAATTGGTAGACATGGGTAGCTCAACAAAAAACTGTGAGCCACAGATCAGCTCACCCAATCAGTACTTAAATCTAAACATTTGTAGTTCTTAGCATTTAATTTAGATAATAACTGTTAATTAACTACGTGGCTTACGATTTTTTTCAATTTGACGATTTTTTTAAAGTGAAGTAAAAATGTTATTTTAGTGAATAAGTAAACTAGTAACTCTTTGATTACTTTATAATTTCGTAATTATTAAACAAAAAAGTATTTATTTGTTTAATATGGTATTGTTCCCAATAATTCCTATTTACAATTGTAAAATCTACTGATGTTTTTAATAAATATAAGATATATTTCATCTTAATTCTAAATTCATTTAGTCTTCTTTTCAAAAGCGCGGAAATGACTATAAGTTATATTTTATAGTCAATAGGTAAAGTAAAATAAAATCCAATATTGTGTTCCGTTCCTTTCGTCCGCGTCATCACATCAAGTAACCGACCCCTGGCTCAAGGAAGTCCGAATATTACCAGGAGCTGCCGCGGTGAGCCGACCGACACCACCGGAACCGTTTCGCCTTTCGCGGTTCGTGAGTCATTCGACTCGACTTGAACCGTTGATCTACAGCTCAACGACGAAACAAACGGCTCACGGCTCACCCATAGAGTCACACACAGTTGAATTTCAGACTGTGACTGGGGTGAATATATCTAACCTAGTGAGCCGTGAGCCGTTTGTTTTGTCGTTGAGCTGCAGATCAACGGTTCAAGTTTATTGATCTGAATATTTGAACCGGTTCAGAGCTGAGTTACTCATATCTAGTAATTGGAAAACTACCAAGAATAGGTTGGGGCAAAGATTACAAACGTTACAAAAAAAGTAGAAAATGTGTTTTTACCTTTGGCTACCCTGTTTTTGTGTCAGACGCAACACGTCGTGTCGTGTATTTCTTAAGAATTTGGCCGTCATTTTGTTAATATTTGTGTATTTTGTCGGTGATTTTATGTGATTATTCATTAAAATGGCGAAGTTGGTCGATATATACAACAGCGAAAAAGAACCTGTAATTAAAAGGCGCCAATTACCTTTAACTATTTATGAAAATCTTACGGTAAGTAACTGATTTCGTACTTTGACATTACCACAAACGTAGATAAATCTTTACAGAATTAATTAAAAGCCATTACTCAATCTGAGTAATCTTTCTTTAAACTACTAAATCCGAAAGAGTAAGCGACACACATTAGCAATTATGTTCAATAATAAGATCGTTGATTTTCGTCTCATTGATTTCTTCCAAAAGTAGTGACGTTAACAGCATGACCTTATTTTTATGATGTTATTCCTTTGTTATATTCTGTTATTTATTTTCAGATGACTATGGATTTAAACACAATGGGGTTGATTTGTGACAATCCACAAGTGAAAGGACGTGAATATGAAGAGTTTATGCGAAAATACAGAGTATTATCGACAGACGAATTAAAAGCAGCACTCAGAGTAGACGCCTCCGATATTTTTAATGTACTAAATCAAAGCATTCCCTGTGTTGGCTGTCGAAGAAGGTAAGTTTTAACCTATTGCTTTAGAATTGCATCCTTATTTGCATTGAATATTTAGAGTAATGAATTCTTTCAAACTCTGTGATGACTTAATAGTACATGAAGATTTCAAAACTAACCTGACATTCTTCTTCTTCTTCTTTATTTAAATGGCGCTGTCCTTATGGATTCCGCCAATATCGAGTTTTCTGCTAAGACATTTGTTACACTGACTCTGCTTGCTTGAGAAGTGTCAACCTGACATTCATAATGTTCATAATTTAATAGCATAAACTGAGTTCATAAATATGTACAATGCTAATTTGGTTATTTCTATAAAAAAATATTAGGTAATTCTTAAGATTTCATCATTATTTTGACATTAATAAATATGACATATCGGGACTTTGCTATTACTGAAATATAAAGGAAGGAGTGAAAGATGAATGTAGTCAGCAGGATCACCTTAATTGATGAATTTGATAGCATGACTCACTTATAGGTACCTATACATAATATAAACATAGGTAGTGGTCAGTGCATTTGTATAGTCATACTCTTACACCTATCAAGTATTAATGATGCCACTGGTTTGGGTACTTCATAATACTTGCATTGCTCTACTTTGGCTTAAATATTAACAATAATATATTCTGTACTATTTGATTAGATATGTTGTGTTAAACCTTCCCTCAATCCACCTAAACTATTGTTTTAGTATTCCTAAATTATGAACATGACTAATTATAAAGCTACTTTTTATCTTTTTTTTAAATTTATTTCAGTGTTGAACGCCTATTTTACCAGCTATGCAAATCAGGTCACCCAACACTGGATCCATTAGTTTTGACACCAGATGAAATATTGACGATCAGAGAAGATAAAATTGTGCATTCACAGTCTTTAGCTACATTGTTAAATGGTCACAAGTAAGTTAATGTCATTGTATTATATTAAACTTTCTAATAATCATATAAACAAACATAATCTAGGCTTACTGTGGGCTTACATCCTCCTTTTTTTAATTTCTCAATTGTTTTGCTATAACCACCACTCATATTTTATCTTAGCTTGGTTGATATACCTACACTTAGAGTACCAAGCTCTTATATCATCTTTTATACCATACACAACTGAGGAACCGGCAGAAAGTTTATAACTCGCAAAACTCTAGCTTAAGTGAATAGGCTTTGGGATAAGCTCATCTAATCCTAGGGCTCAGAATATAATTATGAGAGGTTTTATGTATTATTAGAAAAAACAAGCAACTTCTTTAACAAGACTGGTTTAAGTCAAATGTAAAAGTGGTTTTTGGTAGCTTCTGTTAGCTCAGACTTTGTGATGCTCTATCAGAACACAGGGTTGCCAGATGCGGAACTTTTTTACTTGTACGAGGGATGCCAAAAATCTCGTTGTTTCAGTACAAAATCTTGTTCAAGTATACATTGAAAAAAATAATAGTTCAGTCTATTCTTTTGGACAATTTTGTGATAAATATTCGTTATATGACTCTGATACTAGTGCTACTTACTTTTAAACTTTTTGTCTGTCTGTATGTCCTTCTATAAGTCAAGAACGGATTGACCGATAGTGATGAAATTTAGTATATGCTAAGAAACCCTAACTAATATAATAAATATGAGTGAAAAGTGAGTTTGTTTGTTATACTTTTGTTTTTATAAAAAAACACCCTTATGTGGAGCATGACTAAGGCGAGACTATGGTTCTTTTAGTGATGTGTTAATTCATCTAGTGATGACCTGAGTCGATTGTTTCTGGCACATTATTATATTTTTGCCAATATTACATGGGGCAACCAGTGAACATGGCTGAAATCTTGTACAAAAGTGTAAGAGATTTTTATTATTCTCACATCGCATACAGAGACTGTAAATCTCAAACCTGCTATGAGATTTCTCGTACATCTGGCAATGCTTTAAGGACAAGCAAAAATGAGATAAGAGTATAAATAAAATATACTATTAAATAGTAAGGTAATAAAATACATTAAAAATGCCTAGTTTTCTGACCATTGTCATTGAAGGCAAATTTAAAAAAATTATACCAATAAGTTAAGTGTTTCCATATTATTTTCAAAGTTTTTATCCATTGAACGTTTTAAAAATATCTTCTGTACTAGTTTTTACCCGCTTAAATGTAGACCACCGATTGAAAATTATATTTCTATCTCTCTGGAACAGTACTTTTTTTTGATAAAGGTATCCTATGTACTTTTCTGTACCCCTGGCAAAGTATATGCAAAAATTTTATGATGATCGATTCAGTAGTTAAGTGTAACAAACATACTCACTTATGTATTATTAATATTAATTAGGACTATAAGGTTTTTACCGATATGATATAGCCTATCATTTGCGCAATCGCGTGTTCTTACCATATATCAAATTTCATTAGAATCCGTCAAACGGTTTTTGACTTATAGGAGGACATACATACAGTTAAAAACTAGTAGAATTGGTATCAGTGAGTCATAAAAAGAATATTTATCATAAAATTTGTTAAAAATAAATGTATGTAGAGACAGAACCTATAGACTTATATAGTAGTATAGATTATTTGTAGAATGTTAAGGACTTGATACTTTGATGCTTTATGTAAGTATTATATATAAGTACTACATCAACAACAATGTAGTTGTTTTGTAATAGTTGTTTATATATTTTTGGTGTTTGACATTATTTCTCAAAAAATAAAACATTGCAAAGGAAAAAAACTAAAGAAATCAAAAATATTGAAAATTCAGTAAATACACATGGTGGTCATGCTTCTTCATATAAGGAAGCTTTGTTTCTTGTTAATGGTGGTTTAATGATAATCCAGTCCCTGTATTTGAAGGTAGTTGATGGATGACAATAATCAATTAATTAATCACAACTACATTAGTAGATATTCACAACTTTAAAGGTTGTTTTGGCAGTTTGATTTGTTTTAACAAGTAATTTTTTGTCATAAAATTATGTTGAAAGTTTTATACACATATATTACTATCAGCCTGTTAATATTCTCAGTAAAATTTATGTACATTTATGGTTTTCTATCATTAAAAGATAGCTCTATGAAGAATGTAATGTATGGTAGCTGATCGCAACAGTTTCAGGTGTAATTTAATTTTATTCTGTAATATTTATCTTGTTTTTTGACTTATTCTTAATGTCATCTTTTCATTTGCTACATTATTTATATGTATATTTTAACACTTCATTTATTGATATGGTTTTTTACTTTATTCGTTTCTTTGATGAGATGAAAGCCCCTTTTTAATATATTTTATGGGATTTTGTTATATTTTAGTGTTTTTTGATAGACCACATTAATAGTATATTTTTTGTTAATCAAGCATTTACTGCTAGATTTTTAAGTGAAGCAATTGTTATTAACAAAGTAATAATAAACTATAATAATAATAATCACCTAGCTCTTTTTATCAATTATGGGATACTTATTGGTAATAGTGAAGAGCTAATGCTGACGTCAGCTTAAGTAATACTTGGGAAATTTCAACGGGTGGATCAAGGTCCTGGTAGCTGAATTTGGATAGTAGTTGTTGATATAAGTTGAATTTTTTTAGATAAATCATTTCATTTTACAGCATTAAGTTTAGTAAATAAATAAAATAAGGTATAAATTTTTCATTTTTTGTGCCTAAATTTCAATATTATTTCATAGACGACCATTTTATGATATTTATTTATAAACTATACAGTTTTTAAAGTGACATAACATTTTAGATAAAATTCAGCTCTTTTTTATATGCTAAAATAACTTTCTTACAGCACGGGCATCGAGTGTTTGATTCTGAGTCAGCCACGATGGAAAAAGTCACAGCGGTGTACATTGCATTCACTAGAGGCTGGAAGCGCGAGAGGGTGGAGCGCAGGTGGTGGTTGTGGGTGGGGCTGGGGCGCCTGGGGTTGGGGTGGCCGTGCGGCCTGGCGCGCCGCCTGGGACGCCATGCGAGCACCCGCCAGAGACCACGTCACCCTTGTCCATTTCAACACGTTACACGACACACTCCATAATTACCTCAGGAAACATCGCTTTTGTACTGACTGCAAGACTAAGGTAAGAGTACTTATAACAAATAATACAAATAACATTGCTTATCATACAAATGCACTCTCTCTGAAGCTTTTAATTAGTTTTTAATAGTAAGTAACATATAATTCAAACAAAATAAAAGATTAGACCAATTAAACGAAGCTAAAAATTGATACCTTCCTGAATTAAACTACTGAAACCTTCTTACATTACATATATGGGATGTTTCATAATACCTTTATAATCATGAATGGTTGATAATGTTGTTTTATTTTAAAGGCTACATGTATTGCCATACCGAATTACAGCTTTAGTCTAAAAGTTCAACCGAGGCCTGACAGACGAACTTAGCAAAACTATAAAGGTTCCTTGTTATTTTACTTTAATATAAGCCTGTTGAAGGAAAATTGTAATAGTAATATAAAATCTATTTTCATGCTGTTATTAAATATTATTTTGTTTGTAACCATTGAAATATATGATTTTCTTTCCTTTGAACTTTTGCGAGATCAACTAATTAAAAACTATAGATTTTAAAAGTGGTATTGCGATGACTATAGTAATTGGATTTATACAAAAAATGCTCTTTCATTAAAAATATATAAAACTAGGTCAGGGTAATTCGTATCTCTGATTTGATTACGTAGTCATTACTTTTCTGCGATGAATTATTACGAATGTTATGACAGCAGTTTATCTTTACAAATAGATAAAATTAGTATAGTCAAAATAATGGCGAGGTTTTGTCTGTTTGTTCCGGATAATCTCAGAAACGGCAGGATCGTTTTAGACGGTACTTTCACTGACGTATAGCTGGTGTTTATATGGTTATTATAGGTATTGTCAGCAAAAAACGATTAGAATGAAATATTGCAAATCACGCCAGGCATAGTTTATATGTATGTGTATAAAAAGTTATCTATGTTTCGAACTATATCAGTGAATAATGTCACATTTTGTAGATAAATAGTAGAATGGTAATCGCGTAAATCGTGTTTGATATTAGAGAATAAAACAATTATTCTGAGGAGCAGGCATCGCACCTCTTAAGTCGGCGAACGATAGCTGACAAACGTGTTGTTTTATCTTAAAAAGGAACTATGGATAAAAAAAGTTTGATTGATGCGTAAACATTTTATTTTTTTGTACATTGAAGCCAAAATCTAAAATTTGTTTGATAAATGTACATATATAACTTGCCCTCGTGAATGACATTTGCTAATTATAAAAGATAAATTTATTAGCTCGATAAATTCAGATTGTGTTGCCTTATCTGTTTATTATAAAATGCCTTTTTTGGAGTTAACGAATATTATACATAATTATGTAGATTATGATGTAAATGGAATGATTTCCAGGTGCTACGTGCTTATCAGCTTTTAGTTGAGGAAAAGGAACCACAAAAAGAGAAAGGCTATGTAGGAGCATTATACGGCGGTATCAAGAGATGCCTACTGGATAAGCATCTCCATTTACAAGCCAAAACTGACTATATCGTGCAACTCATAGCCAGAGCTGAACCAGAATTACTCGGCAACCATCGCGAAAGGCACGCTAAGACCCTTGAAATTGCACAAGAAGAGGTAAGGATACTACCAATAGTAACAATTATTTTTCACGTACACGCTCCATCGCTTTTCTTTATTAATTACATATGTTCTAGCAACTTGCTAAGTGCGCGAAAGATATGAGAAACATTTAATAGATTGTGTATTATTTACACATATTATGCTTTAGAAACTGACACTGTTAATGTTTAGTTTTAGCAAGATGGTTAGATTTTTTTTTAATAAAAGGAAAAGAATTTTAGGATTTCACAAGAACTTCCATCACTTCTCCCTTTCCATTTATTGTCAGTGGTTCTGATGTCATATTTCTTAGCTCCGTATCTTGGAGATATTAGATATAATAACAACTTAGGTCGCCCGATGTAGGACTTCCGATGACATGGCATTATTGTTTTAAATGCTTATATTGAAAAACAAACATTTTATCTGAAGTTTCGTAAAATTTACAACTAATTTTGTGCATGTAGGTGCTGATCTGTCTTGGTATATGCGTTTACGAGCGACTGCAGC
Organism: Calamotropha paludella; assembly: GCA_927399485.1. NCBI lineage: Eukaryota > Metazoa > Arthropoda > Insecta > Lepidoptera > Crambidae > Calamotropha > Calamotropha paludella. The sequence goes on along the minus strand of OV656811.1, from coordinate 21,313,127 downwards.
GCATTTCCCTACGGCTGCGGGAAGAGGAAGGCACGTGTCAAACGCTAGCGGCAGTCGCTGTTGAAGCACTCTACCGCAAATTTGAGACAGCGGTAGAACAGAAGAGCGGCGTCTCAAAACTCCAGCTCCTGTATGATGAAATAACACAAGAAGAACTCACCAGGCAACAGCGGAAGGAACAGAAAAAGCTCAAGCGTCGCAAGAAGAAGGAAAGACAAGCTGTGGAGACCAAATGCAAAGTCAGTCAGGTTTTTTAATTTTTTGGTTACATGACTAGAAAGAGTTGCCATCTACTGTGGTTCGTTTTAGCTTGATTCACTTTTATTTTATGTTATCTTTGCATTTAGAATATTTAAGGTACATTTCAATGAGGGAAAATTTTGAAAAACAACCCATCTGTGACAATACTTTTTTTATTTTTCTGTTATTACAAAATATAATCTTTTATAGGTTTAAGTTGTAGTATCTTTGTTATACTGATGTTTAATAGCAAGATGTTTATGCATTGTGATGTTTGCATCTCAGTAGAACTGAAATTAACAAAAGCTGTAAAACCAACAAAAATAAAATAAGCTCTATTAGGATGGCATAAGGTATGTCCATAAGTCAGTGTTTAGCTTGTCAGTATACAAAATTGATTAAAAACTCTAATATAGATTATTAAAAAAAAAATTGGTATGACATCTCCACACAAATCTCTTTAAGTGCAAATTAAACACATCCTCTTTCTAGGAAGTGGACTCTGAGGAGCCAGAAGAGAAGTGCCAATGCGAAGAGTGTCTACTAGAGGAGCGTGACACACCGACTGAGTTGCTGTCGCCAAGAGACTACCCGGGCTGCTGCGAGGGCGAAGCGGGTGACGGGGGGGAGGGGGCCGAGGCGGGCGACGCTTGCCGCTCTTGTTCGCCCAACAAAAAGAGGAGCAACGGCAAGCTTTCTCCCAACGACCAAACGCACGACTGTGGCTACTCGTCCGGCAACAATGGCGGCTGTTGTGAGACCGTGTCCGGCTCCTCTTCGTTGCTCAGCTCCCCGGAAGGTTCCGAGGTGGCTTGCTCCGAGGGCTTCTGCAATCACGAGCGGGGCGACTGTTTAGACACTAAAAACGAAAAGTCCTGCACTGGGTTTACGCTATCGCTACAGGAAATGTTAATGGTATAGTATTATTTTCTATATTGGACGGTTATCATATTTATTCAATGTAACATTGTTGGAGAAATTATTTTTATTAACGTTGTAATATAGAAAATTGTTGAAAGAATTTAACTAGGATAGGATTAGAACCCCCATCTTTCTGCCATACTCCGTAGGCCTAACAAGGCTCTTGAATACTAAGCCCCTTTACAGTCACCCTGGTGAGAGTTTCATTAACACTCTTTGTTTTGTCGAAGTCTTTTACTAATGAACTGTGAAACATTATACACAGTAGCTGATTTTAACAGCTTTAAGGGCCTTTGCACACTACGTTTATTCTACATTGCTATTTTTTGCTTGTCTAATGCGTTTTTATCGATAAATATCGATACTGATCTGACTCAAGCGCGAGGCTGAATTTATGCAGATATTCAAAAGTAGAATTTTGAACACTTAAATAAATTCATAGTAAAGCTGCGACTCGCGTGAGTATCGCATTTGTATCGATATAAGCGCACGTCGACGGCGCGTTTGAAAACGTGGTGTGCAAAGGCTCTAAAGGTAACCCAAAAAAAAATCAAAGACTTGTTTGATATTAAAATGTTAAATAATAACTAGCGGCCCGTCCCGGCGTAGCACGGGTGGACAAAATTCTTTATTTTTTTTCTATTATCAAATATTTTCCTTTAGCGCCATCTAGCGTCCGGTAGACGAACTACTTGCGGTTACGCGTTGCTATGGTAACGTTATTGATACAATGGAAAAAGAGCGGACAGACACAAAAACCACTGTGATCTTAGATTATAGATTTATGTTGTAAACTATTGTAGTAAAAGTAAATGAAAGCTATAATTTATAATTAAGTTTTCTTTGTTGTTACAGGACACATGCTCATCCGACGACGAACAGGACACCAGTTATATCCCTATGGAAGAGGTTTTAGAATTTAGATCTCGTAGAAACATAACAGAGAAAAGGCAGGAACTGCGACAGAACCTAAGACAAAAGTTCGCACAGCTATGCGTGAATCCACCGCGCGCGTCTACTAAGGACAAGCAGGCCGCCTAAGTTGTCCCACATTCAATTGCACGACATTAAATAAAATCAATAATTTTCTCCCGAAATAGCACGAACATGTAAAAGATTCGTGGTCCATATTTGGATAGTGGCCAGTCTTGTAATGTGTCAATAACCAGTTCACTATAAACAGTAAAGTCACTCGGTCCGCTGGTAGGTAAACTGATTATTATTGTATTGATTAAAAATGATAATATACTTTTTTTGTAGTCGCCAAGTCTTGTGTACCATTATTATGTATTCTTTTGGTCAACTGTAAGTAGAAACCTGATTACTACTATAACTAAATTACTTCTTTTAGAATTCACAAAATAATATTGTGGCATATTATATGCCACACTAGCATCACTCCAAAGGCATTAATATAATTTGACAGGTATGATCAATTTTATTTATAATACCTAAATAAACATTCAAACCATGATATGGAGTTTCCCAAATAAATTTTTATTTGTGCGTTTCATTTAGGATATTGTCATAGATAATGCTCCTAGCTCTAATAAATGGGTGAACATGTCAAAAAAAAAATAGATATTGGTTCAATTTTAATTATGAGACTTGGCAGAAGACATATGTTATAAATTAATAATTATGATTTTTATTTAGAAAATTATTGAAATCATTAAATTATGCTACCAATCACTATTTGATCCCCATCCTGAAGTTTATAACATGTTAATTATTAGCCTCTGTTCTAAATGTTATGAGGAATAAAGGGTGCTTGTAGTTACAGATATTGTAGATGATATTATAAAAATCTAATATTGGTGGAACTGTTTTGTTAAATCATGTTTGACCTGTGGACAAATATAATTTTAAGGCATAATAAAATCAAGTGCAAGTTTGAGTGATTCCAATTGATTGACTGGATATACCCAGCATTTAAAGAATATTTACCATTTAAATTGTTAGAAGGCTTAGAAATGAAATATTTAAAGTAGCATTTTTTGATCAAAATATTTTATTTTCAATTTGTGCTTATGTGATTCAATATTATGTGGTACATGATGAATTATTATTGCTCGTTATGGAGAAGCTTCTAAAAGCATGAGGACGGGAGTTACCATGGCTATTTTGCCATTGTTATTGAAATCAGAAACATTTGTAACTCAGTTTTAAATATACTATAATACAGTGATATTTGTTTAGTTTTATTTGTTTTTGGCTGACACGCACATCACCAAACACAGAATATGCTTGTTTGTACGAAGTATGGCTATGACGTAAAGTCTGTTCATTCTAACTTGTCCTATTTGGTAAACAATCTTGGCACAACTTTTTGGCGAAATCGCCCATTTAAAAATAAAATAATAACGAAGTCAATAATCTTTTACAATAAATCTTTATTATAGACTGAAACCTGTTGAATCTAGATATCAGTTGATTTTTAATGCTATATTTTCAATAAAAAGGAGTGCCAAGATTTTTTACTAAATAGGACAAGTTAGGATGAACAGACTGTAGGAGTTTATACCTAAGGCGCATATAACCTAAATGGTTAAAGAGAACCACTGCATGGTCGATACTAATGTATATGTACAACTGAGGGCTGTATCTCTAATATCTGGTGCTCTGGTGTAACGGGTTACTGCTCACTTTTTGCAGCAGTCTTTACAGAATATGTTACTATTATTTCATTCCCTGTAGTAATGTTACAAACAAAAGACCATGTATTAATGCTATAGTTAGGAAAAATAATAGCTCAGCATGTCTTTAGACTAAGGGCGCCTTCAAATTAGAGGCGAGAGGAAACGCTGCAGTGGCGCTTCCAAAAAGTAGCGCTGCAGTGGCGCGACTGTGGCGCAGCAGACGTGCGTCAGTAATGCTTTGGAATTTTCTAGTGATGTTCGTCAGTTACGCGATGGATTCCGACGAAGAAGCACTCTTGTTGTTAATTTTGTCAAAAAGAGACGAAGCATTCGCAATTAGTAATTTTATTCAAAGACCATATAGTAGCAATCATTTAAGTCGACAACAAAAAATATACAATTATCGACTGTCAAGAGCGCGGCGGTATATTGAATGCTCGTTTGGTATCATGGCAAATAAATTTAGAATATTGCATCGACCAATCGATGTCAATATTATATTCGCGGAAAATATAGTTGGAGCTATTTGTGTTTTACAGAATTATATAATTAAAAAAAATAATTCATGAAACCAGTAACACTTCAACCTTATCAAGATACCACGCTGGTAACATTTCGAATAACCAAGTACAAATTAGTGCTTTAGATTTATGAAACAAGTTAGCTAAATATTTTAGTACCCCAGATGGCGAATTATCATATCAAGATAGAATGATACAAATAACTTACCTGCTTGATTTTTTTCAGCTGTAGATTTAATTTTGAAATCTTTATATATATAATTCTTCTGTGAGTGTGTATGTCACTGAACTCCTCCTATACGGCTGGACCGATTTGAATGATTTTTTTTGTGTGTTCAAGGGGATCTGAGAATGGTTTAGATTCACAAATTAGCCCGGCAGATGGCGCTGCAGACGGTATCTAGGTTATTTATCTATACTGCAAAAATAACAGGCAGGACAACGTCTGTCGGGTCCACTAGTTTTCAATAAATTTGCTGCACAAAAATTCCCATGCATTTTTCTTATGTATGCGATTACAATAACTTTCAGAACTACTATCCCATATTGCAGGGTGATTTTTAACATCCTCAATAAACACTTCAATGTCAAGATTCAAGTTCAATATTAATTTAAATAATATTTAAAAGCTGTCACTTCCTTATGCAAAAATGGCGTACGTGTGTCACGGTAGTGGCGCTGCAATTGCGCTTCTAGAAATTGTATGAAAACTAGTTGAGGCGCCACTGTAGCGCTTCCTCTCGCCTCTAATTTGAAGGCGCCCTAAGTTGAGCAAAAGCAAACAAAAATAGTGAAATCACCTTCTTACCCTGTAACTTAATATGGTAGATGGTATGGTATGGTGGTAAATTTCGACGCGTTTGCCAGCGTCACGATCAGAGCACTAGGCCGGATAGCGAAAGGTCGTGGGTTCAAATCCTACATCCTGGCTTGCAGGCGTAGCCGTTTCTTACATGCGTATTTTATATCTTATAGAAATATGGTAGACACAGTTGGAATCCTGAAAGCCTAGTAAAACTGGCTATATTTCAAAATTAGTATTTTGTATTCAACCATACTTCTTCAGACAGAGTGGGGACTTTGTCTGGCAATAGTTTTAAACTATATATTAGTTGCCAGTTGAAGTTTATTATTCTTTGACACTTGTAGTAGGCAAATCTCCATATTTAATTTTGTAAGTACATATTTAACTTTTCTTTAATAAAAGAAATACTTTAAATGGCTTCAAGTTTTAGATCTGTCTTCTTAATTCCAGGCCTGTTTTCTTAAATTAATTTTATTATTAATTTAATTAAATACAGTGTGTTAGTTATTTAACGACATAAATAAATATTATACCCTTGAAAATTCAAATGTGATTTTTTCAAAAAAATTGGTATAGAATTTGAAAAATCTACAAGAATAACAATCTTTGGCTTGAACCAAGGTAAGGTGTCAAATAATTTTCTGTAACATATTTTTCTGGCAGTTGGTTTAAGGCTCCAGTTCTGCATGAGGTAATTTATTTTTCTCTCTTTATAATACTTTATGTTACTGTACATATACATGGTGTATTACTTAGGAAAATAAAAAAGTTAAGAACTTCAACAAAAATCAACTTGTGAAACTTAATGCAACATCACTTCAGTTGCTATTTTTAGGGCCGTTTAGGGCTTTCAATATTTATAAAGGAAAATCAATGTTAAAAATTTAAATAATTGTATTTACATATTTTTCAATATTATATTTGTGCTATACAAAGTGTGGCATTCGTACCACCAAAACCAAATGAATTCTTTAATGCTATCCTTCTCTCAGAATCCCATTTTTGTGACACTTTAGCTACATAGTTAAGGTCATCAACAGGGTCATCTAAGTTTAAGGTTGGAGGTAGTATTGCACTGTGGCATGCCAGAACAGTGAATACTGCTTCCAAATTACCAGCAGCCCCTAATAAGTGCCCATGAGCTCCTTTAGTAGATGATATAGAAATATTTAAACAGTGTTCCTTAAAAAGAGATTTAATAGCGGTAGACTCAATGCCATCTCCAACAGGTGTTGATGTTGCATGAGCATTAATATATGTTATACTCTCTTTTGCTATACAGCTGTCTTTCAGAGCTCTACTCATAGACAGGATAGCACCACTACCATCCTCCCTAGGATTAGTTATGTGGGAAGCATCACCTGACAATCCATACCCTAAGATCTCGGCATACATTTTAGCATTCCTTCTCAAAGCATGTTCATATTCTTCTAAAATTAATACAGCCGCTCCTTCACCCATGACAAACCCTTCTCGTTGCATATCAAAAGGTCTGGAAGCTTTTGAAGGTGTTTCATTAAATGACGTGCTTAAAGCTCTCAACCTACAAAATCCTGCAATAGCTAGTGGGCTAATGCACGATTCTGCACCGCCACACACCATTACATCTGCATCCCCATTTCTGATAAACCTTAAGGCATCCCCAATAGAATGTGCACCAGTTGCACATGCAGTAGAAACAGCGTGATTAGGTCCTCGTAACCCATATTTAATACTTATATGTCCAGCAGCCATGTTTGGCAAAATTCTCGGTACGAAAAATGGACTTACTTTGTTATAACCTAATTTAAGAGCATCATTTGTCTCGCATACATCTTTTAAGTCTATCATTCCCATACCGATTGCAACTCCTGTTGTTTCTTTGTCTCTTTCAGATTCTGGAAACCATTTCGAATCTGCTAAGGCTTCTGCAGTAGCCACAAGGGCCAGACATGTCGCGGGAGCCATAGATTTTAAGTTTCCTTTGGATAACGCCTTTTTAAGTTTATCATCATTCTCTAAAGGAATAACACCAGCAATTCTACATGGTAATTTTGAGTATTCTTCGTTTTTAAGAGAAACGATTCCACAATGGCCTTTAAGCAAATTTTGCCATACATTCTCAGTGCCCGTTCCAAGAGGACTAACAATTCCCAAACCCGTAACAACGACTCTCCTTCGAGACGGCATGCGATTAAGAAATCTAATTGGTCCTAATTTATTCATCTTTAATACATTTATTATATCAAGGCGCAAACAATAGGGGGACTTTTTATAAGGTGCTAAATAAACCCAAAATCCACTGTAACGCAACGCAATTCAAAATAAACATTTTAGTTTTTTTTTACGTTTGTGTTGTGGTTTTCCAATAAGGGAAGACAATGGGTACTTAGCATATACAGCCGTCTAAAATATTTGTTTTCCTAATTAGATGATGAAAGCTTATTTATAAATTAAAGATGATCAATGGATGACGCATGAATAATGGAAATTTATAAATCAACTCTTATCATCATTCTAATTAAGTGAAAAAAAAGATTGAAATCATAAATGTCTGACCCTTGTATACTTTACCTTCCCTACGTAGTCTGTGTTAATAAACGGGTCATTCAACCCTACAAACGAAAAAAATTAACTCTGTAAACTTTCTATCAATCGTATTTGCACAAAGTATAGCCTACCGTTATTGTGCAGTACTTTTACACGATTTGTATTGGGTCAATACAACATGGGAAGGGTTTATAGTGTCGTACTATCACTAGCTCTAATTATTATTGGAGTTTTGTTTAGGGATAGTTTAGAGTTTTATTTTATTAGCTTCTTGCAAAGTTTAAAGGTCTTATCAATACAAAAGAATAAATATGTTTACACGCCTGAAGAGTTAGCAGAATACAATGGAGCCACGAAAAATGCAGTATACTTAGCTATAATTGGCACAATATTTGATGTTAGTCAAGGTTCGCGACACTATGGTGAAGGATCGCCCTATAATTATTTTGTAGGTAAGGTATATCTTACAAAAATTGAATAAACTTTATAGTAAATAGACGCCAGGAATTGTTTATTGATTTATTTGGTAGTTGTTAATTGGTGCTTAATAATTTAAGTTAACACCACATATTTATCCTCTATGACTGATATGTTTGTTAAATATTTTACTGTTTTCCATTTAAGGTAAAGATGCATCACGGGCTTTTATCACAGGAAATTTTAAAGATGAGAGTAATAATAAGGATCACATTCTGGATTTAAATTGTGATGAGTTATTTGTGTTACTTAATTGGAAAAAGACATTAAAAGAAAAGTACAAATATGTTGGTAAGTATTATAAATAACAGTTTTATACTGCATGATATTAAAATATACTCTAATATACAGGGAGCTGTATCACAAATACTGTCAACTTAGTTTTATCCACTCTATTGGCTATTTATAATGATTTGTCACAAACCAATATTGAATCTTGTGAATAGAGCAAGGCTGCAGTAAAAAATATTAAGATTATACTGTTTTATAGATTTAGAGCTAGACTACACTTCTCAAATAATAAGACAATAAATTGTATAAAAAGCAATTATATGCAGTTACCCAGAAGATATTAAAATCTTAGACAAAAGTATCACATGCTTGCTTATTACTCAATTAAGCAATTCATAATCTAGTACCATGGTATAATCATACATATTGGAATTTTTAACAGATTAATTGACCAAATATCTTTTAGGAAAAGTGCAAAAATCAGCTGAACTTAGACAATCTGCAAATGACTAACATCGATCAATAATATTGTTTCATTGCCATAAACAGTCTTATTAATAAAATATGGGAAAAATAATAAAACCAGGTGCCTGTAAAAATCTTTATAATTTTTCTTCATTACAGATTTGAATTTAAAATATCATTTTCCATTTTTCTTACATAATGTCAATTCTTTAATTGTTATTTATTTTTATAGGTATTGTTATTGGCAGATATTATGACCACAAAGGGAAGGAAACTGAATATATGAATCAATTTTATGATAGAATAGACCACTGTAAATATCAGAAGGAAATGACTAAGCAAGAGGAGCGTAAATATCCTCCATGTAACATATCCTGGAGTGCAGAAGAAGGCACAACTGTATGGTGCACCACATCAAGGTATTTTGTAATGTTACTTATTATCATTACACTACTTTATTGTTTACTAATAATATTTTTATTTCCTTTACTCTGAATTCCAATTTTCTTATAAATATATATTTTATAAGCATAACTCTTATTGTCTTCGGGGTACAGATGCTGAATAGTTACATAACCAGTCAATTTATATGAAGGTTTAATGCCATTTTTTTTTACAGTGGTGGCATTACTCGAAGTTGGACGGGTGTACCTCGCCAGCTTTATACTCCAGGGGAAAATAATCCACGCTGTGTATGTGTTAACATCAGCAACAACAACCAAGCTGCATTATTCAAAGAATATGATAATTGTTCCAGTACTTCGACATTGTGTCGATTTAGAAATTGATAACTGTAATATAAACCAAGTGTTGTTCTATGTTGAACTGATTGCAACAGGGGCTTAACTCATCAAAAGAATCATAGTCCACCAGTGATAAATAAAAAAATAAATATGATATTGAACTCATTAACCTGCTACATACAATTACAGAAACGAAGGCTATGAGCTTGATTTACGTGAAAAATGAAATTAATTTTTATTCTGGGTTGATTTTCCTAAAACTTTATTTGAAGGAGTTATCATCGATT